>CAKJTW010000167.1:0-600000 GCA_917880005.1 Nanger dama
GAAATACAAAAAGCCTCGAATAGCCAAAGCAATCTTGAGAAAGAAGAATGGAACTGGAGGAATCAACTTGCCTGACTTCAGGCTCTACTACAAAGCCACAGTCATTAAGACAGTATGGTACTGGCACAAAGACAGAAATATAGATCAATGGAACAAAATAGAAAGCCCTGAGATTAACCCACACACCTATGGACACCTTATCTTCGACAAAGGAGGCAAGAATATACAATGGAGTAAAGACAGTCTCTTTAACAGGTGGTGCTGGGAAAACTGGTCAACCACTTGTAAAAGAATGAAACTAGACCCCTTTCTAACACCATACACAAAAATAAACTCAAAATGGATTAAAGATCTAAATGTAAGACCAGAAACTATAAAACTCCTAGAGGAGAACATAGGCAAAACACTCTCCGACATAAATCACAGCAGGATCCCTCTATGATCCAACTCCCAGTATACTGGAAATAAAAGCAAAGATAAACAAATGGGATCTAATTAAAATTAAAAGCTTCTGCACAACAAAGGAAACTACAAGCAAGGTGAAAAGACAGCCTTCTGAATGGGAGAAAACAATAGCAAATGAAACAACTGACAAACAACTAATCTCAAAGATATATAAGCAACTTATACAGCTCAACTCCAGAAAAATAAATGATCCAATAAAAAAATGGGCCAAAGAACTAAATAGGCATTTCTCCAAAGAAGACATACGGATGGCTAACAAACACATGAAAAGATGCTCAACATCACTCATTATCAGAGAAATGCAAATCAAGACCACAATGAGGTACCATTTCACACCAGTCAGAATAGCTGCGATCCAAAAGTCTACAAGCAATAAATGCTGGAGAGGATGTGGAGAAAAGGGAACCCTCTTACACTGCTGGTGGGAATGCAAACTAGTACAGCCATTATGGAAAACAGTGTGGAGATTCCTTAAAAATTGCAAATAGAACTGCCTTATGACCCAGCAATCCCACTGCTGGGCATACACACCGAGGAAACCAGAATTGAAAGAGACACATGTACCCCAATGTTCATTGCAGCGCTGTTTATAATAGCCAGGACATGGAAGCAACCTAGATGTCCATCAGCAGATGAATGGATAAGAAAGCTGTGGTACTTATACACAATGGGGTATTACTCAGCCCTTAAAAAGAATAAATTTGAATCAGTTCTAATGAGATGGATGAAATTGGAGCCAATTATACAGAGTGAAGTAAGCCAGAAAGAAAAACACCAATACAGTATAATGACACATATATATGGAATTTAGAAAGATGGTAATGATGACCCTGTATGTGAGACAACAAAGAGACACAGAGGTATAGAACAGACTTTTAGCCTCTAAGGGAGAGGGAGAGGGTGGGATGATTTGGGAGAATGGCATTGAAACATGTATACTTTCTTGTAAGAAATGAAGTGGCAGTCTATGTTCAATGCAGGATACAGGATGCTTGGGGCTGGTGCACGGGATGATCCAGAGAGATGATGTGGGGTGGGAGGTGGGAGGGGGCTTCGGCATTGGGAGATTGTGTTCACCTATGGCTGATTCGTGTCAATGTATGGCAAAACAAATACAGTATTGTAATTTAAAATAAATAAATAAATAAATTTTAAAAAAAAGAAAAGAAAAATAGGTGAAGGCTAGGAAAATAGAATTGTTCAGTTCAGTTCAGTCCCTCAGTCATGTCCAACTCTTTGTGACCCAATAAACTGTAACACGCCAGGCTTCCCTATCCATCACCAACTCCTGGGGCTTGCTACTCATGTCCATTGAGTCCGTGATGCCATCTAACCATCTCATCCTCTGTCATTCCCTTTTCCTCTTGCCTTCAATCCTTTCCAGCATCAGGGTCTTTTCCAATGAGTCAGTTTTTCACATCAGGGGCCAAAGTATTGGAGTTTCAGCTTCAGCATCAGTCCTTCCAATGAATATTCAGAACTGATATCCTTTAGGATAGACTGGTTGGATCTCCATGCAGTCCAAGGGACTCTCAAGAGTCTTCTCCAACACCACAGTTCAAAAGCATCAGTTCTTCAGTGCTCAACTTTCTTTATAACCCAACTCTCACATCCATACATGACCACAGGAAAAACCATAGCCTTGACTAGATGGACCTTTGTTGGCAAAGTAATGTCTCTGCTCTTTAATGTGCTGTCTAGATTGGTCATAGCTTTTCTTCCAAGGAGCAAGCATCTTTTAATTTCATGTCTTCAGTCACCATATGCAGTGATTTTGGAGCCCAAGAAAACAAGGTCTGTCACTGTTTCCATTGTTTCCCCATTTATTTAGTGTGAAGTGATGGGACTGGATGCCATGATCTTCACTCTCTGAATGTTGAATTTTAAGCCAGCTTAGCCAGCTTTTTTCATTCTCCTCTTTCACTTTCATCAAGAGGCTCTTCAGTTCCTCTTCATTTTCTGCCATATGAATGGCATCATTTGCATATCTGAGGTTATTGATATTTCTCCTGGAAATCTTGATTCACATATACAATTTATACAGGAGTGAAAATAATAATGGTTTTTAACCATTTGAAAAATATGCTCAACTGCTTTCATAATACAAATTAAAACTACCATGAGATACTATATTTCTGAATCAGATTGATAAAATCCAAAAGCATTTTATAGATGTGCTCATACATTGCTGCTGAAAGTACAAATTGGTACAAATTCTTTGTAAAGCAATTTATCAAAATCTGACAAAATCACAAACGAATAGACCTTCTGAATTAATGATACAACTTCTGGAATTTATTCTATATGAATCTATTTGCATATTATGAGGTCTGTAAAAGATAATTCATTGTAATACACCATGCATTATTAAAATGCTGGAAAGTGTTCATCAGTAAGACTTTGGTTAAATAAATAATATCTCCATCAACTGAAATACTATTCAACTGTATAAAAGAATGTAAAACTTTATATTTTGATGTGACAGAAACTCTAAGATACAATGTTAAGTGAATACTGCATCAAGCAGAGCAACAGTATCTTATGTTTAAAAAGCAGAGAATTAAGAATATACATAAATACTGGTATTTGCTTACATGTATAAAAACAAACACTAGAAGCACATCCAGTAAGTCCCCTACATATGAATCTTCAAGTTGAGAACTTTCAAAGATGTGAGCATGAATATGGTTCCAGCAAGAAACCCTCCCTTCTCCAGTCAGTAACTCTTCTTGCCTGTTTGTTTACTCTGTGCTAGCCCCTGTATGCCAGCTGTTGTAGTGTACTATTGCACTTTTCAAAGTACTGTATTATAAAATTTAAAATGTTTTCTTTATTTTTTATATATTATTTAGGTGAAAAGTGGTGTAAACCTATCATAGTACACGGTTATATAGCCAGTGTGTTAGTTGGGTGCCTAGGCTAACTTTGCTGGACTTCTGAACAAACCAAATTTACAAATGCAGTCTCAGAATGGAACTTGTTCATATGTTGGGGACTTCCTCAGAAATTAATAAAAGTGTTACCTGTAGAATAAAGAGGTGAATGTTAGTCACCTCAGTCATGTCTGACTCTTTGCAACCCCAAGGACTGTAGTCCATCAAGCTCCTTTGTCCAGGGGACTCTCTAGGCAAGAATACTAGAGAGGGTTGCCATTCCCTTCTCTAAGGGTTATTCACAACCCAGGATTAAACTCAAGTGTCCAGCATTGCAGGCAGATTCTTTACCATCTGAGCCACCAAGGAAACTTTTCACTGTGTATCTTTCTGCACTTTGTATATTATTTTGAACTACGATAATGTATTATCTATCCTAACAAACACATGTTAAAAATAGTTGCAGAAAATAGCTTATAAGAAAATCATATCAATGCTATATCATTGAAATTCCAACTAACTTACTTTTATAAATACCTTGACTAAACACTTTATATATACCAAATATGAAAACAGACAAAAAGAACATTTCTCCATTTTGACTACAGGATGAGTGTGGCGAGGGAAGAACAGGAACTGGTAAAGAATTCATTATTGTTATTTATTAAATACTGCAAGCCTGAAAACATGTCAGGATTCCAAATAAAACAAGGCGAGAAGCAGTATTAGCATCAAAAACAACCACTAACAATGAGCAATACCACTTGCAGAATGAATAAACAGGTGTATAGCCACTTAAAGTTTAATTTCCACATAATTTGAACAAACAGATAAATAAAAGAGAGGCCTTCCCACTGAGACCAAGAAAAATTGGACCACAGAGCAGCAGCACAGCACTATTGTTAAAATAACAATCAAGATAGTGGGTGATGAAAACAGAAGGAAACACAGAAACTGAAAGCAATCCTCCTTATATTTTGCATCTGTTAATTCCTTTATATGTACAGTTCAAGGTTCTCAGATGAAGGAAGACTCTGATACCAATGCTCCCACCTTTGGGTTCAAAAATATCTTGTTCAAAAGTGGTGAGTACAAGTACAGACAAATAGATTTCTCCCACTAACGGCTCTAAACAATAGTCTTTGCCAAAAACTGGGAGATCAAAGGGGTGTAACCAAATGGCATATGTAAGAATGAATGGAATTGGGAGTATTCTACCTAAAGAAAAGAAGGGTAAGAAAAAAAAGTGAATAGAATCAGCATCAATAAGAACACATTATTTAGTTACCAAGCATTTTGGACCTTGGGAATCAGAGAATTTAAAACAAACAAACAAACAAACAAACTCCCTCCAGGGAGCTTTGGAGATCGTACATGCACACTAAAACCAAGTTTATAAATTTGTTGCTTGAGAGTCAGTCCAGCACAGAAATATATTTTATTATAGAATGCTATGTCAATACTAAATATGCTAGGCACTTTCATATAAAAATCTGGATTTTCAGTTTCTTTTCAAAACTAGGGCACAGAGGACCACCAAGCGTTGAGAGGTAGCAGTGTTTAAGGAACCCTGATGTATTTTATGCTGAGAACAGAGGAAGCGCAATGTGAGAGAAACCACCAGGGGCCTGGAGCCTATAAAGCTTACAACAAGATGAAGCACCGTGTTGAGGGGTATATTAAACAGCTTGGGCAGCCATCACAAAATACCATGGGCAGAGTGGCTCAAACAACAGAAATTTATCTTCCTACAATTCTGAACGCTAGAAGTCCAAGAACAGGGCGCCAGCATGTCAGGTTCTTGTAAGAGCTGTTTTCCTGCTTTGCAGAAAGCCCTTCTTGCTGTGAACACACATGGGGGACAGTCGGCTATCTCTCTCCTCTCTCTTCCTGTGCTTATAAAGCCATTAATCCTATCGTGAGAGTCCCAAGACCCTCATGACCAAATCTAAGCCTGTTTACCTCCTAAAGGCCCCACCTTCAACTGCAGCCACATGGATAGCAGGGGTAAGCGTCAACATATAAATTTGTGTATGTGTGTGCATGCTCAGTCGTGTCCGACTCTTTGTGACCCTGTGGACCGTAGCCTTCTAGGCTTCTCTGTCCATGGGATTTTCCAGGCAAGAATACTGGAGTGAATTACCATTTCCCACTCCAGAAGATCTTCTCCCAACCCAGAGACTGAACCCAGTCTCTTGAGTCTCCTGCATTCACAGGCAGATTCTTTGCCACGGAGTCACCTGGGAAGCCCATGAATTTATGGGGGGTGACACAAACTTTCGGTCCATAAAAGGAGCAGAAGCAAACCATTTGCTGAGTAAGAAATGTGAAAGTTAATGGAAATGTGGTTAAAAGAGACATGACATTTCAATTATCTCTTTCACTCTTTGTATTTCAAATTCAGTGTAGTTAGAAATCTTTCTCCACACAGCGTTTCCCTTGTGGTTCGGTGGTAAAGAATCTGCCTGCCAGTGCAGGAGGCACAGGTTCAATCCCTGGTCCAGGAAGATCCCACAGGCCTCAGAGCAACTAAGGCTATGCACAACTACTGAGTCTGTGCTCTGGAGCCTGGGAGTCAAAACTATTGGGCCCATGTACTGCAACTACTGGAGCTCTCATGCCTGGAAGCCCTGCTTCTCAACAAGAGAAGCCACCACAGTGAGAAGCCCGTGCGCCATAAAGAAGACCCTGCTCACTGCAACTGAGAAAGCCTGCCCACAGCAACAAAGATCCACACAACCCCAAATAAATAAATACACTTTTTAAAAACTGAAGATCCTGCTCACTGCAACTAGAGAAAGCCTGCCCACAGCAACAAAGATCCACACAACCCAAAATAAATAAATACATTTCTTTAAAAAACTGTCTCCTCTCAAAACTTTACTCTCTAATTTACAACTATTATACCACCAAAATCTCACCTTAAAATCTTTCTAAAAAAGTATATATTCTGTTCCATACCAATTATGGGCATGAAAGTCGATTTCACAAAGTACATAAGAAAATTGGTTCAGCTAATTTATATTTCCCATTAAATAAATAAATAATAAATATTTTTGGTGAGCAGAGACTTAGAATCTGGCCGATAATTTGAGATATTAAATTAATTAATTAATTTAGTGATGTTAAATAGTCAACTGAGGTCACAAGTTCTACTTTAAAATTAATTACCTGTGTACATTCTTCAACAATATGGAAGCCTTTCATTTATTTTTCAAAACAGCTGTTAAATACTTAATTTTTAAAAACATGCTGCTAAAAATCTCCTTTGCCCATGAAAATCACCATATTTACACCTCTGTTATCCTTCCTTTCAGCTTCTTTTGAAAGCAGGTGGCTTTTGTTTCATAATTAGCAAATACTAAAATAGATCATCAAAATGCAACTTTGTCAAGCTCCTAAAAGCTCCTATATCAGAATATGGTCCAATCCGTACTGGTAATACAGCCGATACAAGACTGCTTTGCCCAGAGATTGGGTCTCTCATAGCTTTGCAAACCTACCGTTCCCCTTCACAGGCCCTTACTATCCTCAAATCTAAATCTGGGTTTGGAACCAGGAATCTGATAAATGCAGGACAATCTTATCTTTGGAACATTAGGCCCAAAGAAGAGTCATAACCTATGTGAACCACTCTACAGATCTGAGAGTCAATTACTTGCCACAGCTCCACTACTAGCTCTTTGGCCACTTGATCTCTCTGAGCTTCACATGCCTAACCTTCAAATGATAAATCTTCTCATCCCAATAATAACACTTGTCTCCTAGAATTATTATAAATTAAATTCTTAGGACAATGTCCAACAAAAAAGAAGGTACTTAAGGCAGGTCAGAAAGAGACAGATTTCATGAATTTATTCTCTATCTCTCTTAACCATACCATAATAGAGTTTTGTCTTAAGGCACAAAGACACAAGGACAAAGAGAACAGAGAAAAGTAAGAAAAGTTTAGAAGTCAGAAAAGCAAATGATAACTGACTAATTGGAACTTGACAGCAGAATCAGGAAGGCAAAAGGCAAAGCAGGCAATGAAGGAAGTGAAAAATAACCCCATTTAAGACATACAACTGTGCCCATCGCCACACCCCACCCCACGCCGGCTGAGCTATAGGTGAAAAATAAAGCCAAAACAAGAAGTCTTCTAAGAGGTCTTTTAAAGAACAGTTATCCCGCCCACCATTATAAGACCAGATCACATGGGTGATGGTTTCTTCCCAGGGCACATTCATATCCTGAATGCTTGACTTTAGGCTGCTTCAGTTCAGTTCAGTTCAGTTGCTCAGTCGTGTCCAACTTTTCGCGACCCCACGAATTGCAGCACGCCAGGCCTCCCCTGTTCATCACGATCTCCCAGAGCTCACCCAGACTCACGTTCATCAAGTCAGTGATGCCATCCAGCCATCTCATCCTCTGTCCTCCCAGTCTCCTCCTGCCCCCAATCCCTCCCAGCATCAGAGTCTTTTCCAGTGAGTCAACTCTTTGCATGAGGTGGCCAAAGTACTGGAGTTTCAGCTTCAGCATCATTTCTTCCAAAGAAATCTCAGGGCTGATCTCCTTCAGAATGGACTGGCTGGATCTCCTTGCAGTCCCAGGGACTCTCAACAGTCTTCTCCAACACCACAGTTCAAAAGCATCAATTCTTCAGCGCTCAGCCTTCTTCACAGTCCAACTCACATCCATACATGACCACAGGAAAAACCATAGCCTTGACTAGATGGACCTCAGTTGGCAAAGTAATGTCTCTGCTTTTGAATACACTATCTAGGTTGGTCATAACTTTTCTTCCCAGGGGTAAGTGTCTTCCAACTTCATGGCTGCAGTCATCAGCTGCAGTGATTTTGGAGCCCCTCAAAATAAAGTCTGACAGTGTATCCACTGTTTCCCCATCGATTTCCCATGAAGTGATGGGACCGGATGCCATGATCTTCGTTTTCTGAATGGTGAGCTTTAAACCAACTTGTTCACTCTCCTCTTTCACTTTCATCAAGAGGCTCTTTTGTTCCTCTTCACTTTCTGCCATAAGGGTGGTATCATCTGCATCTCTGAGGTTACTGATATTTCTCCCGGAAATCTTGATTCCAGCTTGTGTTTCTTCTAGTCCAGCATTTCTCATGATGTACTCTGCATATAAGTTAAATAAACAGGGTGACAGTCTACAGCCTTGACGTACTCCTCTTCCTATTTGGGACCAGTCTGTTGTTCCATGTCCAGTTCTAACTGTTGCTTCCTGACCTGCATACAGATTTCTCCAAAAGGCAGGTCAGGTGGTCTGGTCTTCCCATCTCTTTCAGAATTTTCCACAGTTTATTGTGATCCACACAGTCAAAGGCTTTGGCATAGTCAATCAAGCAGAAGTAGATGTTTTTCTGGAACTCTCTTGCTTTTTCCATGATCCAGCAGATGTTGGCAATTTGATCTCTGGTTCCTCTGCCTTTTCTAAAACCAGCTTGAACATCAGGGAGTTCACGGTTCACGTATTGCTGAAGCCTGTCGTGGAGAGTTTTCAGCATTACTTTATTAGCATGTGAGATGAGTGCAATTGTGCGGTAGTTTGAACATTCTTTGGCATTGCCTTTCTTTGGAATTGGAATGAAAACTGACCTTTTCCATTCCTGTGGCCACTGCTGAGTTTTCCAAATTTGCTGGCATATTGAGTGTAGCACTTTCACAGCATCACCGTTCAGGATTTGAAACAGCTCCACTGGAATTCCATCACCTCCACTAGCTTTGTTCATAGTGATGCTTTCTAAGGCCCACGTGACTTCACATTCCAAGATGTCTGGCTCTAGATTAGTGATCACATCATCATGATTATCTGGGTCGTGAAGATCTTTTTGTGCAGTTCTTCCGTGTATTCTTGCCAACTCTGCTTAATATCTTCTGCTTCTGTTAGGTCCAGACCATTTCTGTCCTTTATCGAGCCCATCTTTGCATGAAATGTACCCTTGGTATCTCTAATTTTCTTGAAGAGATCTCTAGTCTTTCCCATTCTGTTCTTTTCCTCTCCTTGCACTGATCGCTTAAGAAAGCTTTCTTATCTCTTCTTGCTAGTCTTTGGAACTCTGCATTCAGATACTTTTATCTTTCCTTTTCTCCTTTGCTTTTCACCTCTCTTCTTTTCACAGCTACTTGTAAGGCCTCCCCAGACAGCCATTTTGCTTTTTTGCATTTCTTTTCCATGGAGATGTTCTTAATCCCTGTCTCCTGTACAATGTCATGAACCTCATTCCATAGTTCATCAGGCACTCTATCTATCAGATCTAGGTCCTTAAATCTACTTCTCACTTCCACTGTGTAATCATAAGGGATTTGATTTAGGTCATACCTGAATAGTCTAGAGGTTTCCCTACTTTCTTCAATTTGAGTCTAAATTTGGCAATAAGGAATTCATGATCTGATCCACAGTCAGCTCCTGGTCTTGTTTTTGTTGACTGTATAGAGCTTCTCCATCTTTGGCTGCAAAGAATATAATCAATCTGATTTCAGTGTTGACCATCTGATGATGTCCATGTGTAGAGTCTTCTTCTTGTGTTGTTGGAGGAGGGTGTTTGCTATGACCAGTACATTTTCTTGGCAAAATTCTATTAGTCTTTGCCCTGCTTCGTTCCGCATTCCAAGGCCAAATTTGCCTGTTACTCCGGATGTTTCTTGACTTCCTACTTTAGCATTTCAGTCCCCTATAATGAAAAGGACATCTTTTTTGGGTGTTAGTTCTAAAAGGTTTTGTAGGTCTTCATAAAACCGTTCAACTTCAGCTTCTTCAGCGTTACTAGTTGGGGCATAGACTTGGATAACTGTGATATTGAATGGTTTGCCTTGGAGACGAACAGAGATCATTCTGTCGTTTTTGAGATTGCATCCAAGTACTGCATTTCGGACTCTTTTGTTGACCATGATGGCTACTCCATTTCTTCTGAGGGATTCCTGCCCACAGTAGTAGATATAATGGTCATCTGACTTAAATTCACCCATTCCAGTCCATTTTAGTTCGCTGATTCCTAGAATGTCGACGTTCACCCTTGCCATCTCTTGTTTGACCACTTCCAATTTGCCTTGATTCATGGACCTGACATTCCAGGTTCTTATGCAATATTGCTCTTTACGGCATCGGGCCTTGCTTCTATCACCAGTCACATGCACAACTGAGTACTGTTTTTGCTTTGGCTCCATCCCTTCATTCTTTCTGGAGTTATTTCTCCACTGATCTCCAGTAGCATATTGGGCACCGACAGACCTGGAGAGTTCCCCTTCAGTATCCTATCATTTTGCCTTTTTATACTGTTCATAGGGTTCTCAAGGCAAGAATACTGAAGTGGCTTGCCATTCCCTTCTCCAGTGGACCACATTCTGTCAGATCTCTCCACCATGACCTGCCCATCTTGGGTTGCCCCACAGGCATGGCTTGGTTTCACTGAGTTAGACAAGGCTGTGGTCCTAGTGTGATAGATTGACTAGTTTTCTGTGAGTATGGTTTCAGTGTGTCTGCCCTCTGATGCCCTCTTGCAACACCTACCATCCTACTTGGGTTTCTCTTACCTTGGGCTTGGGGTATCTCTTCACGGCTGCTCCAGCAAAGCACAGTTGCTGCTCCTTACCTAGGACAAGGGGTATTTCCTTACCGCCGCTGTTCCTGATCTTCAATGCTGTATAGATCCTCTAGGCCCTCCTGCGCCTGCGCAACCCCTGTACTTCACAAAGGTGGAAAGTCAGGCTTAAAAATAACTTATCAGGTGATTAGAAGAGCTTTCTCAGAAGAATATGATGTCTACCTTGAAAGATAGAGATCAAAACAAAAAGTAAATTTAAAAGTCACCTCAGAAGAAATAAAAGTCATCAAAGCAGGGAGAAGAAATTTTCAAAATATTACTAAGACTATCAGAAATAAAATAAAAAATACTGCATCCATGAAAAAGATAACAGAATGCTATTTTTAAAAATGAGCATCAGGAAAAAAACAGAGCTCTCCAGTCTCCTCTGTTACACAGTAGGTAAAGACTGAGTACTCTCCTTGGTAAGGTCTTCCAGAATCAGTAATAATCACATTTGAGTGTTTTGGGCTCCCACATCCAGATTTCACATCCTTTTTTAAATGCATCCCCCATCTCCAATTCGCTATTCTGATTTAGATAGGTCATTAGGTGCCCAATATGCTACTGGAGATCAGTGGAGAAATAACTCCAGAAAGAATGAAGGGATGGAGCCAAAGCAAAAACAGTACTCAGTTGTGCATGTGACTGGTGATAGAAGCAAGGCCCGATGCCGTAAAGAGCAATATTGCATAAGAACCTGGAATGTCAGGTCCATGAATCAAGGCAAATTGGAAGTGGTCAAACAAGAGATGGTAAGGGTGAACGTCGACATTCTAGGAATCAGCGAACTAAATGGACTGGAATGGGTGAATTTAAGTCAGATGACCATTATATCTACTACTGTGGGCAGGAATCCCTCAGAAGAAATGGAGTAGCCATCATGGTCAACAAAAGAGACCGAAATGCAGTACTTGGATGCAATCTCAAAAACGACAGAATGATCTCTGTTCGTCTCCAAGGCAAACCATTCAATATCACAGTTATCCAAGTCTATGCCCCAACTAGTAATGCTGAAGAAGCTGAAGTTGAACGGTTTTATGAAGACCTACAAAACCTTTTAGAACTAACACCCAAAAAGATGTCCTTTTCATTATAGGGGACTGAAATGCTAAAGTAGGAAGTCAAGAAACATCCGGAGTAACAGGCAAATTTGGCCTTGGAATGCGGAACGAAGCAGGGCAAAGACTAATAGAATTTTGCCAAGAAAATGTACTGGTCATAGCAAACACCCTCCTCCAACAACACAAGAGAAGACTCTACACATGGACATCATCAGATGGTCAACACTGAAATCAGATTGATTATATTCTTTGCAGCCAAAGATGGAGAAGCTCTATACAGTCAACAAAAACAAGACCAGGAGCTGACTGTGGATCAGATCATGAATTCCTTATTGCCAAATTTAGACTCAAATTGAAGAAAGTAGGGGGAAACCTCTAGACTATTCAGGTATGACCTAAATCAAATCCCTTATGATTACACAGTGGAAGTGAGAAGTAGATTTAAGGACCTAGATCTGATAGATAGAGTGCCTGATGAACTATGGAATGAGGTTCATGACATTGTACAGGAGACAGGGATTAAGAACATCTCCATGGAAAAGAAATGCAAAAAGCAAAATGGCTGTCTGGGGAGGCCTTACAAGTAGCTGTGAAAAGAAGAGAGGTGAAAAGCAAAGGAGAAAAGGAAAGATAAAAGTATCTGAATGCAGAGTTCCAAAGAATAGCAAGAAGAGATAAGAAAGCTTTCTTAAGCGATCAGTGCAAGGAGAGGAAAAGAACAGAATGGGAAAGACTAGAGATCTCTTCAAGAAAATTAGAGATACCAAGGGTACATTTCATGCAAAGATGGGCTCGATAAAGGACAGAAATGGTCTGGACCTAACAGAAGCAGAAGATATTAAGCAGAGTTGGCAAGAATACACGGAAGAACTGCACAAAAAAGATCTTCACGACCCAGATAATCATGATGATGTGATCACTAATCTAGAGCCAGACATCTTGGAATGTGAAGTCACGTGGGCCTTAGAAAGCATCACTATGAACAAAGCTAGTGGAGGTGATGGAATTCCAGTGGAGCTGTTTCAAATCCTGAACGGTGATGCTGTGAAAGTGCTACACTCAATATGCCAGCAAATTTGGAAAACTCAGCAGTGGCCACAGGAATGGAAAAGGTCAGTTTTCATTCCAATTCCAAAGAAAGGCAATGCCAAAGAATGTTCAAACTACCGCACAATTGCACTCATCTCACATGCTAATAAAGTAATGCTGAAAACTCTCCACGACAGGCTTCAGCAATACGTGAACCGTGAACTCCCTGATGTTCAAGCTGGTTTTAGAAAAGGCAGAGGAACCAGAGATCAAATTGCCAACATCTGCTGGATCATGGAAAAGCAAGAGAGTTCCAGAAAAACATCTACTTCTGCTTGATTGACTATGCCAAAGCCTTTGACTGTGTGGATCACAATAAACTGTGGAAAATTCTGAAAGAGATGGGAAGACCAGACCACCTGACCTGCCTTTTGAGAAATCTGTATGCAGGTCAGGAAGCAACAGTTAGAACTGGACATGGAACAACAGACTGGTCCCAAATAGGAAGAGGAGTACGTCAAGGCTGTAGACTGTCACCCTGTTCATTTAACTTATATGCAGAGTACATCATGAGAAATGCTGGACTAGAAGAAACACAAGCTGGAATCAAGATTTCCGGGAGAAATATCAATAACCTCAGAGATGCAGATGATACCACCCTTATGGCAGAAAGTGAAAAGAACAAAGAGCCTCTTGATGAAAGTGAAAAGGAAAGCGAACAAGTTGGTTTAAAGCTCACCATTCAGAAAACGAAGATCATGGCATCCGGTCCCATCACTTCATGGGAAATCGATGGGGAAACAGTGGATACACTGTCAGACTTTATTTTGAGGGGCTCCAAAATCACTGCAGCTGATGACTGCAGCCATGAAGTTGGAAGACGCTTAACCCTGGGAAGAAAAGTTATGACCAACCTATATAGTGTATTCAAAAGCAGAGACATTACTTTGCCAACGAAGGTCCGTCTAGTCAAGGCTATGGTTTTTCCTGTGGTCATGTATGGATGTGAGAGTTGGACTGTGAAGAAGGCTGAGCGCCAAAGAATTGATGCTTTTGAACTGTGGTGTTGGAGAAGACTGTTGAGAGTCCCTGGGACTGCAAGGAGATCCAGCCAGTCCATTCTGAAGGAGATCAGCCCTGAGATTTCTTTGGAAGGAATGATGCTAAAGCTGAAACTCCAGTACTTTGGCCACCTCATGCGAAGAGTTGACTCATTGGAAAAGACTCTGATGCTGGGAGGGATTGGGGGCAGGAGGAGACTGGGACGACAGAGGATGAGATGGCTGGATGGCATCACGGACTCGATGGATGTACGTCTGAGTGAACTCCAAGAGATGGTGATGGACAGGGAGGCCTGGCGTGCTGCGATCCATGGGGTCACAAAGAGTCAGATACGACTGAGCGACTGAAGTGAACTGAACTGTGCACTCAACACCCTGTGCATACATCTTTCATATCTCATACAGAATATATCCTAGTTTCTGTTTGTTGTCAGTCTTCCATATTTGAGTGCAAAGAAGGGACTGGGTGTTACCAACACATAGCATAATGTCTGGCATATTAGTAGGTGCTCAGTAAATTTTTTGTAAGGGGTATTGTCATCACATCATTTGGTGTGTCCCCAGGGCTGATCATTCCACAAACCCATTATCAGCTCTGCTGACCCCCACAGTAAACTCCAATAAGCAACTCAACTAGGGAAAGAACCAGAAAAATGTTTGAGAAGAGGAAGAAGGGATGAGTAGGATCTTCCCTTCAGTAAAGAAAGTCAATTGAACAAATAATATATAATTTTATACAAAAAAAAAAAGAAACACTCTATGGAGCACCTACGGAATTACGCTTCTGATTGCAAAGGCAAATGCTCTATTACTATAGTGAAACTCCAAATATCCATTTATGTATTCTAAAATCTGAAGAGTGGTCATATTTGAAGTTATTTTCTTCTTTTGCTTGTCTTTTCCGATGTTTTTACAGTGTACAGGTATTACTTCAGTTCAGTTCAATAGCTCAGTCGTGTCCAACTGTGCGACCCCATGGACTACAGCATGCCAGGCTTCCCTGTCCATCACCAACTCCCAGAGCTTGCTCAAATTCACATCCATCAAGTCAGTGATGCCATCCAACCATTTCATCCTCTGTCGTCCCCTTCTCTTCCTGCCTTCAGTCTTTCTCAGCATCAGGGTCTTTTCCAAAAGAGACCTAGGCATGCATATTTCTTACAAGCTACACAGATGATTCCAATCCTCAGGCAGATCTGACAACAGCCATTTACAGAACATATGAAGGCTCATTAGAGCCTTAAGGCAAGAACTAGGACTCCACCCAGTAATTGCTTTCAGTGACTTTACTCATAACTTGTAAGTGGAAAAGTAACCATTAGTCAATAAGAGGGGTAGAAGACACATAAAGATACATCAAGAATAGGATTTCTCCTGGTGCTTGAGCAACATTAATCCGGATCCAAAGTATCTATTAAGTGAAGACAATGAGTAAGATAGGATTTATCAGGCTTATTTCAAGTTTATCTTGCTTTTCTGTATTTCTAACTCCTAAAGAGTAATTTCTTAGAAGATTAACTCCATTAAAAACCCACCCTCTTATCCTTTTTGCTAGCAATTCTCTCCAAAGTATATAAAAGCCTATTTCAGTGTTTAAGAAGCTAGTTAATCAAATGGATATTCAAGTTCATTTCTTTGGTGTCCTTTGCTAAGAGTTGACACTAAAATAAGGGCTTATAGCACATGCATTTGAGCTGTTAGCCACGTCTGCTAACCATTTATCTTCCCTCTTTTTCTCAACTCAGAAGCTAAAATTCTGTTAGCCTGTCACTTTATTTTTATTCACTAAAATATTACATTCAAATCACATCACTATTATATTAACGTAATAGATGAGCTCTGTAATTGAATGTGAATACTATCACTTTGCACCCTTCTAGAGTTATTAATTTCACTGTACTCATTGTATTTTTGAATAGGGCTGCACAGTAAATAATACAACAGAAAGAGGCTTTAACCTATTCCCAAAGCCTATATACAAGGATATAAAGCCAGTGGTGTATTAACTTAAAATAGATCAATCTTATCTTACAAAGAGAAGATAAAAGGTAGTTCTGTCATTAAAGACAACCATGCTTGAGGCTGTAAACCATACCTGAGAGTAAAAAGAGAAGCCTGCAAGTATCTGTTAAATTTAGCTTTCTGTCCTTGAAGAAAGTCTCCAACCTGATAGACATTTTAAAAACAAAAAAGCAGATTTAATCATCCAGGCATTTCCTCGTGTTAACTACGCTGAGAAAGCATAAACTCAATAACAACAACAATAATTATAATATCATTTTACAGCACTTTACAAAGAGCTTTAATACGCATGAAAGTGAAAATTAACTGAATTCTTAAGTATGGCCATTACACTATCCAGATATCCTAAGGCATATAAATGGAGAACATAACAGTATTCATCGGAAGAGTAACACCATAGTGCCTCAAACCAGCAAGAAAATTCAGAGTGAGAATTAAATATCTGCAGACCCATGTGAGAAAGACATTTGAATAATACAAGAATTACCCTCAAGTTTTCGAGAAAGAAACTCAGCATTATTTCCAAACAGTATACAAACCTGGTTTAAAGGACTAGCAAGTCGATTTTCAACTCTGTACTCATGTTGGTTTGCACCCTCTGGACTTTCCACTGCAATCTGAAACTAGCTCCAGGCGATTTAACAAAGAAACAGACCTCTCCAGACTGGTGGCATGCACGCGCATGCTCAGTCGTGCCTGGCACTTTTCCCCCACTGTGGACTGTTAGGCGGCAGGTTAAAAGGCAAGGGGACTATACCTAAGAGGCTTGTCTAGGGTGGTGGTAAGATGGTAAGATCTCCCCACCCGTCTGGCAGGATCTTAAATTTGTATGGAGGCTTTAATGGGGTTCAATCAGGTACAAAGTCCAACAATACCTGACTGACGGTCTCAACAACGTCTTTCTCTCTCAAGGCTTCATCCATGAAATGGCTTGGGCTGTGGGAACGGAGGGGCTTCCCAGATGGCTCAGTGGGTAAAGAATCCACCTGCCAATGCAGGAGACCCATGAGACGCTGGTTTGATCCCCTGGATATGGAGGAGGGCATGGTGATCCACTCCAGTGTTCTTGCCTGGACACGCCCATGAACAGAGGAATCTGGCGGGCTACAAGCCACATGGTCGCAAAGAGTCGGACACAACGGAAGCGACTGAGCAGACAGGCACGGTAACGGGACGGGGGGGTGCAAAATGCACATTTCCAGGACAGAGGAGGGGGTGAGGGGCGTCCCGTTGCCTGGATCCAGCCTATAGGTCAACAGGCTGTCACATCCTCTCAATGACCTCCCTCAGCACTTCATTGCTCGTGACTGGCTCTTAAAATTTCACACCCACTCGTCCTCCGCAATGTGCCCTGTTCAGTACAGTTCAGTTCAGTCACTCAGTTGTGTCCAACTCTTTGCAACCCCATGAATCACAGCATGCCAGGCCTCCCTGTCCATCACCAACTCCTGGAGTTCACTCAAACTCATGTCCATCAAGTTGGTGATGCCATCCAGCCATCTCATCCTCCATTGTCCCCTTCTCCTCCTGCCCTCAATCCCTCCCAGCATCAGGGTCTCTTACCAAGGAGTCAACTCTTCCCATGAGGTGGGCAAAGTACTGGAGTTTCAACTTCAGCATCAGTCCTTCCAACCAACACCCAGGACTGATCTCCTTTAGGATAGACTGGTTGGATCTCCTTGCAGTCCAAGGGACTCTCAAGAGTCTTCTCCAACACCACAGTTCAAAAGCATCAATTCTTCGGTGCTCAGCTTTCTTCACAGTCCGTCCAACTCTCACATCCATACATGACCACTGGAAAAACCACAGCCACGACTAGACGGACCTTTAATGGCAAAGGAATGTCTCTGCTTTTGACTATGCTATCCAGGTTGGTCATAACTTTCCTTCCAAGGAGTAAGCGTCTTTTAATTTCATGGCTGCAGTCACCAGCTGCAGTGATTCTGGAGCCCCCAAAAACAAAGTCTGACACTATTTCCACTGTTTCCTCATCTATTTGCTATGAAGTGATGGGACCAGATGCCGTGATCTTTGTTTTCTGAATGTTGAGCTTTAAGCCAATATTTCTACTCTCCTCTTTCACTTTCATCTAGAGGCTTTTAGCTCCTCTTCACTTTCTGCCATAAGGGTGGTGTCATCTGCATACCTGAGGTTATTGATATTTCTCCCCGCAATCTTGATTCCAGCTTGTGCTTCTTCCAGCCCAGCATTTCTCACGATATACACTTTATATAAATTAAATAAGCAGGGTGACAATATACAGCCTTGAGGGACTCCTTTTCCTATTTGGAGCCAGTCTGTTGTTCCATGTCCAGTTCTAACTGTTGTTTCCTGACCTGCATATAGATTTCTCAAGAGGCAGGTCAGGTGTCTGGTATTCCCATCTCTTTCAGAATTTTCCACACTTTATTGTGATCCACACAGTCAAAGGCTTTGGCATAGTCAATCAAGCAGAAATAGACATTTTTCTGGAACTCTCTTGCTTTTTCCATGATCCAGCAGATGTTGGCAATTTGATCTCTGGTTCCTCTGCCTTTTCTAAAACCAGCTTGAACATCAGGAAGTTCATAGTTCACGTATTGCTGACGCCTGGCTTGGAGAATTTTGAGCATTACTCTACTAGCATGTGAGATGAGTGCAATTGTGTGGTAGTTTGAGCATTCTTTGGCATTGCCTTTCTTTGGGATTGGAATGAAAAATGACCATTTCCAGTCCTGAGGCCACTGCTGAGTTTTCCAAATTTGCTGGCATATTGAGTGTAGCACTTTCACAGCATCTTCTTTCAGGATTTGAAATAGCTCAACTGGAATGCCATCACCTCCACTAGCTTTGTTCATACTGATGCTTCCTAAGGCCCACTTGACTTCACATTCCCGGATGTCTGGCTCTAGGTGAGTGATCATACCATCATGATGATCTTGGTCGTGAAGCTCTTTTTTGTACAGTTCTTCTGTGTATTCTTGCCACCTCTCCTTAATATTTTCTTCTTCTGTTAGGTCTATACCATTTCTGTCCTTTATTGAACCCATCTTTGCATTAAATGTTCCCTTGGTATCTCTAATTTTCTTGAAGAGGTCTCTAATCTTTCCCTTTCTGTTGTTTTCCTCTGTTTCTTTGCATTGATCACTGAGGAAGGCTTTCTTATCTCTCCTTTGCTATTCTTTGAAACTCTGCATTCAGATGCTTATATCTTTCCTTTTCTCCTTTGCTTTTTGCTTCTCTTCTTTTCACAGCTATTTGTAAGGCCTCCTCAGACAGCCATTTGGCTTCTTTGCATTTCTGTGCCCTGAGCGGTCAGCAAAGGGTTTCACTTGCAGGAAGGTGGCTCATTTGGTAACTCTCAGGCTGCATTGGAGGCAGATTCCACAGAAGCCATATGGGCATGTGCAAGAGAAAACGCAGGAAAAGATAATGCTTCCCAAATAAGTAACTGTTTTTCACCGAAAGCCCCATGATTATTTGGACCACTGATTTATTAAGCCCCCTAGGATGGGGGTGGAGGGAGATGGTCAGATCACATAGCTTTCACGTGTTTCCTCGTGTGATTTAATAAAGATATCAGACTCATTAGGTATGAACACACAACAACATTCTGTTCCTATAGTGGCACAAGTGCCTCCTTTCCAGACAGTAATAATATCCAAGGCCGTCCAGTTTTGGAGGACAGTATTTTTCATTAGAGACATTTCATTGTTCAGTAAAGACAGGCTTTGCTGCCTATCATTTAAGGTTTGCTGGGTGAATTCAGTGAGGGCTTTGTATGTGTGCTCTAATAGCCTCAGGCCAGTGAAGGGGAACAGAGATAGTAGCCAGGTGACTGTGGCAGTGGAAAACAGAATGTGCTCATCCAGCCTAGAGGAGAAGGAGGGTGACCATTTTTTGTTACTTTTGGGTGGGGAGGGATTTTCCCCAGTCCCCAGGGAAGACCTGGATAGAGCACAGTGGCCCAACCACCCTGGTGGAAGCCATGTCCAAAGATTTGTGCCAGACAACCACCAGTTTTCTTTCGGGCTCTCCGCCAAACAGCTGGGTGCCACAACCAGTCAGTGCCAAACAGGTCACTATCCTTCCATGCGACAGCATGACCACACTGTTCCGGTGATAGCCATCCCATGCTTCCGTCGAGAGTGATTCATCTGTTCCCAGCATGGGGATGCGGATGTTCAAATGTCAGTAACCCAGTATGAGCCACAGGAAACTCTCCTAAACCTGAGTGTTAATCACCCCTGATGCTAGTGGTGGTATTTTCAGACCCTTCTGGTCAGCAGTTTGATGGGCTGCCGGTGTAGTTTGACTGACAGAAAAAGAATACCCATGCCCAGAGTTGTTGATATTCATGCCACAGGCCAGGTCTCCGGATCCCATATTGGTAATGCCAGATGAATTAAGAATACTAGTCCTAGCTTGTTCTACCTTACGTACTGCCTTATGGCCTTCCAGTTCTCTCCCCAGAATGGCACTACCGCCATGGTAATCCTGATTAGCTAGAAAGGGGCCCTTCCCACAATACCCAACAGTTGGATTGATTCCTTTGTTGGGCATACAAGTGGGCTCACTGTATAAAAGTATTTCCATTTTTTTGTTCACCCTGTGACCAGTAAACAGAGGAGCAGCAGACGCCTAAAGGCAAAAGACAGATGTTTAAGAGAAACTTTGATGGGAAAGTCTTTCCCTTTTAAGAATTACACATGTGGTCTGAACCTTAATGTGACTGCAGCTTTAAGAATTTGACCTGGTTGCACATACCACACATATTGGCCATTGGAGGCAGCACTGTCAGGCATGTGGAGATGTGCTAAAGGTGGGATGTTCTAGATCAGGACCCTCCTTTTCCCCATCTTTCAATGGTGCATATTCTATTCCAGGTATAGCATGTTTCAGCAGGTCCAGCTTACAGTGGGACAATGGGATCTCAGTGCCCAACCCATACCTTTATAAATCACAAAAACATCTAATTTAAATGGTAGCCCGGCTTGGGAGATGCCTAGAACTTTTATCCATTTCGTTAGTATTTTTCATTTGTCAAAGGTGATTTATCTCTCTGATCCCCAGTCCCACATATGCCCTTTCTTTACCAGGCAGTGCAAGGGATGAAGGCATCAAAACAGTAGGGAGTAAAAGTCTTCCCAAAACCCCACATCCACAAAGGCTTGCACTGCATGCTCTTACAGACTGGATAGGCTTGCATCTTGTCAATCATAGTTTGTGGGACAATGCAGATTTTACTTGATCATATGACTACCAAAAACTTTATGATAGTGCCTGTGCCTTTAGTTTTTGAGAGTTCATCACCTAGCCTCTAGATTGAGCACTTCTGTCTTTACAAGTAGCATGTTAAGATCTCCAGCATCTTATCTTGCTCTCCCATCTTGTCTGCCAGCCTTACAGCTAGCAGAGTAATGGACATCCACACATCATTCTCTAATAGCAGCCCTTCTTTCTGCTTTCTGACTTGGGCTTCAGCCTCTAGTCGGTCATTGGTGGCCAGCAACCAGCCCACAGTAGAGGCCAGCCCCCTGCACAGCCATGTGCTTTCCTTCTTTGCTGTGTCTGTGCATCCTGTTCACACATGAAGTCCGTAATCATCTAACTAACACATGGGCCACCCCTTCCCACACAGAGGTCAGTGGCCAACTCCAGATGTTCCCCCGGTGATGTCTCTTTCTCAAGGCTCACTTCTTTGGTCTCCAATTGGCTCACGGTTCATCAAATTTAGGAGCTACCCAAAAAAATCTGAAACTAGCCTCCTACACAGAGAGCAAGGAGAGACCAAAGAATCAGGAAGATCAATCTGAATTGGTAGGTGGCGCGTTTAATAAGCAAGGAAACTTGCATACAAGGCTTTTCTTGGGTGGCAGAAAGCTAAGTGGATCTCCATACTGGTTTGCCACTCTTATTTAAACTTTATATAAAGACTTTAATGGGCTTCAGTCATATACACATATAGATGGCCTCAATCGCATTGGAGGCCAACAAAGATCCGTCTAGTCAAGGCTATGGTTTTTCCAGTGGTCATGTATGGAGGTGAAAGTTGGACTGTGAAGAAAGCTGAGCACCGAAGAATTGATGCTTTTGAACTGTGGTGTAGCAGAAGACTTGAGAGTCCCTTGGACTGCAAGGTGATCCAACCAGTCCATTCTAAAGATCAGTCCTGAGTGTTCATTGGAAGGGCTGATGTTGAAGCTGAAACTCCAATACTTTGGCCACCTGATGCAAAGAGCTGACTCATTTGAAAAGACCCTGATGCTGGGAAATATTAAAGGCAGGAGGAAAAGGGGACGACAGAAGATGAGATGTTTGGATGGCATCACCAACTCAATGGACACGAGTTTAGGTAGACTCCAGGAGTTGGTGGTGGACAAGGAGGCCTGGTGTGCTGCTGTCCACGGGGTCACAAAGAGTTGGACACGACTGAGCAACTGAACTGACTGACTGATGGGAGAGAATGGGCAGAGCATACATTCCAAGGGCAGGAGAGAGTGCAGGGAGCCTCTGATTGCCCAGGTCCAGCAACAGGCAGTAAAATCCTTTGAGTGTCCTCCTCCAACAATTGTGAACTCCTTATGGTGAAAAACGAGACTGCTTTCTCCTCTTTTTCTTAAAACCCAGCATGGTGCTAAATATGTAGAGGGAGCTCAACAATATTAAGTGAATAAACTAATATTCTTTTTCTTTAAAAATTTCACTTTATCTTTTTCTCACTTTATTGAAGTATAGCTGACTTTTATTAAACCAACTAAGGTTTTCATATATATAGTCAGTCTAGTATAGCATCACTAACAATTCCCACTCCACAATTCTTCTGAGTAAAACACAAGCAGTGATTAAATAAAAACATGATGTCTAATTTTCCCTTTTCCTTTGATGTATAGAAAAAGAAAAGCTGCAGAACAGAGATGGAAGAAATGAAAAGCTTGGGTCCTCCTTGATGCAAAGTCATCCATAGATACAGTATGATCCATAATGACTTTGAGGAAGCTGAAAACTGAATGCTGTACAGCAATATAAGAGGAGGAAGTATTGTTTTATGCAATGACATGGATTAATTTCAAAACACATATAGACAGCAAAGGAATCTAGACCAATGATGAGTCAGTTAGCCTCTTTTTGCTTATTTTCTGATCTCTAAAGGTGTTAGTCACCTCATGCGAAGAGTTGACTCATTGGAAAAGATCCTGAGGCTGGGAGGGATTGGGGGCAGGAGGAGAAGGAGATGACAGAGGATGAGATGGCTGGATGGCATCACTGACTCGATGGACATGAGTCTGAGTGAACTCCGGGAGTTGGGGATGAACAGGGAGGCCTGGCATGCTGCGATTCATGGGGTTGCAAAAGTCAGACACGACTGAGCGACTGAACTGATACATGATTTTTTTTTCACATGGCTGGATTCAGAAACTCAAGGGTGACTAAGGCAAACTTTGTTGTATTAAAATCTTTGGCTTAGATATGGTGAACAGCTTGTTCAAAACTTTGTTTCTGATCTATTTGATCAGTCATCTCCCCATGCCTTGAGTAGTTAGTCATGTGTACTCAGTCGCAGCCAGTTCTTCACAATGCCATGGACTGTAGCTGCCGGGATCCTCTGTCCATTGAATTTTCCAGGCAAGAATACTGGAGTGTATTGCCGTTTCCTACCCAGGGGATCTTCTTGGCCCAGGAATCAAACCTACGGCTGTTGCATCTCCTGCACTGGCAGGAGGATTCTTTACCACTGCCATGAGCAACACCCATAGTTCTCTGAGCCATAAACTAATTTTGAGATAGTCTGCAATATTTAGCAACTTTCAGCGGGAATGCACATTGGTCTCTATGCTGAGCTGTTTTCTCCAGCAGAAAGCATTATTTAACAGATGTAACTGAAATCTCAAATCAGTTTATTTTGAATTTATCAAAAGAGACATCATCCTGGCAAGGTGGGAGGCAGGGAAGTTATTTGGAATAGGACCCTCCCTGAGATAAGCAAGCTTTTTCTACTGGCCTTGGAGAAGCTGTGTGTTGTGAGAAAACCTGGGAAATGACCCTGTGGCAAGCAGCTTTCAGCAGCCTCTAAGGGCCAAAATACCCTCCATCTGGAAGTCAGGAAAAGAGGGAAACCTCAGTCCTACAATTGCAAGGAACAGCAACTACATACTTGAGGAGAGAATCCCAAGATTCTCTCTCCATAAACAAATGTAGGCAGATGGACACCGTGATTGCAGCCTTGCAGAGGTCCCAGTGAGACATGCCTAAACTTCTGACCCACAGACACCATGAGATAAAAAATGTTTGTAGTTTTACGTTGCTAAATTTGTAGTAATTTGTTTTACCACAGCAGAAAGAATAACAGACCTTTCATCCCATATGCATGGCCTGCAAGTCTGTAGGTTGTCTAGTGCAGTTCTCAAATTTCTGCATCATACACATTCATGCATTTATCCATTCATTCATTTGTTCAACAAACATTCTGGGCGTCTACTCTACAGTAAGTATTTAGAAACAAGGGACACATTAATAAACAAAAAGACAAAACCTCTTACCCCTAAAAAGCTTATGTTTCATGTTAATGTTATCTGTTATTCTTTTTTTTTTTACTTACGTAAATTATTATACCACTTTTAACTCTCAACTTTCTTTCTTGTGTTAGTTATCTTTGATTCTGATGTGATTTCCTCCCAGAAATACTTATTTTGAAATTCTTTTCCTCTTTAATTTGAAGGTCTGTTGTTTAAAAATATATTTTTAAAATCTTAGTATAAGAATTGAAGGTAGTTTCTTTAGGATTTCAAGGATTAATTAATTATAATTCTCAAAGTGTATGTTGGGGAAGGGTAAAGGAACAATGACACAAAAATGTTATAAATATCCCTTTGATATGAATATTCATTAAATGATGTGGTTCTTGCCAAGTTTCAGTTACTCGGAAGCTGCCAGCATAAAAAGAGGCACTTCTGTCAAAAAAAAAAAAATCCTTTATAGAAAATGAACACAAAAGGTGGTGATTTTTGTATTTAAACAAATTGGAACATCAAAAATAGAAAGCCCAGGTATATGTAACTCTCATAATGTGTATAGTATCTTTTACATCCACAGTGCATTGGCCCATGATTAAACCTAATACTAAAACAGATGAATAGCAAATTCATAGTTCCCTGATTATAATATTATGAATAGTTCTAATTCTTTTGAAAATTGGTGTATTGAATGTTTAGGTAATGACAACAGGGATATTATGAACTGAATCCATAATTAGCAATTCAATTTAAATTTATTGAGCCCTCTTAGTGTATTAAATATGGCATTTTAACAATTTTAAGTGTAAATATTGGTTATGACAATTTAACAATTTCTGCTATAAATCAGGCAATTTTATTGAAAATCATTTCCACAACAGGTCTTCACTGAAGACTATTAAATAATCTATACTCTATGTCAGGCTCTGTTCTAGTGCTAGGAACTATTGATACAATAGTGGGGAAAAAAACTCAAGTCTCCGGAAGTTTGTATTTTACAGAAAACAAACAGACAAATTACATACATTCAGATGGAAATTCAGCTAATAATAAAAGATATGAAGGAAATAAACCATACCTTGGGTTAGAAAATCGTGAGTTGTCGTTTTTATAATAGGGTTTCCTTTTTCTTTTCAAGACTTTTTGATGTGATCCATTTTTAAAGTCTTTATTGACTACTGAATTTGTAACAATATTATTTCTGTTGTATGTTTTAGTATTTTGACCCCAAGGCACGTGGGATCTTGGCTCCCCAACCAGGGATCAAACCCACAACTCCTGCCTTGGAAGGTAAAATCTTAACCACTAGACCTACCAAGGAAGTCCCAGAAAATAGTATTTAAAAGAGCCGGGAAGGACTTTCTTTGGCAATAATATATAAGCTGAAACCTGACAGATGAAAAGGAGCCACTAAAGTGAAGTGCTAAGAAGAAAAACAATGTCCCAGCCTCTGCAAGAGCATAAGTGAAGCCTTAAGACAGGAAAAAGGTGGAAGACCAGTCTATCTTAAGCCCAAGGAGGAGGAGTTGGGATGAGTAGTTGAGATAAGATGGGAAGTTACTTGAAGTTACTGGATTGTTTCAGTAACTAGAAGAAGTTACTAGAGAATGACATAGTCCAATTGAGATTTTGAACAACTAATTCTTGTAGCTCTGTGGAGAATGGATTAGACAGGGGTAAGACTGGAAATTGAGAGATTTCTTAGGAGACTGATTTCCACATAAACAAAGATGGAAAATTAGACTAGGGTGTAGGCAGTGGAAAAGAAAAGATAGACTCATATACTCTGGAGATAAAACCAACAAAACTTATATTCAGATGTTTCCTTAAAAAGACTGCAAATAAATTGAAAACAAGGTAGTGAGTGAATGAATTTAGAAGAGGAAGGGAGAAGATTTTGAGGACAGAAGGAATGAGAGAAGTATACACTAAGTAATAGCCTAGAATTAATATATTAAAGTGGGCACATTTATAACTTTAATGACATGTCCTGTTCTGGGCCTCTATTTTCTTAAAAAGATATCAAGCTGGGCAGAGAGGAAATGCTCTGAAGATTTTTAGCCTTAAATGGTTCAGCCCAGACCACTGAAAAGAGATAATTTACCCAATGAAACTAATGAAGTAAAATTTAACTAACATCATTTTAGTGAGAAATAGTTCTCACTCTGGCTGCACAAATTCCCTGCGTAGCTTTTAAAACTATATGTGCAGGCTCTACTGGAATGCTTCTGATTTAATTAGCTTGAGGTGAGACACAGGTATTTTTTAAAAGCTCCACAGAGGATTCTGATGAGCAGCCAGAGTTGAGCCGTGAGTTAGAAGTATGGCTAAGGGGACTGTCCTGGTGGTCCAGTGGTTAAGAATCTTCCTGCTAATGCAGGGGACCTGGGGTCAGTTCCTCGTCCTGGAAGATGCAGCGAGGCAAGCAACTAAGCCATTGCATCTCAGCAACTGAAGTCCCCAAGCTCTAGAGCCTTTGCTCTGAGACAAGAGAAGCCATCACAAAGAGAAGCCTTGGCACTACAACTAGAGAGTAGCCCAACAAAGATCCAGCCCAGCCAAAAATATTTGAAAAAAATTGTGATAAAGAAGTACAGCTGAGGATGTCAGGACAATAAACCTATTTCATTCAATGACAGATTAATAGAGAATGGGCTGAAGGATCCTTCCCCCAGATAAGGAATACAGGCCCATTGTTAAAAGGAAACAGTTTGAGACTACAAGAAAATAAAAGTCAATTTTCTTCGTGTTATTTTTTTTTAAGCTAGGAGAAAATTTTTTCTCACCTTACTTGTGAAGAACACAGACACCCATATAGACATCACATGTATTTTTGAATGCATTTATTTCTACAATGAACATCTCAGAGGGAAGAGGTTAACAGCTGATAGTTGACTGAAAGGAACATAGAAGAGGAAGAAAGGAGCACCAATCTAGCCCAGACATGGAAACAGGCAGGAAAAAGTGAGCTGAAGCAGAGAAATGATCACAGGTGATGAAGGATTCAGTTACCTATGGAGGGAAAAAAAATTAGCTAACAGAATACACCTAGCAACAGTTGCTTTTCAACTATTCCTTGGACTGGAAGTTTCCAAGATTTAACCCTTGAATGAGTCACAGAATTACTGGGGCAGAACTAAGAGCCAAATAACTAATCTCCTAAAATAGAGACCAGAAACTTAATTTTCAACTGCCGTGAAGATTCTTTGTTGCTGGAAGGTGCATGGGTAACTGAAGGCAAGAGTACTTACATAACTTGCCCTAATCATTCCGTTCATTTGTGGTCTCACTGGAATCCAAACCAGGGTTTTACACTGTTGGGTTTTTACTTTGTTTCATTTATACTTTTGCATTCTGCTGCTGCTAAGTCGCTTCAGTCTTGTCCGACTCTGTGCGACCCCCATAGACAGCAGCCTACCAGGCTCCCTAGTCCCTGGGATTCTCCAGGCAAGAATACTGGAGTAGGTTGCCATTTCCTTCTCCAATGCATGAAAGTGAAAATTGAAAGTGAAGTCGCTCAGTTGTGTCCAACTCCTAGCGACCCGATGGACTGCAGCCTCCCAGGCTCCTCCGTCCCTGGGAGTACTGGAGTGGCAAGAGTACTGGAGTGGGTTGCCATTGCCTTCTCCCTTTTGCATTCTACCTCCCCTGTAAACGAAGAAAAACACGTAGTGCAATTTCCAAATCTCCACGTTTGGAGAGCTTTAAGAGTTGCAACTGTCCAGATGAGGTAGCGTGTGCACGGTGCCGCCCAGAAAATTCTGTTTAGTAAAAAATCTGGGAGTTGGACAAGACAAAACATGGATTTTCAGTTTTAAGTGGGTGTGTCCACGTCACGAAGCGCGTGAAAGCAAAAGAGACTGGACAATCTAAGGGAAGAAGGAACGTAGAGAACCATGGAATGTGAGTGCAGGGGATGGAAAGGGGATCCCAATACACCAAAGGAGCAGGAAAAAGAGCAGAGTACAGATCATTGGTATCTGGCTGACATTCCCCGGCGATCTGCCAAAACCGTGAAGCACGAGCGCGCACTACAACTACCATAAGGCCCCGCTTCCTGGAGCCCGAGGCGCGGCGCGCAACGCACGCCGGGAGTCGGCCCAAGCCGCCAAGATGTCGCAGCCCAAGAGAAGAAAGCTTGAGTCGGGGGGCGGCGGCGAAGGAGGGGAGGGAACTGAAGAGGAAGATGGCGGAGAGTTGGAGGTGGCTGTGCCGCGACCCCGGAGGACTAGGCGGGAGCGGGACCAGCTGTACTACCAGTGCTACTCGGACGTATCGGTCCACGAGGAGATGATTGCCGACCGCGTCCGCACCGATGCCTACCGCCTGGGCATCCTGCGGAACTGGGCAGCGCTGAGAGGCAAGACCGTGCTGGACGTGGGCGCGGGCACCGGCATCCTCAGCATCTTCTGTGCCCAGGCAGGAGCCCGGCGCGTGTACGCGGTGGAGGCCAGCGACATCTGGCAACAGGCCCGGGAAGTGGTGCGGCTCAACGGGCTGGAGGACCGGGTGCACGTCCTGCCGGGACCGGTGGAGACGGTGGAGTTGCCGGAGCAGGTGGATGCCATCGTGAGCGAGTGGATGGGCTGCGGACTTCTGCACGAGTCTATGCTGAGCTCTGTGCTCCATGCGCGCTCCAAGTGGCTGAAGGAGGGCGGTCTTCTCCTGCCGGCTTCCGCCGAGCTCTTCGTGGCGCCCATCAGCGACCAGATGCTGGAGTTACGCCTAAGCTTCTGGAGCCAGATGAAGCAACTCTACGGCGTGGACATGAGCTGCCTGGAGAGCTTCGCCACGCGCTGCCTCATGGGCCACTCAGAAATCGTGGTGCAAGGCCTCTCCGGCGAGGATGTGCTGGCCCGGCCGCAGTGCTTTGCTCGGCTGGAGCTGGCCCGCGCCGGTCTGGAGCAGGAGCTGGAGGCCGGGGTGGGCGGTCGCTTCCGCTTCAGCTGCTATGGCTCGGCTCCCATGCACGGCTTTGCCATCTGGTTCCAGGTGACCTTCCCCGGAGGGGACTCGGAGAAACCCGTGGTGCTCTCCACCTCACCTTTCACCCCGTCACGCACTGGAAGCAGGCGCTCCTCTACCTGAACGAGCCGGTGCAAGTGGAGCAAGACACGGATGTTTCCGGAGAGATCACGCTGCTGCCCTCCCAGGACCACCACCGTCACCTGCGCGTGCTGCTGCGCTACAAAGTGGGCGACCAGGAGGAAAAGACCAAAGACTTTGCCATGGAGGACTGAGCGTGGTGTTCTCTCCCAGCTACCTCCCAAGGCGGCCAGACCGGCGCGGGAGAGGCGGAGGGTTGGTCGGCGGAGTAAGGGAGATTTCACGTGCAAGTAGGGGCATTATCTTCCGTCTCCCGTTTCCCCCAGGGCTCCTGAGGAGGGAGAGTGACTTCAGTCTCCTTTCGAGGAGATTCTTCTGGCGATATTTATTAAAAAGTGTTTTCGATCCCCTGCCACGACCGAAACAGCGTGTTTATTAAGGGCCCTTTAAACCTCAAAAGCACGTGGTACCAAGCACTCCTTTTTCTATTTCGTTTCTTGCAAATAAAAGGGGGAAAGGGGTATGAAAATATCAGTTTGTGAAGGTTCCATTCACATCCCTGACACGTCACACCCTAAGTCTAAAGCCAGGGAAAGGGGAAAGGGGTTTATAGTTAGACTCCATGTATTTCCAATAAGACGGGATATCACTCCAGAGCCATATTCTCTCATTTTCTGAATTCCCTCTCTTCCCAGGTGCCTCTAGACTACAGTATTTTGTCCTCTTTTTTTTTTTTTTATAAGTTTTACTACTGATAACGTGTGGGAGGTGAATGAGGATAAAGTTTAAATAATACCTACTACTTCCTTAGGAAGCTAAAGTTGACGACATCTTACTCCCTTAAGTGAAATAAACTTCATACATACTAGTACAGCATACCTAAGAAATCCAGAAGGTACGGTTTGGAAAAAGACCTGAAATACAGGAAAGTAGTATGGACTTTTGTCTTTACTGTTAAGATTTAACCAAGAAAATTTCATGTAAGTTCCACAGTAAAACTTTTGTGTGCTTCTTTAAAACAAGCTGATAGAGGCGATTTCTTCTGAACTTAGTCCAAGGGCTTATTTATCACCTTGGGTAAATTATTTAAGTAAGGAAAATATTTTCCCAGCTCGAGAATTAAAATGCCTCATTCAGAGGGATCATGATTTGGCCTACTAACATCAAGTGAAAATTTTTTTGTTAGTGTTTTGTTTGTTTGTTTGTTGTTTATTTAGGTCAGCTAAATGTGTAAGTTGTGAATTTAGGAAAATCATTTGTAATGTGAGTTATGTTATCAAATTTATTTTACCCATGTTTCCCTCCTTATCTCTGGCAAATAAAGCACTGGCATTCTATTTTTATAGATGAAGTAAGAAGTCTTGCGTACTGTTTGAGTTATAACTTTTGCCTTTTTATATTGTTCTTAAAAATGGTATTATAACCCCTACAGAGCATAGCTTAAGGATAATCAGTTATGCTTAATGTATGGTTTCTTTACACTAGTAGCTTTTGTATGCTAATAGAAAACAGGTGTGAAAATCTGGCCTTCTGAAGCACTCTAGCATAGTTCTGTTTACTATAACAGTTTTTTTCTTCTTTATTCATCACTTATTAAAATACTTAAGTATAGCTACTTTGCTAAAATTTGGTATCAACACATGAGATCTGCCATTAGTAAGGGAACTACATGTACAAAATCATCAGCTTTACAAGATCCTTGGCTTGCAATACATTTATAGTTGTCACCATTCTTGGTATTAGGATAGTTAGCTTATGCAAATGGTACAGTCATAGCAATTTAGGTCTAGTTTAAACTAGAGTTACAAATTAGTTCCTTGTGTTAGGGTCAACTATATTTTATGTTGAACATTTGTTAGCATTTTAGTATACAGTTTTGAGTGAATTTCCAGTGTTTATTTTAACTTCCTGCTACTGCTACTGCTAAGTCACTTCAGTCGTGTCCGACTCTCTGCGACCCCATAGACGGCAGCCCACCAGGCTCCGCCGTCCCTGGGATTCTCCAGGCAAGAACACTGGAGTGGGTTGCCATTTCCTTCTCCAATGCATGAAAGTGAAAGTGAAGTCACTCAGTCATGTCCTACCCTCAGCGACCCCATGGACTGCAGCCTTCCAGGCTCCTACCACAATCTCTTATGAGTACTTGAAAGCATTCTTCCAAATTCCAATTTTTAATATATGTCTTATACAAGTATTATAGCGTTCTCATTACCAGTATAAGCACACAAAGGGACACTAGTTAAAACTTTGGTTAACTATAGAAGTAAAGGTAAGTATTTTATAATTAGAATTAAAAATTCTTTTTGTAACTGTTTCCCCCAAGTAAGATGGATTATAAAAATACAGCTATACAGCTAAAGCAATTAAGAGGCAACAGTGCAGTGGTGAAAAGTCATGGACTATGGAACCAGACATATGCTGCAGTCTAGGCTCCACCACTCTTAACTGTGTGACTGTGGGCAAAATACTTAACATCTGTGTTTTCTCCACTGCTGTCATGCAAATGGGGCAACAATCACACTTGTCCCATAGAAATGTGAAGATACAGTGAGTTAATACATGTAAGCACGTAGTATCTGGTACATAATAAGATCCTTGCTGTTGTAATTATAGAAAAGTAATATGCAAACCTGGAGCACTCAGACACATAGAAAATGTACCACAGAATAAATGAGTCAACATTTTGATTTTTTTACAGGTGTTTTATGAGCATGGCTGTATATGATAAGCAATGTGACACTGGACACCACATGATCCAAAGGAAGCCCAGACCCTGGAAGTGATGATACTTCGAGAAGGATGAGATTGTGAAATGCACCAACATTCAGGCACTGTCCAAACTCTGTATGAACTGGTACTGAATTGTTAGGGTCATTTGGGCAACAGGAAGGAACTACCAACCCTAAGGAGAGAAAAACAAGATTACGTTTTACCTGCTCCCCTCAAATAGCTTACATGTATTTAGCACAGTGGAACTTTCCAGCTATTTCCATTAACTCACTGGACCAATGGACATTGAGCATTCAGTATATTAGTCATTGTGATAAGCACTTAGGATAGAAGCCAGTAAAACATAGTTTCTATCTCCAGGTAGATATAATATGTTCACAGAATAAACCAGTAAGTAAAACATAATGGGCAAAAGACTAGGATGGTATAGATGTAAGAGTGAGCAGGTAATTATCTTCACCTTACATATTAGGAAAAAAGGTAACACATTTTGAAGAATTTAGCCTAAGACTATACAGCTAATTCTTGACAACTGAACACAAGTTTTTCAATTCCTAACCCCCAAACAATCCCAAGTTTAAGGAAGTCCCACTGGAGCTCTATCTCATGGGCCTCAAAGAGCCACCTTTACTGTATCGGATCTTCAGCTTGACAGATCCTAGACACTCAACAAAGGATTCCCTGTTGCCCTTTGCCTATGTGTATCCGTGTGTTCTCAGTCCTGTCTGACTTTGCAACCTCATGGACTGTAGCCTGGAGGCTCCTCTGCCCATGAGATTGTCCAAGCAAGAATACTGGAGTGGGTTGCTCTTTCCTCCTCCAGGGCATCTTCCCCACTCAGAGATCAAACCTGTGTCTCCTGCATTGGCAGATGGATTCTTTACTGCCGAGCCACTTGGGAAGCTGCTTCCCATTCCCTAACAGAGCTAATCAAATGTGGTTCCCCAGGAATTGAATCCTCAACACAGTAGCAGAGGTAGACAGACTCTACCATTCTACTTGGTACTGGGTGCTGGAGAGCAGAGAGACCTCTGACCAGGTCACACATTTAATAAACACCAACTATCTAACATTTAAGTTCTGTAACAAGAAGATCTTAACTTAAAAACCTGGGATGCAGCAGAGAATATAAATTGCCTTCATCAATAATTTTCAGTCATTCTTTGGCTTGGAAACATTTCATTCCAACTAAATCTTGCCCCTGCTGAAGGATGAGAGGCCAGCTCTCTTAACAATTTGATCCTTAAAATTTTTCCCAAGTGCAAAACTGCTTCTTATCATCACATACATTATGAACTCCTCAATGAAAAATTGCTATATGGTGTTAATTCCAAAATCTGTGTCCTCTATATAACTGATTTTCAGCTAATGGGCACAATATATTGGGTATATATACTCACACTGGCTACTGGAAAGCTGAGCCAAATGTATGGCTCACTTGTGATTTTTTTTTAACTTTGTATCTAGCTTCATTTCCAAAACCCAGTTTTTTTCTTGATTTATTCCTCTCATAATAAATATTAATGTTATGTTGAAATTTATATATCTTTTTCCTCCTTTAATACATTATGGCATGAAAATATTTCCCTATGTTTTGGAATAGCTGCAGAAATTCTGAGGGTGGGAGGTTGAAGAAAAGTCTAGAGGACTCTGAGGTATGTCCCCTTTATTTCCCATGAATTGTGTCCAAAATTGTTCACATGGATGTATAGCTGACTGGATCTCATCTTTGTAGCCAATCTACAGCATTTTACATTTTGTAGAATCAAGATTTCTGAATGTGTGACAAACTCAGACATGTAGACAATCTTGAGGACACCTTGAATATTCTGCAGCTCTTTGTAAGCTTAGAACAGGCCCTCAGTTCAGTTCAGTCACTCAGTCATGTCTGACTCTTTGCAACCCCATGGACTGCAGCACGCCAGGCCTCTCTGTCCATCACCAATTCCCCAAGCTTCTTCAAACTCCTGTCCATCAAGTCGGTGATATCATCCAACCATCTCATCCTCTGTCGTCCCTTTCTCCTCCTGCCCTCAATCTTTCCCAGCATCGGGGTCTTTTCCAGTGAGTCAGTTCTTCACATCAGGAGGCCAGAGTATTGGAATTTCAGCTTCAGCATCAGTCCCTCAAAGAATATTCAGGACTGATTTCCTTTAGAATTGACTGGTTTGATCTCCTTGCAGTCCAAGGGACTCTCAAGAGTCTTCTCCAATACTACAGTTCAAAAGCATTAATTCTTTAGCGCTCAGCTTTCTTTATGGTCCAACTCTCACATCCATACATGACTACTGGAAAAACCATAGCTTTGACAAGATGGACCTTTGTCGGCAAAGTAATGTTTCTGCTTTATAATATGTTGTGTAGATTTGTCATAGTTTTTCTTCCAAGGGGCATTGTAGATTGTTGTTTTGTTAGTTAGTCATATCCAATTCCTTGCAATGCCATGGACTGTAGCCCATCAGGCTCCTCTGTCCATAAAATTCTCCAAGTAAGAATACAGGAGTAGCCATTGCCTTTTCTAGGGGATATTCCCAACCCAGGAATCGAACCCAGGTCTCCTGCACTGCAGACAGATTTGTTACCATCTGAGCCACCAGGGAAGCCCTTTAGATTGCCAAACTCCTTCCAACAGTGATTCAAAATAGTTTAAAGTGATGATAAGGAAAGAGGTGACATAATGAGACTGTTTCTCAAATATCATGCATGCTTGTAGGAGAAGATTCAAAACAAAGAATCTGAACCTAACTAAACAGAATTTTAACAAAATTAAGATATCAACAGTGGCATTGGAACTGTGCTCCTTAGAGAGCTTTGATAATTAAATTAATCATATTGATAATAATAACTTTGGGGAAAGACTGGTGAGATTTCAGTTGGATAGCTTTTTAACTCTAAAAACAATCACTTATAACAGAAATTTAAAATACAACGAGCTGGGGTTGGGGAGAAGGGCAGAATTACTCCTCTTTCTATAGGCTGTCCCCTACAAGGAAAGAACAGAGAAAGGAGAGTGGGATGGAAAGAAATTCTCCCCTCAAGTTGTTAAATGCTTTATAGGCATTCCTGCAATCACCTGAGATATGTATTTTTAAAAAAACAAAAACTTCACATTCTGAAATATTACGCACTAAAAATAACAAACTTAAGAAAATATTAGGTTGGATAGACCATAATTATGTAATTTTGTAACCAAGAGCACTAACACTAATTCCATTAAAAATATTAGCATTTTAGAAAGACGTTAACCATAATGAATGAACATTGCAATAAATAAGATAGCTTGATGAAAGAGCATGAGGAAGTTACAGAGACAAAGCGAAATGCACAGAGATAGGCAGAAGGCTTAATAAACATTTTTAGGACATAGAGCATGTGACTAAACAGAGCCAAAAGCAATAATATTTGGTGTGATACATTCCTCTCTGACTAGCTGCATTTAGTTGCATCTGTGTACTTTGTGTTAGGTGGTTGCTACCCGGTGGTGGTAAATATTAATGATAGGAAAGATCACAAATGAATCAATCGATTTCCATGTTATATTTTGACATTGTTCTTCTACCTACCAACCTCATTCAAGTTCATTATTTTATAGGAAAATGTACTGTAGCATAACATTTGATCCTTTGTTCAGTTTCCAGAAATTATAAAGTACTTCAAAATTCCATTGGATTTACAGATATTTTCAATGCAGTTTTTCTTGAAGGAAAATGGAACGGAGTGGGGGGCTTACAAGTGACTATAACCACCCTTTAGCGCGAATCTATTTATTTTATTATTTTGGTCACCAGGAAAGATCAACCAGAAGGGGAAATAGAAAATTCTGGCCTGTGTAGAGTTGAAGAAAAATAACTGAATATTCAGGAGGTGACTTGATAGTGGGATTTGAGAACAATAGGTGTTTTTCCTGAGCCAAAGGTCAACATACAAATCATCTTGGGCTCAAAGAGACCTGAAAGTTAGTGAAAGAAGTGCATAAGTAAAGGTTAGGCTCCTCATGAATACATTTTGCCTGCATTACAGTATCCTTAAACATTTCTGAAGTCATGGGCTCAGAACATAATCAAGATTATTTTGATCAGTTACAAATTATTGCTTGTTTTGATACTTGTCCCTAATCACTCTTTTTAGCTTAGATTCTAAACCTATTCAAAGACTCTTCTCAAACTTATGAACAAAACCTTCCAACCTCCATTATCTCAAGTGATGTGCATCTTAGTAATGGGTGGTATGGGGTGGGCTGATATTCAGTTCAGTCACTCAGTTGTGTCCGACTCTTTGCAACCCCATGAATTGCAGCACGCCAGGCCTCCCTTTCCATAACCAACTCCTGGAGTTCACCCAAAGTCATGTCCATCGAGTCGGTGGTGCCATCTAGCCATCTCATACTCTGCCGTCCCCTTCTCCTCCTGCCCCCAATCCCTCCCAGCATCAGAGTCTTTTCTAGTGAGTCAGCTCTTCACATGAGGTGGCCAAAGTATTGGAGTTTCAGCTTTATCATCAGTCCTTCCAATGAACACCCAGTACTGATCTCCTTTAGGATAGACTGGTTGGATCTCCTTGCAGTCCAAGGAACTCTCAAGAGTCTTCTCCAACACCACAGTTCAAAAGCATCAGTTCTTCGGCGCTCAGCCTTCTTCACAGTCCAACTCTCACATCCATACATGACCACAGGAAAAACCATAGCCTTGACTAGACGGACCTTAGTCGGCAAAGTAATGTCTCTGCTTTTGAATATATGATCTAGGTTGGTCATAACTTTTCTTCCAAGAAGTAAGCGTCTTCTAATTTTATGGCTGCAATCACCATCTGCAGTGATTTTGGAGCCCCCCAAAATAAAGTCTAACACTGTTTCCACTGTTTACCAATCTATTTCCCACAAAGTGGTGGGACCAGATGCCATGATCTTAGTTTTCTGAATGTTGAGCTTTAAGCCAACGTTTTCACTCTCCTCTTTCACTTTCATCAAGAGGCTTTTTAGTTCCTCTTCACTTTCTGCCATAAGGGTGGTGTCATCTGCATATCTGAAAGTATTGATATTTCTCCCGGCAATCTTGATTCCAGCTGATGCTTCTTCCAGCCCAGTGTTTCTCATGATGGGCTGATATTAGACTTTTTAAAAAAAAATTTTTTAAAGAAAAAATTATTTGTTCTTAAATATAGTAGTTTTACCAGCAGCAAAGCTCCATGTGTTTTTCTTAAAAAGGTCTAAAAAGGGCTGATATTAGACCTTTAAAAAAAAACCAACTTGGAGCTTTGCTGCTTGTAAAACTATTATATTTAAGAACAAAGTATAGAATTTTTATTTTAAAAATTTTAGATTAACTGTGATGCTAGAGAAAGAATTAAGAATCCCAAATGGTTAAAAAAAAAAATTCACTGTATGCATTCTTTGAAGCCAGATCTCCACCAGAAATTTCCCTAAAATAACAAGCTCCTTATTTTAATGGGAACTCATTCTACCATTATTTATCACCTGATGAATTATAAAAATAGGAAATATTTAAATGGTTAGGTATGTACAGTAAAAGACAGAATTAAAAGAGAGGATTTGGAAAATCCACAGATTACATACATGGTCCCTGAATAATTGAGAATTTAGTCAGAGTAATTAAGAGAAAACAGAGAGAATGACAGTAATTACAACAAGGGGATTTTAGTATGAAATGAAATTGGAAACTACCAGGAATGTTCAGTTTGTAATAAATAGAATTCAATATTAGCTAACTTTGCTTTAACCCCAACCAGGGGAATTTTATAGAGTCTAGACATTATTATAAAATATGTTCAAAATAAATTAATTCCATTGTATTGGGTCCAGGAAAAAATAGGCCTCAGAATGGTGTTCTGTGTATATGGAAGATAGAACTGTTGAGGTACTCTAAGCAATAAGACAAGATTCTTAAAGTAAAACTAGACCAATAAAAGATATGGTCATTGCACTACTCCCATAATAGTGATGTTATCTAAGACATTAAAATGATATATTATTCAGTGCTAAAATATGTGATATGGTTGTTAGGGAGATATAGTTTTTCATTTCTTGATTCATTATCTGATTTATTTTATACCAGATGATAATGTATTCATAAGGACATATAGTGAAAATAGCATATGCTGAAAACTTTATGCCAAATGATATTCTAATACACCAGCTACTACTTTTCAGCATGTAGAATGCTTTTATGAAATAATGGCATATTAATCATACTGTGCAAAGTCCCATTAAAATCAATGATGTATTGACTTTGTTTATTTCACATGAGTTATACATAATAAAATAATGTTCTGTAAAGAGTGGCTTTCATCCTGAGGAAAACTTCGTATCATTAATTTTCATGTAAAAGAAACTCCTTCCTTTGTCAAACTTGCCACAGCATACATAAATAGTCATGATACTTACATAAAGATTCTTTATTAATTTGTAAATCATTATTGAGTGCCCAACATGTGCTAGATGCACTTTAAGTACATTATTTTATTTACTCCTTGAAATATTTCTGTTAAGTGCTTCTATCATCAGTCCCATCTTACAGATGAGAAAACAAAGGCCTGGAGTTGGATGAATTGCCAAGGCCATATGGAAACTACTGGCCAAGCTTGGGACTCATCACCTAAGCTCTGAGTACCACCTGTACTACTACACACCTGCCTGAGTCCTCAAGTGAAGGTAACTTCAGTAGGCACTTAAAACAGACTGATTGTTGTCTTAGGCTGGGGTCTCCAAAAGCACACCTTGAGTCAAGTATGTATGTAAACATGTTTATCAAGAAGTATTCCCAGAAAATTCTAGAAGGGCAGCAGGATTAGGAAGAGAAGAGATCTGGCTAGAGTGTGATATTAAGCCAAGTCCCAAGAGTGAGAACTTTGTCCCAATCCTGCAGAAATGCTCTGGAGACAGCATGAATCACACATATGAAAGTGAAAGTACTTGTTGCTCAGTCCTGTCTGACTCTTTGCAAGCCCATGGACTGTAGTCCACCAGGCTCCTCTGTCCATGGAATTCTCCAAGTAAGAATACTGGAGTGAGTTGCCACTCCCTTCCCCAGGGGATCTTTCTGACCCAGGGATTGAAGCCAGGTCCCCTGCATGGCAGGCAGATTCTTTACTGTCTTAGCCACCAGGGAAGATTGTACATACTGCTCACTGTACAGGGACATGTGTGATCTATGCTGTCTCCAGAGCAACTCTGCACCATTCAAATCTTCTCACCCATCAAACATTGACTAATGATTGCCTCTGTTGTTCAGTTGCTAAGTTATATCTGACTCTTTTTCACCCTGCAGACTACAGCACGCCAGGCTTCCCTCTCCTTCACTATTTCCCAGAGTTTGCTCACTTATGACCATTGAGTTGCTGACACCATCCAACCATCTATCTCATTCTCTGCCAGGCCCTTCTCCTCCTGCCCTCAATCTTTCCCAGCATCAGTGTCTTTTCCGTTGAGTCGGCTCTTCACATCAGGTAGCCAAAGTATTGGAGCTTCAGCATCAGTCCTCCCATGAATATTCAAGGTTGATTTCCTTTACTGCCCTTGAGGTGAGGTGAGGTGAAGTCGCTCAGTCGTGTCCGACTCTTGGCGACCCGTGTACTGTAACCTACTAGGCTTCTCTGTCCATGGGATTCTCCAGGCAAGAATACTGGAGTGGATTGCCATTCCTTCTCCAGGGGATCTTCCCGACCCAGGGATCGAACCCAGGTCGCCCGCAGACGCTTTAACCTCTGAGCCACTAGAGAGACATAAATCCTTAGGCATCTCCCAGCTCTCATGTGGGTGGGCATAACAGTATCTACAGCCTAAGGGCAGTTCCCCCAGCTAAGGGTTGTCAGTGCAGCAGATTGAGTCAAGGTTCTAAGGGGGCAGATGTACAAAAAGAAAGGGAAAAGATACAAGGTAACATAAGTAGAATAAATGGATTGTTGATAGGATATTGATACTGTCATAAATATATTTTCTAAGATTCTAAATAAATAGTTACACGTTTGCTTTACGTTTATATTTATCATCAGATTTAAAACTGCATGAAGAAGGAAAAAGTTGATATCCCATTCCCCACAGTTTAGAATGTATCCTTCTACTACACAGACTCATGTACACATATTTATGTAGTTTTTTTTTTTTTTTTTTTTTTTTACAGATATGTAGACATATTATTCCCACTCCAGTACTCTTGCCTGGAAAATCCCATGGACGGAGGAGCCTGGTAGGCTACAGTCCATGGGGTCGCTAAAAGTCAGACACGACTGAGCGACTTCACTTTCACGCATTGAAGAAGGAAATGGCAACCCACTCCAGTGTTCTTGCCTGGAGAATCCCAGGGATGGGGGAGCCTGGTGGGCTGCCGTCTATGGGGTTGCACAGAGTTGGACACGACTGAAGCGACTTAGCAGCAGCAGCAGCAGCAGACATATTATTCATATTACTCTGAAAATTATATTTAGGTTAAAATATATATTCTAAATATTTCTTGAAGTCAATATATGTATAAATAACTTATTAAGAGTAATATGAAAATATATGGTATACATAATCCATAATTTATTCAACCTATTGAATTCTCTATTGATAAGCAATAGTTGTTTGAAATTCTTTGCTACTAGAAATTATACTTACCCTTCTTTCTATTCTCTGCCTAGTTAATCTCACCCAGTCCCATTACTTTAAATAGTGTGCCATCTATGCTGATGACTCCTAAATTTATATTGTTACCCCCTGACATCTTTACTGAGTTTGTACTCATATATACAACTGCCCAATTGTCATCTCCACTTGGACAAAGCAGGCATAGCCTAAGTGAACTATTTTATATATAGTATGTGTGTATATATATATATATATAACACATATAATTTTACCATATGTAAGATATTCTTACGTTATGCTTTTTTTTCAGAATCAGTATATGTTTATTGGACATATTTTTTAAATAACCAGAACCTCTCACTACTCTCTGTATAACTTTATCTTTAGTTGATATGCTCCTTGAAAACACGACAACAGCTAAGTCATCACATCAGATCGTGATCACCAGTGAATGTTTATTGAATGCTCATTTTATGAGAGTCCCATTTTTGATTGGAGTATATCAAGGAGCATAGGAAAAGGTCCCTGGTCTGAGGAGCTGAGTCTGAAACGGAGAGCAAGCATCTCAGCTTCCTAAAGACAAGTGGTATGACAATGCAGCCTACTTTCAGGTACAAATGAATCACACAGACAGTTGCTGTTATAAGAGTATGGTCACTGCACGATGGGAAAATCAGAGCTTCTCACTGAAAACAGGCATAGAATCAGAGAAATGTGAATCTTGCAGATTTACAATTACGTCAAGATCCTTCCTCAGGGAACTTCCACCCAGAATGTTCATTTATTAAATTGCATGTTCCCTCTCTTTCAGTTCTCTGTGCAAATGTAACCTCTAAGAGGATTTCCTTGGCTACTGTGAGGTTAAGAGTCCTCTTCTCTACCACAGATAACACTTCCCCTTCTTACTGAAATTCAGTTGTTTACTTGTGTATTGTCTTTCTCACAACGTGAGATTCGTGAGCAATGTAATCTTGTCTCTCCTGTTCATCACTGTCTATCCATTGCCTAAAACATTTTCTGGCACAAAGTAGGTATTCAATAAATATGTGTTGAGTAAATGGGCCTTGTAAACCAAATGGAACTTACAAAAAATGGCAGAGTAGTCATTCTAGGCAGGGACAATGGCATGAGAAACAAGTGCTCCTTAGAGAGTTATCTTCAATTATGATACAATGGCTTTCTACTCTCTACATGGAAACTTCAGTAATACCAGCAATATCACTGGTAGAGAGTGAAAATAATTGAACTTGCCACTGTAATAATAAGTCATAGTCAGTTTATAGCCATTGAGCCTTCTCAGTTCAGTTCAGTCGCTCAGTCGTGTCTGACTCTGCAACCCCATGAATCACAGCACGCCAGGCCTCCCTGTCCATCACCATCTCCCAGAGTTCACTCAGAGTCACGTCCATTGAGTCTGTGATGCCATCCAGCCATCTCATCCTCTGTCATCCCCTTCTCCTTCTGCCCCCAATCCCTCCCAGCATCAGGGTCTTTTCCAGTGAGTCAACTCTTCGCATGAGGTGGCCAAAGTACTGGAGTTTCAGCTTTAGCATCATTCCTTCCAAAGAAATCCCAGGGCTGATCTCCTTCAGAATGGACTAGTTGGATCTCCTTGCATTCCAAGGGACTCTCAAGAGTCTTCTCCAACACCACAGTTCAAAAGCATCAATTCTTTGGCATTCAGCCTTCTTCACAGTCTAACTCTGACATCCATACATGACCACAGGAAAAACCATAGCCTTGACTAGATGGACCTTAGTCAGCAAAGTAATGTCTCTGCTTTTGAATATGCTATCTAGGTTGTTCATAACTTTCCTTCCAAGGAGTAAGCGTCTTTTAATTTCATGTCTGCAGTCACCATCTGCAGTGATTTTGGAGCCCCCAAAATAAAGTCTGACACTGTTCCTACTGTTTCCCCATCTATTTCCAATGAAGTGATGGGACCGGATGCCATGATTTTCATTTTTTGAATGTTGAGCTTTAAGCCAACTTTTCCACTTTCATCAAGAGGCTTTTAGTTCCTCTTCACTTTCTGTCATAAAGGTGGTGTCATCTGCATATCTGAGGTTATTGATATTTCTCCCAGCAATCTTGATTCCAGCTTGTGTTTCTTCCAGTCCAGCGTTTCTCATGATGTACTCTGCATATAAGTTAAATAAGCAGGGTGACAATATACAGCCTTGACAGACTCCTTTTCCTATTTGGAACTAGTCTGTGGTTCCATGTCCAGTTCTAACTGTTGCTTCCTGACCTGCATACAGGTTTCCCAAGAGGCAGGTCAGGTGTTCTGGTCTTCCCATCTCTTTCAGAATTTTCCACAGTGTTGTGATCCACACAGTCAAAGGCTTCTAGGTCTGCCAATTTCCCATGACCTCACAGAATAAAAGTTGTCAAAGGGGAGTTGACTGGTGTCCCTAGAAATAAAATTTTGCAAGGCAAATAAATATGTTGATGGGATTTTCAAAATGATCAGCTTGTTTTTTAGAGTTTCCATGAACAAAAGAGACTAAAGTTTATTACAAAGGATGAAAACACAACCAAGGTTTAATTCGTTAAAGATGATAACAGCTTTTGTTTTTTTCTTCAAAACTGTATTTTGATGACCAGTTTAGTCAGATTTCTCCCCAACTACTGTTTGAGGAGTGTCTACCAGTCTTCTCCTCGCCCACCAGACCTGAGTGGACAAGATCCTACAAAACTGCCGGAAGGCCTCCGAAGGAACTACCAGCTTGAGAGCTCTTCATCCACTGTCATCATCAGTGCTGTTGCGTCTATGCCGTGAGACCATCCCTGATCTAGGCCGTTTGCATTAACAGGAGACTGCATTTCTTCCTTTGATAAAGCAAGCAAGCAGGATCTTCTCAATTAATGCTCTGAGTGGTTGACGCTCACTGAAAACATGCTTTATGATAGACTACAGTAAGAGTCAGCTACCACAGAGTGAGGCTACATACCAATACATTTTGACAGGATTTTACTAAGAACCATTCTGGAAAAAAAAAGTTCATCTATTTCAGTAGTATTTTTTACATTAAGAAGGCAATGCAAGCTGACTATGGCAAATTTCAAACTGCAGGAATCATAAGAGAAAAATAACATATTACTCATAGTTTCCCTCCCTAGAGTATTTTCCATTCCAACTTTTATGTATGCCTGTTTTTGAACTCTATAAGAATAACATCATGCTATCTAATACAACTCTTAATTTACTTGTCACACCACCATGTTTTATCTTCCAAATACCACTATTACTAGATGAAATTATTTTATTGATTTCTTTACTGCTATATTGACTTTCTCCAAATAAAATCTACATTTTATAGTTAAAATTCTTTTCTCCTTATGCTCTCAAGAAATGAATTAATGAACAGATGTCAAATTAATATCTTTATAAATATCACCTCAAATACTTGTATTTTCACATCTTTAAGATTGTACTCATGCTCGGTTACTCAGTCATATCCAGCTCTTTGCATGCTGCATCTTGCCTAGGTATCGTATTGGATTGTTTTTATTCTATAACACTCTGTTTCTTCCTATTCCTCATAAGGGAAGAGTGTTTTTATACTTTTAAGGCAGAGTTCCTGGTGAACTGATTTTACAAAAGGCCTTAAATCAACTTGGCATCCCATATGTTAGAAAAGTCTATTACTAAAAGGAAATCAAAATACTGTATCCCGAAAGAAGATGGAATATTATTAATTAAACAATAACTTGGAGACTAAGTTCTATTTTGCAAAATAATAAAATATCTATGTATAAAATAAAATTGAACATATTATTGTTCCTCAGAAAACCTTAACCAACTTATAGCACGTTTTATTGGGAAGAAATTCATCCAAAACTGCAATGCATATGCCAAGTTCTGCTCTAATGTGTTAAAACTGCTTCAGTATAATGTTTGTGGTCCATCCACATCTATCTATCCATATGAAATGTGATATTATTATAAAGTGTAATTATTTCCAGAAACCTTAAAATAAGAAGTGCTTCTAATTAAACATTTGTCTCACAATATATTAACTGTAGGTCACTTTATTGGAGAAAAATTAGGCAATATTTTAACTAGGTCTTGACAAAAATGTATTAAATCTATTTCTTAAAATGTTTTATTACTTGTAAGTTTCAGCCTGATGTGATTTTAAAATAGCCAAGTTATAAACCCCTGAAAATTGGAGTTTATAATGGAAATACTGACAGACCCTTAGCTTTTAGGATGAATGTGCAGCCGCAATAACATTTGCTGTTGCTGCCGCAGTCAGTGTAGCAACATGACTGGGGTGCTGGATGTGGTTATTTCAAATATAAAACTGGCTGAACACTTGCTGAAGTATTTTCCCACTTCTAAAATCTTAGAAAATTCATTTCTTGTTTTGGAAACCCCGTTTATCTCAAAAGTTATTATAATAAACAAGATGGAGGCCCTATGTTTCTACTTTCTATTTACACTTTATCTACTTGGTTATCTCATCTTCTCCCATGGCTGGTTATCACAAAGCTTTTCCTGTATATGGCATCTCTACCCACCAGTTAGTTATTCAAGCCAGAAAATTGGAGGTCAGTTTTAACTCATACTACATCTTCACCACATCTAATAGATTGCAAATACTGATGGTTTTACTGCCAAAATGTGTTTTGAAACCATTTATTTTTAATCCCCAGTGCCATCGCTTTAGTTAATGTCACTAAAACCTCAAGCCAAGCTGATTACAATAGTCTCCTAACTTGCATTTCAGGATAATTGATAGTTGGTGGAAGAAAGTTCTTAATATTTATGGAATTTCAGCAAATAAAGCAGTAGAAATGATAAAATTAGAAAATCACCATTTCCCAACCCACAATAAAATAACAAATCTCTGCAATGATTACCTATAGTTGCTAAAACAAGGAGGGAGTGGTTAACAGAATTTTATATTGAAGGAATGAGACTGACATGATCAGAACTATCAGTTGTATTAATCACTAAAAGTGGGAAAACCAGTTGCTATGTGTCTTAAAACATGATAAAAGCAACAGGAAATATACTTGCCTAAAATGTTAAATCTGAATCTAATTAGCCCTCTAGATTTATGGAAAATAAAGGGAGTGAAGGAATAAGTTAGCACTGTGAAGAAACAGTCAGACAAATCCTGAATCTAAGAAGTCCACAGAGAAACAACGGCCTGATTTCTCCAATAAATCAATGTAGTATGTAAGGCACTGATGATGGGATGCAGGTGGGGTTAGGATTGTTATGAAATAAGAGTCTTAAAACACATAACAACTGAACGCAATATGAGTATTTAACTGGATCTGATTCAAACAAACCATTTTCAAAAATCATATTTGAAGCAATGGGGAAATTCACATATGAACTGCATCAAAAATATTAAGAAATTATTACTAACGCCCTAGGTATGAAAATGGTAATGAGGTTATTTCCAAGAAATATGGGTGAAATGACATGATATATGTTTTTTTTTTTAATACTCCAGAAAATGAAAGGAGAGGCAAAAGAAGAAAGAAGATTGGCATATTCTGATAAGGGTTTTAGCAGGATAATGAGTATATAGGTTTTATTATACTATTTCCTTTATTTTGTGTATATTTGAAATTTTCCCTGAAAGGTCATTTTTACAAAGTCATTTAGGTTCTATAAAAAGAAAGGTAATGATTCAGCAAAGGTGATCATGATAAAATATACAGATTTGAGATATATTTAAATTAATAGGCATTGTAAACTAACTGGAGGAAGAGGTGAAAAATAGAGAAATCAATGGTGACTCCTTGGTTTTTGATTTGAGCAACTGGGTAAATAATGGTGCCAGATCTCGTGGAGGAAGGCATGGCAACCCACTCCAGCATTTTGCCTGGAGAATCCACATGAACAGAAGAGCCTGGCAGGCTACAGTCCACGGGGTCGCAAAGAGCCAGACACAGCTGAGCGACAAAGCACAGCACATAGCACACAGAGGAGCAAGTTTGGGTATGGATTAAAAGCCTAATTTAATTTCAAACATTGAGACCTGTAATAGTTTTCTGCAGATGCTGTAACAAATTACCACATACTAATACTGAGCATGTTAAAGCAACACAAATGTATCTTCTTACAGTTCTGAAGGTCAGAAGTCCAAAATCAGTCTCACTAAGCTAAAGTCTAGGTCTTCCCTTGGTGGTTCCGATGACAAAGAATCTGCTTGCAATGCAGGAGACTCAGGTTCAATCCCTAGGTCCAGAAGATCCCCTAGAGAAGGAAATGGCAAACTTCTCCAGTATTCTTGCCTGGAGAACCCCAAGGACAGAGAAGCCTGGCAGGCTACAGTCCATGGGGTCACAAAGAGTTAGACACTTCTGAACGACTACATACATAAGCTCATCAGGCCCTCCAGGGTGGCACTAGTGTAAAGAACCTGCCTGCTGATGCGGGAGACATAAGACATATGGGTTCGATCTCTGGGCCAGGAAGATACCCTGGAGAAGGAAATGACAACCCACTCCAGTATTCTTGCCTGGAAATCCCATGGACAGAGTAGCCTGATGGGCTACAATTCATGAGGTCACAAAAAGTCGGACACCCCTGAAGCGACTTAGCAGGCAATCTGAAGTCAAAGTGTCAACAGGACTGGTTCCTCCTCCTCTTCCACACCACCCCTTTCTCCTCCTCCCCCCCCTGTCCTTTTCCTCCTCCTCTTCCTCTCCCTCCCCCCCCGCCACTTTCTCCTCCCTCCTCCCCCTCCTCCTGAGTCTTAAGATTAATGTTTCCTGTGTTTGTTTGACTCATGTTTCAATACCCAAATATTTTCTTTTTAAATCCTAACAACCTTAAATTCAGATGTCTACATATCAGGTGCTCAGTTTCTCAGTCATGTCAGACTCTGACCCTATGGACTGTAGGCTCCCAGGATCCTCTCTCCATGAGACTGTTCAGGCAGGAATATTGGAGTCGGTTGCCATTCCCTACACCAGGGGATCTTCCTGACCCAGGGATCCTATTGAGAGATTTCCTTAAAAATCTGGAATTTTGACTTGAATGATCTGGAAATACTGGCCTATAATTCTCCTTGCTAGCAATCATTTCAGGTGAAGATGAGTAGCAGATATTTCTATCTCCAAGTCAGACCTCTTTGTAAGCTATTGACCAAACCTTCAACTGTTTACTAATGTTAATCCATCCATAGAGATTGCTTTTCTGGTTTCCACTATTGCTAAGGAGAAATCAAGACAAACACTTCTTAATGTTTTGCAGACAACTTTCTTGCCTTCCTTGAATACTTGGAGGAATTTTTCTTTGCAGAGCATACATGCTGAGTGTTAAATCCAGTGATACTCAATTTGTAATGAAAAGATTTATCATCTTTGTCATGATCAGAAAAGATTTCCTGTATCATGATCTCTTTATCATCCCTACCATCAGACTTGTTTCCAAAATAGGAAATATTGTTGGAATTTTTCCAGATTTATTTCACTAACTTTCTAAAACACTGAATCACTCCCTTTGGAAGAATTTTTTAATGTCAACTTATAATGTCTACTTTCAATTTTATTCAGTTTATACTGTTTCTGAAAAATGTTCCATATAGTCTGTGTAATAAGTTTGAAATGAATCCCTAGTCTCAAGTTTTTTGCCTGTTTTATTCACTGTGGTACATTTCAGTGGCCTGGACTTTAAGTCTCTTCTTATTCCTACATCTTTCCTGGAAATGTCTTCACTTCATGTTTGATGTGTATGTTACATAGTGCATAGTTTATTAAACATCTTAATATTACTTTACAGTAAGTTGCTTTATTTACTTCAGATATTCCCTTTCAAGGATAGGGAATATGCCACCTGTAAACATTCAATAAAACTAATTATATAGGGAATTTATGAGCAATTTATGGATGGGGTTGTTACCTGAATAAGTACTCAGTGTTAACAGGCATACAACAGTTGTCTTGTTCCTTTCTCTCTTCTTTAACCTACTAGTTGACAAACAAGAAGATACTTTTAATCTTGTATTTATCCTTAACATTCTAAGAACTCCCACTTAAAATTTTTTCTTTAATAGGTAGAGTGACTTTTCTAAGGCAATTGTAAGGTATATCAGTCACAGATGTCTAGAGAAACAGAACCAACAAGATATGTACTTATAGATCTATCTCTAACTCATCTATCTATTTGTCATTTATAGAGAAAGAAAGAGGGAGGGATTCATTTTAAGGAGGAGGCTTAAGCAATTGTGGAGGCTTGGCAAGTCCCAAATCTAATGCAGTAAGCAGATGGGTTGGAGATTCAGGCAAGAGTTGCAGTTCAAATGCAAAGTTAAGCCACTGGCAGAATTCCTTGTTGCTAAGGGGGATGTCAATCTTTCTTCTGTTAAGGGTTGCAGGTGATTGAATGAAGCCCGTTCACTTTATGGAAGGTATTTGACTTCAAAAGTCCACCAACTTAAATGTTGTCCTCGTCCAAAGAGCACCTTCACAGAAAACATCCAGAATAACATTTAATCAGATATCTGGCCTCTGTGGCCTAGCCAAGATGACACACAGAATTAGCCATCACAGAAGATACTTTTGCAAGTGTTCATATTTATAAAAGTAGGTGGCATATTTGGGTTATTGGAAAAGAAGATCTATCCTTTGGTGAGTCGTCTGTTTGTTTACTGTTAATGTGAACTGACTGGAATCATAGCTATTTTAAACCAGCATTATCACAACACATTACAGGAACTGTGTATGCTGGAAAAAAAAAAGTGGGCAGTAAAACATATTGATGAATAGTTATTGACAGCTTTTATCCAGACATGCATTTGCAAAAACAGTGAGTCCATATTTTTGCAAGAGGCTTTCTTATTGCAAGCCTGCATAGACCATAGTATAAGTATAGTCTAAGCTCAGGAAAAACATGAGCTGAATATGCAAGGGTTGCTCCAATGTTCACAGATAGCATCTGGATAATTAAATATCCATATTTTGATACAAATATACAGAAAGGGGGATGTATAATTTTGCAGAAAGCATTTGCTTAGGGCATTATAATATTTTTTGTTAAAATGTTTACTTTACGTGCTTGGTTTTTTCCCCCAAAAGAATGGAGGAAAATAAGTATGTTTCTTCTAGAAATATTTAACTACTACATATTTCTGCCTTTATAATTATTTGTTTTCAATTTTGTTTTGTTTGGGGAGTCACTCCACAGATATAGAATGTTTGCTAACCATATAACATTCTGCATTTAGCAGCAATACCCTGAAATATTCTAAATTTATTTCATAAATCTACACTCATAGAGGGATGCACAGTGCCATAGCTTGGCAATGCAGAAGTTAAATCACTAATTTCCCATCTATGCCATATAATTATCTTCTAATTGACTGATATAATTTTCTAGTTACTACCAATAAAATCACCACTGCTTCAGACATATTCACCATTTTTTCCAAAATAACTACCATTAAAAAATTCATTTATGTGCACAAGCCACTTTTTGTTCTGAGAAGGTGCTCATCCCTCTTTTAAACTCTGTTTGAAACTATCCCTCTTTCCAAAAAGAGAAATCTTGGAGTGATTCTCTAATAGCTGCAGCTCAGGACCTCTCCCATAAGCTTGCAGGTATGTGTGTATGTGTGTATATGTGTGCAATGGTTGTGCACAGAGGTTGGCATGACCACATGCATCTTTGTAGCCTGAATGAGCATTACTCTTGCTGGGCATTCAGAGTGAAGGTGGGTGTGTCATAAAAATTTTTTTTAAGGCTCAGGAGATTCAACTAATGTAGCCCCTGGGTGCTAACCCTGAGATGCTTTTGTTTGGCTGAAAGCTGAGTGAAAGGTAGACCAGGACTCAGTCCTTGGGAGGTCCTTGGACATCTTATTCAGTGGTTCTTCATTATGCCCACCCATCAAGTTCTTACTTCTCTTCTCACTTCTTGAGAATTTTACTGTAATTAGTTCCTAAACTTTAAGCATCTCATGTACTGACCACCCATCTCCAAAACCACAAATGTGTTTATCACCTCTAAAGTTCTTTCTATGGTCCATGCCCCACGTATTCTGCCCTTCAGTTCAGTTCAGTTGCTCAGTTGTGTCAGACTCTTTGCAACCCCATGAATCACAGCATGCCAGGCCTCCCTGTCCATCACCAAACCCTGGAGTTCACTCACACTCATGTCTATCGAGTCAGTGATGCCATCCAGCCATCTCATCCTCTGTCATCCCCTTCTCCTTCTGCCCCCAATCCCTCCCAGCATCAGGCTCTTTTCCAATGAGTCAACTCTTCGCATGAGGTGGCCAAAGTATTGGAGTTTCAGCTTTAGCATCAGTCCTTCCAGTGAACACTCAGGACTAATCTCCTTTAGGATGGACTGGTTGGACCTCCTTTCAGACTCTCAAGAGTCTACCATTTTAAATAGAAGTACAAGCTTACCTGAAACAGTCCCAAGATGGCAAAGGAGGAAAAACTTAAATGTTAACTTCTCATGTTAAAAGAGATTAAGTATTCTTGTTCTCTTACAATGTCTATGTAGGGAAATAAAATGATTTATTAACTGGCGTTTTCTCTGGAACAATCATAAACAAATGCCTCTCTTAAAATGATTTCTTAGTATTCTCCTTGCAGTGCTTAGCTATGATCAGCTTCCTTGGTGTCCTCTTAAATAGAACAGATTATCTTTTCATCCTTGTCTTTTACCTGGTCAGGCAATGAGATTCTTGCAGAGTTGCTTGTTCTGAGCTCTGGAAGAGACAGTTTCCCTGATAAAACTGTTTGGGCTGAAGGAAAAGGATGGCATCTCTCCCTACGACGATGGAGGAGAGAGATGCAGTCTGCTTTCAATTTCTATTAGACTTATATGCCATTATGAAGGGGCTTCCCAGGTGGTACTAGTGGTAAAGAACCCATCTACCAATGCAGGAGACATAAGAGACACTGGTGGATCCCTGGGCTGGGAAGATCCCCTGGAGAAGGGTATGGCAACCCACTCCACCATTCTTGCCTGGAGAATCCCCACAGACAGAATAGCCTGGCATGCTACAGTCCATGGTGTGGCAAAGAGCCAGATACAGCTGAAGCAACTGAGCAGGCACACCATTATGAAAGCCAGAGAGACAGGGAAAGGGAAGGGGGTAGGTACAAATGGAAGGAAAGGAGGGAAGAGGAGAGAAAAGAAAGAAAGCAGACTAAAATAAATAATATAAAAACAAGGGGGAAATGCTATGTGTTTCAGATTGAAGAATCCCTTCTTTTTCTTGTGTTGGGAGATCTTATACACTCTGAAGACCTCAGCCACTGCCACTATTCTGATAATTCCCGAATCTCCATTACCAGCCTGTCAAGGACTATGACGAGCTTGTGGTTTTAACCTGTTTGCAAGATCACAAGTTAGGATACTGTTTTCATGGATGCTGGCAGAAGATTCTTGGATCAGAAACAAAAGACCTTATTGCTCACAGCACAGCAAGGTGAGTAAGCTTCATGTTCATGCCAGTCCTCTTTTCCCCTGGCAAATCCATGGACCATTATTTCAAAGTCTAGATAGATGCTGCAGATGCAGTGGGCTTGCACTACAACTAAGAGACACAAACTTAGGAAACCCCAAATATTTATAATGAGATGCAAGCAACCCTGACTGACCAAATTGTGCTCCAGGGGGAGATATTTTCTTTATCACACTCTGAAGTAAAAAGGCAACATTTCATGCAAAGATGGGCACAATAAAGGACAGAAACAGCATGGACCTAACAGAAGTAGAAAACATCTAAAAGAGGTGGCAAGAATACACAAGAGAATTGCAAAAAAAAAAGATTTCGTGACCCAGATAACCATGATGGTGTGATCACCCACCTAGAGCCAGACATCCTGGAATGTGAGTCAAGTGGGCCTTAGCATCACTACCAAGAAAGCTAGTGGAAGTGATGAAATTCCAGGTGAGCTATTTCAAATCCTAAAAGATAATGCTGTTAAAGTTCTTCCAGTATGCCAGGAAATTTGGAAAACTTAGCAGTGGCCACAGGACTGGAAAAGGTCAGTTTTCATGCCAATCCCAAAGAAAGGCAATGCCAAAGAGTGTTCAAACTACTGCCCAATTGCATTCAACTCACAGGCTAGCAAAGTAATCCTCAAAATTCTTTAAGCCAGGCTTCAACAGTATGTGAACTGAGAACTTCTAGATGTTCAACTGGATTTTGAAAAGGCAGAGGAAACAGAGATCAAATCACCAACATCCGTTGGATCGTAGAAAAAAGCAAGAGAATGCCAGAAAAACATCTACTTTATTGACTACACTAAAGCCTTTCATTGTGTGGATCACAACAAACTGGAAAATTCTTAAAATATGGGAATACCAGACCACCTGACTTGCCTCCTGAGAGAAATTTGTACACAGGTCAAGAAGCAACAGTTAGAACTCGATGTGAAAAAGCAGACTGATTCAAAACTGGGAAGGGAATACATCAAGGCTGTATATTGTCATCCTGCTTATTTAACTTCTATGCAGAATACATCATGAGAAATGCCGGGCTGGATGAAGCACAAGCTGGAATCAAGATTGCCAGGAGAAATATCAATAACCTCAGATATGCAGATGACCACCTTTATGGCAGAAAGTGAAGAGGAACTAAAGAGCCTCTTGATGAAAGTGAAAGAAGAGAGTGAAAAAGTTGGCTTAAAACTCAGCATTCAAAAACTGAAGATCATGGCATCTGGTCCCATCACTTCATGGCAAATAGATGAGGAAACAATGGAAACAGTGACAGACTCTATTTTCCTGGGCTCCAAAATCACTGCAGATGGTGACTGCAGCCATGAAATTAAAAAACACTTGCTTGTTGGAAGAAAAGCTATGACCAACCTAGAAAGCATGCTAAAAGCAGAGACATTACTTTGCCAACAAAGATCTGTCTAGTCAAAGCTATGGTTTTTCCAGTAGTCAGGTATGGATGTGAGAGTTGGACAATAAAGAAAGCTGATGACAAAGAATCGATGCTTTTGAGCTGTGGTGTTGGAGAAGACTCTTAAGAGTCCCTTGAACTGCAAGGATATCCAACTAGTCAATCCTAAAGGAAATCAGTCCTGAATATTCATTGGAAGAACTGATGCTGAAGCTGAAATTCCAATACTTTGACTGCCTGATGTGAAGAACTGATTCATTAGAAAAGACCCTGATACTGGGAAAGACTGAAGGCAAGATGAGAAGGGGATGACAGAGGATGAGATGGTTGGGTGGCATCACCAACTCAATGAAGATGAGATTGAGTAAGCTCCAGGAGTTGGTGATGGAGTGAGAAGCCTGGCATGCTGCACTCCATGTTGTCGCAAAGATTAAGAGATGACTGAGAGTGACTGAACTGATACACAAAGTTGAATGAAAATATGGTTTTTATTTCTGGTGTTTTTATATTTCACTTACATTTACAGACAAAATTTTGGAGAGACTAAACACATATATTTAGATCAGCTATTTTATTAAAACTTTCAAGGGAAGAGGTCATTTATTTTTCAACACATCCCTTGCCAAAAGGGATGTTCTATAAATAATGTCTACTAGCCAACCATTTACTTTAGTAGCAAACTGACTGCGTGTATATATATATATATATATATATATATATATATATATATATGTATGTATGTATACATATATGAATTGTGTCGCTCTTTTTAAATTTAGAGCAGGATTATTCAGTCTTAGCACTATTCACATATCCTTGGCTGCATGATTCCTTGTTGTAGGGGGCCATCCTAAACATTGTAGGATTTTTAGCCACAGTTCTGATTTCTACCAGTGGGTCTCATTAGTATCTCCCCAATCCAGTTTTGACAATTGCCTCCAGTAAGTTCAGTTCAGTTCAGTCACTCAGTCGTGTCTGACTCTTTGCTACCCCATGAATCGCAGCATGCCAGGCCTCCCTGTCCATCACCAACTCCGGGAGTTCATTCAAACTCACGTCCATTGAGTCAGTGATGCTATCCAGCTATCTCATCTTCTGTCGTCTCCTTTTCCTCCTGCCCCCAATCCCTCCCAGCATCAGAGTCTTTTCCAATGAGTCAACTCTTCGCATCAAGGGGCCAAAGTACTGGAGCTTCACCTTTAGCATCATTCCCTCTAAAGAACACCCAGGGCTGATCTCCTTCAGAATGGACTGGTTGGATCTTGCAGTCCAAGGGACTCTCAAGAGTCTTCTCCAACACCACAGTTCAAAAGCATCAATTCTTCAGCGCTCAGCTTTCTTCACAGTCCAACTCTCACACCCATACATGACCACTGAAAAACCATAGCCTTGAATAGACAGACCTTTGTTGGCAAAGTAATGTCTCTGCTTCTGAATATGCTATCTAGGTTGGTCATAACTTTTCTTCCAAGGAGTAAGCGTCTTTTAATTTCATGGCTGCAGTCACCATCTGCAGTCATTTTGGAGCCCAAAAAATAAAGTCTGACACTGTTTCCACTGTTTCCCCATCTATTTCCCATGAAGTGATGGGATCAGATGCCATGATCTTCGTTTTCTGAATGTTGAGCTTTAAGCCAACTTTTTCACTCTCCTCTTTCACTTTCATCAAGAGGCTTTTAGTTCTTCTTCACTTTCTACCTTAAGGGTGGTGTCATCTGCATATCTGAGGTTACTGATATTTCTCCCAGCAATCTTGATTCCAGCTTGTGTTTCTTCCAGTCCAGCATTTCTCATGATGTACTCTGCATAATAGTTAAATAAGCAGGTGACAATATACAGCCTTGACATACTCCTTTTCCTATTTGGAAACAGTCTGTTGTTCCATATCCAGTTCTAACTGTTGCTTCCTGACCTGCATACAGGTTTCTCAAGAGGCAGGTCAAGTGGTCTGGTATTCCCATCTCTTTCAGAATTTTCCACAGTTTATTGTGATCCACGCAGTCAAAGGCTTTGGCGTAGTCACTAAAGAAGAAACAGATGTTTTTCTGGAACTCTCTTGCTTTTTCCATGATCCAGTGGATGTTGGCAATTTGATCTCTGGTTCCTCTGCTTTTTCTAAAACCAGTTGCCTCCAGATATTGCCAGATTCCCCTGAGAGACAAAAATCCTCCTGGTTTGTGATTCACTGATTTAGTGCCAGTGCTTGACACTTTTTATCTCTCAAAAAAGAATTCAAGTGGAGTGAAAGTTGTGCACAAATTTCTCTAAAGCTAATATTTAAGAATTACTAGAAAAATACATTCCAGAAAGAAAACAGGTAACTGTAGTAAAAATGGGATAAGATGCCTCACAGAACATACACATTAATGAATGAAATATTATTTGTTATATAGAACAAAACCAGTGAACAGTATGATGCTTCAAAAACTGTTTTGTGGTAAACCATGTGAACCATATTAACCTTGATTGTGTTTCTTGACCCCATAGAAAAGATTTATACCTTCTCCCCTTTTATAGAGTAATCTAGGCATATATCTAGAGTATTGTTTTTTCCTTATTTAGAAGATTGTTTTTTCTAGCTCTTAAAATTCTTATGGCATTCTTATTGCCATAATCAATGTTTATTTATTGTAATGGTAATAAATGTTTGTGAGTTTGGTTGATCTTTTCCAGCAGTATGGTTCAAGAATAATTTTAACAGTTGAAGTTTGCAAAGAGCTTGTCATCATATTGTCCATTTTTCTTAGTATTTTTTAAAAAAATTTAAATTTACTGTGATATTACACCCTAGAAAATGACATTAGTGTTCTGCAATAGCAGCTTTTCATTTGGGTTATGAGTCTTAGTATTCACTTACAGCATTAACTCTAGTAGTTTCAAATATACCATTATGAGCCATTTGGAATTTTAAAAGCATTCATAAATAAATGCATGGTAGAGAGTTCCAATTGGTTGGATAAGTAATGTACATTTAAAAAAGTAAAATGATATCAAAATGCATATACACATTGATTAAATAGAGTAAGTGTATTTTGAGTCATTGAAATACATTCTTCATCATACTGAGTGAAGCTTTCAGAATTGTTGCTTTTGCATTGTAACAAATAGCAAATAGTACCCTAGAATAGCAAATGCCAGTAATAAAAGTAAAGATTTTAAATATAAAAAATGTTAATTTACTAATTTCATGAGAATGAAAATCTAAAACCTATTGCCATTTGGTTCTTAAGAAGCCTTATTGGACACTGAAGCAAAAATTATACAAAGGAATCAGAAATTTTTATTACTTTTTATTCAGCATGCATAATATTTGCAAAGAAATAAATTAGGCCACATAGACTTAAAATTAATTTAGTATGGCTACTATTGCTCCTATATTTTAAATTTCTTATATATTCAGAGACATTATAACAGAAGAAATAGCAAATACATAAATTTCCCAAAAATTTCAACATACCTCCTCTCCTGCCGCAATTCAACAACCCTGAAGTCTGTGACAATCACTCTGCTACCTCTTGTTGCCAAGATTTCCACTGTCCCTTTCCGAGTATGTAAATGCTTTACTTCTGTGCCAAGTGTGACCATGGAAATCTGTGTCAGAAATCTCAACCTTCTAGGCACACATGAAGCCCCCATCATTTGAGATCCTGCCTGGCTCTGGTGTACCAGTAAAAATGGAAAACAGAGCTCCTTTACAGGTATAGCAATTACCGTCTTCTCCTAGGCTCAGAGTCTAGCCTCCTTCATCATCCTTTTAGATCCTCACTTCCATTTCCTCCCTTTCCAGAGCAGCCCCATCTCATTCTCTAACAAAAGTTTTAAGACGACTTCATATAAGAGTAGCTATTAATTATCACCAGGGCAAGAGAAGCAAGAACCGGGAGGTTTAGCCCCTCTTCCATTCTTTCTATTCTCTTCTAACAGTGAGAATAAATCAATATTTTAATAAGCTTATACATTATATATATTTCCTCTACCCATATTTCTTTATTCCTCACAAAACCCTGCACCACATGCTGCCATTTCACAGATATAGAATGCCACTGAGAAAGTCTAGCTATCTTGCCCAAAAGTCACAAAACTAGAAGAGGCAGAATTGAGACTGAAGCCCAACTCTGTGTGGCTCAAGGGCCCCAAACTCTATAAGTGGAGAAGTCAAAGAAAAACAAGGTGCTATTACTGAATTTAACTGCAGATAACTATAGAACAATGATTTCAACCTCGTGTTTGGTGTCTATGTTAGGTAGAATCATAGCCCCACAAAGATGCCCACATCCTAATTTCCTGAGCCTGTCAATATGTTAGGTGACAAGGCAAAAGGGAATTAAGGTTGTCAAGAGAATTAAGGCTACTAAGCAGCTCACCTGAGTTAGGGGAGATCAGCCTGGATTATCCAAGAAGGCCCCCTGAAATTTTAATAAGAGTCCTTAAATGTGAACAAAGGAGACAGAACAGTGAGCATCAATCATGTGATGTGAGAAGCATTTAACTGGCCACTGCTGGCTGTGATGATGGGGTAGTAGTAATAATGTTAGGCGCGTTCAGCTCTTTGCAACCCCATGGACTGTAGCCCGCCAGACTCCTCTGTCCATGGGATTCTCCAGGCAAGAATACTGGAGTGGGTTGCCATTCCCTTCACCAGGGGATCTTCTTGACCCAGGGATCAAACCTGGATCTCCTGTAGTGCAGACAGATTCTTCACTGTATGAGCTACAGGGAAGTCCCATGATGATGGAAGGGGCCAACAAACCAAGAAATTCAGGTAACTTTTGTGCTCAGTCGTTCAGTTGTGTCTGACTCTGTGACCCCATGGACTGTAGCCCACCAGGCTCTTCTGTTTATGGGATTTACCAGGCAAGAGTACTGGAGTGGGTTTCCATTTTCTCCTCCAGGAGATCTTCTGGACCTAAAAATTGAACCTGCATATCTTGGGGCTCCAGCATTGGCAGGCAGATTTTTTTTTTTACCACTGAGCCAGTTGGGAAGCCTTTAGAAGCTAGAAAAGACAAGAAAACAGAAGCTCCATCAGTTTCTAGAAAGGAATTCAGTTATGTGGAATGTTTTATTTTGGCCTAGTGAAATCTACACTTCTGAACTCTGGAACTGGAATTTAATGCATTTGTGCTGTTTTTAACCACTAAGTTTGTAATATCTTTTATAGCAGCCATAGAAAACTATTATAAGATCTGTATCAATTTTATATTTTTAAAACATTCTAACCACAACTAACAAACAATAAACTAGAAAAAGATCAAAGAAATCGGCATTCCATTATTACTAAGAAATTCTCAGCCCAAAGATATATTGAAAACCATAAATTCAAAGTTTCCAAGGTTTTTTTCCTTATAATTATCATGCATATAATTATTCAGTAAACATTTACAGGGCAGCTGTTATTAACTTGGTGTTGAAGAGATGGTGGGAGGCAAAATAGACCAAGTTTCTGTCCCTCATAGATTTATGAACAGAATAGACTCAAGAACTGATTCATTGGGTGTTCACTTTATATCCGAATTGATCAAGTAGAGTTACAAGAAGTTCTCAGTCAAGTCAACAGTGGATCAAGGATAGACGATGCACAGTCAGGGTCAGCCAGAGCCTCTCTTCTGCTTCCTCCCTGTTGACTGCAGAGCACAGCCATGCTCTTGTTTTCTCTTTTCCTGAATCATTGTCCAATCTCTCCTTTCATTCTCAAAACTCACCTTACAGGGGATTTGGCCTTGACAGCTTCTCCTTTTCCTTACTGCCTCAATTTTATTTAAATATTTTTACCAATAATCACTGAGGGGAAAAAGGCATTTGCAATAGCATCAACAACAAAAGTAAAAGATAATTTTTCAAGCTTACAATGTTCTTACCTCAGAGGCTTTGACTCATTTTCTGTAACTGAAAGCATTCCCCTGCTTTTTCCTGAGAGATGTCCAGACAGTTAACTGGAGGTATAATTAAGGCCTAAATATGGATTTGAGGTAGAACAAAGGCTACCCCCTTGACCTCAAGTCGGCATTTGTGTTTCTAAGGTCCTCCCATAAGATGACACCCAGTTCACTAGGGTGCCCAATAATTACATCCTTTGGGCATTTCCCTATACCACACATCAATTAAAGGGCAATTCTAGGAGACCTATGTCAATAAAACTGTTTTTCAAATTTATTTTGATGACAATCAGAGGATGAGGTAGATTTCAATTTGTGATCATGGGCACTCATAATTGAAACAAAAGTTTCATAAAAACATATATCTTTTATACTAAACAATGAACTCTGATTTTTTTTTAAATTCTACCTCTTCTTTTTTGAATGCTGTCTGAATCACAACCTGAAGTTTTTAAAATGCTGCAATGAGCTATCATGGGGAATTGGTTACACAATGTGACAAACATAGTTATCACAATAACTCTGGAAATGAGTCTTGGCTCCAACACCTTCATAGCTGGGTGAGTTCATTTTAGTTACTTAATGTCTCTGATTGTGCTTCCTGTTATCTAATTTGTGGCAGTTAATATTTCAGAACAGAGTGGCTATGTCCCAAGGATTAAATCATGTAATGCATAATATTAGCTCCATGATGGCACAGTTTTCATGTAGTTTTTTCACTGATGTGTACAGTGTGTACAGCTCTCAGAAGTTCACAAGAGATAATTCTGTATTTTTTCCCCAACTCTTCATTCAGTGACATCCTGTGGGTAATTTGAAATCAGCCATCACGGGAGAATTTATACCAGAGAAAGTGGCGGATACTATACCTCAACCCGTTCTCCACGCCAGCCATTATTAAACATATACCAGCACACTCCTCCGTGTATTCTGAGCACCTAAAATAGTGCCTGACCCACTGGCTCTTCGTAAATATTCATCAAATGATGAAATAGATAGATGAATATAAAACATTTCATAACAACAACTAGTAGCACCATCAGGAAAGTGAAAGTGTTAGCCGCTCAGTCGTGTCCCACTCTATGGGACCCCATGGACTGTAGCCTGCCAGGCTCCTCTGCCATGGAACCCAAGGATCAAACCCAGGTCTCCCAAATGGCAGGCAGATTCTTAACTGTCTGAGCCACCAGGGAAGCCCCAAAGCACACGTTAACAGAATGTGCTTCAGGGGCTGCTGTGTTGAAAGAAGAGACACCTAAGGATTTGCCTTTAAGGAAGATCTTGATAAAAGACATTGTGTAGAAGGGTCTTATTCCCTGTTCTGTCATTGTATAACCAATGAGTTGAATGGTGATTTTTGTTTTAAAGCCATTATGATTTCCTTTAGCGCTTTCCTCTCCATTCTCACCTTTATCTCAGCTGCAACTGACTTCTAAAATGTCAAAAATCAAATTATGATGCATAGCAGACAAATTCTATACATAATTTGTATACATTTTCTTCCAATAGTGATGATGAAGAGGTGAGAAGTTTGCCACCCAGTGTTAACACTTTGAGAATGATGGAGAAATAAAGACCACTTCCTTTAAGCAACGTATATTTTATGATTAAAAAGTAAAACAGAAAATAACAACAAAGCATATTTCCTTCTAACTTATTATCAACTTCTCCAAGAACTTCTTCTATAAATCTGCAGGAAAAGAGTGGGTATCCCTCTCTTACAGACTTTCATGTTATAATGTATGGGCTCAAGTGTATATTCTGTATATTTATTACATACAGCATAGTATGCTGCTGCTGCAGCTGCTAAGTCGCTTCAGTCATGTCCGACTCTTCGCAACCCCATGGACTGCAGCCTACCAGGCTCCTCCTTCCATGGGATTTTCCAGGCAAGAGTACTGGAGCAGGGTGCTATCGCCTTCTCTGACAGCATAGTATAATTGCTTATAATTATTTGTCTTCCCCAACTTGAGTAACTGAAGTTTAATGACTATTTTTGTTTATAATCTGACACCCAGAGTAATTACTGTACCTTCCAGAATGTATGGCAAAAAATAGAAGTTAGTAATGTTTAATATATACATTCATGGGTTAATGAACAGTTTTTATATCTTTTAGTTTTTTTCTCTTAAAGATAAACTCAAGATTTTGGAGCAACTGAACTGATCTGAAGATTTTGGAAAAATTAAGCAACTAACAACAACAACAAAAAGATAATGAATGAAGCTTAATTTTTGAGACCAAACCAGTGTTCACTGCTCTTCAGATGTAATGATGAGATGCCTAATGGACACTCACTATTCAGTGTTTGTTCCAAGGTGGGAGGGAGGACAGGATTCCATGTGTAAGCTAACTCTGGGAGAAAATTCAAAGACAAATGAGTAGAAATGGTAATCTCTTCAATATTTATTTCATCGCCAGTACTTCTACTAAACAGATACTTAGTTGAGTTGCTTTAGGCTCTACTGAAGCACTCTTCTTCCCTGGTGGCTCAGTTAGTAAAGAATCCACCTGCAGTACAGGAGATTGCCTGCAATGCAGGAGACCCTGGTTCGATTCCTGGGTGGGGAAGATCCCCTGGAGAAGGAAATGGCAACCCACTCCAGTTTTCTTGCCTGGGAAATCCCATGGACAGAGGAACATGGAAGGCAACAGTCCAGAGGCTGCAGAGAGTCAGAAAAGACTTAGTGACTAAACCACCACACCACCACCACTGAAGAATTATGTCTACTGCTTAAATCTCAAGGAACCAGTAATATTTGACTATATCTCATTTGGGTACCAGTTATAGCTATCTTTATTGTTTGAATACATTTCATTCAGGGATTGTTTATACTCATTTGTATTTAAACATGATTAGATATGATCAATAGAGAGTTCAACCATGTATATTCTCACCAACATATAGTTGAAATGATTCATTCAGAGATTAAAATGCAAAACGAATAACTAAACAAAACATAACACTAAATTTCACACAGCTGAACTGGTTTACTTGCCCTGGCATTTGCTTGAATAGGTGTTTTTAAAAAGGCATAATTTTCTGTGCCCCTTGGTTTCTGCCAAATCATAGCAGCCAATAGTCACAGTAAATCAATGCATATTCTTTCCCTAAGTCCCTTAGGTGCTGTTGAATTGTAATAAATGCAACTCTCCACTTCAGTGAGCTGGGCTGTGGTCCAAGAGAAAAGAAAATCTTGAATTTAGAATCTTGGCTTATCCACTACTTAGCAAGACGTTCCAAATTTTAATGAAGATCCAACTAACCAATACATGTAAATAATGAAACCGAACTTGTTTTCATTGGACAAGATACACCATACTAAATTTGGAAAAAAATTCTTTTTGTCTTGTCAGAGCTCAGGCTGTTGTGCCATGACTTGGACAGGCCTTTTATGATTTATCACAATACTATGTGTCTTTGAATAGGTATTTCCTATCACTGCTATGGTGATTTTTAAATTTTTAAATTCTAGATTCAGTAATATTTGTGTAATAACTATGAGCTTAGGAAATATAATGTACTCTCTGGTATAGTTATATCCCCATCAGATAGCAGAATCTATAGATCACTTGGGAACATGAACAGGGCATTCCATAAATAGGCACAAGGGTTCTTTTTGTTGCTATTATTATTCTAAGAGTTTTGTTTTTTTAATACACTAACAATTTTTATCAGAGATTTTTATAGAAATAGATTTTTAGTTTTCATTCATTTGAAATAATACTTTTGGACTTAAACATTTTATGAGACTTAGAAGTTTAATTATTATCTTAAAATTATAGTGCACATTCATAGAGATAATTAAACAGTAAATGCTTCATCATAAAACTCCCTATAATTTTTCCTATAAAAAGGACTTTATCTCTTTGTGTTGAATGAGTAAGACAACTGATACAAAATTTAATTAAATTTTAACACATGCTAAATATATAGGGGTGGGAATGGTTGCAAGGGAAAGTAAGAACTGGATGTCAGTCCATGAAAGTAGCCTCTTTCTTTTCCAGTTTCATAACACTCTGCACTGAGATTTATTTTAGCAGATGAAAAAGAATGGAGCCCATTTCTTCAGTGATTGTCTCTGAGTCTTAGCAGCTATCACGGACAGAGTTAAAATACTCTAAAGAGCAAGAATACGGAGGTACTTTTTCTTCCCCTAGAATCGCTCATTTAGCCATTTTTTGAATGTTGATTGGGTGTCTGGCACCCTTTTCAGCTCTGACAAGGCTCTGGTGGGCTGTGTTTTCCGGCAATGGCAGCAGCACTCTCCCACGGCACAGGTGCTCCTGCAAAGTGACCTGACCATTGCTCTACCAGCAGGTGGAATCTAACTCTTCTCTTCCGTTGGGCTGGTCTGAGAACTCATAACCAATAGAAGGCAGTTGAAACGAAACTGCATGGGTTCGAGGCCAATTCACCTCATATGTCTTCAGCCTAGTTCCCGTGAAACTCTTGCTCTCAGGGAAGCCAGCCAGTGTGTAAGAGGTCTGACTGCCCGAGGAACCCGGCGGTGACACTGTGCACAGGCCCTCACTCACTGGAGCTCTGTTCCCTGCCATTCTCACCAAAACAGCAGATGGTAAGTGAAGCTGTTTTGAATTCTCCAGACCAGCTGATCTTAGTGCTACAAGGAGTAGAAAACCATCCAAACATATTCTGCTTAGATTTCTGACCTACACAATTATAACATAATAAAATGGTTGTTGGTGTAAGCCACTAGGTTTAGGGACTGCTATGCACTGATATTTTATATAGCTAAAATAATAATAATAGTGGCTAGCATCTACTGAGTTCTTCTTGGGCCTTAGGTACTTCTTTAATCCTCAGGTAAGTACTAACATTATCTCCATTATCTCCACAGAAGCCAAAATGAACCAGCTTAAGATCAGAGATCTTGGAAGAGATGAATCTGCAATTAAAATGCAAGGCTTTCATTCTGAGCTGCATTCCCTGCCCTCAGTTCAGTTCAGTTCAGTTGCTCCATCATGTCCGACTGTTTGCGAGCCCATGAATTGTAGCACGCCAGGCCTCCTTGTCCATCACCAACTCCCAGAGCCCACCCAAATCCATGTCCATCGAGTCGGTGATGCCATCCAACCATCTCATCCTTGGTCGTCCCCTTCTCCTCCTGCCCTTGATCTTTCCCAGCATCAGAGTCTTTTCAAATGAGTCAGCTCTTCACATCAGGGGGCCAAAGTATTGGAGTTTCAGCTTCAACATCAGTCCTATCAGTGAACACCCAGGACTGATCTCCTTTAGGATGGACTGGTTGGATCTCCTCACAGTCCAAGGAACTTTCAAGAGTCTTCTCCAACACCACAGTTCAAAAGCATCAATTCTTCGGTGCTCAGCTTTCTTTATAGTCCAATTCTCACATCCATACGTGATCACTGGAAAAACCATAGCCTTGACTAGATGGACTTTTGTTGACAAAGTAATGTCTCTGCTTTTTAACATGCTGTCTAGGTTGGTCATAACTTTCCTTCCAAGGAGTAAGTGTCTTTTAATTTCATGGCCTGCCTTAAAGGAGCTCATAATTCAGTGGAGAAATAGACTCATGAAAAATTACAGTAAAATATGACAAGTATCGTAATATGGGCTTTATGAGATGCCATGAGAATTTAGAAGAGAGAGAATATAATTTTTTTTTCAGAGTGAGGAAGAGTGAAGGAGAAGGGAAAAGATTCGCAGACTTTGAAGAGGAAGCAGAATTTGATCATGTACAGATCTGGTGCTTGTGAGAGAAGAGCCTTGGCTTTCTTCTTTCTTCTCTCCCTCTCTCTTTCTCTCTCTCTATAGCAGATAAATACAGCTGAAACAAGAAAGAGTAAAGGGATATAATAAAAAAATTTGAGGAGGCAAGTCGAGAGTTAACATAAGCTATTTCATTCCATGCTAAAGCTTTTATATTTTTTTCCTATATATGATAAGGAATCATTGGAGAAATTTTTATAAGGGAAGTAGCAAAAGTAAACTTGCATTTTACAGTATAATTCTTTTTTAATTTAAAAATTTTTTTTATTGAAGGATAATTGCTTTATAGAATTTTGTTGCTATCAAACCTCAACATGAATCAGCCATAGGTATACATATATCCCTCCTTTTTGAACCTCCCACTTCCTTCCCCATCCCACCCTACTAGGTTGATACAGAGCCCCTGTTTGAGTTTCCTGGGCCATACAGAAATTTCCCATTGGCTATCTATTTTATATATGGTAATGTAAGTTTCCGTGTTACTCTTTCCATACGTCTCACCCTCTCCTCCCCTCTCCCCATGTCCACAAGTCTATTCTCTATGTCTGTTTCCCCATTGCTGCCCTGTAAATAAATTCTTCAGTACCATTTTTTGAGATTCCATATATGTGCATTAGAATATAATATTTATCTTTCTCTTTCTGACTCACTTCACTCTATATACTAGGTTCTAGGTTCACCCACCTCATCAGAACTGACTCAAATGTGTTTCTTCTTATGGCTGATAATATTCTATTGTGTATATGTACCACAACTTCTTGATCCATTCATCTGTTAATGGACATCTAGGTGGTTTCCATGTTCTAGCTATTGTAAATAGTGACACAGTGAACAATGGGATACAGGTGTCTTTTCAATTTTGGTTTCCTCAGGGTGTATGCCTAGGAGTGGGGTTGCTGGGTCATATGGTGGTTTTATTCCTAGTTTTCTAAGGAATCTCCATACCATCTTCCATAGTGGCTGTGTCGATTTACATTCCCACCAAAAGTGCAAGAGCGTTGCCTTTTCTCCACACCCTCTGCAGCATTTACCATTTGTAGACTTTTTGATGATGGTCATTCTGACCAGTGTGAGGTGACATCTCATTATGGTTTTGATTTGCATTTCTGTAATAATGAGCAATGTCAAGCATCTTTTCATGTGTTTGTTAGCTGTCTGTGTGTCTTCTTTGGAGAACTGTCTGTTTAGGTCTTTTCCCCACTTTTTGATTGGGTTATTTTTCTTTATTGAGTTGTCTGAGCTGCTTCTCTATTTTGGAAATTAATCCTTTGTCAGTTGTTGCATTTGCTATTATTTTCTCCCCATTCTGAGGGTTGTCTTTTCACCTTGCTTGTAGTTTCCTTTGCTGTGCCAAAGCTTTTAAATTTAATCAAGTCCCACTTGTTTACTTTTGTTTTTATTTCTGTTACTCTAGGAGATGGGTCATAGAGGATCTTGCTTTGATTTATGGCAAGTGTTCTGCCTATGTTTTCCTCTAAGAGTTTTATAGTTTCTGGTCTTCAATTTAGGTCTTTAACCCATTTTGAGTTTATCTTTGTGTATGGAGTTAGGAAGTGTTCTAATTTCACTCTTTTACATGAAGCTGTCCAGTTTTCCCAGCACCATTTATTGAAAAAGCTGTCTTTTTCCCATTACAGTATAATTATGGTTGTAGTCTGAAAGATGAATTGGATTGAATTTAGAAATAGGTACTCAAATACATATTTTATATGAAATAATAAATGGACTAATTTATTTTTATTAATTTTTATTGGAGCTGAGTACCTTTACAATGTTGTGTTAGAAAGAGAAAACAATATTGTATATTGTGGCATATATGTGAATCTAGAAAAATGGTGTAGATGATCTTATTTGCAAAGCAGGATTAGAGATACAGATGTAAAGAAGAAATGTATGGACATCAAGTGGGGTAAAGGAGCTAGGTTGAATTGGGAGATTGGGATCAACATATGTATACTGTTCATACTATGTATAAACCAATTAAATTATAACTTTGTTTCCCCCTTTCTTTCTCTACTTTCTTAGGAAGTTTGCCTTATTATTTACAACAAAACAATGCAGAATATGCAAGATAAAACACAACATTCACTAATATTTATTGAACATTTATTATGCATGTTCTTATTTAACCCTAACAATAAACTACAATGAAAGTATTATTACTATCTCCTTTTTATGGAGGAGGGAACTGAAGCAGACCTTGTCTAGACTATAGACCTATTTGGTAGCAAATCTGGAATTCAAACTAAGGCAGTCCTGTTCCCAATGATACTGCAAGTTCTGAAGCAGAGTTCGGTGATGGGAGATCCTGAAGCAGACATTTTCACTCTAATATAGTAGTAGATGAATATGGAGTCATTGATAGTTCACAAAAATACAAAGGGAAGGGAACTTAGCCAAAACAGAAGTTAAGGAAAGGCTTTCTAGAGATTATTATACATGAGTGAAGTTCATAAGATGAATTTCTTTCTTCAAGCAGTCATTCATTTGTTCATCAAATATTTTAAAGTGCTTATCATGCCAGACACCCTGCCAAGAAAAGATAATTATTCTTCCTCCTTGCAAAGCAGGTTGAAACATGGAGAGTTTGCAACAAATAATGACAAGTGTAAAGAATGTTATAAAAGGAGATGTGCAAGATTCTACATAAACTCCTCAAAAGGGATCTTTACCTAATCTGTGAAGGTTAAGTTCAAACCAAGGGTCAAAGGGCACATAAGAGTTGTTCAAGTGAAGTGGGAAAATATTACATAGGAAAAGTATTCCAGGCAGACCCGAAACCATGATGGCAGGCAGACAGGTGGGAGAGCACAAGGACTGAAAGACACTGAGCCTGACAATACAGAGAGTGATGAGCACATGGCAGGGCCCAGTCCATGAAGAGGTTCTTGGTATTATAGAAACCTTGATACCATTTGAAGACATTTAAACATTTGAATTGAGATTCATGAAATTCACTGTGGCCACTGTGTGCAGACTGAATTAAAAGATGGCAAGAATAGAAGAATTGAGGCTTTTGAACTGTGGTGTTGGAGAAGACTCTTGAGAGTCCCTTGGACTGCAAGGTGATCCAACCAGTCCATCCTAAAGGAAATCAGTCCTGAATGTTCATTGGAAAGACTGATGTTGAAGCTGAAACTCCAATACTTTGGCCACCTGATGCGAAGAACTGACTCATTGGAAAAGACCCTGATGCTGGGAAAGATTGAAGGCAGGAGGAGAAGGGGACGACAGAGGATGAGATAGCTGGATGGCATCACCAACTCAATGGACATGAGTTTGAGTAAACTCCAGGAGTTGGCGATGGACAGGAGGCCTGGTGTGCTGCAGTCTATGGAGTTGCAAAGAGTCAGACACGACTGAGCAACTGAAATGAACTGAACTGCAGAATAGAATTGTTCAAAGAGTGGAGAACGTGTATATACTTATACTTTGGAAATATAATTGATAAATGTGATGATTGATTACATATCAAAATTGGAAAAGGAAAGAGCAATTTAAAGGACTGCTCATTCATTTATAGATTGTATGTATGATTGGAGAGATTGTTGTACCAACTTGGAACGTTACAGAAAATGAAAATTAGTGGTAAGGGAGAGGGATTTGTGGGTAAGAGTAAGGGTCTGGAGAGATCTGGTTCAACCTGGATCAGCTTAGTTTGAGGTTCCCGTGTACTAGCTAAGGTGAGAGCTAATGTTTAGTTGGATATATGGAGTTAGATATCATCACCAACTCAATGGATATGAATCTGAGCAAACTCCAGAAGATAGTGAAGGACAGGGAAGCCTGGTGTGCTGCAGTCCACGAGGTCACAAAGAGTCAGATGGGACTTTGTGAGTGAACAACAAGAACAATGGAGTTAGGGATGATGTCTGGAATGAAGATACAGATGTGAAAATTTCTGGCAAACAGGTGTGTGGTAAATGAAGCCATGAGACTGAATAGGGAGGGAAAGTAGAATGACAAGAAGAAAAGAGCATTGCCAAGCTGAATGTTGTCAGAAAAAGGAGACAGAAGAATTTCTCTAAGAGTTAGAAACTGAACTAGATAGTATTATAGAGTGTTTTGAGGTGAAAGAAGTGGTTCAGAATGTCATTTTACTGACTTGAGAAAATGTAGAGCTAAGAATTAAAAGTTTTTAAATTGGCCGTATAGTGTGACATTCCTTTCAGGTGGAATGTTAAGGTGGAATGTTCCCACAGTCGGAAGAGAATCTCTGAGGAAATTTGGCTGTGAAGTATATGACAGTAATTAAGGTGAGATATGGCTTTAAGGAGGTATTTTATTGTTTATTATTTGCTTTTATTTTCTTTTTGTTTTTGTTTTCCAGTGGAAGATTCCAGGTGGTATCTAGGCAAGTGTCAGAGTTCACCGAGTAGAGAAAGGTGAGCTCTTGTGTATCAAGTTCTGTCCCCTTCACCAACACCAAAAGGGAGTTGTTTCAAAGTATGAGATCAAAGAGATCAAAGAGATCACAAAGATCAAAATTTACTTAGAATGTAAGAACATGACCAGAAAATATATTGCTGCAATAATTTTGAGAAATCTTTCCCTGAGTTACTTTTCTATTTTTTTCATTACTTCAAATAAATCTGTGGTCATTTTGTACAACCATTAATTCTTCCTGTGAGAGCTGTGGTTCTTAATGTGGTTAATAGCTCTAATGTTTGTTTAGGGTAGATGCCAGTTCAACAGGATGTATGTTAAATGTGCCCAGTGAAAGTACATTTTCAAGTCTGTATCTCCCAAATGTCTAAACTCATGTCCACATTGTAAATAAAAATTTGACTTCTAAAAATAATTATGGACTACTGCTTCCTAAAAGTACTAAGAACACAGGCTGCTAGCTCCCTATATTGAAATTCAATGCTTGATATATCCTAGAAGAGACATAAGGTTTCTCACTGGAAAATTAATAACAAAAAGTAGTCCCTAGGTAGTTCACTGTTGGCCCCTTCCTAACTGTGAAACAGGGGAAAGTATCTCTGGCCAACACCAAGACTGGTAAAGGCAAAACAGAGTTCAAACCCATGCGTGGTTTGGAGGACATGACAACAAGTGTAGGCAGGTTTTCTATCTCCCAGGCATTTCTTTCATCCACAGTTTTTCCCTTCTTTTACGCCTACAAAATCAGAGGGGTTCTGGTAAGGTTGGTGCAAACATCAGGCAACTTTTGTTCATTTGTTGAAAGAATGGATCTTTAAATACGGTATACTTACACTATGAAATACCATGCAATAATCAGAAGCAATGAATTAGAAATGCATTCATAAACTGAATGGATGTGAGCATATTTCTTGCTTTTAAGAAGTGTGAGAAACCTCAAAAGAATGATAATCTATAGTACAATATTATCTACACAAAATTCTTTTTCAGAGATTCAAAATAATATTCCATCAGACTGCTGCTGCTGCTGCTAAGTCACTTCAGTCGTGTCCGACTCTGTGCAACCCCATAGATGGCAGCCCACCAGGCTCCCCCATCCAACTAGAATATACAAATGTACATACTTTAAACAAAAATAGAACGCTTTGGGTATAAGAGGGGACAAGAGAGGAAAAAGACTAGTGATTGTTGAAGAAAAGGATAAGTGATTAAAATAAAATGAGGACCAAGGATAGTGTGTCATGAACCTAGACCTGTGATTAAAACAATTTTCTGTACCACTATCCAAAAAAGACTATAGACAGTATAGCCAAAAACAAATGTTAAAATAGTATTATAAAATGCAAGTAGGTTTATAATTCATGTGATTTACAGAGTGAAAATGACCCAAATATAAATTTATAAAGAGGTAGGCTTTTTGCTACTGAGTGATTTCAGATGAAGAACAAAATCAGCAGCCATTTCCCCAGGCTACTATCAATTCATCAAACTCTTTCTAGTAGTTCCAAAGGCACATAGTGAAAAGGATCATCGGGGGTACAATGTAAGATATTGAATGAAATGACCCTTTGGTGAAAGAACAGGAAATGTGAGAAAAGGGTTAAAAAAATCTCGGTAGGCTAGTAAAAACCTCAAGAGATTGATCAGTTTTGTCAAGCTAGTTTTGAGATTGCTTTCATATATTGTAAAATATTTTTGAGAGAAAAAGACCTAAAGACATTGCCAATTAATAAATACAGAAAATCTATATACTGGAAAATCTTATTAAATTAATATTTTATGCTTTTGTTAAATGTCAATCTTGACCCAAATGATGCCATGACTTTGAGTAGAACAAAAGAAGGTTAAAAACGCCTTTCACATGAAAGTTTTATATTCTGACAGCACAAAGGAATGAAATACTTTCTCATCTGAAATAGCAGTTGTCTGGGAGGTTCTTTTATTCTTTCATTGGCACATAGTAAATTGAGTCTTTTCAACAGTAATGCAATTGGGAACTTTAAAGATAATTAAGAAACATAAAATATGTCAGTCTTCTCAAACATAGCTAGAATATGAGTTTTAGTCTCTCTCCTTCAAGAGCATTAGTATAAGTTTAAGTCTACACTCTCATAATTTTTTAAAAGTGTATCATTCCAATATGTACCAAGAAAAAATGTCTAATAACTCTGTAAGGAAAAATAAAATATTTGTGTTTTTTATAAATATTTAATAAAAAGCTATATTTACAATGTATTGCTGATCCCATATGAGCAAAAATATTTCTTAAATGGTTGATGTAATGTAGCAAAAATATAAATGTACAGAAATGAAATTCTATAATGGAAATTAGGCTGATGACTAGCCTTGAAATAAATGCAGGGATTCAGTTCTCTCCTGAATATCTTAGAGGTCACAGGCAACACAAAAGGACAAGTGTGTTCTATCTGTCCCTTTCTTAAAATCTCAGTTAAATTGATTTCAGTACAGTATGACTGGTACCTGAACCAGAAATCCTTGCAGTATATGCAGTATCCATGAGGTTCCCCCTGTCCTATCCAGTTTATACAATTTCAGAAAGAATCTTGTGATTCATAGCACCAGCTTGAGACTACATAATGCATGCCTCAACTTCAGTTGCAAAGAGTAAATTTTCATGAAGATTTATATAGGTAATCTGCATATCACTACATCTCGATTATAATTCACTCTCAGATTAGCTTTTTCTCATCTGCTCTGTGATCTGCCTCCACACTCCATAATCTCCATTCTGTTATCAGAAAGGTATTAATGTTTCAGAGGTGTTGGTCCTCAGAAATACATTTCTTTTCCTTTAAAGGTTCTTGATACATTAAGGACATAGATTCTCAAGCAATCAGCATTTCACAATGCCCACCTGTACCAAAGCATTATTAATCTCTTATTATCAGGATTCCTGCTGCTGCTAAGTCTCTTCAGTCATGTCCACCTCTGTGTGACCCCATAGAAGGCAGCCCACCAGGCTCCCCCTGTCCCTGGGATTCTCCAGGCAAGAACACTGGAGTGGGTTGCCATTTCCTTCTCCAATGCAGGAAAGTGATAGTGAAAGTGAAGTCGCTCAGTCGTGCCTGACCTTCAGCAACCCCATGGATTGCAGCCTTCCAGGCTCCTCCATCCATGGGATTATCCAGGCAAGAGTACTGGAGTGGGGTGCCATTGCCTTCTCCTATCAGGGTTCCTACTCAGCCAAAATTGTCTTCCTCAGTATCCACTATCATTCCAAAAGTTGAAGACCAAGATTACAAGGATCCTACATAATACACATGGAAATAAAACAGATTCCCAACTAAAAATATAGTCTAAACCACAAAGACAATTATACAATGCTCTAAAAGAAAATGCAGAATCTCACCAAGAAGACTGATCAAACCTGTGAATCACATTTGAAACGTCCAAAACAGACCCATAATTACAATTTAAATAACATATTTTTAAACATAAATGAGTTTTTGTATGGAAATTTAAATATTTCAAACACAAAATAGAGAAAAGATGAAACCATTGAACATTTAAACTCCTTTTCATTTGACTTTGGTCAACACTTGTGGCAGGTGACAAAAACCCAACTTGAACAATATTATATAATAGCAGAAATGCTGCTAGACCTCAGAGGCACTGGACAGAGCACCAGAATCTTCCCACATTCTCAAAATTGCTAATCTTAGCTTCATTCTTAGTCTGACTTATTCCATTTGGCAGAAAACATGGCTGCCAGAAACTCTCAATATATCTCTCTCCTCTTCCTATCAGTAGTACCACTAATTTTTCTTCGTCAGTTTCTGTCTTAGCTTTTCTTTTGGAAAAGACAAACTACTGACTTGGATCACGTGCTTCTCATTAGGACAGTCAACTGAGGTTGGGAGGAAAGGTAGTGTCACTGGATCGTACTAGTAATCACCACAGAACAAGCACTGTTACTGGTGAGAAGGTAATATAAGAGCATATCTGGGTCACATTTATTGACTGCCTGATTTTGGAAAAGTTAATTAACTTCTCAAAGTCTCCATTTCCTCATCTGTCACCTAAAAGAAATACTAGTTCCCAATTCACAGAGTTCTTGAAATTAGATGAAGTGCATAAAGCAGTTAGCACAGTATCTGGAACATGTTGTTAAATGCTCAATTAAATAGTAAATATTATTTTAAAATAATTATTATCATCATCATTATGGAAGCTCCCCTTAGAATCACATCACTGGACAGGGGAAAGGTGCATTCCAGAAGAATAGAAAGTATTGGACAAGTCAAATAATAGTTATCATGTGTACTGCTGCTAGAACATCTTATTCTGAAAATTATTTTGGAACAAGAATGCAACAAAAATAGTTAAATGAAAAAAATGAAAGAAATAAACATATATCTAAGGTAGGAAAAAAACAAGGGTAACTAGAACAAACTTACAGATAACTTAAAAAAAAAGTACTTGTCTTTTTTATATGGTGGTTGTTGAAGAAACATCATTGTATTTTTTTCTTTGATAATTTAAATGTATAAGGGTCACACATTTTCTCATAGTACAATTCAAATATCTTCCTCTAGGGCCACTCCCACTGACGCAGGGTTGGGAAAGGATGGAGGAAAATAAATATTCACTTCAGTTTGGAGCTTTGTCCAATTACATAATTCACATACAATTTACATATTATGGGGCTTCCTGGTGGCTCGGTGGTGAAGAATGTGTCTGCCATGCAGGAGACTTGCAGGAGACATGGATTCAATCCCGGGCTCAGAAGATTCCCCGGAGGAGGAAATGGCAACCCACTCTAATAATTTTGCCTGGAAAATCGTATGGATAGAGGAGCCTGTTGGGCTACAATCTATGAGGTCGCAAAGAGTTGGACGCGCCTGAGCACACACCGGGCAAACATCTTCTGGGGCCACTCCCACTGCTGTAGGGTAGAGAAAGAATGAAAGTGAAAGTGAAAGTCACTTAGTCCTTTAGAGAAAGGATGGAGGAAAAGAAATATTCACTTCAGTTTAGAGCTTTGTCCAATTACATAGTTCATATATAATTTACATATTATAAATTACATTATTTTTGCATGTGCGCATGATGAGTCATGTTGGTTTTAGGTAGACAAATGTTTCCATTTTATCTTGGAAAAAATATTCAGTGATTCAGACTCCTTTCAGATTCTCTCCCTTAAATGTTGTCTGGGTACCTGGTTGGAGTTGGAGAAAGGAGAAGGATTGTATGGTTTTTATGTGCTGTGGACTTGGCAGGGGTGATAAGACAGTGCCTGAATGTGGGTCCAGTTTGGGATCTTCTCACAGGGATATGCTGGCCCTAATGATGTTTCAGGACTCAGTTTCGGACTGCTGTGCCTGACTTGGTCTCTCTGGCTTGCCAGGAGCCCTGGAAGTCCTGCCTGCCTATATCAGTATCCGTGTGGTTTTTACCATCTGAAGACATTTCGGTGTCCACCAGACCCTTCTTCTACTCCAGACTGGCAGTTCCTCTGCAGCCCCTGCCTCTGCCCCTGAGATGGTGGTTTTCTGGTAAGGCAGCTGGCTCTCAAGTCAGTATTCACACCAATGGGGAATGCTGCATCTCAAACATTCAGGTGGTGTGCTCCCACCTCTCCTTCAGGTTTTTACTCAAATGTTCATTTTCAAGGAGGCCTCTGTAATATCACAACCCCACGACACTTCCTATGCTCTTTCCTTCTTAGCATTCATTGTAATCCTACGCATATTATATTTTACTTATTTTTTATTGAAGGTGTGTCTTTCTCCCACTAGAATATAAGTTCTTTGGAGGTAGGGATTTTTGTCTTTGTTTAATATTGTATATTCAGTGTCTAGAACACAGCCTAGCATAACATTTAAAAAATGAATGAAAAAATGGAAACTAAAAATGCTTCACAGTTTCAACACACTCTCTCTCTGTACTGTACTGTTTTATTCTCTGGACTAGTCTGGTCTGGTGATGGACAGGGAGGCCTGGCATGCTGCAGTCTATGGGGTCACAAAGAGTCAGACACGATTGAACAACTGGAACTGAACTGAGTCTGGCTCCTGGCACATAGTAGATGAATAAATAAATGGACTTATCATCAATTTTTCCCTTAGTCATTGAATGGTTCAACTGATATGGTTCCTCAGCTGGCCCCTGGGTCCTTTTCTAATGTTTGCTTTCATGCCTTAACTATCACTTGATGATTCTTCTCCCAGGCTTTTAATTCTGATTTAATTATCTGTGACCTGATGTAGCAGCCTTCCTTGTATTATGCCCTTGAAAATTCTGTATTTGTCTTTCACCTGTACCCGAGTTCAATGTCCCCTGATTCCTTGCCTTCCCAAAAGAGGAATTACACATCTAAACAGCTCTTCACTATTCTTTCCTGGTTTCATGCTGTTAGATTATCAGCTGATTATCTTTATACTTAATTCTTAGTGTCTCTGTTCATCTCATTTAGACCTTCAGGGAACAATGAACACATCTGACCCAACCCGAAATTTCTTTACATATCTAAAATTGTGCGTCCTTGCTCCATTAAAAGATAAACCTATTATGGATCTAAATTCTGTAAGCATATTATGAATATTGCAAGGTTATTCAAGCTTGCAACTTTAAAAATAGCAAACATTTATTGAATTTTTATTATGTTCCAGTCACTGTGCTAAGCATTTTCTATATATTACTTTATTTTATATTCACATAATTATATAAAGAGACTATTGTTTTGGCCCCATTTTATTAAAGAAACTAAGATTCAGAGAACTAAGATCATGGCATCTGGTCCCATCACTTCATGGCAAATAGAAGGGAAAATAGTGGAAACAGTGTCAGACTTTATTTATTTGGGCTCCAAAATCACTGCAGATGGTGATTGCAGCCATGAAATCAAAAGACGCTTACTCCTTGGAAGGAAAGTTATGACCAACCTAGACAGCATATTCAAAAGCAGAGACATTACTTTGCCAACAAAGGTCTGTCTAGTTACGGCTATGGTTTTTCCAGTGGTCATGTATGGATGTGAGAGCTGGACTGTGAAGAATGCTGAGAGCCGAAGAAATTATGCTTTTGAACTGTGTTGCTGAAGAACTGTGGTGCTGAGTCCGATGGACTTCAAAGAGATCCAGCCAGTCCATCCTAAAGGGGATCAGTCCTGGGTGTACATTGGAAGGACTGATGCTGAAGCTGAAACTCCAATACTTTGGCCACCTCATGCAAAGAGTTGACTCATTGGAAAGGACTCTGATGCTGGGAGGGATTGGGGGTAGGAGGAGAAGGGGATGACCGAGGATGAGATAGCTGGATGGCATCACCAACTAGATGGACATGAGTTTGAGTGAGCTCGGGGAGTTGGTGATGGACAGGGAGTCCTGGCATGCTGTGATTCATGGGGTCGCAAAGAGTCGGATACAACTGAGTGACTGAACTGAACTGAACTGAAGATTCAGAGAAGCCAAGATATTTTCCCAAATTAAACATCCATTAATAGTAAGTAACAAAAGTGGAGTTCATGGCCAGTTGTGTTGGTCATCAAGTCTTCTCTTCTGAAGAATCACACCAAACAGCCTTTACGATTCATGGCTTTTTTTGTTATTTAGTCGCTAAGTCATGTCCAGCTTTTTTACAACCCCATAGCCTATAGCCCTTCTTTAGGGGATCTTTCTGACCCAGGGTCTGAACTTGTTTCCTACATTGGAAGGTAGATTCTTGGAGAAGGAAATGGCACCCCACTCCAGTACTCTTGCCTGGAAAATCCCATGGATGGAGGAGCCTGGTAGGCTGCAGTCCATGGGGTTGAGAAGAGTTAGACACGACTGAGCAACTTCACTTTCACTTTTCACTTTCATGCACTGGAGAAGGAAATGGCACCCCACTCCAGTACTCTTGCCTGGAAAATCCCATGGATGGAGGAGCCTAGTAGGCTGCAGTCCATGGGGTTGCAAAGAGTCAGAGAGGACTCAGCAACTTCACGACTTCGATTTCACTGGGGAAGCCCATGATTCATGGCTACTAAACTACTACAGAAGAATTTTACCACAAATTATTTATCAAGTAAGTGAAGTATTATTTGACAAATAATTGAACCAAGCATTAATTTACAACAAATTACCAAAAAGGAAAAAAAAATACCACAAAGCAAAACAAAAACACTCTTTTTGTCATTTAGAAATATCTTTTGATTTGGTAAATTCCAAGGTGAATACTGAGATCATAAACAAACAAACAAAAAAGATTTCAATGAGGCAGAAATCTTTTTCCCTTTTATACCAATAACATCTTTACTCATTTTTATGCTATTTTGTGTTCATATTCTACTGATTAGAAAAGCAAGCAACACAAACCTGTTTCTCTAACACCTCTTTTTATACCCCTTTATATAATGACCAGCTATTAAGCTACCAGGCTACATGTGTTTTATTTGGCAATGGTTAAAATTCTACTAGTAGCTTAGATATATGTGGTGGTAACTGACTGATAATAATGTGCTGGTCCATATTAGCGCTTGCAACCCACTCTCAAGTTGTTTACTAGTCATCATAATATTCTAATGGGGATAAAGTGCTGTTTTTGTTGTATTTTCTTTCCCTTTTTACATGGCTCAGCATGGATAAGCAGTGAAATGTATTAGAAAACAATGTTTCTAATGATTTTATTTCAAAATATGTTTCAGATTTTTCATGCTGAGAAAGTTACCCTATGAATTCTTAAAACTGCTGAGATGAACTGAATACTTGGAATTCGCAAGTAATCTTTTCTGTAATCACTGAAATGAGGCGAAATCTTCAGAACAGAAATTGCTTTATGACTCAGACCCCTCCCTTACTTAGTGATTATGTTACTAACCCTCTGGAGTTGGTCCCCAACAAGGCATGCATGTTTGATGATTTGGGGGGGGGGGGAGGGGGTTCCCTGGTGGCACTAGTGGTAAAGACCCTGCCTGCCAATCTAGGAGATGTAAGAGACACAGGTTTGATCCCTGGGTCGGGAAGATCCCTGCAGAAGAGCAAGGCACCCGCTCCAATATTCTTGCCCAGAGAATCTCAGGGACAGAGGAGCTTGGTTGGCTATAGTCCATGGGGTCGCAGTCAGACATGACTGAAGTGACTTAGCACGCTCGCTCTGGAGGGTCCTTCTGTCCTGTGTTATTCTCATCGAAGGACTGGAATCCAGTTCAGTTTAAAAGCAAAAGAAAGTTTACTTGTTAATCAAAGAACGGACAGTGCCAGTCGCACTGTAACAGATACAGGCTCTTCTGAAAGGCCTTGGGCAGAGCTGTTTATCAGCCGGAAGGGGGGCGGAGTTCTCGCGCTCCTGGCCGGAAGGGGGGCGGAGTTCTCGCGCTCCTGGAGTAGTTCACGCGGGTCTGGTGCAGTTCTGCCACTCCCAAGTGCTGTGCGGAGCAGCCGCCACCATCTTCACGCGAGATGTGCGCAGCGCTTCTGCACGCGACTTGCCCAAGCTGAAGTGCCAGGCACAGCCTCTCTGCACACAGTGCGCCACCACCATCTTGAATTGAGGCATTACGTGGGGCTCCTCTCCACACAGTCTCCACACAGTCTCCACACAGCTCATCAGCTGAGGTGAAGGGCACAGGGATCTGTGCTGGATGGTTAATCTGAGGTATGAGGTGCAAGACCTCTGCACACGGCCTCCTTAAGGCAAGTGAAACTAGACCACCTTCAAAAGAAAAGTTTAGACCTTATCATCTAGTTTCCATCTTTTTCCTGGGAACCTCCGTGGACTTTGCTGGTGACATTTACAAGGGATATAATTTCTGTGGCCTCACAAGTGAATGTTTTATTCCTGAAATAGGCTAGGCTGAGAATGTGGTCAATGGAAGATAAAAGTTAGAGGAATAAATTATGGCTGCCCCAGGGACTCCAGCCACTGCAGTTTACATCTAAATTTCCTCCGTATCAAGTCGCTCACCCATTGTTAGGAAGTGTACACACACTCTTGTTTTCTTTTTCAGCAAATAGGGTGTTTCATGCTTCTTTCGGAGCCACCTCAACAAGCAAAGCAGCTCACCATTGTGAAAAAAACTTGGAGTAAAAACCAACCAACCAAATAAAAATATATATATTTGTTCCTCAAAATTGAAGTGCAAAGGAAAAATATCCTAGGAGGTATTATATTTTAAAAATTACGGTAGGGAGATCGGCAAAATAATGCTATTAGCCTTGATGGAAATATCCTTCTGGAGTTTGAAACTCCTTCAGGATGGAGGCCATTCTGATATCCTTTGATGATAAATATTTGAATGACTATTAAAGAAACTGTTGTTTTTTGACGTTTGTTGATGCAAGAAGAAAGTAAGGAAAAGGGGGCTGAATGTTTTATTTTGCAATTCTAAGTATAAATGTTTCTCAAGCTACATGTTTTCTGGCATCCAACATACAACTGGTAGTTCATGAGATTATCTTAACCATACTTAGGCTATTACTGATTGAAATGATTAAAAGAACCTGTTAGTGAAAAGAGATGAAATGAGGAATACACCTTCTGGTTTGAGAACAGAAAGCCCTAGAAATACATAAAATAAGGTATCTGAAACTTGAACATGAAAGTGTTAAGTAACTAAAATAAGTTGTTTTCATGAATTCTGAGATAAAATTAGGATATTTGTGAAGTAACTGTGAAGCTGAGATACATTAGGTGACCTCATTTATTTATCATAATCACAGATAAAGTTCTGAAACAAAGGCTACAAGACATGTTAAAAGTATATTTCATCCTCTATGCATGAGACGGTCACATTGCCATTGCTAGTCTAGCTCTGTATGTCTCAGTATTTACTGACATGGCAAAATATATGTGAATATTCATTTTATTATCAAGATTTTTCAGAAGTATTATCTATCTCATCAGAGTAATTACATGATATCACAAAGTAGGTCACATCCTTATTACTGCATACAGATCTAAAAATTTCATCTTAAACAGTTCCTGGAAAAACTGTCTCTTAAACAACTTCTCCAAGGCCAAAGGATACTACAAAACATTTGATCAGAGAGAGATGTTCTCCAAAAGTTTCAATTTTGTGTTTTTCCCTTCTATTGAATGATCATCTTTTCTGGTTCCTTCCATAGTTAATCTCACCCAAGCAATCCTCAGTATAAAGCAGATTGTTCTAGAAGTCCTATCACAGACATTTATGAGACAGAAACTATTTTCCTAAGACTTGGTGCTACTGAACTAATTAGACCCACTCAAGCTACAGTGCTATTTAGTAAAGTAGCAGGACTGTTCAGGTTAATGTACACTGTTTCATTGAAAAACACATACTAGCTCCTACAGGGAAAACATCTTTTCCAACCTTAGTGATAATTAGTCAAAAAGTCCTTTTCCAAAAGCACTTCTCATCTTCTGGAGTGGCTTAAGGATTTGATTTTTATTAGAAAGTAACACTTTAATTTCTTTGTAGTCATTAACATGGACACTTTGTATTAAAGACCCAATTTTAAAAAAAGCAGACTATCAGAAAACTATAGATTATAGAGGTAGATGGATAAACAGATATATAGTTTTCTATATATGAAAGTTTTTAATATGAAATCTTAAGTTGGTTAAGTAGTCTCTATAAGGCAGTTGACTTTTGCATCTGGTAACATTGTATGGTAGTGGTCTAGTTCTTCTTAACAGTCAGGATCAAAAACACTAGCCAATAGCATAATCCTCATCTTTCCCTGCTGAGTCAGAGGAAGGAAAACAAAGGAAACATAAGGAAAACAAAGTATCCAGGCATCAATTTCAGCTACCAGTTGAATGGAATCATTTCTGTGTGCCCAGGAGAGCCTAAAGTCAAGATGAGATGATGGAGAACAAAAAATTTTTACCAGTAGAGGGCCAAGGGTAATGTAAGAAACGCCGCGGGAAGAAAGAGCCACATCTAAGGACCGTTGATGAAGGCCTTTATTGGGCGGTCGCTCTCGGGCAGAACTCCCGGGGGTGAGGGAGGAAGGGAAGGGAGTCTGCGACTTTCGCGAGGTGGGGCGAGGTTTTTATAGCCAGGGCTGGCGTTCAAGCCAGGTCTCTCCATATAGGGGAAAAAAGCGCGGGCTACAGCAGTGGTTGGTGTCCAAGGGCTCGGTGTCAGCACCTGGTTGGGCCAAGATACAGGGGGTTGGTCCCGGAAGTCTGGTCTGCTCTCGGTTCTTGTTTGGGCGTTGGCCAACTGCCGGTGTTGGCCTGATGTCTTTTGTGGTCATGTGTCTATGTCGGCTCGCCCGACCTTTCAGGTAATAGTGAAAGGAATCTCTCCCATTTCTACCATTTCATTCATGGACCCAGGAATCCTAGTTATAGGAGAACAATATGGTTGGATGTGGATTTAAAGCATATACCGCATCCAAGAAGACATCTCACTAGTCTCTCAAGGTGTTGCCAGCCCTTTAGCACAAGTTTACAAAGAGCTATTACATCAATCAAACCACATGCTTCGTGATAGAAAGGAATTCCATGAACATGAACTCACTGCTGTACTTCCATTTTTATGAAATAAATTCCTTGGTCAAAAGTGATGCCGTATGGGATGCCATTAAACTGGGTAAGACATCCTAAAGTCCATAGCTGAGTTTTGGCAGGAGCATTAGGGAAGGCAAATCCATACCCAGAGGAAGGACTTGTTTTAAAAGAGATAAGTGCTTCCCTTTTCATGATGGCAGTATCCCAATGTAAATAACTCTCTGTAGCTGGATGGTTCTACCTTTGGAATAGTATCATTTTCAAGGGCTCATATTGGTCTCTGCTGCAGTTCTTTGCTAAAATTGGGCACTCAGCAGTAAGTTTAGTCAGACCACCCTTTTTGAGAGGAAGTCCACAATGCTGAGCACATGTATCACCTCCATTTCTGCTGTCACAGCTATTAATTCATGAGCCCACGAAGCAATGATGGGAGTGGTTAGAGAAGTGTGGGTTCTCGTATAGAAGTAGCGTTCTCATACCTGATTACAAAAACTATTCTCTGCTAGTGTCACTTTTTGACAAGCATTCACATGGGACACAAATCACTAGACTCTGCCTATTTGGAATGGTCTCCCATATACCTTTTCCTCAGACTTTCTAACAACCAGTTTTGCAATCATGTACCTTTGAAGTCTCGACCATCCAGTCAAACCATTGGCTGAAGTTCATAAATTGCATAGATTTATACACTGTGTCAGACTTTGTTTTGGGGGGCTCCAAAATCACTGCACATGGTGACTGCAGCTATAAAATTAAAAGATGCTTACTCCTTGGAGAAAAGTTATGACCAATCTAGATAGCATATTCAAAAGCAGAGATTACTTTGCTGACTAAGGTCCATCTAGTCATGTATGGATGTAAGAGTTGGACTGTGAAGAAAGCTGAGCGCCGAAGAATTGATGCTTTTGATCTGTGGTGTTGGAGAAGACTCTTGAGAGTCCCTTGGACTGCAAGGAGATCCAACCAGTCCATTCTGAAGGAGATCAGCCCTGGGATTTCTTTGGAGGGAATGATGCTAAAGCTGAAACTCCAGTACTTTGGCCACCTCATGTGAAGAGGTGACTCATTGGAAAAGACTCTGATGCTGGGAGGGATTGGGGGCAGGAGGAGAAGGGGGACAACAGAGGATGAGATGGCTGGATGGCATCAGTGACTCGATGGACATGAGTCTGAGTGAACTCCGGGAGTTGTTGATGGACAGGGAGGCCTGGCGTGCTGCGATTCATGGAGTCGCGAAAAATGAGACACGACTGAACGACTGAATTGAACTGAACTGATACACTGTATCATTCCTTCTTCCAGAAAAAAAATGAACAGTGGATTTTTAGTGGGTTTTCTTCCTCTACAGTTCTTTAGGGCCCTCCCTGGCACTGTAGTGCTGCTTTCTTTTGGATTGTACCTGCATATCATGTGGAAGTGTGAAAGTGAAAGTGTTAGTCACTCAATCGAGTCAAACTCTTTGGGACCATGTGGACTGTAGCCCACTGGGCACCTCTTTTCTTGGAATTTTCTAGGCAAGAATACTGGAGGGTAATCTCTCCCTTCTCCAGAGGATCTTCCCCAGAACCATTTATAAAACAAGCTCAAGATTTTTCTTCCTCAGTCAAATGGTCAGGTGAAACTTCCTATGAGGCCATCACTCATGGAGAAAGAGAGAGAAGGTAATTTGGAAAAAGGCTGAGCAATTAAGGGATAGCTATGAAAGCCGGAAATCGTCTTTGACAGAATGTAAAGAAACTCTTGTCTCTTGGACCTAGATGACTGTAAATGCTGAGGACAAACTACAAATTTAATTTTAAAAGTAGTAGAACTCCAAAGGAGGCTGGATTCTCAGCCTAAGCAGGTGTGTAATGTCAGAGTTAGGACTTGAACTTGAAAAGAATGGGATCTTGAGATGTCAGATGCATTTGGCAAATTTTAACCCCCAGTTTCCAGTGAACTCTTGGGATCTGCAGAAGTTGCCACTTTTCTATACTAGAGGATAGTACATTCACACTGCTTGATGGTGATACAGAAGCCCAGGCATTTCAAAACAACACATGTTCCCACCAGATGTACCTTGGCCTCCAGCACAATTAAGTGAAAATCACACATAATCAAATATAACCTGGCTAGGGAAGTTCTGGGTCTAAATGATAAAGGAGAAAAAGGACTGTCAAAGGAGATACACGACCTAGTGCACATGTGCCAGAGGGAATAGGAGAGGGTGTTTGGAAGCAGATGTTAAGAGTGGTGGATCAAGAGAAACAGAATATAAGGCTAATAAAGAAGACTATATTGATGTCAGATCAGTCTCCTGGGATACAGTATTTAACATCTGGGTAAGGACCCTCTGCAAAAATGCTAACATGCTTGGGAGAATGCAATGGTCAGCTCATTGTAAAGTGAAGTAGAAAGGTGAGAGTTGGCATGGTGGTTGGTAGAGGAAGGAAACAAGGCTCAAAGAAGAGAGCATACAGGAATGCAGTTGTTACAAAGTCTGAAAATCCACCCACTACCAACATTCTGAGATACTCCAGAAGGAATGCACTTGTGAGAGAGCCGTTAGCATTATGAGAAGTTCAGTAGAGGCTCTCTATTAGCCCGGGCTAGAGATGTTGGTCTGACAGAATGTGGTCCACTGGAGAAGGGATTGGCAAATCACTTCAGTATTCTTGCCTTGAGAACCCTATAAACAGTATGAAAAGGCAAAATGATAGGACACTGAAAGATGAACACCCCAGGTCTGTAGGTGCCACAGGAGATCAGTGGAGAAATAACTCCAGAAAGAATGAACAGATGGAGCCAAAGGAAAAACGAAACCCAGTTGTGGATGTGATAGGTGATAGAAGCAAGGTTCAATGCTGTAAAGAGCAATATTGCATAGGAACCTGGAATGTTAGGTCCATGAGTCAAGGCAAATTGGAAGTGGTCAAACAGGAGATGGCAAGAGTGAACGTCAACATTCTAGGAATCAGCAAACTAAGGTGGACTGGAATGGGTGAATTTAAATCAGATGCCCATTATATCTACTACTGTGGGCAGGAATCCCTTAGAAGAAATGAAGTAGCCATCATGGTCAACAAAAGAGTCCAAAATGCAGTACTTGGATGCAATCTCAAAAAATGACAGAAGGATCTCTGTTCATTTCCAAGGCAAACCATTCAATATCACAGTAATCCAAGTCTATTCCCCAACCAGTAATGCTGAAGAAGCTGAAGTTGAATGGTTCTATGAAGACCTACAAGACCTTTTAGAACTAACACCAAAAAAAGATGTCCTTTTCATTATAGGGGACTGGAATGCAAAAGTAGGAAGTCAAGAAACACCTTGAGTAGCAGGCAAATTTGGCCTTGGAATGCAGATTGAAGCAGGGCAAAGGCTAATAGAGTTTTGCCAAGAGAACACACTGGTCATAGCAAGCACCGTCTTCCAACAAACACAAGGAAAGACTTTATACATGGACATCACCAGATAGTCAATACTGGAATAAGACTGATTGTATTCTTTGCAGCCAAAGATGGAGAAGCTCTATACAGTCAACAAAAACAAGACCGGGAGCACTGACTGTGGCTCAGATCATGAACTCCTTATTGCCAGATTCAGACTTAAATTGAAGAAAATGGGGAAAACCACTAGACCATTCAAGTATGACCTAAATCTAATCCCTTATGATTATACAGTGGAATTGAGAAATAGAATTAAGGAACTAGATCTGATAGAGTGCCTGATGAACTATGGATGGAGGTTGATGACATTGTACAGGAGACAGGGATCAAGACCATCCCCGAGAAAAAAAAATGCAAAAAAGCAAAATTGCTGTCTGGGGATGCCTTACAAATAGCTGTGAAAAGAAGAGAAGTGAAAAGCAAAAGAGAAAAGGAAAGATATACCTATTTGAATACAGAGTTCCAGAGAATAGCAAGGAGAGATAAGAAAGCCTTTCTCAGTGATCAGTGCAAAGAAATAGAGGAAAACAACAGAATGGGAAAGACTAGAGATCCCTTCAAGAAAATTAGAGAAACCGAGGGAACATTTCATGCAAAGATGGGCTCAATAAAGGACAGGAATGGTATGGACCTAACAGAAGCAGAAGATGTAATATAGAAGAGGTGGCAAGAAGACACAGAAGAACTGTACAAAAAGATCTTCATGACCAAGATTACCACAATGGTATGATCACTCACCTAGAACCAGACATCTTGGAATGTGAAGTCAATGTGGGCCTTAGAAAGCATCACTACGAACAAAGCCAGTGGAGGTGATGGAATTCCAGTCGAGCTATTTCAAATCCTGAAAGATGATGCTGTGAAAGCACTGCACTCAATATGCCAGCAAATTTGGAAAACTCAGCTGTGGCCATAGGACTAGAAAAGGTCAGTTTTCATTCCAATCCCAAAGAAAGGCAACGTCTAAGAATGCTCAGACTACCACACAATTGCACTCATCTCACATGCTAGTAAAGTAATGCTTAAAGTTCTCCAAGCCTGGCTTCAGCAACATGTGAACCGTGAACTTCCAGATGTTGAAGTTGGTTTTTAAAAGGCAGAGGAACCAGAGATCAAATTGCCAACATCTGCTGGATCATCGAAAAAGCGAGAGTTCCAGAATTCAGTTAGTTGATTAATTAAAATACTTCTGTGCTAGTTGTACATAGCCTTTGTAGTAAGCACCCTGAAACTCTCAACTGCTAATGTCCATCTTCACACAAGTAAAGGCTTATTTGTTGGCACAGCATCAAATAAGAGCCCATGTTCATTATGGGTAGTATAGGCCATACTGTTTGTTTAGCATTTTGATATTTTGAAGGGTCTTAATCCATTAATCCCATTATGAAAATCTGAAGAAAATGCTTAAATATTCCTTTTACCGCATTATACTATGTTTGTTTATATATATGAACTCTTTAGAAAAATTACATAACACTTTCTTTGGTATTATGATATATTTACAATATTTATTTGAAGGAAAGTATACTAGGACAGTTAGAACTGGACATGGAACAACAGACTGGTTCCAAATAGGAAAAGTAGTATGTCAAGGCTATATATTGTCACCTGATTATTTAACTTATATGCAGAGTACATCATGAGAAATGCTGGGCTGGAAGAAGCAGAAGCTGGAATCATGATTGCCGGGAGAAATATCAATAACCTCAGATATGCAGATGACACCACCCTTATGGCAGATAGTGAAGAGAAGCTAAAAACTCTCTTGATGAAAGTGTAAGAGGAGAGTGAAAAGTTGGCTTAAAACTCAACATTCAGAAAACGAAGATCATGGCATCCGGTCCCATCACTTTATGGGAAATAGATGGGGAAACAGTGGAAACAGTGTCAGACTTTATTTTGGGGGCTCCAAAATCACTGTAGATATGAAATTAAAAGGCACTTACTCCTTGGAAGAAAAGTTATGACCAACCTAGATAGCATATTCAGAAGCAGAGACATTACTTTGCCACCAAAGGTCTGTCTAGTCAAGGCTATGGTTTTTCCAGTGGTCATGTATGGATGTAAGAGTTGGACTGTGAAGAAAGCTGAGTGCCGAAGAATTGATGCTTTTGATCTGTGGTGTTGGAGAAGACTCTTGAGAGTCCCTTGGACTGCAAGGAGATCCAACCAGTCCATTCTGAAGGAGATCAGCCCTGGGATTTCTTTGGAGGGAATGATGCTAAAGGTGAAGCTCCAGTACTTTGGCCACCTCATGTGAAGAGTTGACTCACTGGAAAAGACTCTGATGCTGGGAGGGATTGGGGGCAGGAGGAGAAGGAGACGACAGAGGATGAGATGGCTGGATGGCATCACCTACTCGATGGACATGATTTTGGGTGAACTCCATGAGATGGTGATGGACAGGGAGGCCTGGTGTGCTGCTATTCATGGGGTCGCAAACAGTCGGACATGACTGGGCGACTGAACTGAACTAATATTAGGACAGAATGGAACCACAGTGTTGAGAAAGTGGAGCAGAGGACAGAATGAAAAAAAAAGAGATAACATATTCTTCATTACAATCTATATTGAAAGTATCAGATACATAAGCAATATTTGACTATCTACCTTGTGCTTGCATGCTTGTTAAGTCATGGCCAACTCTTTTGCAACCCCATGGACCATAGTCTGCCATGCCCATCTGTCCATGGGATTTCCTAAGGAGGAATACTGGAGTGGATTGCCATTCCCAGGGGATCTTCCCAACCCAGGGATCGGATTCATATCTCCTGCATCTCCTGCATTGCCAAGCAGATTCTTACCACTGCTCCATCTGACAGCTAAGAAACAATTGAGTTTTTGCAAAACCTTATGTTTTATATTAGGGCATTCCTTTGAATCTAACATATTTTTACACCTTCAATAAAACATGTACTTAAATCCCTTCATTTGCTGACCTATTACTGAAAATCACTGTAGAAAAGAAAAACACTATTTAATAATTCTCCCAAATCAAACAAATCCTAGTCACATGTTCCCTAAAGTGTGAAACAACAAAGGCAATAGATGAAAATGAATTGGTGATGCTGTCTGGAATTTTAGGTTAATTTTCTGTCATTGCTCAAATATTAATAACTTGAGATCTGATCTTTTTAAACATTCAGAATCTGCTTAAGCCTTAAAAAAAAAATACTAAACAAAGACTCAGCCCCCACATTCTAAGGAACAAGCCCAGTTTGGCAGGGGAAGGAACTAGACAATTGCAAGACATTTTAGAATTGTTGTTTCTGTGTATCCCTAGAGACTCTCTCCTAAGTGGAGTTATTAAGGAAACTGTCTCTGCATGGATCCTGGAGTGCATGTGAGCTGATTTATAACCTAGTCAGACACTAACAGAAACTGTTGAGTGAGTGAATCAAGATGGTGGGTCTCTTACCACAGGTTTGAAAGATCAGCTAAAAGCAGGGACTGTTTTATTATCAGTTATAGGAGAATTTTAAAAAGCTGATAAATGAGCCTTGAATTCTTAATTAGAAAATGACTAATTTTTTATTTTTCAATAGAAATAGGGAGCAAAAACATCCTCAAAAACTAAGCTTGGTGATTAAAACTTAAGGTGCTATCCTGCCATTAGAAGTTTGAATAAGACATATGCAAATACAGTTTTTAAAATAAAAAGTATGGTTGTCGTTTACCTTGGCTTGACTTTTTTCCTAGCTGTAATCGCTATGTACCTTATTTCTTTGAATGTAGGATGGGGATTATAATAGTAACTACCTTATAAATTTGGAGGGAGCTAATAAATGTCAAATGCAGAAATTATCACCTGGTAGTTTGTAAGTGCTAAATAAATAATGGCTAATGTTATTATGTTAAATATTGTTACTTTGTCAAATGGGAAGCTATAGTACTTTCAGTTAGCTTTCCTACCTTGTGGATATAAAGGCATTTATATCTTAGAACTTAACTAACTTTTATAACACTGACTCTTTGGGGAAATGTATTATCTGTCCCGAGCAACTATTTGTAACAATGGGGACATATATCCACATTTTAGTTGGAAATAGTCTGAATCAAGCAGTATGTGATGAGTGCCCAAGGAAAGCTGAATATATCTAATATTTTCTATATTGGGCCTTATCCTTGGAAAGTGACCTAGATGGCAAGATGCCCACACTTCTTTCCTTTCTTAACTCAGTAAGGAGGGCAAGAGGCAAAGTGTTGTGCGATCAGTCTGGACAGGTATGTTGGTGTAGATCTTATCTTTTTTTCCTTTGGCTGCCCTGGGTCTTAGTTGTAGCATGTGGGATCTAGTCCCCCAAGCAGGGACTGAACCCAGGCCCCTCACACTGGGAACACAGAGTCTTAGCCACTGGACCACTAGTGAAGTCCCTGTAGATCATATCTTTGTATACAGGTCATATTCAGATTCTTTTGTGCCCCCCCCTCCCCCCGCCGCCCAGAAAACTGAAACCCTCCAAAAGTGTTAAGCAGAACATGACTGGATATGTTTATAAGAAGATCACTCTGGCTGCCATATAGACAATGAGTTGGTGGGAGACAAGGAGTTTGGGCAAATGAAAATATAAAAGACTGGTAAGTATTCAATAGTTACTGCAGTGGTCTGGTGAAATAGTTGTTTGAGCCAGTTGTGATTGTAGTAGAGGTAGAAAGCAGACAAAATAATGCATGAGATTATTTCAGACAATCAAATTCAAATCCAGGCCATTATCACCTTTGACACTGTTTCTACATTTGTAAGGTAGACAAATTATAGTTACCACACACAGTAGCTGTGAAGATTAAAAGTAACTTTGACACAGAGAAGCAACAAGACCACACAGCTAGACAGTTATGGTGCCAAGGTTAAACTCAAGCTGTCTGACCCTGACAGCTTCTCCCTCCATGGACTGCCATAAGAATTAAATGAAAGTGAAAGTGAAAGTCGCTCAGTTGCGTCCGGCTCTTTGCGACCCCATGGACTGTTCATGGAATTCTCCAGGCTGGAATACTGGAGTGGGTAGCCTTTCCCTTCTCCAAGGGATCTTCCCAACCCAGGGATTGAACCTAGGTCTCCTGCATTGCAGGCGGGTTCTTTACCAGCTGAGCCACAAGGGAAGTCCAATAATTAAATAAGACTCTTACCAAAAATCTGGAGCCACCCTTGGTCCACTGAATGTTACATTTTGTTGTGATTGTTAAATTTAAAAATACTTTGTACACTTTAAAGCACCATGACAACCAAGCAATAATGTGACCCATTAAACAAGTAATATGCCTGAGCACCAGTCACACTTAGAACAGGATAGCCTTAAAGTTCAGTTCACAACTATTTGACCATGGTTTTGAAGAGAAAGAGCAAAGAGACAGCGGCCTGTTATGTTAGGGATTTTCCTCCTCAGACTATTGTGCATGTTCCCTTTTGCTGGTTTCAGTGGTGGTTTTGACAGGGGACGTGAAGAAGGATGAAACTCAAAGCTCTTACCTGAACAAATGAGATTTACTGGCAGCAGGTCCCTCCTGGTAAGGATTCTTGTATAAAAGTCTACCATCCTCATTCATCCATTGAGAAGGAAACAGAGTCCCCAAAACTCACTACTTTGCAATACTCCTGTTACAGGGTTAACTTAAAACAGCAGCCCTTTGCATTTGAGATCAGCCCTAGTTAGGGTTGGGGCCCCTGCAGGATACTTTTATCTGGTTCAGACCATGCTTCGAGATCAAGTGTTCCTCTTTTGACTTTTAAAAAATAAACAAAGCAAATGCATTTTGGAGCCCAGAACCAAAGTTAGAGCCCAAGGAGATCATTAACATCACTTGTTTTACTCTCCACATCCACCTGGAGACATCTGAATGGCTAGACTGAGAAAGCCCTTCATAATGGAGGCTGGGATGGCAGATTAGGGGAAGAACGGTTGATGCCTCTTCTATCTTCTCCTTTCTGTTCACACACTTTTTAAATGAAACTTCCTTTTTAAGCACAAGTGTTAAATGTGTTTAATTAGGTCAAAACTTGGGGGGTTGGTACGGCTAGGGAGAATTGAAGTAGGCTGTCAGTAAATCAGGTAGCTTGAATTCATTTTGCAGTACTTATGCCCTCGAACAGAGAACACACCCAAAGATATCTGTGGGACTGATTAATTGCAAAATTTGGAAGAGGTATTAGGGACCCTACATTTACTTTTGCACTGGAGAATTAAGTCCTATTTCCTTGCCTGAAGTTCACAATGCACAAGACAGTGGTGGAAACCTCTTGGGTATGAAAATCATGCATTGTACCATAGACATTCAGGTGGCAGTAAATCCTGGAATGTAGAATCAAAACAATGAATTTTACATCAGCAAACAAATGGTCCTCAAAGTGAGTCAGCTACAGTATATCATGAACAGTACTATTAAAGACATTGCAGTGAAACGGGCCACTTTACATTTTCATGGGGCGTCTGCTTCAGAAATTGTAACCTCTACACCTCTGCCACTTCACTTAATGCCCTTTTCATCATGTATCTGCCTCTTGTTCCTATTGTTTAGTTGCTAAGTCACGTCCAGCTCTTTTGCCACCCCATGGATTGTAGCTCACCAGTTTCTTCTGTCTGTGGGATTTCCCAGGCAAGGATACTAGAGTGGATTGCTATTTCCTTCTCCCAGGGATCTTTCCAAACCCAGGGATCGAACCTGGGTCTCCTGCATTGCAGGCAGATTCTTTTCCACTGAGCCACCAGGAAAGCCTGGAATCTGCCTCTGCAGCTTATTGAATCATTGAGAAAATGTGCTCTGCCTCTCTTTTAAATACTTTTCATCCCCAGCAGCTTGTGATATTACTATATTATGAAAAGCAAAATGCAAATTCTAATGTGTTCCACAAAAGCACAGACTTGACTACCATAAAAGGAAAGAAAAGAGTAGCCTCCTCCTATTATTCAAATAGATACAGAAAGACCAATGAATAGAAATAATAAATCCCAACCAAATGCAACATTTCTTGTGACCCAGAAGGAAGCTTATGGATTGTGACTAAGGCAGATGTATCCGTTAAATATAAAACTGAATTTGCCACTCGAAGAGTAGTCGAGTTTCAGCACAGCCCTGCAAAACGTCCCTAGAAATGGCCTTGCTATTCAATAGAGAAAAGAAACAAAACATTATATGAAAAAAGGAAGGAACTCTTTTTTTTTTTAAGTCAGTATGAGACCTATATCTACAAACTTAAAATATGTGTGACAAATGAAGGAAGCTGAGTATTAGATATTGCTGTGTTGATTGCCTAGCTAACCCAGGAAGACTAAGATAGAGTTAAGCTAATAATATGGGGGCTTTTCAACATAATCTTTTGTACTCCTGGCTCCTTCAGCCATAGCATGTCTGTAACTGCATCTCCTATTGGGCTCAATTGTGCTTGTTGAATCCTTTTCTTCTTTCAGCACAGCATGGATTCTGAATTGTTTCATTTGTGTTCTGTTGTATAATCAGAATTTTAAAAAAACAAAATGATAAGAGTATTTAGATTTTAAATAGCAGTCTCCTGAAAAATGATGCCTATGAAAAGTGATAAGTATCTGATTCTTTACTCCTTACCCCCAATTATATGCATTTATGTGTTCTATCTCTTCCATATTTAAATGTGCCAACTGTACTGAGTCATACATAGTGCAAACACTTACCGGAGGGAGACTTATTAAGTCTTTAAAAAGCTTAGTAAGTTTTGTTTCTGCATTTAGAGTAAAGAGGATGGAATTATAGGATTTGAAAATATAAGGGACCTTAGAGGGTATCCATCCCACAGCATTTTGCTAAGAAAAGAAAGGCTCAGTTAGGTCAAAGGCAGCATTCTATAGCAAAATAAGCAAGGCTTTGAGGCCAGAGAGTGTTAAATTCAATTTGTGACTCAATAATTTTTAAGCAGGTTACTAAGAGCAGAGAAGCCTGGAAAGGGTGTAAGAATGCCCAGTTCACAGACCTCTTTTAAGGATGAAATTAAGTAATGACCCTAAGTATCAAGCACATGAGAAGGTACATTATAAACACTCAGTATATATTCTTAGTTCCACTCACCTAGCCCTGGGTCATACTGTAGTCAGTGGCAGAATGTAAGTGATAATACAGGTCTCTGGATTTCCACTTACACAACATCTCATCTTCAATTCACTGGGTGAGATGTGGCTAAACTACTCAAAGACATCCACAACACAAGAGCCCAAACAGCCTAGGAAATTTGTCTTAAATCCACCAAGAGATAATAAGGCATGTGGGGGTAGTGTTGGGGGAGGGGGGTAGGGAGGTTATGTTACCTAAAGGTGTTTCTGGGGTCCAGCTGCTCATCATTCAAAAGTCAATAAACAGGCCAGGTTGGTGGAAAGGAAAGTTTGCTTTACTTCAGACTCCAGCAAGTGGGTGAGGGGCAGGGGCGGGGGGGTGGTAGTGACGGAGGGTGGTGGATATCTGTCCAAAGGCCGATTCCTTGCCCACTCTGACAAGCAGGGGTTGCACAAGCTTTTACAGGCAGAAGTAGGGGGGTGGCTACATGCAGAAACAGCATAGTCATCTCTAACAGTAATCTTCAAACTGGTCATCAGTGGTCTGGCCAGCATCACTTTGATTGTTTTAGGTACAGTTAATTTTCCGTTCCAGTACAGTTAATTTTCCGTTCCAGGGTCCATTTGTTCCCATTTCTTTGAGGCCAATTCTTAGGATTGTGGCAGCTGATGTCGTGGTTATAGTCTGGTCATCATGCAGTTAACTTCTCCACCTGGCATATTAGTATCTGTAAGACAGCACACAGGATATGACTCAGAATATTAACTATATCCCTTGAGAACTAAAGGTTCTTGACTGGACTTAATGACTACCTTATTGTTTAGTCTCATTTGACGGTTTTCCTTTGTTCCCACATTTCTCACTTCTCCGATTAAACTTATACTTTGACTAAGTTTTCCACAGACAAAAGACAGGCAGAGGGCATAGGCGGAGGGTGGATCAGGACCACAGGGTCCTGCTCTGTTTCAGGGGGTACATATCTGTAGCTCACCTGAAACGGCAGAGTTGCTCTTTTTCCATTACCTCATGCATTTCATTCTAATTCAGCTTCAGCCAGCTTCTACAGGAGCTGAGTTCTCCAACTGCAGAAGCAGCTGCTGATCAAGACCAGCAATGGGTAAATACAAGGAATACGTCCTAAGAAACAGGGGTCAAAATGTTCACGCTCACATGGTCATTATGTCAGAACACTCTAGTAGGGGGAAGGGGTTAACAAATATTTAGCACCTACCAGGAATGAAGCATTGTTGTCAACCCGACTGTGAAACAGGTGTTACCCCCATTTACAGACATGGTCTCAGAGAAGTCGAGGAAATAACCCAGAGGAAATAGGGTAGTAAGTGTCAATGCCAGGATTTACAGCTGGGTATATTTGACTTTAAAACTCAAGACAGTTTCACTGCACTTGCAGCCTCCCAGAATTGTTCACTTTAACCCACATTGGCTAAGCCTGTTTAAATGACTATTTAAGTATGAATAGTTGGCATTATAGAAATCTGATCATATCAGTGAGAATGGACACTGTATTTAAAGATGTGCTATTTAGACTGTATTCCACAACCTACTATGTAGCTATAATACTAACTAGAAGATTCCTTAGCTAGGGAAGGGCACACTAGCAAGTTGATGAGTCAGATTATGGTAGGAAGCATTTAGTAATTATGTTTTATAGGAAAACATGTTTTTTTTAACAGTTTTTGAAAAACCACTGGTCAGAGAGTCTAGAATATGTTCACTATGGAAAGATATAACATTAGTTTCCCCTTAATTCTTTATCATGTGAAACTAAATAGTTTTAAAAGTGAGAAACTAAACTTTTTAAAAAATGAGAAACTCAGGGCAGGAAAAAAAATTAAATACTTGAAAAGAAAGAAAATGAATTAGATTGACATGCAAGTGAGAAGATCCAAACAATAGAAACAATCTAAAATTATTTAAGCAGATTGAATTTAGTTAAAAAATAATGTCACTATTATAGTTGATATGTGATTTGATGTAGTTCAGGCAAGTGGTGATTCTTCTGCTTGGCTATGAAATATGCAGTTTCTGTGCTGATGTCATAAACGGTACTGTTTGGCCATTGAAACAAAACCCAAAATAATCTCATATAATTAATGAGCACAGCATTCCAGAGTTCATACAGTGGTCTATTATATCAGGAAGCCAAGACCATTTATCTGTCTTTCTCTGCAGCCCTCAACACTGTCTTCCACATCAGGGTTCACGATGGTTATGCTAGCTCCTACCTTCACATCTTCATTCCGAAAGGAAGGAGAAAGGGGAAAATAGGACAGAGGTTCCTTCCCTTTAAATATATTTCCTGAAAGTCTTACAGACTGTGTAAGTGAGACCAGGAAATGTCCTTAGCTTAAATTCTATTACTAGGATGGAAAGGAAGACAGGTAATGGGGACAATGAGCTATAGAAGCTTGACCTGCTGTCCATGATGTGGATCTTAATGGGGCAATTTGAAAATTACTCTGTCAGAGGCTATTTCAAGTTGTAAAATATTCACAAATGTTATAGGACATACTCATTTACTACTGAGCAGGACACACTCCAGATGTGCACACTGACAGAGAAATGTGATAAGACTAGTCAGACCTAGAACAAAGCAATGACCCTGGTGGGTCCTTGCAAATGAGCTATGGCATCAGCCTCTTGCTTTGTTTCTCTGTAATCTGTAAAAACCAATAAGCTGTAAAGATCAACAAAGATTTTCTAATAAGATTGTCACTTATTTTTAAACTTATTACATGATGCTTTTTAAGAAGAAAACAAGTACTCATCTCAAATCTTTATTTTGATTTGAATGAATGGTAAATGCAATACTGATTTTTGCATAGCACATACTAAAGGCTTATACAGTCTTATTACACTTTATAAATGATACATTATGAGCATAAATATTACACTTACAAATGTTCCACATGTCTTTAAACAATCCAAAGCAACTAAATGTTATATAATATATTCTCTAATTGATTTGCCTCATATATTTATGTTAAAAAACAACATTGTTATCAGCACAGGCCATTTAACTTAATCCTTTCAGTAAGGATTGTGGTATGAGTTGTGTATTATCTCCATTATATCCATAAAGAATAGGGTGAAGTCACTTGTCAAGATCACACAGGTCTTTAGAAGAGTTGGGGATCAGATCACAGATGTCTCCAAAGACCGTGATGTCCCCTATAAGAGCCCCAAATCTAAACCTATCTACTAAGGCTATCCTGGAATATTTTAATGCCATTAAAAGTCTTCATATCATGCTTATAACCAGTGAAAGAAAATTAAAATGAGATGTGGCTCTAACTACAGAACTGTCACCTCCTCCTTTCCCTCTCTTAACACCTCTTATTCACGTAGGATAAACACCACCCCTCCCCCCTACCTTTTAACATATTGTGATGACAAATGAACTTAATCAGAAAGTTCTGGCAAAGTGTAAAACTTGTTGCAAGGTTTTCTTCACTTTTCTTGTACACACTATTAATCTAGGGCTAAAGAACATTAGTTCAGGTCCTGAATGGATATCTGAAAAACAATTTATTGAATTTAGACTATATTAGTTGATGTTCCATTGAATGCAATTCCTTTTTTATTTTCAATTTTAAATCAATAAAGTCTTTGGATGTTTATGCTATTCTGTAATATATTTCTGGATGGCAGAGTTGAGGGTGAGAAAATATTTCATTTATGTGTTCCCAGAATAGCTGCAGAAAAATCCTTAATTTCTGCTTCTAAGTTCTGTAAGAACCAATTGATTCTGAAATGACAAATGGTCAAGTTAATTATAAATTTTCTTTTTGTGTTAAGATTATATTGTTTAAAGCTAGCCTATCAGAACTACTAGCATAATATAATTAATTTGTAGCAAATACCTTTACATATAACAAAGACAATCATTTTTATTTATGAATTGAAATAACAAGTAGGCTTTATTGTTTACATTACAAAACCATTGACTGTTGCTGCCCTTTACTGGTTTGCAGTGGTACCACAAATCATAACTCATGGTTTGTTGTCAAAGGTTTAAAGGTCTTCACATGTTATGCATCATTCCAAAATCACATGTTTGTGAAAAACAGCCGGGAAGTCATCTGAAATAACTTTTCTTTGACCCCAGGGCTCATAGAAGTGGTTCAGTACTTACTAAGTATTGTCATTTCCCACTTGAAAGTAGATTTATCAGAATGTCCCATGTCTTCTTTCAGTATTACCTTATGTATACAAGTGATCATCTGTGTCCTCAGTGAGTAGAGGTCAATGAGAAATTTTCACTGATTTTCATATAATTCTAACAAATGACATAAAATTAAGAGATGAGAGTGAGGCAAACATTATAAATCATGATAAATATGTAATGGCACCACACCAAATGCATACTATAATGACACAAAAAATTTTCCACTATCTCAAAACAACTTCTAAGAGCATTACCAGTTGGTACGTGTGTACTTGCGTTCTCAGTCATGTCCGACTCTTTGTGAACCCACCAGGCTCCCCTGTCCATGGAATTTTCCAAGCAAGAATACTAGAGTGGGTAGCCATTTCCTCTTTCAGGGGGTTTTCCAACCCAGGAATTAAACGCCTGTCTCCTGCATTGGCAGGAGGATTCTTTACCACCGCATCACCTGGGAAGCGTCTTCATTTGTGTTTTTGATCGTAATGTTGCTTTGCAGCACCTCTACCGCTACTGATTATTTATTTGCTAGTTATTCAGAAGTTGTTCATTCTTGGCCACATATACAAATGATACTTAGTGTTTCCCACCACCCCAAATTTAACAGTTTTGTACAACTGGACTAGGGACAATTAAGCCTTCCATTTTGACCTTAGTTATGATGTTGTGGCTTCCAGGCTCTGTGGTACTCAGGCTCAGCAGCTTGCCAGCACCAGACAAAGTGTTCAGTCTCACTCTAGCATTTTTATAAAGATGTGCAACAAAACCAAGAATCTCATCCAAATTCCTGTGGTTTGAATTCTGTACTAAACAAGGGACAGAGATGTAGTTTGTAGAGTTTGCAAATAAGTGCTTATGTGACATCCTAAGTGAGAAAATGAGATTCTTTTTGCTAAAACAAATACAATTGCATGTGTATCCCACGCCTTTCCCAGAGGTGCTCAAGATAATCAATTGAAGTCTTGAATTAAAGGGCTTTTTCCATGAAACATTTTTTTCCTCACTATTCATACCTTTGGCAAAGATGTTACCAAAAAAAAAAAGTTATTTAATCACATCATAGTGTCTTTTGAGGCCTCTCAGGAAAAATCCATGCTGGTCTTATTACAAAGAACAGTTATACTTTTCCTACATACCTAGTTGTTTTTTTTTAATCTAGTAGATATTATTAATTAAACTGTAAGATTTTTTGTATTTTTTATTGTCCACTAGTTTGGGGAGAAATGTGTGGTTCATGGACATTACGATGGGCATCTTAAGCCTTATTTCTCGTTTCACTTGGTTTCTGCTCCCTTTTCAGGGTTAGAGTTTATATCTTCTTGGAAGTGGTCTGAAACCCTTTCTGAAATACAGTGGCAGCACAATTAAAAGAAGCAAAGGAGTTTTGAGAAAACTTCCCATAAAAACACAGAAACGAAATTTCCATACAAAAATCAATGCTATTAATAAAAAATAATAATACTGGCTGACATCAAGTGTGAAGAGGACTGTTTTCCATGTCCAAAAATATATAACATTTTCCCCTAAAGACTTAAACAGTACAAATACATTAAGCCTTGAAGAGTTACACAAACATGAATTAATGTGATTTGCTATGAGTTTCCATAAGATTTAAAAAGCAATATCTTAAATCTCTAGCCATGCTGGCTATCTTTCAGTATGTCAAGGAGGCTAGTTGTTTGCTCTTCCCATAAATATCTTCCTCCTTAACTTTCTGCTCAATATCATCTTCTCTGTGCGGTCTATACTGACCACTCTATTTTGCAATGCAACTTGCCCTTAGCGTATCACTCTTAATCCCTAATACTGTTCTACATTTTCTTATTTCCATATATTATCCTCTTTCAAACAGGTGGATATTTTACTTGTTCATTATGTTCGTTGGTATATCCTTTTTCCTTCAACTAGAATGTAAAGTTCATGAATTCTGTTTTTGTTTTGTTCACCACTGAATCCCAGGCTCCCAGAACAATGCCCATATTATGCACTCAATAAGTTTTTTTGAATGAAGAAAAGGTAAGTGCATTTTGAACACTTAAAGAATGTTGAAATTGTAAATGTTTTATAGGACTTCTCATTCTCATCTAATTTAAAAGAATTATTTAACTTAAAATTATGTTTGTATAAATAAATTCTGTCAGAAATTTCACCATTTCCTCACGTATCTTTTTTTTTCATGTCAACAAGTACCAGTTCAGTCGTTCAGTCATTCACTTATGTCCGACTCTTTGCAACCCTTTAAACTATAGCACACCAGGCTTCCCTGTCCATCACCAACTCCCAAAGCCTGCTCAAACTCATGTCCATGAAGTCGGTGATGCCATCCAACCATCTCATTCTGTCATCCCCTTCTCCTCCCACCCTCAGTCTTTCCCAGCATCAGGTCTTTTCCAGTGAGTCAGTTTTTCACATCAAGTGGCCAAAGTGTTGGAGCTTCAGCTTCAGCATCAGTCCTTCCAGTGAATACTCAGGACTGGTTTCCTTTAGGATTGACTGGTTTGATCTTGCAGTCCAAGGGACTCTCAAGAGTCTTCTATACTACAGTTCAAAAACATCAATTCTTTAGCGCTCAGCTTTCTTTATGGTCCAACTCTCACATCCATACATGACTACTAGAAAAACAATAGCTTTGACTAGACGGACCTTTGTTGACAAAGTTTCTGCTTTTTAATATGCTAAGTTGATCATAGCTTTTCTTCCAGAGATCAAGTGTCTCTTAATTTCACTGCAGTCACCATCTGCAGTGATTCTGGAGCCCAGGAATATAGAGTCTGTCACTGTTTCCATTGTTTCCCTATCTATTTGCCATTAAGTGATGGGGCCAGATGCCACGATCTTAGTTTTCTGAATGCTGAGTTTTAAGACAGATTTTTCACTCTCCTCTTTCACCTTCATCAAGAGGCTCTTTAGTTCATCTTCACTTTCTGCCATAAGAGAGGTGTTATCTGCCTATTTGAAGTTATTGATATTTTTCCTGGCAATCTCAAGTCCAGTTTGTGCTTCTTCCAGCCCACCATGTCTCATGATGTACTCTGCATATAAGTTAAATAAGCAGGGTGACAATATACTGCCTTGACGGACTCCTTTCCCAATTTGGAACCAGTCCGTTGTTCCATGTCTGGTTCTAACTGGTGCTTCTTGACTTGCATACAGATTTCTCAGAAAGCAGGTCAGGTGGCCTGATATTCGACAAGTACCATTTTAGTATAAGTCACTGTCATCGAGGAGGGCATGGCAACCCACTCTAGTATTCTTGCCCGGAGAATCCCACGGGCAGAGGAGCCTGGTGAGCTACCATCATGGGGTCACAAAGAGCCAGACACGCCTCTGCATTGTCTAACTGGCTTCAGGTAGTAGCCTCTCATTTTCTCTCTCTGCTTCTAATAATCTCTGAACTTGAATTTGTTATGAATAGAACTTCCAGAAAAATTAATTTAAAAAATACCACATTATTCATGAATTTCCTCTGCTCAGAACTCGTCATTGTTCCACATTATTTCTTAGATAAATTTCAAATTCTTCACTTTGAAATTCAAGGAGCAATGACCTTATTTCTATTGATATACTTTTCCAAACATATGCCCATAGTTTCCTAGCATGATACCTTAACTTGAGTGGCTTTGCATCCCCACAGTATCCTGAAAATGAGCTGACGTCTGGGCTCCTCTGCCTTTGTTCTCTCTCCTGCTGAAACTCTCTCCATCACTTATCTACTCAAACCTTAAAAGGTCTTCCTTCCTTCTCCCTCCTCCTTCAGGGGAACACTCCCTGATCTTTGAAGACCCATTGTATTCATTTTCCAGTCAGTCGTAAAAATTTGTTTTTCAGTTTTAAACCTTACATGATGTGATATTGTTATAAAATCCTTAAGTAAAAATTGTCTTAAGCATAAAAATTATAGCTTATATACCTATATATTCCACAGTATTTAGCACAGTATTAGAAGTGGTATAAATGGTTCCCAATATGCTTATTTACTGAGTAAATTTAAGAATTTATGCTGACATACTAACAATGGAAGGGTCAATACTATAATATGGGAAGTAAATAATTAATATTTGAAAGTGTTTTTTAAACCCAATATCATATTTATTCTTCACAGCAATGTTATAAGATACTCAGTATTATTCCCATTTCTTATAGCTGAGGAAAGAGAGGCTCAGAAAGGTTAAGCTTATTACCTAAGGTCAAGCAATGAATTCTGAGCTTTGAGGATTTACCAGTGTATCACATTACATTTCATAATGACTTTAACTTGAATACATAGAATATATGTGAATATATATAAAATGTACACAACCTTATGTATAGGTTGACAAGCTTTTAATCTAAATTGTCTTGGAAGTTTTACCTTTATGGAAGTCTGATTATAATAATTCACAAGGACATTTTGTATAGGTATCTTAGTGAGTGCTGGTAAAGAAAACCCAATAGTCACTGACTAATTCTGAAAAAAACTCAACCAGAATATAAAGTTTAAATGCTTTTAACACCTCACAACTAGACCTTATGGTAGATCTCAGAGAAATGGTGTTTACAAATCAAATAATTCACTTCTGGGGGATTTATGATAGCTTATAGCTAATATGTATGTTCCAGAAGTTGCCCTTAGTGATCACAGTTACAAATTAAATGTATTATGTGGCAAATGCTTGATTTCTTCCTTTCTTAAAAATGTGATTTCAAGTTCCCAGACCTTCATTCTATCTGATCTTTTAGGGAATCAAACATATATCCCACTTAATTCTAATTATACACAAATTTATACACAACTTTGAGAAAACCTTTTCTGAGAGATTTTCTTAGAAATCCTTTGAGAGATCCTTTTCTGTCATCCAAGAAGGTGACCAGTACACTTCTTTTTGTATCAGCTTTCATTTAAATTAATCCCAACCTCAAAGCAAGACTCAAAATGCAAAAGCTAGAAGAAACCTCAAAATGTAATGTACTTAAATAAGAATCGCTTATGGAGGTGCTGATTCAGAAACCTGCATTTTAGCAAGCCCCCAAAGCCATGGATGTCCATGAACCCCAATCTGAGAATTTAAATTCATTTAACTCAACTTCCTTATTTTACAATAAGGTAGTTAAGGCCCAGAGAAGTGAGATCACTTACGCAAAATCACCTAGCAGGAAAGTGGCTTAAGGAGGTCTCAGTTGGCTCTTAAGCAGTACACTATCACTAGATTTTCTAAAAAAAAAAAAAAATTATCTGAAGGATCCAAACATAAAATGATTTTAAACTAAACCTGTATTTAAGTCAGTCTCAGATTTTCTTTTGCTGAAAGTCTGGGGATTCTGCTTCTCATTGCTTAAAAGAGCTATGAGCATTCAGCTCTCCTTGACTATCAATCAGTTCTTAACATGAGGACAATTGCAACATCTTAACAGTAATATATATACCATGATATATGCTAACTGACAGTCTAGCTTTCTCTTTATTGCAAACTCAGCTTTCAGACAAGTGGGGGCAGATATAGTTTCAGGGAAACAGCTGAGGAGAGGAGTAGTTTCCCAAGTCTCATTTTACATAGATATCAAGAAAACTAAGGTTTCTAAATGCAGAAGGCAGCTGGGAGTGTGTGGGGAGAGCAGGTGAAAAACAAAACCATATTATTATTTTTCCCTTATCACAATACATCTCTTGACGTTTGGCCATAAACAGTTAAAAAGCTTCACCATCTTCATGTCCTCATCTTCACCAAACAATTAAAAAAAAAAATCTGAATTTTGCTTTGATTTAGAGAAGTACTGGTTACTAGAAACATCAATTTGTTTCTGTTCCTTTATATTATGTATAATGCTTTTAAATCTCTGGAATTTTTGCAACTTTTTCTGTCTTGTTTTATTTTGGTCTCCACTTCTTTTTGACAAGTAGTTATTCTCCAGTGAAAACCTGAAGCACACTTATCAGACATTAAAGAATCTGCTTGCAACGTCAGAGACCCAAGTTTGATCCCTGGGTTGGGAAGATCCCTTGGAGAAGGGAATGACTACCCACTCCAGTGTTCTTGTCTGGAAAAGTCCATGGACAGAGGAGCCTAGAGGGCTAAAGTCCATGGGTTGCAAATAGTCAGACATGACTGAGCGACTAACACTGTCATTTTTTTTCTCTACTTATATAGCAAAAATGTAAACCATGGTGGAATGATTGAAGACTGGTTGTTTTATCTAATGCTTAATTGGTGTCTATAATTACTAATTACTCAACACTTTATTATTCATGTGTGGCTTATCCCTGGTTAAATGTTTAACCTTGGATTTCCTGGTCACCAATCTGCTCTGCAACCATATTCTCCCATTGTCCGTGCTTACTCAGGGAAATCCAACTAATTTTAATACCACCTAAGTACAAAAGCTCATTAGGAAGGTATAGCTCCTGCGTGAAATAAGGCTTATAATTTATTCAAAAACAAATATGTAAGTTCTACGAATTATTTGCTGTTTTCAGTTACTTAACACAGATTACTTAGAACTGAATGGGCAGTATCTGATCCTATTAGACTGAGACCTAAAGTTGCCATTTTTGTAGGTCAATAATGGTAAATTTTTAACATGTTCATATGTTTCAACCTAAATAGCATAGGATATGTTCTTTCTCTTGATTTTCTCTTGTATTGCTCTCAATTCTTGTTATGGATTTTCCATGTCAAAAGCTCATAAGCATTTACTACAAAGGCCATCCATATGGAGCTGTGAGCTGCACTCATACCAAACTACTTGGAAGTGCCAAAACATGCCCGATTGTGTTGGCCTCTGACTTTGTTCCCCCTGCTTGCTGGTCAGAAGGCCTTTTGCTCCTTTGTCTACTGGATGAATGCCTACTCATCTTTTGAGATGTAGGTCATCATTAGGTCTTCATTAGCTTTTCCCAGGATTCACCAAGGAATATCAGACACTGTTTCCTCTGGGGTTTACCTGCTCCCTGTGAGTTTTAATCTCAGCTCCCATGGTAGTATTACACTGTTTACAAGTCCGTCTTCTCTAACAGACTATAAACTATAGGAAAGGACTGCCTTATTCATCTTGTCTTTTCAGATGTCATTCCTAATATAGAGGAGTTGTTCAATTCTTGCTTAAGAATGAGGAAAAAGGAAGGGGGAGGGGAACAAGAAATAATTTCTATGATATCATACGAATCTTATGAGTGTGCTATTTTCTATGGGATTTCAAAGTCTGGAGGACTGACAATTGAGTTTCTTTCTGGCTTATTGAAGTAAAAAGAGAATTCATAGTGCCTCTGATTTCATTCTTCTCTATTACACATTGAGGCAGGATTTAAGAGAATTAGTCATCTGCCTTACGGGAGAGAGCATTCTTGCCAAAGGAGATGACAGCCCACTGGGACATAAAGGCCACTTGGCACAAACCCATCTTCCTCACTGGAAACCAACCCAGCTTATCTCCATTGACTCAGCATAGATGCGAACCGATGGAAGCCATTGAGCCGATAAAAACAGCAATCAAGGCAATCATTTCAGAGCAGTAAATCTCAGACTAAACTCAAAAGCAGATGTTAAGCAGGGAGAAACATCTGGGTAGAATACAACTCAAACCAATGGTTTCCGCTAATCTTAGACTTCTCTTCTGTGTCTGCTATTTTTCTGTTCTTGGACAATGTTTCATCATGGATATTCTCATTACAGTGGTTAATTCACCAGATTATAGCTCAGCCCTTATTGCATCATACCTCATATTTACAGTATAAGAACCTCTTACAGAGACTCTTAAACAAGAGGCTGGGCTCTACTGTAGTCTTGGCCAATGGCCTGACAGAGATCTTGGAAACCCTGCACCATCATCTTAAATGTGTGCATCTTTGCCCCATCCTGGATATAAATCAAATGCCCAGACTTGACCATTATTACTACATTTCTCTTAAGCAACCTCTGGTGTAATATTCTGGAGAAGGCAATGGCAACCCACTCCAGTACTCTTGCCTGGAAAATCGCATGGGCAGAGGAGCCTGGTAGGCTGCCGTCTGTGGGGTCGCTAAGACAGACTGAGCGACTTCACTTTCACTTTTCACTTTCATGCACTGGAGAAGGAAATGGCAACTCACTCCAGTGTTCTTGCCTGGAGAATCCCAGGGATGGGAAAGCCTGGTGGGCTGCCATCTATGGGGTCGCACAGAGTTGGACAGGACTGAAGCGACTTAGCAGCAGCAGCAGCAATGGAATATTCAGTCAGTTCAATCGCTCAACCGTGTCTGACTCTTTGTGACCCCGTGAATCGCAGCACTCCAGGCCTCCCTGTCCATCACCAACTCAAGGAGTTCACCCAGACTCGTGTCCATCAAGTCAGTGATGTTATCCAGTCATCTCATGCTCTGTTGTCCCTTTCTCCTTCTGCCCCCAATCCCTCCCAGCATCAGGGTCTTTTCAAATGAGTCAGCTCTTCGCATGAGGTGGCCAAAGTATTGGAGTTTCAGCCTTAGCATCAGTCCTTCCAATGAACACCTAGGACTGATCTCCTTTAGGATGGACTGATTGGATCTCCTTGCAGTGCAAGGGACTCTCAAGAGTCTTCTCCAACACCACAGTTCAAAAGCATCAATTCTTCGGTGCTCAGCTTTCTTCACAGTCCAATTCTCACACCCACACATGACCACTGGAAAAAGTGTAATATTAAAGTTGCACTTTACAGCCAGTCTAACTTTCTTATCCCACATAATAGTAAAGCATGAGAGACAGTATGAGAGTTTTACACTTCCTCTAGCACCTAGCAGGTTGTGTGGCTTCCATTAACATTTATTAAATTTAAAGAAAGAACCACCAGAAAAATCTTTCATAGAAAAATCTTTAAATTAGGCAAGGAGTATTACTCAATCTGGGCTTCCCAGGTGGCGCTAGTGGTAAAGAACACACCTGTCAATGCAAGAGACATAAGGTTTGGATCCCTGGGTAGGAAGATTACCCTGGAGGAGGACATGGCAACCCACTTCAGTATTCTTGCCTGAAGAATCCCATGAACCGAGGAGCCTGGCAGGCTACAGTCCATGGGGGTGTGAAGAGTTGGACATGACTGAAGCAACTCAGCATGCCCACGCACAGTCTTCCTTCATATATTTTTCTTCTCAATTTGAAAAGGCTGCTGCTTTTGCTCTTGGAGAATAACTGAAAACATAAAAATTACATTTGAGGAAATTGACACAGCTGTTAACTTTTTAGAGTGAATCTTTCCAGCCGACACGTTAGATTAATTGTGGGATCTCCTTTTCTCAAGAAATAAGTTAATGATCTTAGATAAACTAAGCACACACACACACACACACACACACACACACACACACACACACACACACACACAATACAAGTTTATGGATGCTTACTGAGTTTGTTCAGACCATAACATTATCCAAACCCATTGCTCAGATCCCTCTTCATGTAGCCTTAGAAAAAAGATAAACTGCTAAACAAATATTGACTATGTGTTTTGAGTCTCAAAAAGAAAAAATAAATAGGTCAAAAAGACCCAGGGTGTCATGATTTTGACAGATTTTACTGGTTGGATAAAAACACCTAGTGTCACTGTGCTCTAAAAGCATAAAAATCAAGACGTGATTTCTATTGACTTCTTATGGGTGAGATAGGTTAAATTAAGAACACTATTCACAGGTCATAAAGTTGGAATAGAAAAGATATATGAAATGTTTATTTGCCAAAAACTTCATCTTTTAGGTTAGCATGCTTTCTTTCAGAAAAAATACCCAAACCCACATTTTGTTAAATTTTTTCATTTTATTTTAATCAGAGAAGCTAATTTTTATTATTTTCAAACTATTTTACACAATGGCATATATTAGAAAGCACATGGATGCTAAAGGTCCTGTTATTTGTATCAGTCATTGACTATCAATGGCTTGTACAATCTGCTATTCTTCATGTTCTAGAACCAGTAACACAGTCAATATATGTATTTTCTTATATTAAAATCACGTGTCCTTTGGTCTGCTATCAGTCTTCAGAAGAACAAAATGAAGTTCTTGATCTATCAGTGTTGGGTATGCTTGATATTTGGGTAATTTGGGCTTGTAAGTTTAAAATTTCTAGAAAAGTGTGCTTGATACACCTATAAGAGCAGGAAAATGCCAATATAGTCAGGCCGGGGCCCATACCAGATGCTTAGGACTTATGAGAGGTTTAAATGTCAAAATATTTCAGCAGTAAAAAATCATGTTAGGTAAGGAACTTCAAAACCTGTCAAAACAACACTGCTAATGACTCTGTAATAAAGCATGTCCCTGAGCACAGAGTGAAGACGAGAAAGAGCTAAAGGTTTTATAACTACTAGGAAGGATGTTTCTACCAGGACACAAGCAGCAGTTAGGAAGGCATCTATCACACAGTACACAGTTGGCCAAATAGCATTTGTCCCTTATTTGGATATTTCAGACATCTAAATTTTAGTTTAATATAGTAGGAATTAATTCTTGTTACCAAGAAGAACATTACTGAGTTCTGGGAATGGGAAAAAAAAAATTATTTGCACCTGCAAGAAACATTTCTCTTGTACTACTTTATGTCAAGTACTTTACAGTATTATAGAAAGACACATATCTTTTTGGACCAGATATATTGCAAAAAGCTTCAATACTTTGTCCACCTGAGGTGAAGAGCCAGCTCATTGGAAAAGACCCTGATGCTGGGAAAGATTGAGGGCAGAAGGAGAAGAGGGCAACAGAGAATGAGATGGTTGGATGGCATCACCAATTCAATGGACATGAATTTGAGCAAACTCTGGGAGACAGTGAAGGACATGGAAGCCTGGCGTGCTGCAGTCCATGGGGTTACAAAGAGTTGGACACGACTGAATGAACAATGAACAACATTGCAATTATGCTACCACTACCAGTTTGTCATGTTGATGCTGCAAGTATTGAAACAACCCTGTTAAATCTTTAAAAGAAGGTTTAAAGAGGTTTTAATAACCTAGAAAAATGAACAATAGAGACCTAACAGAATTACAATTAGGTGAAAATCAAGTTGAAGAAGAATGAAGAATGCATGGAAACCAGCCAGAGATCTGAAGTCAGAGAACTGAAAGATCAAATAATTTTCCTCTAAAGGGAGAGAAAGAAAAGTAGAGCTGAAAGTTTAAGTAAAAAAAAAAAAAAAATCATTCTTTCAAAGAAAGTTAAATACATATATATTTAATGTATATAAACATATATATGTATATATATAATCCATAAACACAAGTGGAAGAAGCAAAGGATGCTGGAGAAAAGATGCCAAGAAAATAGCTAGGTAAATTTCTGATTGCTCTTTATTTAATTATGTAAATAAACATGCAAAGATATGTTCAAGAAAGCTGATTTAAAATGTACATTCACAAAAGGAAGGTATTTCAAATCCACCCAAAGCTATTTTTTTTTTTTTTTTTTTTTTTTGAGAAAATGTCCTTCCCCCAGTCCCCACTAGAGGAGGGATCATGATCTGGAGAAGAAAGAGTTTTAATATTGAAAAGTGTCCTTGGGGATTCAAATTTCCTGCTCAGAGTTTATTTGACTTGTTTAGATGGTGACTTACTGAATCTGAGATGATCAGAGCAGATGTTTGAGAGAAAAATTCACCTCTGGAAGACTATTACTCTTGGAGTGGGAGAAGCTACCTGGGGTCCCTGTTCACATATTGGACTTATTTGGGACTGATGTCTTCCTCCAAGTGAAAGAGACCCTGGAAATGTAGGAAGGTATAGTACAGGAAGAGGAGGGGGAGGTTAGTTCTGAGTCTCTGACAGCTGAAAAGGGAACTTTCTCTAGGTTGGGGGCCAGTCCTAGAAGAGAATCTCCTAATCTCTGGACAGATTTCTTTTCTTTATTTTTACTGGAGAAACACCTAAAATGATCAAACAAGACTGAGAATGGAAACTCAGAAGGAGTGTTTTTGGCTTGAGAGAAAGGGGCAAGAGGGAAAGGTAAGGATGAGAGCTGTGTGGGTCTCAGTGCTCAGGCAAGAAGGCCACTGAGACTTGCGAGAGCTCCTGTGGGTGTTGTTTCTCGGGCTGTACTGGCTTCTCAGAAGGGTCGAGGCTCTGGTAGCCCAAGAGGGAGGGTTAGGTGGTGAGTGGCATCTCCCTATAATCAGTATATTTAGACTCTGGAGAAGCTTGGGTAGAGAGCTGGCAAAGGGTCACTGTCTAAGAATGCCTTTGAGGAGTTTACTCCTCCAGATAAATCCTTTCTTCACCATCAGTGCTTGAATGTGGAGGTGGGAAGGAGGGAAGCAAGGAAGTCACAGATTCCTGAACTGGAGGGAGTCAGCTGAGAGAGGATTCACCTCTCAGGATGGCCTCTCAGCTGATAGAGGGTCTAGGGTAAGGGTACTTGGAATTCCTGCCTCCTTTCTGGCTGCTCAGGGCCAAGAAGGATCCGTTACAGGATCCGTTCAACAAGCTTCTCCCCTGTGCACCCTTCTGCCACACCAGCGCTAGTCACCACTCTCTGCCCTCAGCTCCGTGCTTCCATTGTGAGGCATGAAGTGAGCGACCAAGTGTTCACAACTGCCATTTCTCATCCTCTGCTTTGTCTTTAACAAACTTGAGTTTGACTTCTCTCCAGCCCACTGCACTCTGAACTTGGCCCAAAACTTAAGCAAACACTAAAATGCAGAACATGCTTTTTTGTCAGTTTATCTCCCAAATCGGTATATATACCACAAAGACACATTTCTTATCAAACCAGCTAGTTTCACCGTGGGTTTACCCCCTCTCATCTGACCAGCTTTCCTTACTGCTTATTCCTTTACATACAGAAACCCGTTTCTGTTTGATATTGAGATGCTTACAGATTTGTGAGATCAGAGCTTTCCCCCGCCCTGTTGCAATAGTCTTTTTAATTAAAGTCTCTCCCTATGTAAGCAAGTGGATCCCCACCCTCCCCCTTGACGTTAGTGTGTAGCTATGAATGAGATCCCGGGTAAGTCTGAGCCCCACAGGCGAGGGAAAGAAGGCTTGGGGTGGGGGGCATTTGTCTTTCTCTTCAGGGTGTTGATGAGGCCAGCAAAGCACAGCTCTTTCTTCAACTTTCCGAAGAATGAATTTCTAAATAAGGAAGTTCGAGGCTTGCGCTGCAGGGGCCGCTGGCTGGGCAAGGGAATAGTTGGTTGAAAAACACCCCTGAGATCACAGCTAGGAGTGAGGAGTGTGCTTAGGGAAGGTTTTCTAGAGAAGAGCCAGGAGTGAGGGATGGGACGGGCGCGGGCATGAGTGGAAGGTACGTGAAGAGACACTGAAAACCACGCTCGGGTGGGCGAGCTAAGGGTGGGGGAGGTGAAGGGTGGTCGCTGAGCCTCAGTACTCCGAGGTCCTGGAGCGGCGGCAGCGGCGGTTAGAGCAAGCGGGACGGAGTTAGGACCGCTCGGAGCGCCCAGGTCTCGAGGTAGTATAAGGTTTGCAATCCTTCCACTCGCTGGCAGTTGCAGAAGATCTGCTTTTAAGTGAAACGTACATGCCACCCCCTCCAAGGGCTGCAGTTTCCCCCGGCTTGCTTCTTTCTTTCTCTTCTCCGGCCCTTGCGCTCACTCTTTAATTTGTACGCGCCCCTAAGTTTGCAGAGAGCTCGCTGCCGGCTCGGAGCGGGGTCCGGCGAGGCGCCGCGGGCGGGGGCGGGGAGCCCGGGAACCGCAATCCAGAGGCATCGCGGGCCATGTATATTTCATCAAATGGACTTTGGGTGCGTCGCGTCTCGCAGCCATCAACGCTATGTGCAGTGACATTTCTGACTTGAGTGGAGGAATGCGCGAAGGAAGCCCGGACGAAATTGGTACTAGAGGATCTTCTTGGCGCCAATGCTAATTGTCCTGATTTATGTCCCTTCTGAGTAAGCTCAACGTTTTCGTCTGAAATAAAATGAAAGCTGTGCCAAGCGGGGTAGAACCACCGGACCGCTGGTTCTGATCCCCGGGAAATCAGGAAGTCGTCCTACAGCTTAAAAAAAAAATAGGGAAAAAAGAAAGAAAGGAAAAAAAAAAACCCTCAGTAAAGTTTAAGGCGAGAAGTGGCAGAGGCACTGGCGCGAGGAGGCGCGGAGGAGACCCGGCAAGCAGAGGACTGGGCTGGCAAGACCTCCCGAAGGCTGCGATTTCATTATTAATATCACTATATTTTTGGAGGGAGAGGCACCTTTCTCATCTTCCCTTCCTCTCCGCCCACCCCTATTCCCTCCCCCCTCATCTACCTGTCAAAGTCACTGATCTTTTGCATTTCGGAAGAGGACGTCAACGGGAAGGAATTCCCCCTCTCGGCTAGGGCTCCGAGAGGGGGCGACGTGCCGGAGGCTGCCCCCTCCTCCTCCGGGGCCAGAGGCGAAGGTAATTAAGCGGTGGGACTGGCGGGCGGGCGCGGGGTTCTGCGTCCGTGGGGTCCTCTCGTGCCACGAGCCCGGCGCAACCGGGACCTCGGGGTACGGCTGCCGGGCCGCGGCGCTCGGGTCCACACCCCCAGCTCTCCCGCTTCGCCGGCGCCTCGGAGATGGCTCGGCGGTAAGAGCCGCCGCCCGCCCAGCGCCGCCCGGGGTTCCGCTGCTGCGGCCGCCGCCCGAGGCGCACCAGGCTGGGCTCGGCCGCCGCCCCGCGCCGTCGGCTGGGCTCCAGCCCGGCGCCTAGCGAACGGGCCCCACGGTGAGTGCGGCTGGCTTCCCGCTCCTGCAGCGACCCGCGCGTCTTCCCTTTGCCCCTCTCCCCCTGGTTTCCTCCTTCCCTCCCCCCGACTCCCCCTCCCTGCCACCCCCACCCCGCACAGCGCAGTCCAACGGCGGGAGGGAGGGCTCCGGGTGGGCGAGGAACTTTGTGAAGCGCCTTGAGGAGGCAGCGCGCAGAACCTCCGAGCGCACACAGCCCGCACACTCACACCCACACACGTCTTCCTGGTGTGCGCCCCGGGCAGGTTACGAGTCTGTGTGCTGTACTCAGGGCCTCGGCGCGGGGTCCGTGCTTCCACCGACGGACTCACAGACACACCGCTCGCTCCCCGCTGTCTGTCTGTCGCTCTCTCTCTCTCTCTCTCTCTCTCTCTCTCTCACACACACACACACCCACACACACACACACCCCTGACCCACACATAAAACATTGGAGGATTCTTTTTTCTTCATTTTCTGTCTTTATTTGCCAGTTGTCCTTGCTTTGGGGAAAAAACCTTGCCCTCTTGACGGCCGTGTGGAGCTGGTGGCCACACTGAGCTTTTGAAGTTCCTTTCTTTTAATTTCCTTTATTGGTGCGAGATTAAAGCATTACTATCCCATGTTGTGCAGCTGGGGAGAAGGGAAAATTGACAGAGGGAAAGACTTGGTATAGGAATGTTGTTTGGAATATTTTCTCACATTCTTTACTGGCATTGCATTAACCAGTTGATGGATTCGGCTAGGGACATTGAATTGCTCTCCTGTATGGATCTGTGGATGTCTATATATAATACAAATAATACTGAGTAGTATTGGGCCCAAAATAACCAATTAAGTGATTCATACACAGGAAAACTTAGATAAAAAAGAAACTGCGCCCTCTGCTGTTTGTTTTAGCAACATCACTTTAGAGACGCCTCCCCCCATCATCCCCCGACCCCTCCCCGCCCCTTTTTTCTTTTCTTTTTTCTTTTCCAGAAATCCACTTAGGAGGCTGTCATTTTACAGGGGAGGGAGGAAAATTCCTAGTGGAGATTTTAAGCAACTTTGTTTCGAAAAGTTGGCGATTGCATTACCATCCTCACATCAGGTACAGATTTCCAGAGTGTAGAGGCTTTTGTTTTCCACCTCCTCCCCCATTTTTCCCAGGGAATGGTAATGGAACCACTCTTATCATAACAGTTTGTCAATCTTTGGAATGGAAAATTCTGAGTAAGATTCAGAATTCCACTAAACATATGGTGTATCTGGCAGTAGATATGCTCTAGAAATAAGGCCCTATTTTATGACTGAAAATGCTAAAAGTTTTATTTTACAGAATTGGGGGTAAAATAGAAAAATCTTGTAACAAAATCATTTATTCAGATATACTTAATGGTTCAGCTTGTTAGAAAAAAGTTTTCCAGGAATTCTGTTTTTCACAGTAGGGGCAACATTTTTCTGATCTGTCTAGTGCTTGAGGTCATCTCTAACCTTTGGAGAATTAACAATCACAGGTTTCATATAATAAGTATTTTGAACTGCCACTTTGAATGCCTTATCCTCTCACCCCTTCTCTCTTTGGCAAAGGAAAATCAGCTCACTAACTGTTCAAGAATCTTTTGAAAGATAAGTAACTTTCAGTTTTTCTTTAAGACGAAATTTGGTTCTTTGCATGTGGATTAGCATGCAAAGAAAACAAATGCCAAGTGTTTCATACAGAAGGTTGTTCTAGCTTACATACATAAGGGATATATTTCCTATTTTTTTCCGGGTGCCATGAAATAAGATCTGTTTCACCACTGAAGACCAACATAAGGGAATTCAAAATCCCATATAGTTGGCTATTAATTTGGCGATACTTCCTATTGTGAAAATTAAAAAGGTGATCCTAACATTTTGTAAGAAGACAGTTGATGTTGATTTTATATGCACATAAAGCTGTTTTTCCTAGTGATATTTTTGTTTTGTCAGCTTTCACTGGATGTATGTGTTTCAGGTTAGCTTTTTAGAAGGAGGCTAATATATTTTTCTGTTTCCTTTTGTATGTTTGTCAGTGGTGCATTTACCTGTCTTTGCCTCTGTTATTATTCTGAAAAAAAAATCAAATATTAATTTGAAAATATTAAACCATCACACACTTAGCTGATAAAATTTCTAACTATTGTAAAGATTTGGAGAGTTTTAGAGTTACAAAAACACCAAGTCAATTGGAAAGAAAATTTTGTACAACTCAGAAAATTAATTATATGTTAACAGAAAAATGTGTGTATATGAATTATATTATAGATCAGTAAGAGATTTAGTGTACTTTTAAAAACAATTTTATCTTCAGAATCCAGAGTTTTGTTTCAAAACTTTAGGTGGGTGTAGATTTTCTCAAATGTGTACTTGAAACCTTGGATTTCTGAACTTCCCTACAAGACAGTGAAAGATTTGTTGTTCTCCATTAATAAAACAGCATATTTATTCTAGACTTAACTGATTATGAAATAATTTTATGTATTATTCCATTCCTAAACATCCTGCAAAATATATGCTTTCTAATTTCTCTAATTATTCTCTTCGTGAAAGCAGAGATCTTTCAAATACTAAGGTGTGCTGTTTGGTTTTATTAAGAATCTCTTGGTAGGCAGTTGCTCATAATACCCAATCAAGTATGAGTAAAATATGCCAATGATGTTGCAGTACATGTAAAATTTCTTTATCTTGAAAGACAGTTAACAAAAGGATAGAAGCAAATGTCTCCCATTAAGGTGACTAGACTATGATTTCTTCACAACACATAAATAAATGCAGAGAGCATTTAATATATGTTAAATATCCCATTTAGTCAGTCTCATTATGACAGTGTTGGAAGCTGCTAATTTTGATATGTTATGGAATTTGGGTATGTCTTTATCTCCTTGTATTTTTCACTCAATGGAATATGATTATAGTCAATGTTCTTTTGTTCCTTCCCATTCAGAAACATGCATATTTATAAAATTCTTAATGTCTATGAGGAATGAGTCAATAGCTGTCTATTTCAGGTGCCCCTGAGAGCTGAGTATTTATGGAATAAATAGCCTACTATCACCACCCCCGCCTCCTCGTGAGATTATATAATAGAATGGATACTGAAAGCCAGCTAGAGTTAGTGGATTTACTGTCAATGTTTTCCTCTTTGTTGATGAAATTGGCAGTTGTTTTTAGAGTATAATTGTCTATAGTTTTGATCATTATTACTTTCATGTAATATTTAGGAGGCTGCTTTGCTAATGAAAGAAAAGACCTGTGAAATGACTTCTGCAAAGTTAACACAAGGTGGAAGGGAATTAGCTACAGAATCCTGGGAAAAGATATGTTCCTTGTATGCAAAGCCATTTTATAGCTCATTTTAGTCTAGATCGGTAACATCTATCAACTTGAGGGCATGACATAACTTTATATTTTCATATTGGCTTTGCAAATTTATACACCAGTCAGAGGTCTGTGGAGTACTCATGGCGTATTAATGGGTATTTCTATCAAAGAAGACTTCCTAATTCTTTAGTGCACAGGTAGAGATGATGGCGCTATTCGATTACAGTGAGTTCCCAGGGTGCACAAAGTTAAGCACTAGAAATGGGACTGTGCAGAGCTCTTCTGAAGCTGCTCACACTTAGGTGAGCACTTGAGACAAATTCAAAGTCCACGTTACTTGGCAATTAGTTCAGTTATGGGCAAGAAGGAATTGGTTTGGTATATTAAATCCCCAGATATGTCATTGACTGTCCTCATAATCAGTTTGCCTGGCTATTTGCTGTAATGACCTAGCTTTGAAGATGCTATTGGTGATTATAACCTGGTTGAAAGCACAACCAGATGGGAACTGGTGCCATTAGGTAATAGAGGTTAAGGGGTAAATCATGTTCTATTTTAAAATCATTTTATTTTCTTTGAAAACTCCTCAATTATACTTTAATAGAAAATTCCTGATTTTGGCAGGGGCTTCTTTTCCATTGTGTGGCATGGAAATTCATAGATGTATTAGTTTCTTACTGATTTTAAAGTAGGAGGATTTTCTTTGAAGTGTATGGCAATGAAAAGTAGATCCTAATGTGACAGATACGTACTAAGTGACGCTACAAACATAAAAGTTGGAATGAAATCAAATAATTATGTTAAAGAACAGCTTAGTGACCCTCTGCTCCTGATCTGTAATATGCTGTGGTCAATATCTTTTCCTGTGTCAATGGGAGCTCATTAAGTGTAAATTCTGCAGACTAACTGAGCCATGCCATATTAGTACTTGCCAAAGCTTGACATTTTTAATACATTAATAATATGTCTGTAATGTAATGGAAAACTATTAATCACAACTGGTTATGTGCCAGAAATTTAAGCTATAATTGGCTGCTTCTTGTCAAGAATGTCTGTTGCACAGTCCTGCAGCTGCCTAATATTCAAATGTCTTGCACTCCTCTGCATTTTTCTTTGTCAGTTTTCTAAATTCGATCAATGGTGTAGTCCATAATTCTGTGTAATGACCATCATTATAATTCTGGTATACTTTAATGAGAATTCGTTGCACTGGGATTGCGCTTGTGTCAGGAAATAGTACCAGGTTCCCATACGTTTCCTTAGTGACCAAATTTTTAACATAAATTTATATGGTCATCCTTCATTTTGTGATTCAACTGAGGCAAAAAGTGGATGAAGACAGTAGTGAAGAATAAGCAGATTAGGGGGAATATTTATTGATTAAAGTGTTATTAATCTCAGAATTCAAATATATACTTAAGGTATATTTAAAAATAATATTAAAAATTAGCTTGTTGTGCTCACTCATTTTAAACTCAAAGCAGTTCATCTCAGGTCTTCAAGAGTATATGGTGCTGATTAACATGTTGTTATGTATTTAAAACTAAGAATTTAAGTTAATAATTTCTGGTATAGTAGATTTTACACTGCTTCAGTTATAATGCCTACTTTTTCCTCCCTTCCATTTCCCCCTCCATGAAAGTGTTTGTTCTTATTATAATAAAGTAGTAAACGCAGTTGAAAAATGCATCTAGAAAATGCAAATTTGTATTAATACCTTTTCAGATTATTAATTGTCAAAATGTAGCTGCTTCTGAAAGTATCAACTTAAAATTACTGATGAATCTGAAAAAAGCAGAAGGCTATAGTAGCCACAACATTTACTTCTCATTTTTTTTTCTTTTGGTTTAAGATTTCACTGAGCACAATATAGTCTTTGCATTACAAGAAAGAGGCAGATTCAAATCTGTAGTTTATACATGTTTAGAGAAACTGCTAATTATTGCTTCATAGGAACTCAAATATTCAACATTTTTCTTAATAGAAAATATCACAAATTGCAGCAGTATGATAACATTTTATGAATTGAATATAATGAAAATTGCACTTGTATCCATAAAGCAATTATTATAAATTACTTTGCTATGGAAACACAATTCAGCCATCTGTTGGCATTTCATAGTCTCTGTGGCTTAGTTCATTTTAAGATGGTATATTATTTAAATATAGTAGATTCCTTCTATTAGATTTTGTGAGGACAGTGAACTTCCATATTTAAACTGCTTAGAAGGCAATAGCAACCCACTCCAGTGTTCTTGCCTGGAGAATCCCAGGGACGGGGAAGCCTGGTGGGGTGCCGTCTATGGGGTTGCACAGTCAGACACTGACTGAAGCAACTTAGCAGCAGCAGCAGCAGCAGTGTGAATTGAAGGGTCTGTATGGTATTTCCTAAAATTGTAGGCTTTTTTGTCCTTTTACATTAAAAATACTTAATTATTGGGACTGTGACGATATAAATCAGCCAATTAAGCAAATGCACTCTTCTTACACCTAGATTCCAAATATTATTGTTTGTTTAGATTTAGACAGTGATCTCTAAAGAGAAAAGTTGCCAGTTAAACTCACCAGTGATTTGCACTCAGTATGTAGGCTGTATTATCAGTTAGCCAAAAGTACTTTTAAACAGTAATTTTTATTTTCTCTTAGAATTAGTGCCATATTATTCTGCTTCATGGCCTGTTAACTCACCCTCAGCTATTTTTATATGTGCATTTTAAATTGTGCGTTTTACTACAGAGCTTTTAGTTTTAAAGCAGCATATTATATTTGCCTTTGGGACAAATTCCCTTCTTCTGTTACAGAGAGTAACTGCAAATGCAGTTGTAATGGCTATAAAAAGATGTAAGAAAATAGAAAATTCTTATGAAAGGAAAATTTGCTGCTTTGGTTTTATTTTTGAATATTTTTTTCAGAGAGCCGAGTTATCTTTATCACTAAATGCAACTAAACAAAAGATGCTAAATTCTTCTAATATAATGAGCAAATCCAAAGGGACAGGCTTGTGCCACCAAGGCTGGTTTTTCAGTCCAGTTAACAAAAGCTAAGAAATGTACAAGGAATTTGATTTTTAGGATCTCTTTGCCAAGAGACAAAAGATATAGAAGTCGTTGTCACTTCTTTGCATTGTTACAAAAGCACTCATTTCCCCCATTGTTCCCCTGGAAGATTTTCCAGCACTACAGTATATGAAGAAATGTTTAAATCTAGCTGCTTGCTTTCAGTTTTGTCAAGATGCGAATATAATTGTTGAAGTGAAAACCTGTAAGTCACCTGGAACACAAACATCTGTCTTTGTTATGGAAGAGTTAAATCCTTCATATCACAATTCTTCCTAATGTGAATGATTTCTGTGGTTTGCTCATTGTAGCAAAGCAGCTGAGTAAAGGTTATCCATATTACACCAATTTGCTTCATATTGCATCTAACCTCCCAAATGTCAACATATCATAAATTTTGTAATGCATTGATTGTGGGACAATAACTCTTACTCTTATTGTTTCTAAAAGGGTGTTGGTGCCAGAAGAAAAGAATGATTGATGGGAAGCAGACGCCGAGCGATAGACACTCGTCCTTTTGCTTTAGCTACTGATACCTCAGTGCGCCTGAGCATCCCTTGTGAACTGTGAGCATCAAGTACCCAGGGTTATTGGATGTACAATAGGAGAGCCATCATTTTGATAAATCCTTATCTGCTACTGGACATCTTTAATAAAAAAAAAAAACCAAACTAGACCCAAGGCTAGTAGATACGTTCTAGGACAATGAAGAAACTGCAAGTTGTTGCTAATGCCTAGTGCACAAGTATGCTAGGCTCCCACCAAAGTCCTCAATATACCTGAACATGTGCAATATACGAACCCTTCACTTTTAATTTTGGAATCTACAGTGAAGTCTCATCTTCTTTTTTTTTTTTTAATATACAAACCTACCTACGTATAGACATAGATAAGCTGCTTTAGTTACCACGAAGATTGCCAAGAATTTAGAGATGTATTTGTCAAGATTCCTGTCAATTCATGCCCTTTGGGTTACGGTGTCCTCGGTGATGCAGCCCTACCCGTTAGTGTGGGGACATTATGATGTGTGTAAGACTCAGATTTATACAGAAGAAGGGAAAGTTTGGGATTACATGGCCTGTCAGCCGGAATCCACAGACATGACAAAATATCTGAAAGTGAAACTGGATCCTCCAGACATTACCTGTGGAGACCCTCCTGAGACATTCTGTGCAATGGTGAGACACCCGTTTTGAATTGCATATTTCATGTTAAGTGCGGGCATGTTGTATGTGCATACAAATGTGGTGAGTGATAAGACTCAGCTCAGGCAATGAGCTGAATCTGCAGGTGGCAGATTTGTGCTAACAGGCTAGTTGCATTCTCAGTGGAGGCCTGCACCACCTGGAATTACAGTTTGCACAGTGTGATTGACACACTTCCTGTGAACCAAAGGTTTCACTGAGACAAATGCACTGAGTATAAATTATAAAGCGAAAAGTCCAATTGAAGTTTAAACTTCAGATTGGAGATTGGGAATATGATTAGACCACATGTGATAGGTGAAGGATAAAATCCATTGGTAAGCCAACTTTAAAAACATAAAGGTTTCTTCACATGCGTCTTTAAATGAAAGCTAGGCCTGCGTTCTACAGTTCAAGGTTTGAGTAGATGTCATGGTTTTCCTCATCGGGAAACTGCTATGGTTTGGAAATTCTTGGTTAGGAGACAGGAGCCAAAGCCTCATGAGAAGCTTTTCCGGAAGAGTCTTCTCAACTTATTCAGCCTCTTGTTTGTAAGAGTTTTCCAGGGAAAAGGCTGGAATATTGAAAATGTTTCCTAAAAAGTAATGACATGGAGCATACAAATTCAAATACTCTCCTTTTGATAAGCAAAACTAGATAATTCATTGTTTTCATAGTATAGAAAAGGCTTTTTCTGGGTGGTAACATAAACGCTATGTGACATGTTGAATTTTTCACTAGAGACATTGCTGAAAATATGCCTATAAGGTGTAAGTAAAGACTTTGATCATTAAAATGATGTAAATCAGTGTGCTAAAGAATTCAGTGTGTTCATTTGGTGTATATTGTTTTATTATTATTATACATAGGGTTTATTTGATACATGAACTGCATTTTTCTCTAAATAACAGATGTAATGGTATGGCAGATTTTAATAGTATCCATACCTGACTTTATTATCTTGAACCTGGCCTGGCATTTTCAGGATAGTGAAACTATTAATCAAAGTAGCATCTGTTCACAGTCCCTAGTGAGTTAAATTAGCATAAGATCATCTTAGACCTAGCACTGCAGAGAAGGTTTTGTAACAGAAAACAATTTTGAGCACTAAAGAGTCTAGTCTTTTCGCCTAAAAGCTAAGGGCTTGCCATTTTTCAGAAGTGCCTTTGGGGACTGGTTTGAATTATAGTCTAAACCTGATTTTGTGGAGAGTGAGAAAAAGAGCTTGGCTATTAGGTGTCACTATGACTAAAGTGCTCTGAAAGACTAAATATTTCAAAGAGAGGACCGTTTCTGGGAAGCAGGTATGTGCTTTGCAAAACAGTTGCCTTTTAGAAACCAGAGACTCGCAGAAGAGGAGTTTATTCAAACACATTAGGAAAATTGTAATAAATCTATAAAAGAGAGCAGAGGCATTTGTTGGCTTTATATAAGGTTTCTAATCTCTCATAAAAGGTCAAATTTAAGATCTTATTGCAAATCTAGGGGTGAAATGGCTGTTCAGGTGACAGGTGGTGCAATCTTCCAGTCCTTAGCAGAAGATAGTTCTGGGCCAAGTCTTAATGTTAAGACACTCTATGTATTGGCTTGCATGCACTGCTAGCAATATGCCTCTTCTAGAATTGTTTAATAATTTACAGATCTGAGTAAAATAGCAGAGATCCTTTTTCAGAGTGCTGTTTGTACTCGCACAGGTTCTGTATGATGTGCTCAACATGTGATTTGAATGTGTAGCTTCCCTGATGTCAGCCTCTGGCAAGAGAATGCTTGCTCAGCACTGCTCCTGTCCATCATGTTGAAGGGTTTACCTGGTGTCTTCCAGCATACCTCTCTCTCCCATCTTGAGTGGGAAAGGGCACATTATAGAACTTCCCATGCCTGCTTTTTACAGTTACATGGTCTAAGGTTCTTAAGCCAGTTCCTAGCAGTTCAGTGGCTAAGTGATGTTAGAGACCAAAGAGAGAAAAATGAAAATGATATTCCACAGCTTTCTCAAGTACAGTAATATATGTACTTTACATGCTTATATGAAACTCCATAGGGCAGTGTTTTAAAATACTGCATGTTACTATGATGCAAATATTCAGAAGCCTTGGTGGGCTTAAGCTTGTCATTAAACAGAATTGTGTTTCAAGAGAGAGTGTGAAAGTTGTGAGATGTTACCTATAATGCATAATTTGGGCTCCTTAATGTACATTTGATTGACATAACAGATTTAATAATCTATCCTTTAAATACAAAGTTTGGGACTGCTTGTATGCATATTATATACCAAGTCAAAGAGAGTGACATAATATAGCAACACATCCCTCTCCAGTTTTGTATTTTCCATAAAATTCTTTAGTATAAGGGTTCCTGACACAAGGCTGTAAAGCTGGTTCAGGATGCTGTCATATCAGACCTGTCTGGGTGCTCCTTAGCCCGAGGTCTAATGGGAATCCATAAAGTCATTTGTGTTATGACTTTCACGTTCTCCTCTCCTTGACACATGCATCCATACCTGCTCCCTCAGAGTCATTATGGCCTATTACATCAGGGAAGCTGCCATATAAGCACAATCGCTGCTTAGCCCTGATATGTAAATGTTTGCTGCACAATGGTTTCAGTAATCACTTACTCAGCTAGTGACACCCTTATTAGCTGTGACTAGCAATTCTGAGCACCAAGGGGACATTTGGTCAGAGAAATACCCTATAATTCCCATAGCCAATTTATCTTATAGAAAGTTGAATTTCACTGGCAGTGTACTGAGAGTCTGTACTGCTGCCTTTTGCATCACCTCCATCATTATAGCCAGTGACCATCCGTGAATGCTGCATTTGCTTTAGAGTGAGATTTTAGGGAAAATGGACCACATGATTCCATTTAGATCTCTGCTTATTAACCTAGGTAACCTGCATAATACCTCTTTAATGTCCAGTAATTTTAAGTTTTTGTATAGTAATAGTACCAGCACTTTAAATAGTAGTTTTTGGGGGAGATTTTGCCATTTCTGTTTTATGATAGTAGAATAGGGGAATAGAAATAGATATACACATATACATGTTGAATTTTGTATATTGAGGCCATACATTTTCTTTTTAATTTAGTTTGATATATTCCTTGTAAGTTGTTGATGGCTAAAAAAATCTGTTTTTGTTAAGGGGAAAGAATATGAAGGGCAGAAGAGAGTTAAGCATTAAAAACATTTTTTTAGGCTGCGATAACATTAATATATATTGTGTCCTTCCTTCAGCTGCATAAAAGCTTCAGTTAGCACAGCTTTGTCAGAAAATATAGATCATCGAGTGAATATAATTTGTCTCAGTTTGCATAAAGAGCAAATATGATGATCTGAACCTGGGTGTAAAGCTGAAGTGACAACATAAAGCTATAACTTGTCCTTTGCATTTAGACAAACTTAGTTGTCATATCTTCATGCAACACCCCAGTAGCTTAAAAATGGCAAAATTATCTGCAATTATCTCCAGCCTGTGGCTAATTTTCTGGATAAGTTAAACACAAGCTTTCAGAAGAAGCCTACAGATGGAAGAAGTCATAGGCGTTTGTACAATTTATGACACAGAAGTGCTGATGACGGTAGAAATGTGAGCCCTTGAGTGCAGCTATGGATTTCAGAGCCAATCAAAACTAAATTAGGAAACAAAGATTATTAAAATGTCTTCTGCGCATGTAATTTTGGCATAATATTATGAGGTGGACATTAAATGCTTCCTTGGAGACCTTCGGCATCATTAATGCAGCACGCCTTAATTACATGTAGACTCATATTACTAAAAAATGGAGAAAATAAAGTACTCTGAGGTGTAGTTAGCAATACCCTCATTATGTTTACTGAAGTAATTAAAAGGAACGGTATAATTTTTCTAAATAAAATGTCAGAATTTGAAATGAAAATGGATTTTCTTTAGGAAATTTACTAATGTGTGCCTGTGCTCTTGATAGGCATTTATTCAGGCACCAAAGCAGGTCTATTAATGATCATTCCATATTGCGCTATTTCCAAATGGAATCCTATTAAAAAAAAAATTTTAATTGCTGTAAGCATTGTGGATAGAGCATATTTTATTATGTTCAAATGGAATTTAAAAAGTAGTACAAAAGCCTTCCTGTTTTATTATTTTAAAGGAATCTAGCAAGATGAGTGAGTGGTGATGGATGCATAGTCTCAGGGCTACCCATAACTTACATTTCTGACTTGACATCAGCTCAGGTTGCCATCTGGTGGTTATCAGGTGGCCTTTGAGAAATTAATTTGATAAATTTTGTTATGTTTTTAATGACAAGGCATTAATACCAATTTTCCAAAAACTGGAAATGACATTGACTTATATAATAATCAAATAATCTTAAAAATTCACTCTGTTCACATGAAACATAAGTTAATAAATGAATAAGTTTTAATAACATAAGTTTTAATAACAGTAATATCTTTCATTTGAATTGATTTATCCCTGAATTATGTCAGAATGAAGTTTTTAAAAATCTTCAGTTCCTTCATTATTAACACTTCATTGTTTAGCTCATTATTTAGACTTATTTCTAAGAAAAACTTAATTCATGTTTGCAGTGAATTAAGTTTCATGGAGATCGGTCTTCTGATATAGCACTATATCAAGTATTCCTTAAGGAGCCAGCAGTAGCTTCCTATTACCTATGTATCAAGCCTAAAGTACTCTACGTGGTTTTTAAATCTGAGTGTTTACAACCTTATTTCCAATTACTTTCCATCAGTACCCAATGGCATTTCCAAGTGATTTAGGACTGGCAGTCTCATTGGAAGAGACACTGGATTTGGGTTGAGGCTGCCCTGGCAGAGCATGCATGGTTTATGTGGGAGGCCTTGAGAGGGAGCTGATAAAGATTATGTGGGGCTAGCTCAACTTAAAACCTGCCTCATGTCATTTATTGTTCCCAGACAGTGTTCTCTGGGCGCTCAAGTGCCCTTGCCTCTGGTGGACTAATGCACAAATATAACTCCAGACTATTGTGTGGGGAATGAAGTGAACAGAGCATACAGCACATGCAGAACCTGGTGGTAGTGCTGGTGGTGAGAATCAAAATCAAATAACATATGGTCCCTCCCTCGAAAGGAAGCAAACAAACAAACAAAAAGAGTCCTAAGAACATTAATATATAGGGGCATGTAGCCAGAATCTGGGGACAGAGGCATAGAAGTAAGACCAGCACTCAGAGTTTAAATGTGAATTATTTTGCTGCATATTAAAGGGCCACTTGGAAAATACTTCTGGTAGCCAAGTTCCTGATATTAAACTGTGTCTGAAGAAGATAGGGAAAAAAACGCTGGGTCCTGCAGATGCTGGGTCCTGCAGATACTCCTGCTGGGTCCTGCAGATGCTCCTGCTGCTGCTAAGTCACTTCAGTCATATCCGACTCTGTGCGACCCCATAGACGGCAGCCCACCAGGCTGCCCCGTCCCTGGGATTCTCCAGGCAAGAACACTGGAGTGGGTTGCAGCAGATGAAGGCACAGCAGTTAAATCACAGCCTAGTGGCCTGATGAATGGTAGACTGACACCTTATATGTGGCAGAATGGAAGAGGAACAAAACTTCATAGGACTAATAAGTTAGACCTGTGTGTGTGTGTGTTTCATATATCTGGTGCTCCAGTGTACACAGAGATGAAGAGGGGCATTTAACTGAATGCACATATGCAAGATTTTAAAGGTGAAACATGAGACTTCAGTATAATTACTGCCTTGTAGTAGACAACTTTGAATTACCTCCTTCAGTTCCCCCAAGATTTCTGCTCTAGAGAAATACCACTTTAAGTGTTGAACTAGTGTCCTTAAAAACCCCCATAGTCTGTCTGGGTTGTTTCGAGGTCTCTCAGACATATTCTGTAGACTTTTGGTGGTGGGGCTTGTTCTCCTTAGCTCTGGAACGGTGCCTGGGTCTTAGGCTGGCATCTTGATCCTCTGACGTTAGTGACTAGTGTCATCACACAAGAAGTCCCTCATCTCATGTGTTTTTCTACCAGGACAAACAGAGGACATTCCTTTTGCTTGGAATAGTCTCCTCTTATCCCTATTCCACTCATCCTTCAAGGTCTATATCAAGTTGGTTTCTCTGTATACTTACTGCCAATTTGATAATTCAGTTGATAAAGAATCCATCTGCAATGAGGGAGACCTGGGTTTGATCCCTGGGTTGGGAGGATCCCCTGGAGAAGGGAAAGGCTACCCACTCCAGTATTCTGGCCTCGAAGATTCCGTGGACTGTATAGTCCATGAGGTCCCAAAGAGTCAGACATGACTGAGTGACTTCCACTTTCAACATCAGCTCAAGTCATTCTCTTGACCTTTTAGCTATGTAATTAAAATATATGCCCATCTATCTACTCTACTATACTGTAACATTTAGCAATTCATTTCTCTGATTGATTTATATACCCGTATACACATGTTTCTTGTGTTTACTGTATCTTGACTCTTGATCTGGGCCACTGCTATCCTATAAGTGAAATAATACACGAGACAGTCTCCCATACGCTCTTGATGCAGAGTAGGAGCTCAGTAGAGACTGTAAATTGCACTGCTTTTCTACCTCATAGCATTTACCAATTATCTAGGTAACAAATACATAATAATATGTTTTTAACTAATTGATCAATTGATCAAATATAGTATTTAATTTTCTGGAATGTTTTCTGTTTTGTGAGGATTTTTATCATGAATCTTTTTTCCCCAGTAAATTAAGAGGCAAAAAAATTTAGCTACTGCATTTGGGCAGCTTATAATGATCTCAAAAGAGAGGTGAGAGAGAAAAATCTACTTTGAGTTTCAACACTGAAAGTATGTATGAAGAATTTTTTCCGTTTATATTAAAAATATTTAAAAATGTTTCTCCAAATAAAAAATTTGGAAAAGATGAAAAAACTTACACTCAATATTGAAATCGTTTTGTCATTTTTCTTATGTCTTCCTCTGTAAATATAATATACATTTTGTTGTACAAAAGTTGGAATCATGGAATCATGTCACATATAATTTTTCATTTCTTATTTGCTAATATAGCTTTATTATTTACTTATATCATTTATATATTATTAGAGAATATGATTTGATAGTTATAAATATCCTGTTATAAATATATAATATTTAATCATCCTCATACCTTGATGACCTGATATTATTTTCATTTCTTTTTTTTTTTTTGGTTATAATGCTTTGATGAACATATATCAGTATAGTTTTCTGTATTAAACCTAGTCTTCTCCCATATTAAATGCACGTTTTTTGATGGTGAGTTCATTGTTTTGTATTTAGTTGAGGCTAAAGGATTGGGCTGTATTCTTTTGTTCTCAAGAGTGGAATCCTACTGAATGGAAAGGACAGAGAATTCTCTAGTGAATCTCAGAGAAAGATGTGTGTGTGTTAGTTGCTCAGTTGTGTCTGACTCTTTGTGACCCCATGGACTGTAGCCTGCCAGGCCCCTCTGTCCATGGACTTCTCCAGGCAATAAGACTTGAATGGGTTACCATTCTCTTCTCCATGGGATCTTCCTGACTGAGGGATTGAACCTACATCTCCTGAATTGCAGGCAAATTCTTTACCATCTGAGCCATCAAGGGAAACAGGTGTTAGACTTATATGAAGATGTGAGACTCAGGCAGGCCCCTCTCTCTGGGCCTTGCTCTCTTTTCTCTGGACATAGAGGGAGCTTCTAGAGGTATAAAGAAGATAGTTTCTGCCACATGGGAGAGAGAAAAAGTCAGGAGACCTGTTTGGGAACAATAAGCTGAAGATGAGCAAGTTACACCTTGTAAACTATACTTGTGGCTTTAAAACTTGGCTTTAAATTGATCCACAGTGAGAAATGCATTTTATATTGCAATGCAGTAAACATTATCCTCATACACACAACCAAAACAAAAACTTTGGGAAATGATCCTTATTCTTTTATGTGTGCTATACCCTCTGATATGTTATCTTCCTTTATATTCTTTTTTCTTTTTAACAATAACTGAAGATTGCATATTGATGGTTACCTGCAAATTATAAATAGTATTGTTTCTGAACCTTACATAAATGGAAAAATTGGATACACATTATTGTATAGCTTCCTTTTTCAAAATTTAACATTATATTTCTGAGATATACTGTATATAGTATTCTACCATATGAATAGCTGGATATTTCTTTAATTAGTCTTCTATTTGTAGACATTTAGATTGTTTACTTTTATATTTTAAGGCTATTAACTGGCATCAGTTTTAATTTCTATCAGTTTTAACTTCTGTCAGTTTTCCAGAAAGATAGTTAATTTTTATTTCCTCTAGCATTTTATGAAATCTGGGCCTCTAGTCTTAAATTTTGTTCTAATATAGAGTCTTAGCAGATAAATTATATAGTTTACCAAAAAGGATACTGATGGAATTATCCTTATTACAGGCACCTTTTCTACTGTGATTATAGTTTTAAAAATTTGGCACTGATATACAAACATATTGGAAGGTGAAAATGACATTTGATTTTTAAAAATGTATTTATTTGCTTATTGAACAGATTGATTTCTTTAATATGTGTCTTGGCCATTTAAATTTTCTTGTTCCTGACTATAGTAGTTTTACTCCCTTGTACTTTTTGCCCCTTTTCTAACTTTTCTATTGAAGTCAACAATTAAAAGATATATATTTGGGCCTTTTAAACAGATAACAACCGTTTATCAGTTGATCGAGTTCAAAAGTCACTATCCTTTCTGCCAGAAAAGTAGGTCTTGTTTCAGAGACTTTTCCATACCCTTTATTTATGGAAATTTTATGTAATCTTGCCCTGGGTTTTGATATCAGGGGGCCGTCCTCTCACAGTAAGGAACTATTCATCGGAGTGCCCCCTTGAGTCTTCTGTTTCTAATGTTAAAACTTTGAGAAGTTGTCATTCACTCACAGTAAAGTGTTCCTGTTCACTTAGAATCAGTGCTTTTAGAGACAGTTGCATAGTTAAACAATTCCTTGTATAAAGATGGCTGGTGTGAAATATGCTTTGGTTTTAGTTCCCCAGACCAATGGGCAGACTACCTTTTTTTTCTTTTTTCCTTTCTCAGACTAGCTTTTCATGTACCATTTTTTGATTTCCAAATTTCTTTCCTTATAAAAGGGGAAAAGGATGAAAGTTGTTTCACACACATCATAATGGAAAAGAACTTGTACTGAGATTGGCAGGTTGTAAGTTTCTTCTCATCTTTCTGGGAATAGATTCTCATAGTATCGGTTCCATGAAAATTAAAGACATGAGCCGAGGAAGAAACCAGAATTGGTTTTCATTCTTTGACCTACTTTGGAACTGACTTCTAAAATATTAAATGAAGACTTGAGCTGGATGCTGTTTTAGCGCAAAGAAATAGCCCTTCTGGTCCAGAGGGTTGATGTCCGTTGAAAAGTCCAGCAGCTGACATTATCATCAGGTCAGGTCTGAACAATGATTTTTTACCATTCCGTATAACTTTGTGTGTGTTTCCTGTTGTTCTTTCCTTCTTGAAAGTGATAAAATGAAGTCAAATATGCTTCTAAGCAACCCTCTCAAGGGAGAGGAGAATCCAGTGTATGTGGTCAGTACGAGTTGCAGAAGAGGCTCTGTGCATGACAGAGAAAATCCGCTGATGACCACTCTGAGGTTGATTGTGATACTTGGACCAAACCATGTGGATTTTTATTTCAAAATTTAGGAAAACTGATCTTACATGTGGTGTTAGGAAACACTGTCACCAATGCGTCTACAGTTTGACAGGATAATATTCTATTTAGTCATAATTAGATCACTTTAATAGTGCCTAGCATAGCTCTTGCCAGGAAAATCCCATGGAAAGAGGATTCTGGTGGGCTACAGTCCATAGGGTCGCAAAGAGTCAGACACAGCTGAGGTGACTTAGCACACACGCACAGCACAGTGTAAATACATAGTAGTTCTTTATGTATGCTTGTTAAATTTAACTTGTGGAATATTTTTACAAATAATGTTATTTATCAAGAACTTTCCTGATGTCATGCAGTGCACTAAACACTTTGTTAGTTCATGTAATTCTCAGTTTTATCATTATTCTTATTCAATGGGTGAAGTAATTAAGACAGGATGTTAAGAAACTTTTCCAATTAAGTAGTGGGAACAGATTATGTATTGTATTGCTGTGCTCAGATGCTCAGTTGTGTATGACTCTTTGCAACCGCACAGACCATAGCCCACCAGGTCCGTCTGTCCATGGGATTCTTCAGGCAAGAATCCTGATCCAGGGCTCGAACCTGTGTCTCTTATGTCTCCTGTATGGGAAAGTGGATTCTTTACCACTAGTACCACCTGAGATGAACAGATTTAAATACAGGCAATCTAATGTGCATGTCCTACTTTTAAACTATACTATAAATTACTTGCTAATTTTATTTGTAGTATGTGAGATAAAATCATCACAAAAACCTTTTTAAAATCACATATATAACTGGGACTGTAAGCTACAATACTATGATTTTGAATTTAAAAAGCCTTTTATCTAAAATAAACTCAGAAAATTGGATTCTGTAAACAGAATGTATGGAATGTTGGAAATACACATTATGTAATGAGTGTCTTCATTCGGGGATACTAGAACCAATCAACAGTGTTTGTTTCCATTCCTGCTTCTTTTCCATTAATGTGTTCATATAAATGGAAATAAGCTGTTAAAAATTATAGACAGCAGAGTACATATTGTATTTACCGTCTAAAAACCAGAATAATAAGTTAGCAACTTTTGGCTAGTTAACAAAATTGTATTCTTGTGGGTGAAGTGTTGAGAAAGTAGTTAACGTGATACTTTTGAGATTTTTTTTTTTTACACTATCAATAACAACTGTTATATAGCCAGCTGCCTCCATGCTGTCTCCACTTGGATGTCTAGTAGGCATTTTTAAATTTCACATGTTTATTATAGAACTCTTGATTTCTTCTTCCCAAATCAATTCTGCTTCTGGTCTTTCCCATATCTATAAATGGAAGCTTATATTTATCTAGTTACTCAAGATGGAAAATCTAAGAATCCTCCTAAACTCCTTTATGTCTCTAACAACACATATATATTGATTCTATTAGCTAAAGCTTCAAATATATCCCAAATCAGGCCACTTTTCATCATCTCCACTCTAACAACCAATTTCTAATCAGCTGTGTCTCTAGGCTGCATTTCTGCAGTATCTACTAATTGGTTACCTTGCTTCCCACTTTTTTCTTATTATTAAATTCACATATGTTTTATAATATATATTTTATGCTTTGTAATTATTGTATGTTTTATAATAATATTATGAAATATATAAAACATATAATGTTTTATATGGTATATATAATTATATTATATATATTGTTATATTGACTTCAAGGTGGCTCAGTGGATAAAGAATCTGCCTGCAGTGCAGGTAATGCAGGAGGCACAGGCTCAATCCCTGGAAGATACCCTGGAGGAGGGTGTGGCAACTCATTCCAGTACTCTTGCCCGGAGAATCCCATGGACAGAGGAGCCTGGCAAGTTATAGTCCAAAGGGTCGCAAAGAGCCAGACACCACTGAAGCAACTGAGCATGCATGCACATATTATGTATATATAAAAATTACATGAATATCATAAATATATAATTAGTATATTTTATGTAAATATACATACATAAAATTTTAAGGATCTGAATGAGTCAGAGCTTTTCCTTGTTTAATTTCCTCTCATATTTTTGTGTCCCTTTGAGAGTTAAATCTAAACCACCGCGGCTTCCTGAAAGATCCTATGTAATCTGGTCCCTGAATACCTCTCTGATCTCTGTTCTGATCAGTCTCATCTTGCTCAGTCCTCTCTGCCTACTTTCTTGATGTTCCTTGTTAAATTTAATTTATTCTTGCCTTGTCTGGACCTAAGTTCTCAATATTTTCTGATAGCTCATTACCACCTTTTGTTAGGTCTCTGCTTAAAAATGTTTCTCAAAGGGGCTTATCTGACCATCTCATCTAAAATCATTCTCTTCCACATCCCTTATTCATTTTCCCTGATCCTGCTTAGTTCTTCTTCATTGAATTTATTATGGGGTTGATGTTCAAACTATATAACAACTGGGACACCTCCAACACTGACCAGTCAGAAGAGATGTCGATGGTTACACTTTACTGGGTAACTTCTGACTGAATATCAGTTATAACAACCTTATATTTATTATGTTATATTCTACTCCTTTATTTATATCTCTTTTTTTCCTACCCAGTACAAGCACCAGAGGGCAAGAACATTGTCTTGTACCTGCATATAGTGGGGCTTAGTAAATATTCGTTGAATGAATAAATGAACTGCCAGATATGTTAATTTGATCATAACATTCATATCAAAGATTATTGCTCTAATACATATATGGTCTTTGGGATGTATAGAACCTTTGGAGGTCCTTGATCTTGAAGATATCATAAGAATTTTTTTGTTTTTAAAGTATGTAAGCACTATAACAAATGCAGATACAGCTAACACTTAAAATTAGCAATGGTACATATTGTTTTTTTAATGATTAAAAAAAAATACTGTCCAAGTTGAAATCATCTTTGTCTTCATGCTCTGATCCATTTTTTGCCTCCCTCTCCCAAAGGGAACCAGTGTTGTAAATTTGGTACATTTCCTTCTAGTCCATATTTTAATATTTTTTATACCAAGCTTGTGTGTTCATAAACAATATGCAATTTTTATTTGGGGCTTTTAAAATATTACCATCCTGAAAAATCTATCCTGTTACTTACTTTTTTATTCAACAATGTTTTTATAAGTTATCCATTTGATCTGTATGATCTTGTCCATTCATATTAAAGATATATATTCCATTGTATAAATACAGTCTTCATTATTTAGGGAATTTAAGAAGTTCTTTTTTTTTTTAATTTTATGTAGTTACAGATCACTGAACAATAAAAATTTTTGTACCCATATCTTGGTGCATATGAGCAAGATTTTTGTTTTATTTTCTTTTTCCCAAGATGCATACCCAATAACCAATCTGTTGGTTTATAGAGTATGATATTTTCCTAAAAAGCAGTTGGACCGTTTATATTCCTACCAACAAATTATAAGGATTCCCCTAAGTTTTGTCTTGTATACTAATATGCTTCCTTTTACTGTGTATTGAAAAAGTTTAGGAAATCATGTTTCTTTTATTGCCTTAGATATCATGATATTCATAGTTTGATTTAATTATCATCACAACTGTAATTAACTTGGGATTTTTAATAGGACTCTATGTATGACCTTTAATCGCTTATCTTTTAGAAATTACTTAATAGTAAATCATTTGGACATTGTATGAGCATCATTAATAAATACCCATAGTTATGGATCAATAGGAATAAATAGAGAATTTAGAGAAATAAATATTGAGCCAAACTATAAACAAACTTCTTTGACTAGATTTTTATACCTAGGGCAACAAATTTTAAGAGTGGAATCTTCTACCTGAATTGAAAGATACTCTGATCTATATAACTTATACAAAATCACAGTTAATTTTTTTTTGCTCTTTATTATTTATTTATCTATTTAGTTTACAATACTGTATTGGTTTTTCCATTTAGCTATATATAATTTTTTCTCCAAAATCACTATCTTCATTACTGGACTGTAACAATAGCCTTATAGTGCTTTTAAACTGGAAGTCTCTTTGCTTACTTTGCAAAATGATATATAAATATTGCCTCATCCATCACCAGAATGACTTGTTTCCTAGATGAAAACCTGAGGGTGATGTGTAACTGTAATAAATTTGGACAGCAAGGGAAGGGTTCACTTTCCAATTAAAACCGACAGCCAGGATGTTTCCATTTAGACTGACAGTGTAAGTAGATCAGTACACATTTTGTTCATTTGCCTGTTTTTTGGGGGCAAATTGGGATTGTTTTAGGAGTAAAAACAGTAAAGATTTAAAAAGTAGCTTCATACTGGTAAGAACAGGCCAAATGCCCTTTCTGGATAGGAAGTTTCCAGGATCCTTGGGTCCTGGGCATTTTTTAAAATTAGTTAATTCACTGATTTATTTTTGTTGAAGTAACTTGATGTCCCATATCGTGTTAGTTTTAGGTGTAAGGGTGTTGGACATTTAGAATCCTGGTATTCTGAAGTAGGAGCTTCCCTCATGGCTCACTGGTAAAGAACCTGCCTGCCAATGCAGGAGACAAGACACGTGGGTTTGATCCCTGGGTTGGGAAGATCCCCTAGATTTGGAGATGGCAACCTACTCCAGTATTCTTGCCTGGAAAATTCCATGGACCTAGGAGCCCAGCAGGCTACAGTCCATGAGGTCACAAAGCATCAGACATGACTGAACACATGCACATGTGTGTGTGTATGCACATGCGCGCATGCACACACACACACACACACACACATCCCTAAGTAGAGTTGTGTGCTTGGGAAAGTGTATGCCATTAGGGATATTTTATTTGTATTTAATAAATTCAAGGTTCAAGTTTCAACTTAATCAAGTTATTACATTTCTTTGTTCTGAGCAACAGTGAGATAAAGATAATAATTAACACAGTGCTCAGTAAATATTAATCATCTTTAGCATTGTGATTATCATTTCTATTGGTAAAAAGTTGAAGGCCTTCTGATTCTCATTTCCTGCTTTGATGGGATCTTCTGAATATTTTCCCTTCAGTTTCCTTTTTGTGAATTGCCTGGCTTTTCCTGATGTTACTAATGGCATCTAATAACTAACTGTGAGGCTCTGGCTCCAAGCCAGGTATTTAAAATCAAAATAATTTCACAACTGTGGTTTTGAAGTAAATGAAATGTATTCTAAATAACACAGTATTAAAATAATTATTCATGGATGCAATGGCATTTGCACTGAGATTATAATGGATCAGTGTTTTAACAACTGCACTAGACATGCCTAACAGCAACATAGTGAATCCTTACAAAAACAAAAAATGTTAAAGTAAATAACTGTGAGAAAATAAATAAAAACTCATTTTATTAATAAAATATTGGAATGGGATCACTGTGTTGAATCTCATGGAGGCCTAGAAGTAAAAGAGAGAAATTTCAATATGGGAAATGGAAATGCCAAGTCCTAAATCAACTTTTCTGACTACTGTATTGCCCATTTATCCTCTTGCTCGAAAGCATCCAGTGTATCTCCATCACAGTCCTGAGCAACAAGACAAACATTGTTCATCATTGCATTATTTATAGTAGCCAAGATAGAATCTAACTTTATTATCACAAGACTAGAAATCTAATCTCTAACTCCTTTTCCTCATTGGAACTATTTTTAAAGGCAATTTGACAGCAATATTTCTTAGTCATGCTACAAACACGTTATAGTAAGTAGTTATCCTTACCAGTATTTAGCACCTCATTTTGTAATTATCGGTGACTCATCTGTCTCCACACTAATATTGGAAGCTCCTTGAAGACAAGGAGACCTGTTCTCCCTTATATCCCAAGCAGTTAGTTTAGTGTCTGATACACAATGGGCCCTTAATATATAGTGGGGGAATGAAGAGTCCTTCTAGCAGTCTGCTTTCCTGCGTCTCTGCTCTCTCTACTTTTGCTTTCTTTTTATTGTCCCTTAATAATCTTTCCTGCCACCTCGATTCTTCTTTGCACTGTCTTTGCCGTTATGTATGGTATCAAAGTGACCTCGTGCGGAATCTGGCAGAAGGTGACCCTCAGGGATATCTTATTGGGAGTATTTAGTTCTTTAACATAGTGGTGTTCCCCCAGTTAGTTCCATACTCTGAGTGTTAATGGAATTCCTTGTTCTGCAGAGCCCAGTGCAGGACATTAATGGATGATAACAATGATCGGTTAGCTTTTGCCTTCAAGCAGCCTTATAAAGTAAACAGCTGTTTACAAAGAAGAAACGAAATGCTATGCCAGAGCAATATATAAAGAGCTATGGGAGCACAGAGGGAAGCAGCTTATTGAAAATTCAGAGGGATCAGTGGTAGCTTCATAGAGGAGATGGCCTTTAAGCTGAGCTTTGAGGGAAGAGTAAACTGCTCCGAGTTGGAAGAAGAAACAATGGAAGGACATTCCAGCTTCAGGACACAAGCAAAGCCTTGTCTTTAGCTTTCCTTTTAAACTGATTTCCTTTCATGGATCTATCTCAGCAGTAATAAATGTTGTGACTGTGACATCCATGAATTAATCTAAATTCTGTTCAGCTGTCCTTATGTTTCCCAATACCTGATACTGTAACATCATTTTTTTATACCTGTCATATTCTCTTCCTCTCTATCAATCATTAAATACAATCATGCAGGTGAAGGTACTTATAAAAGACAAAGTGCTATATAAAGTGCTATACAAAGATCCTATAACTCTTATTACTTATTTATTTGTAAGATCAGTGATCATAAATCTTAGGTACTTAACAGATCATCTAGAGAGTCAATTCAATCAATATTTACTGAAGTCTAACCAAGTAATTTTGACCAGAAAGATCAAAATGAACATAGACTTCAAATACAAGCAATTTAGCCTGGCCTATGTCTATAGCTCTGATAGTCAGAAGATCTTCTATAATTCTAGCCAAACCTCAGTTTTCCTTCTTTTCCCAAAATACTTAGTTTTCCTTTTTCTAATATACTGATTTGAGACTATATAATGTTTCATTGGCATCTTGGACTATCGGTTTTTACCACTGATTTCCAGTGAAAAAACATTTCTAAACCTTCTTGAATGCCATTTTATTTTATTTGGTCTTCAGTGTTCCAGAACAGATCTTTATAACTCCATGAACTTGCCTATAGCCGTCCTTAGAGTGGCATGAATTTATGTATGATCACCAAAAAGGTCTTTATTCTAAACAGTCTATCCATAAATATCAATACATCATATTGCATTCTTCCCAGTTTATTAAATAGGTGGGATATAGACTAAAAATTATATATATATATATGATTAATTATGATTAATGTTAAAAGTCCTAGTATCTAGAGTTCAAATTCCAACTTTATTATACTAATGATTCATATGTGCATGCATGTGTGTGTGCATGCTCAGTCATGTCTGACTCTTTGTGATCCTACAGACTGTAGCTTACCATGCTCCTCTGTCCATGAGATTCTCCAGACAAGAATATTGGACTGGGTTGCCATTCTCTCCACCAGGGGATCTTCCAGACCCAGAAATCAAACAGGTGTCTCTTCTGTCTCCTGCATTGGCAGGCAGAGTCTTTAGCACTGAGCCACCAAAAAGAACTTAAAAATGGTTCCAAATCGTGTTAATAGTAAGATATAAATGACAAGCCCCATCTTACGAGTGGGGAGCTGAGATTTTTAAAAAGGGTTAAATCACTTGTTCTCAGTCACGGTAATAAGTCATAGATGTTAGATGATACATATTTTTAAAATTATGAACTTTTATTGCATTTCATTTGAAGAGTAAGGATTGCATATATTGTACCAAAAACTAAAGGGATAACATGTATGAATTTAATCTTTGAATGCAAGTTTGAATGAATTTTAAAAAGCTGTAAGTATTTTGGCCTTGAGCTTCCAATTTTTCTCAAAGCCATTCTTTTATCTTTTCATGTTTATGTCTTTTATTACTTAAGTAAGCACTTAGCAAAAGAACACTGCTGTCATTATTGATGCTCCTTAGCTTGGATTGCCACAAAGTTTATGAAAGGCTTCCATAGAAATAACCTTAGACCAAGTTCCTCTGGGCTCCATAGTATTAGAGGCATTGGGCTATTGACAAATTGATACCAGAAAAGAACTTTGAGGTCCCTGGAGGAAATGTAGCCTGTACTCTCACAATGTAACTAATGGAAGTTTACTATGAAACTAGATTATTCATGTAGTTATAGTCTAAAATGAGCCAGGCTGTTCTCAAATGTTGCTTCTACTGGCTTTTCTTTCCTTCTTTAATAGAAATCCACAATCATCATAGAAAATCATATGTTAGGTTCCAGTTTCCATTTTAGAGAAATGTCAGAGGTAAAAAGGACTTCAGCACTAAGTTGTAATATAATGTCAAGGAGCTCTGCATTCATGTTTATAAATGTTTATTGATCTATGAAATGAGACACTATGTTCAGAAGAGTATTTTTTTGATTATGTAAATCCTATTTCTTTTTATTATTTGGGACAGTTTAAAATATTTCTCTCTATAGAAACTTGCAGTATCTTTGCCTTAACTTGGCATATCTTTTTGTCTATACCTGTTCATGAGCATCTCTGCTCCCTTTAAGGAAAATACAAGTGGAACGACTTTGAAATGATCTTTTCCAAGGTCAACAAAATAATCCCAGTAGTAAATCTGTTTTAAAATAATCCTCTTTTGAATTGCATCCTAGAGGAACATAAGAACAAGCACATTCTGTACTTTTTTTTTTTCATATCTGCAGGAGTTTCTTTGATCTCTCTCCTATTTGGCTCAGCCCTCCAAACTTGGGACAGATCTGTCAGGTCTCTCTTGACTATGGAGGGGCGGCTCATAGAAACCACTTAGCAACAAAATCTCCAGAAATACCTTTAAATCATTGACTACTTTTTGTGATTTCATGAGTTTCTAAAAATTGATCAAATTGGTCACCAATTTCAATTGTGCACCATGTTCTTGACAGGCTGAAATTTGCCAGAACCATGGCAAAGTCCATATTCAGTCTAGGCTTCTTACCAAACTCGTACCCACATTTACTGATATAGTGAAAATAAAAGTATCCATTTCAAACAGTCTAGTCTGCACATGCATTATTTGGGTCTGTAGTCTGTGTATCAAACTGTTCTCTTAAGTATATAGATTTTATAAAGAGTGGTGAGAGTATTTTGGAGCTTTTAAAATAAACTTTGTTGTTTATTGTTGACTGCATGAGGGCTTTCTCTAGTTGTGGTGAGTGAGGGCTACTCTCTAGCTGCGGTGCCAGGCTTCTCGCTGTGGTGGCTTCTTTTGTTGCAGAGCACAGACTCTAGGGAATGAGGACTTTAGCAGGAGCAGCACTGGGTTCAGTAGTTGCAGTACATGGGCTTAGTTGCCTCGTGGCGTGTGGGATCTTCCCAGAGCAGGGATCGAACCCCTGTCCCCTGCATTGGCAGGCAGATTCTTAATTATTGGACCACCAGGGAAGTCCTTGGGGCTTCTTGACACATAGTGTGCACCATTTTTTTGATAGTGAGATTCTGTAGGGTGTACATTTCTGTAAGGTCTTGACCACCTGGGAGTAGCAAGGTTATACCTGAGCAGGAATTCAAGGAAATTTGGATGGAGACTTACTAGTTCTGATAGGAATAGGGCTTCCCTGGTAGCTCAGCTAGTAGAGAATCCAATTCCTGCAATTCAGGAGGCCCTGTTTCGGTTCCTGGGTCAGGAAGATCCCCTGCAGAAGGGTTAGGCTACCCACTCCAGTTTTCTTGGGCTTCCCTGGTGGCTCAGACAGTAAAGAATCCACCTGCAATGTAGGAGACCTAGGTTCGATCCCTGGGTTGGAAAGATCCCCTGGAGGCAGGCATGGCAACCCACTCTAATATTCTTGCCTGGAGAATCACCGTGGACAGAGGAGCCTGCCAGGTTACAGTAAATGGGGTCTCAAAGAGTCAGACACGACTGAGGAACTAAGCATAGCCCTTGGCCAAGCTCCAGGAGAGCAACATTCCTTTTTCTGCCTACTTTTCCTTTGGTCTTTATAGCTCTCCTAATGGGTGGCATCCTTTCATTGCATCAGGAGGGAGCAGGGGCCTCTAATGGCAGAAGCCTTAATAGGAATGATTTATGCTGTTACTCCTTCTAGAAATGTCTACATTTTTAATAGGATCTTACAAAGGAGTGAATGGCTATATAATAATGCAGTTTGACATGGTGGGATATCAATTTTAGGGCAAGGAGTACCTTCTACTTTTTCTTCTCTCTGATACAATAGCCAAGACAACTTGCACCAGCCTGCTGTATCAGAATTCAATTAGAAAAGCAGAATTAGCAGCAGATATATAAGAACTGCATTGTAAACAATTGGCTTATACACCAGTTATTGGGTTAGGCAAATTCAAAGTCATAAAGCACACTATCAGGAAAGACATGATAGAACTCTCAGGCATGTCCTGAAGCTGCTGTCCAGAGATAGAATTTCTTCTTCAGGGAAACCTTGGTTTACTGTTAAAGTCTTTCAACTGATTAATCTGGCCCACCCAGATTATCTAGGATAATCTCTCTTACTTTAAAGTCAACTAATTATGGACTTTACTTGTGCTGTGTTAAGTTGCTTCAGTTGTGTTCGATTCTTTGACCCTATGGACTGCAGCCTGCCAGGATCCTATGTCCATGGGATTCTCCAGGCAAGGATACTGGAGTCAGTTGCCAGACCCTCCTCCAAGGAATCTTCTTGACCCAGGGATTGAACCCTTGTTTCTGGCATCTACATGCATTGGCAGGTGGGTTCTTTACCACTTACCACTAGTGCCAACTGATTACATCTATCAAATACCTTCGTAGCAACTCCTAGATTACCATTTGAATAGTTGGTGGCCATTGCTTAGTGAGTTGACACATTATCACATCTGCTCTTTAGGAATAGGAATACTAAAAAAAAAAAAACATTTTCAAAGTGTTTAGCTATTTAGGTTTCTTACATAAATATATACTTTAAGATCTAAAGGAAGTGATATTGAAAAGATATTAGGACCTAAGCAAGATAAATAAATTACTTCTTTTCGGGGGGCATGTGTATGTCATTCTTCAAAATTCTAATGAGTGAAAAATTTAAGTACCCAGGAAATATTTTATTTATCCTTATGATCATTTTGTGGATAATGACTTAATAGTATGCTTATAATTAGCAGTCTTAATGAATGACAAATCAAGTAATTATACACAAAAATTATTGTTACTGATGATACTGGTAAAAAGGCAATTATTTAAATGGCAGGTATAGTATCATTAAGGTTAATAACCAGATATAAACTAAACATAATTATTGATGCTGATCATCAAAACCAGTTGGAAATGAATTAATTGGATGTATCATTTGGTACCATTTATGTTTTATTTTAAAAGCAGTTATTTATAGATCAGGTTTAGAAAACATATTTTAATTGATCAAGTTACCATTGCTGACCCCCAAATCAAATTTATGTAATGATTTTTCACATCAAAGGATGTATTTGGGCTCACGGTTCTCTTTACTTTTTAATGGAGCCAGTGTTACTTGTAGCACCATACAAATATTTAGTGTCTCAACCCATAATTTAATAAGACAAAGTTTAATAGCGTTGAAATCTAGCCTTTAATTGTGATGAAATCAGATTGACTGATGTTATTTTCTTAGTTCCAAACAAGAAACCTTTTTCAGCATGACATTTTCTGTATCTCAGATCAATGCTACCCTCTGTGCTGTCTTTAATATTTAAAAATATTAATGGCTGAGTTATTGATGTTTAAAATTGCTCAATAAAAATTTTTTAAGTTTTTTTTCTTATTCTACATATGTTTAACTATAAGACTTCCTAGTTTTCACTGTCCATTCTGTGCCAGTTCTGAGTGTTAGACTTATGTTTCTTCTATCTTCCAGCAAACAACTTTTTCTCCTCTTTCCTGGCCTTTTATCCTCTTCTCAAAGCCATTGGCAGAAGGCACTGAAAAGAGATTGCAGATTTGGGATTAAGATTTTGCCTCCCTCCAGGTGTCTGGCTGCCTCAAAGACACTGGGTCCTTTCTGGTCTCAGCAGCTTGCACTGGTCTGCCTCTGTGTGTACCAGCAGTGGCTCAGAGGCTCCCCGGCTATCCTGTGCCAAGCCTCCATTGGGCTCTGTGATAATTGCTGTCCTAGCATTAGTCACTTCCCATCTGCTACATTTACCATTCTAAATTCCATTTCCCTGGCCTTCATAAGCGTAATTTCCCATCTACCTTCTGAAGACACACAGCGTTTCCTGAGACTCTGAAGTGATATTAACTAACCTTGTCCTAGTCAATATGGTTGCTGAACGCTGACTGTAAGCACCACTGATTTTCTAGTATCATATTTGCATTGCTACACAGAAATTCTATTATCAGTAGCCTGGAATTTGGGAGTTGGAGAGGAAGAGGGATGATGGGTCAGAAACCCAGGAGTCTTTGGACGTCAGAACTAAACATTAACTTACTCTTTAGTCTCTGTTTCCCTTCCTTTACCAACTAGGATAATATATTGCTATTTATTTATTTGCTGTCTGCTACTATAAGGCAAACATCTTATTTGTTTAATCCTCAAACAACTGTATGAAGTAGATATTACTGTCCTTGTTTTGCACTTGAGCACTCTGAGACTCAGAGAGGTCAGATAGCTTTGTCAATTATGACAAAGCTAGTGAAGGACTGAGGTGGGATCCATCCCTAATTCTGAAACCTCTACTCTGCAAAGAGAAATTTTAGAGACCCTATAATAATATATTAACAACTATCAGTATTCTTGCCTGGAGAATCCTGTGGACAGAGGAACCTGCCGGGCTATAGTCCATAGGGTTGCAGAGTTGGACACAGCTGAAGCCACTTAGCAGACACATCTTCTACTGAGCACCTGCTGTGTGCCAGGACTGTTGTAAGAATTTTTAAATCTATTAACTCACATCGGCTCTAATAGTTATATACTGTTATTGACCCATTTTTCAGACAAGGAGGGTGGGGCACAGAAAACTTACGTAATTGCCCAAAGTCACACAGCTAGCTTCTTATGCGGTGCAGTGGTGAAGAATCTGCCTGCCAATGCAGGAGACGCAGGTTTGGTCCCTGGATTGGGAAGACCCCTGGAGAAGGAAATGGCAATCCACTCTAGTATTCTTGCCTAGAAAATTTCATGGACAGTAGTGCCTGGTGGGTTATCGTCCATGCTGTTGAAAAAGAGTCAGACATAAGTGAATGGCTGTGAGCGTGTGTGTGTGCTCGCAACTAGCAAAAATCTTGTCAGTCTGGTTGTAGATTCATCACATTTAATCTGTATGCCACAGTATCTGAAGTAAGAATTCCAGAGTCCGAGACCTAAACCCTCTTAACTATACTGTCACTAGGAAAGAAAAATGAACACTCTTTGGTGAAGGCATTCTTGAAATGTAAAAATATTGGCTATGCTTTTAGAAGTTGTCTTGAAAGGAAATGGAATGTTTATGAAATCAAATTGATTAAGGGTTTGTCTTAAATTGTAGACTACTTGTCCCATGTCCTTACACTAGGAACTTTCATAAATGTAAACTCACTAATTTATACTTGGGAAGAAACAAACAAAACAAAGCTTAGTGTTTTAAAAGCAATAAGTGCTTTTTGAATGTTTATGGTATATGAAAATAATTTTTTTTGGCAAACTCTACAGTAAAGAATTGGGTAGTGTCCTTCTGCAATCTGTGTGCTGTGAACTTAATTTTTGAGAACTACTGCCTTTTTAGAGAAATCACCTCATTCTGAACAGAGGACTTTTCTGTTTCTGGATTGCTGTGAGATTGGTACAGGAGAGTTCCATAATAAATTAACTGGTCCTCAAGAACATCATAATGACTCTGTAGTAGCAACAGTAATTATATTTTACTTCCAAGCCATTATACGGTATTTTTCAAAGAAATCAAGTAGCAGTGCTTCAAAGACTTATTGAGATATACCCAGCCAGGATGCAGTTTTTTCCCAGTGTACCTTAAAACCTCTTCATGATTCTCTATTCTAGAAATCTTTTTCATTTTATGCTTTATTCCTTTTTCCCTTTATGCTCTTGTTTTTATTTCTAGGATTGGATATAGTCTCATCTAGGATACAGAAAAGACAATGGCATCCCACTCCAGTACTCTTGCCTGGAAAATCCCATGGATGTAGGAGCCTGGTGGGCTACAGTCCATGGGATCGCGAAGAGTTGGACACGACTGAGCGACTTCACTTTCACTTTTCACTTTCATGCATAGGAGAAGGAAATGGCAACCCACTCCAGTGTTCTTGCCTTGAGAATCCCAGGGATGGGGGAGCCTGGTGGGCTGCTGTCTATGGGGTCGCACAGAGTCAGACACGACTGAAGCTACTTAGCAGCAGGATACAGAAAGACTTGTGATTCTTTGAAAGGGATTGGTGTTTCTCTTTTTCAGTAATAAATAAGTTGAGTAAGCTGGCATATTTTTTTCTACTTGGGGCAGGGAGGAAGTAAACCTGTGGGCCAAAGCTTCTTTGACCACAAAATAAGACCCACAACACTTAGCTTTGCCTGAAATTTTATGTGCTAAACCCAGCACCCTTCAATAATGCCCTGGCATACCTGACACCTTGGAAATGAAGGTTTTACAGTTCAGGAGGACTATACCCATCTATTGAAAGCAGTGTGAGGTGTTTAAGAAGTTCTTACTTAGAGCAGTGAAAAACACTGAGAAAAAAAATTGTAACCTTTTATTCTTGTTCACCATTCTAAGAGAGAGAAGCAAACCTTAAACCTCAAAAGATTTCATGAAAAAAGTCTTCAGTGCCACATTGAGTGTTTATTCTGTTATTCCTGGAAGAAAGATTTGAGTATTAGAGTTCCATTTCTTTAAATAGTTTAAATTCCATTCTAATTCCTTCAGAACTTTCTGATCTTGACTAATCAATGCATTATACTAGTGAATACTACAATTAGAAGAAGAAAATTGAGTCCTGTTCAGGATTATGTCGCATAAAAAGTAGTATGTATTGTATCCCACTGCAGAAAGACATGTCAGAATTGTTTCTATTTTGAATTGAGATTTTATTCTTCTGAACAAACAGAAACTATTGTTTTAGTCCAGTCACCAAAACAGTACTTGAATAATATCTCGGTTTGAATCATTCATAATTATTTAATAATGGCATTTATTGAGCATTTTATACCACATTTTATTTCTGTTCTTCATTAAACTCTATGAGGTACCTATCATTATTCACAACTTACAGATGATGAAAATGGATCACATTCATTTAGGAACACACTGTTATTTGAGCTGAATTTACTATGGAATCTAACATTTTTGGTTGGATGTTTGCCTAGTAGTTTATTGTGCTAAAATATGCATATATTCTTGCTTGTGTGTGTGTTAGTCACTCAGTCGTGTCCAATCCTTTGCGACTCCATGGACAGTAGCCCACCAGGCTCTTCTGTCCATGGAATTCTCCAGGCAGGAATACTGGAGTAGGTTGCCATTTCTTTCTCCAGGGGATCTTCCTGACCCGGAGATGGAACCCAGGTCTCCTGCATTGCAAGCAGTTTCTTTACCGTTTGAGCCACGAGGGAAGTTCTTCCTTACTTTCTTATTTGCTTTCTCATTCCTCTCCTTCTTCCTGACCATTTTTCAGAAGGCTTTTAGTTCTCTGTAGAAGCTATAAGTCTATTTTATTAATAAAGCTTTTCTTAACCATCTCCCACCCTCCCTGCAAGCCTGATTTTTATGACCTTCCAAAGTGCTCCCATAATAACATCCTGTCTATGCCTATGATAGCATTTACTACACTGTACCGTGATTTCCTGTTTGTGCAGTTCACCTAATAGAGCAAGGATCTCTATTTTACATTAGAACTTCCTGGGGTGTTTTGAAGAGATGCTCATATTTGAGACCTTACTTTTGAAGATGAAGTTCAGATTATTTTAAGTGCCTAGGTAATTTTTAAAAATTTTTACTTGGAGAGTAATTGCTTAACAATATTGTGTTGCTTTCTTCCATGCATCAACATGAATCAGCCATCAGTATACCTATGTCCCCTCCCTTTTGAACCTCCCTCCTTCTTCTCACCCTTCTAGGTTGTTACAGAGCAGCTAACACAGGGAGCTCAAATCAGGTGCTCTGTGCCCAGGTTATTGTGATGCAAGTTCAAAATTGAGAAGTAAAGATTAACCTATAAATTCTTCAAAGGTGAGGATAATTCAACCATATTTTCAAAATCTAGTACCATCCCTGATATTTAATAAATAATAAATAGTAGCTGGTTGAATGAATGAACTTTAAAATGCTGACTTACTATGATTTTTGCAATATAAAATTTATTTATTTGATTAATACATGGTTGATGGATGCATGAGTGTTGGAATATCTTTGAATATTTAAGAATAATACTAGCTTCAAATTCAGCTAGTGCTTTCTAATTTTCAGAACTAAGCTGTACTGCGTAGCACATTGGCTCTTCTAGGATGCTTCCTATGAGCTCCAAGTTCAAGAAAAGTAGTTTATCAGGATGAATGAAGTGCGGCCATAGTGCAATCAGAGTGTGAGGTTTCTTTGCAAGTCTGTCCTGGGATTTGAAGGACCTTTAGTTACTGATGTGTTGTATCCTGTGCGAGTTCTGTGTCCAGAAAGCAAGAGGCATCTTAGAATTCAGCAACCTGCAAAGTGATCCTGGCACCAGCACACAGCAGACTACTGCCTTGGGCAACTTAATAGGAGAAATTGATTGTTACCCTAGGTAGCCATCAGGATATTACTAGATTTCTTAGAGTCATAAGAACATTAAGTGGGATTTCCAGGACTGTAATATATCCTTCAGGTCTCATTTCAATGACAATCAATGCTCATAGTCCTTCCAAAGCATGGAAAACATTCTGGTATATTAATGAAACCGAGATACTGTTTTTCCCTTTGCTTTCTGTTTGTTTGTTTGTTTTTTTTTCTCGTAAGAAAGTTAGGCAGGTTAACAAGACAGATGTCTTCTGTGAAAAGCTATTACATAATTTGAAACAAAAGGCTAGTCTCTAATAATTGTAGGGTGTTGGGGGACAGTGAGTAAATTTACTTGAATAAGATCAATCATAGAAATTCTTTAGGGGCACCATATTTCAACTTGGCATGCAGATTCCAAACTCATTTACTGTATGCATGGTGAGAACCACATGTATTCAGTAGTTCTAAGGCCAGTTTTGTAAAGATTCATAAATTTGTCAGTGGGTTAGTCTCTGCACAGGATCATAAGTAATTTCAGTGTTGACAAGTACAGATTCTTGCTGGGGGCAGTTTGAAATTAAAGTCAGCAATCCAGGACAAATCAATAGCTACTTATTGAGGGCCCACTACTTTCAAGGCTAGGCACTTAGAGGGGAAGGAAATGGACTAAGACATGGGTCCTACCCTCAAGGAACTTTCTGTTGGGTAGGAAAAGTGTAGCTCTTAATTGTAAAATAAAGTCTTATTGCAAAGAAATGAATGGTTTATGGAGAAACACAATGGTAGCAGAACTTGATTTCTCAAAATTTAAGTGGTTGCCCATTCCCTATGGATGACTTTTTGTTCTTATGTAGTTGCTAGCAACAACTCTTTTGATGAAGGAGGTGCTGTAAAAAATATGTATGTTATTTCTTTCTGAAATTAAGATAAAAATCACTATGCATTTCCATCGACTCGAAAAACATGCTTTTACTGTAAGTATTTGATGTTTTGGAGAAAGAAATTCACTGAATTAATCCTTATAAATAACATAGTTGTATGGATCCTCAACTAAGGAATTCAAAGATTGCCTATGCTTAGCGTGGTTATGATTTAACGACTTAAAGATTTTTCCGATTTACAGTGGTACAAAAGCAATACATACTCTGGAAGCAACCTAAATGTCCATTGGCGTGTGAATGGATAAGCACGTTGTGATACATATAAAGAATGGAATATTGCATAGCTATAAAAAGGAACGCGTTTGTATCTGTTCTAACGAAGTGGATGAACCTAGAACCTGTTACACAGACTGAAGTAAGTTAGAAAGAGAAAGACAAATATCGTATATAAATGCATATATATGGGATCTAGAAAGATCGTACTGAAGAGCCTATGTGCGTGGCAGCAAAGGCAACACAGACATGAAGAAAAGACTTTTGGACACAGTGGGAGGAGGAGAGGGTGGGGTTTGATTTGCGAGAGTAGCGTTGAAGCATATATATTACTATATGTAAAATAGAGAGCCAGTGGGAGTTTGATGCATGATGCAGGGAACCCAAAGCCGATGTTTGCTCTGTGACAACCTGGAGAGATGAGGTGGGAAGGGAGGTGGGAGGGGGTTCAGGAGGGAGGGGACACAGGTATGCCTTTGGCTGATTCTTGTTGCTATGTGGCAGAGGTCATCACAATATTGTAAATTATCTGCCAATTTGAAAAACAGGCAATGTATACTCAGTAGAAGCCATAATTAAAATTTTGAAGTTTTCTCCTTTCCCAGCTGGTGATGTGAGGTAGGAAACTCTCCTGTGATGCTGGGCAGGGGCAGGAGCCACAGCTTACAGTCAGCCACATGATCACAAGGTGAACAACTGATACACTTGTAACCATCCCATATCCATACAACCATTCTGTGTGTCTCTTTCAGTACAGTGTTCAATAAATTACATGAAGCATTCACCATTTTATTATAAAATAGGCTTGTGTTAGATGATTTTTCTCCAACTGTAGGCTAAATGTAGGGCTTCCCAGGTGGGTAAGCAGTAAAGAATCCACCTGCCAAGCAGGAGATACAGATTCGATCCTTGGGTTGGGAAGATCCCCTGGAGAAGGAAAATGGCAACCCACTCCAGTATTCTTGCCTAGAGAATCCCAGGGACAGGGGAGCCTGGTGGGCTGCCGTCTATGGGGTCGCACAGAGTCAGACACGACTGAAGCTACTTAGTAGAAGCAGCAGCAGCAGGCTAAGCTCTGATGTACGTTAGGTGTGCTACATGCATTTTGAACTTAATTTTCAGCTTACAGTGGGTTTATCAGGACATAGTTTGTTGTTGTTGTTTAGTCACTAAGCCATGTCTGACCTTTTGTGACTCCCATGGACTGTAGTTTGCCAGGCTTTTCTGTCCATGGGATTTCCTGGGCAAAGATACTTGAGGATATAACCTCATTGTAAATTACAGAAGATCCATATTCATTTGTTTATCAAAGAACAGATCTTAACGTCACCATTATGTGCATTAACTGACAGGAATGAACTATATGTGATCTTATTGTAAGGTTTAAGGATCTTATCTGAATTAGGGTATATTGAAAATTTGCAGGTTAAATACAGTGCTGCATTGCATTAGGGAATTCACTAAAATGGATAAACAGAGTATATGTTTTCATAGTCTCTATTTACAAAGGTTTCTGATTTTGATCTACCGTATCCAGGTTACCCAAAATGCTGCCATTTCCTCCTAACTGGTTCTTTCATCCAATCCTTATTGCCATTTGCTTTGTTTGGTGCCTTTTTACCTCTAATTTGAACAAATGCACACAGTCTAAAGCAGCGTTTCTCAACCTTAGCACATGTGATGGTTTGGGCTGGTTAGTTCCTTATTGTAGGTAGCTGTTTTGTTCATTATAGGATGTTGGGCAGCATCCCTGGCTTCTGTTTCCTAAATGCCAGTAGCACACACCTCCAGTCTATGACAAACAAAAATATCTCCTGACATTGTCAAATGTTCCTGGGGCAAAATTGCCTGAGTTGAGAACCTCTTGTCTAAGGCAGTGTCTGTTTACTTCCTCAGTCTCACTTCTGTTCATGATGGTTGCCATTTTAATGGTTCTAAGCCTTGCTTTTATTATGTCTCTTCTCTGCCCCTAAACTTCCAATGACTTTTTACCCTAGTATTCAGAACTTTATTATCCTCATCCCTGTCTTTTTGTTTCGTTTTTAACAAGTACTAATGCACGTGTTAACAAATTGCACCAACAGGATGAAAAGCTAGTCTCCTCCTGCTCTGCTTCTCTCTTTTCTCATCCAAGAGGCAACTTTAAAACAATCTCTGCTTTACTTCCAGTAGTTTTCTCCAAAGCTCTAGATATAATCATAGTTTTATTTATTTGACTTATCAATTTTAGGCAATATCTATTGGTTCTGATTTAAAGTTGGTATTGTAGCTCAGTTATATAATTTGTCATTTTCCCTCCCTTCTTTCCATATTTTGACATTTAGGTAACTATTCATATTCATATATAATTGGATTTTCCTGGTGTCTCAGTTGATAAAGAATACACTGCCAGTTCAGGAGACACAGATTCGATCCCTGGATCGTGAAGATCCCCTGGCACAGGAAATGGCAAACCACTCCAGTATTCTTGCCTGGAAAATTCCATGGATAGAGGAGCCTGGTGGGCTAAAGTCCACAGGGTTACAAAGAATTTGATATGACAGAGCATGCATACTCAATCACTCATGGTGTAATTTAAAAAATAATATATTATTGGTTAGTCAACTTTCAGAACCACAATTTTGTACCCTCTGAAGCTGAGTGGGACTGGAGACCTAGTTGGCAATGTAGACATTTTCATTCTGTCTTGCAAATATAAACAAGCTTCTATGCTTTATTTTTAGGTTGACTGTTTAAGTTCAAAGCCGGTAAGCAAATTTTACATTATTATGATTATGCAAATATTTTCAATGCCAGGTCAAGTAGAGAGCTGTAATTTTATTTTCTTCTCCATAGGTCATGATCTTTGTGTCACTTGAAGGAGAATGATCTGTGTCATAGCAGAAAAATTCTTTCTTTAACTCTCAATTATGAAAATCATAATATGTTTTACTTTAATTCATAAGTAGCCTGTATCTTTCTTATGAGTTTTTACTTGCCTCATTTCTTATGCTGCTGCTGCTCTTCAGCCTCTAAGTCATGTCCTACTTTTACTACTATCTTGGCCTCTTAAGTCTTCTTAAGTAAACTAAAGGAGTAGCTCCTATCTGGTAATACTCACCTCTCAAGACAGAGGAGCTGTGGTAGGACCAAATGTTGACACTTTGTTGCTTATGTTATTTCCATTCACTTTCCAAGACAGTCATTTGTCCATACCTGACACCAATTGATCAGGAAACATTCCCTTGATGGCTCTTCCTTCTCCAGCCCCGTGCTGCCCTCACGGAAGAGTCCCAGAGAAGGTCCTTGAGTGATGGGCTGGATAAAGAGTGACAGTGAATAAGTAGGACCGATAATACACCCACACTCTGGAGAGATTTCAGAACTTTCATTCTATTCTTGGTGTTCTGAAAATTTATGATCTATCTAGACAGTTCTTTTATTTACCTGTTGTTCTGAGCGCTTGGTAGATTCTTCCAATTCAAAAGACTCATTCCCTTCTTGTGGGGAAGATTCCTCAATTATCTTTTTAGTGACTCCTCCTTCCTGTTTTCACTCATTCTTCTAGGAATTAAATGACATCAATTGCTTTTATATGGATCTTTTATCTTTTTAGAGCTTCCCTGTTGGCCCAGATGTAAAGCATCTGCATGCAATGTGGGAGACCCAGGTTCAATCCCTGGGTTAAGAAGATGTCCTGGAGAAGGCAATGGCACCCCACTCCAGTACTCTTGCCTGGAAAATCCCATGGACGGAAGAGCCTGGCAGGCTACAGTCCATGTGGTTGTAGAGTCGAACATGACTGAGCGACTTCACTTTCACATTTCACTTTTTATTTTTAAAACATGTACTTTATTATTTTAGCGTTTTGTTCTGTGATATTTTTCCAGATGTTTATTTTTGTTTATTTATTTATTTATATTTTTAATACTTTATTCTACGTTACAATACTGTATTTGTTTTGCTTTTTAATTAATTAAAAAATATTGGCAATAGCAAATTGTTTTGATTGCTTTTTGATTGTTTTTTTTTAACTGAAAATATTCTGTTCTTGTTTTATGAATAAAAGCATCCTTGCTATTCTCAGGAGTTAAACTGGTGTTCTTTTCTGTTTCCTAAATTATCTTCATTTCTCTCAGGCTTAACTTCCTTTTCTATTTGTTTATCTCCGTTTTCTTTTCAAGGGTTTGTGATAGAAGCACTGTGAGGATGTAAATCTAGTTTTGCTTTAGGAAGTAGCACCTCAGGCACTGACTGTCCCACAGGCAATGCAAAGGCTCCCCTTTGAAATTCCAGTTTGCACACAGGAGCCTCATCTTTGCCCAGTTAACTTAAGGTTCTTTGTAATTCTTTCCACCTACACTCCAGAGAGTGCTTTACATTTTCCTGCTTAAAGACAAGAATATGGATTGATATATATCCTTAGTAATAATATAGGAATTGTATTAAAATGTATGCTTCTCTTTGAAGAGCCCATTAAGAAATGAAAATGTATTTGCATTTCTATATGGTTGTGAATTTCACGAAGCTTGTGTTTTATACTGGTAATGAAGACTTAGTCAACCCTTTAACTTAGTAGGCATAATAATTAAGCTGGTCTGGTTTCTCTGTGCTCCTTCCCAATGTCAATGTGAATGTTACATGATTTGATGAAGGGCCTTGGAGCATAAGCTTTCAGTTTTTTTGAAATCTAAAATTAATGGTAATGCATTTTACATCAAGAAACAGTAAACACATATAAACATAAATATGCAGTAAACTAAAATATATACTATATGCAAAGCAATTTTATATTTCCCTTTATGTTTCAGTTTTAAAAATTCTGATCTAGACTTACAAAACTTGTTTTATGACTCACTAATCATTTCATAGTGTGCAAAACAGTGTTGAAGGATTAAAAAACAATCCTAAGAATTAAATGAAAATGTACTCTGGGTTTTCAGAGTATAAAATTCCTTTTCTGAAGTTATTTTCTTTAATTTTTAAACATTTAACATTTTAACATCAGAATCTTATGTGTATTTAACATAACAATTCTTAGCAACTTTGTTATCTGGATATTTTCTCCAAAACTCAAACTTAGAGGAAAAAAACCACAGAACTAAAATGCATGTTGTTCAGTTGCTCATTTGTGTCCGACTCTTCGCGACCCCATGGACTGCAGCATGCCAAACTTCCCTGTCCTTCACCATCTCTGGGAGCTTGTTCAAACTCATGTGTAAGTGAGCCGATCATTGCCTGGTATGACAATGGATATACTTGGTCATTGTCCTTGTTAGGATATTGGGGTATTGTATGGTCAATGCTGCGTATTTTTTATGGCATGGAATTTACAACATACTTCAAATAATTTTCATCAAAAAAGTTTTAGCATTGTTGCTTGGTTTTGGTCCATTTTTGTATTTTGAATTCCCCCAAAGAGGGCTAGAAACAAATGGTCCACAGACCACGCTGCAGATGCCCCTCCAGCAGGTGGCTGCTCAGCTGATCATACTTGGATCAGATTAGTTGAGCACTCTTTAAGATTGATTAAAATCTAGGACTGGCAGAGAAAGGGATCCAACAAAATCATCAGGCAAGTATAGTTATGTCATACAGAAAAGTAATTCTGTATTCAGAACTGGTTTCTTAGAAAAGTAGAGACACAGCAGCGAATTCTAAATCAAAAACTCGTTTCAGGGAAATAACCCATGACTGAAAAGTAACTGTGAGCCCACCCATGGTTAACATCAATTATGTGTTGAGTAAATGAGGGTTTGTTTTCAGTTGTAATTTGGGAAATTAATTAAGTAGCTAGGAAGTTGTATAAGGTACACTGTTTTAAGTGGATTCTGTTATACTTCTGAAATTAAGTATTGGTTAACTTGTGTGAAGAGCTTCCCTGGTGGCTCAGACAGTAAAGCATCTGCTTGCAATGCAGGAGACGTGGGTTCAATCCCTGGGTCGGGAATATCCCCTGGAGAAGGAAATGGCAACCCACTCCAATACTCTTGCCTGGAAAATCCCATGGACGGAGGAGGCTGGCAGGCTACAGTCCATGGGGTCACAAAGAGTCAGACACGACTGAGCGACTTCACTTTAACTTGTGTGAAAGGGAAAGTAAAATACACCTAGGTAGTTTTTTCTTTTTTTTTCCTTCACTGGCGGTTGGAAGAAAGATGACTTTTAAAGTTTTCCAGAGCCCTTCCAAAAAGGGCTTGTTGAGGATTCATTTAAGGAATGGCCGCACAAATAATCACAGATGACGGTGTCATACCACTTCATTAACTAGGTAAAGGAAAATAGCAACATTTTCATTTTAATGAGATGTCAGTTCCCTCCCTTGCCATACCATGCATCTTAATGTCCTTGTCTGCACTGACTTGGGGCTCCAAAGCTCTGTCATTACTTTGCAATCCCTTTCTATAATTTCTTGTGACACAGGATGCTTAAATCCACAAGAAATGTGAGGTGAGGCAGAGAATCCTGCAGACTGACTTGCTATATGCAGAACATTCATTTGCATTATTCATTAAATAAGAGCACTGATTTGCATCTCATTCTGGTTGTCTCCTTTAGGTGAAAAAATACTGGAGAACTCTGCATGTTCTCCCAATTTTTATATTAATAAAAATTATTAGAGGAATTAAGCTTGATTGCTGTCCTAGATTTTGTCCTGCATCATTTGCAGTTTTGCTTAAAAAAAAACCCTCACACCCTAAACACTCCTAAAATCCCCAAACCAATATACATTTTCCCTTTTCTGTTTAAAATATTTGAAGCTTTAACATTTGATGAAAGATCTGAATACATAAATATATTTTATTGAAATGCAAAATGAGACATTTATTTATGATCCATATCTTATGTTAGGAATGGGAAGGAGGTGGGGGTGGAAAAAATAGTATAGGCACAAGTACATCTTCCTAAATCTCATTTTAGAGAAATTTCCTAGCAACAGAAACATGCCACAAATTAGAAGATACTGCTGGTAATAAATCCTTCTGATTTTGGTGGTCAAATCCATGTGATGAAATTTTGCTTTTTATTTTCTCTTCAGAAGCAATGACCAATTAAGACTATACTTTCAGGCAAGCTATAGCCTCATCACTATAAAAATGTACTCATTGATGTTCTACTAAGTGAGTAGAGAGGTTTGTGTTGGTCGCGAGTTCTGGTAAGTACAAGAAAAAAATTTTTAAATCCTTCTTTTCTTGGTCTGTAGTCTCAATTCCCCAAGGTCATAGTAAACTTCCCAGCACTTGCCAGTTCCTTGTCATTGGTGTTGTAGGGCTTTATTTATGTCCTCTAGAAATTCTCTGGGATTCTGAGGAATCACGCTGTACAGGAGGCTCTGATCTGCAGTCATGTGTTCAATCGGAACCACTGGTGCATTGACAAAGGAAAAACAGGACATCATGTGGATAGCAGCCCTCTTTATCCTTCTCAAGAGAAAAGGGAGCAGAAGAGTCAAAGATGATTCTTTTGCCTGCTGATTTGTTGCAGTTCGGTTGCCCCCGAATAAATGATGGTATTCTATCAAAGGCTGCATTGAATCTAGTGGTCATGGATCAATCACAGCATCCAAAATGAATAGAATACCTTTGTTATTAAGGTGACATTGTAACTAGAAACATGGTGTCTGGCAGGCTGGGATGGTTTGTCTCAAGTAGAGATTTTATGCAAATTGTACGTTGTTTCATCAACACAAGTAACAGAAGATTGAATCGATTCTTTTGCTCTACTTTTTGTTTCTCCCAAAGGCTTTAAGTTCACTCGTGTAAGGAGGTCATCACAAACATTTATTATCCTTGTTCATGGGACACTCCCCCACACAACTACTGTTTATTCTTGTCTGGTTTCTGTGATTAATGTTGTGATGCAAAGCAATTACCTCTTTATGGCCAACTCTGGCCTACTGCAATGTTTAACGGTTTTTGGCATCCCCTAAAGGAACACCATTTTTTAAATAGTTCTCATTTGCATCATACTGACTCTGGAATTCAATCCAAGATTTGATTTTTGGCCAATGACCAAAGAAGTCCGCAACCAGTTAGGTCAACTTCAAATTCTGTTTTTATTGTAGGAGTGATTGTTTAAAGAAATTTTTTGCCTCGAGCACTCACTTTTATTAAAATAATAAAGTTCCTTTTCACTTATTTAATTAGGACCACATGGTGACCTTTCAAAGTAACAAATATTAATATTAAAAATTTGGGGCAGCTATGTTTAGTTGTATCAATTTTGGGTGATTATACCATTTGGAGGACATTAGTCTTCTGTTTTCTTAAATGTCATAATGGGTTCATAATGCCATGGTTTATGTATAAAAAAGTCGCTGCTGAGCTCTTCCCATTATAGAAGTCTTATGGTGGTTTTGGAATCCTGAATGAACTGAAGAGATTACATGTGAATGTCTCATACACTTTCCAAAAATAACATGGCCAAAAGACAACTGTAATTTCCCATCTTCCTCACCTCTCCCCACCCCCACCCCCTGAAACATACTGATCATCTCAGCAAGTTGTATTACCGTTCCCCATTTGACTAAGCCAAAATCTAGTAGTCATCCTTGATCCCGTTTTACTCTCATGCTTATGATCAGATTACTATTGCTGTATAACAAACTACCTCAAAACTCAGTGGCACAAAGTGAAGAAGTATCTGTATGGGAAAGATATTGTAGTACCCATCTTTGGTACATGCTATCAACCCCTGTTCACCTTCTGTCCACAACTATTCACATCCTTTCCACATGCAAAAAAACACCAGATTCCTCCCTCAAAATTCCCAGAGTCTCATCTTATTGCTTGAAGTCTGGGATGTTGTCATCCAGATCGGATCAAGGTGCCAAGGAGGATCTGTGGGTGTGGTTCTTCTAGCATGTTTCTCCTCAATCTCTGAAGAGCTATGGGTAAAGGATTCCAATTAACTTTTCTCTTTCTCCTGTATGACCAACATGCAATGGGGGTCAAGCATAGGGTAACCACTATAAGCATTCCCATTTAAAAAAGGGGGTGGGATTGGGGGCAGAGAAAGAGAGGCACACAAGCTGTCACCATTCAGTGATGGTTCTGAAATTCAGTTGGGCACATCTTGTTGTTTTCTTGATAGGAGCTCATATCTGTCCCTGCTAAGCTGCTAAGTCGCTTCAGTTGTGTCCGACTCTGACCCCATAGATGGCAGCCCACCAGGCTCCCCCATCCCTGAGATTCTCCAGGCAAGAACACTGGAGTGGGTTGCCATTTCCTTCTCCAATGCATGAAAGTGAAAAGTGAAGGGAAGTCGCTCAGTCGTGCCTGACTCTTAGCGACCCCGTGGACTGCAGCCTACGAGGTTCCTTCATCCATGGGATTTTCCAGGCAAGAGTACTGGAGTGGGGTGCCACTGCCTTCTCTGATATCTGTCCCTAAGCAGTTGTTTACTCTAGCTGTAAAGTCTACCTTTCCTAGCGTTTGGCTTCACTCCCTGTGTTGTTATTCTGTCTTTTCCAGAAGAAATAACCCACATTTGCAGCTGACTCGGTGGTGCTAGTCATAAAGAGCCCAGCTGCCAATGCAGGAGAGAGGGGATACGGGGTTCGGGTTCGATTGCTGGGTCAGAAAGATCCCCTGAGGAGGACATGGCAACCCACTCCAGCTGGAGAACCCCATGGACAGAGGAGCCTAGCGGGCTACAGTCCATAAGGTCGCAAAGAATCGGACATGACTGAGGTGCCTTAGCATGCAAGTGTTCTCTTACTGCTTCTTGCCCAAAGTAGGTCATGGGTCCAAAGACCCTACCCACTTCATTGCATCGTGTATCTCCAGCCCTTTAGGTCCAAGGTGATGCAGTTATCTTTAATGCTTTCGGGGTTCCTGTATATCAAACCACATTAGACAAAAGACACCCCTTGAAATCTCTTCAGTATCTGTAGGACAAAACCCTTAAGAGTCTGGGTGCCCATTGTTTAAAAAGGCATGCCCTTAAATCCAGAAGGCCTTGTGTGTATTTGAAAGGTTTATGAGGTACCATCTTAAATCTTTCTGAAGTTTTAATGAAAGATTTTACAGTCGCTGTCTTTTCTTCATCCTAATGTTGGAGATGTTTTCCTAACAAGCTAGGATTTGATCTTTGCACTGAAGCCCTATCTCACTTTGAGATCTTCTGTGGAGAAATACTGAATGAACAATTTTTTAAAAAAGCCCAGAAAGACCTTTTATATTTCTGTTCAAGTTTACTTAAAAGCTAAATGGTTCCTTTTTCTTTATATCTACCTCTCTTACACATGGCAAAAAGAAACAGATTAGCACTTTTAGTATTCTAAGAAATATCCTTAGCCAAATCTGCCAGTTTATTAAGCAGATTTTTTTAATTTTCCATGTAAATGCAGCCATAGGGTTGCCAAACTTTCTACCACTGTATAGCAAAGGCCAGTTTTTTTTTCTTTTTCCTAGCTTCCAATAATAGTTTCTTCCTTTTCATCCAAGCTTTCACCGAAGTTTCCTTAAAGGCCTTTCTAGCTTTCACTGACTGTCTTCACTGGCTTTACTGGGTTTCACTTACCTTCATCACCTGTCTTTTTAAGGTCCTTTGAGCTTTTTCCCATGGTCCAATTCCAAAGCCAGTGCCACATGTTTTAGGCTTTTGATATGTCTGAACTCCATTCTGGTACTAAATTTCTATTTTACTTGCTATTTTTGCATAAGCAACCGCCTCATGATTTAGTAGCACAAATTATCTTTTTATTATGTGTGCAGATTCTGTGGATCAGGGATTTAGACAAAATATGATTAAGATGGCTTGTTTTTGTTCTAAAACTGCTAGGATGTGAGTTGGTAGAACTCAGCAGCTGGGGGTCAATTTGATAGCTGGAGCCAGAATTATCTCAAGGCGTCTTCATTTGTGTGTCTGGCAGTTGATGCTGACTATCAGTAGTCCAACCTCAGCTTGGATGTTTGGTGAAGTACCTTCATGTGGCCTCTCTGTGTGGCCTGGGCTTTCTCACTATGTGATGGACTCAGAGTAGCTGAATTTACTACATTGAAACTCAGACGCTTCAAGTGTCATAGCATACAAAGTGTGTATTTGTTTCCTGTTACTGCTATAACAATATGCCCAAACTGGGGGGCTGAAAACAGAAATTCATTATTTCGCAGTTCTGGAGCCTGGAAGTCTGAAATAAAGGTGTTGGCATGGCCATACTTCTTCTGAAGGCTCTAGGAAGGCTTCTGGAGGTTGTCAACAATCTTTCACGTTCTCTGTCTTTCAGCTGCATCCCTCTAATTTCTGCCTCTGTTTTCACATGGCCTTTCCTCTGTATCAGTATGTCCTCTGCTCTTTTTATAAGGACTATGAATTATACTGAAATTAGGGTCCACTCCGATCTACCATGTCCTTAATTTGACTAATTGCAGCTACAGAAACCCTACTTCTAAACAAGGCCATTTTCTGACATTTCGTGGGACACTGTTTAACCCAGTAGAAGTTGGAGACTGCACTGTCTCTATAACTTAGCTTTGGAAGGCTATGTAGGATCGTTTGCACTGTGCTTCGTTTGGTTGCAGCAGTCACAATCAGGCCCTGGTTTAACAGGAGCAGAGTTAGATTCTCCTTACTGATGGAGGACTTTCAGGGTCACAGTGTAGAAGAATTTGTGCTATAAAATGTTTTTGTGTTCATCCTTGAAAAATGCAGTCTGCCACACCCTTATCCAGTTCGTGACCAAATTCTATTGATTCTGCCTCCAAAATATATCTCACATCTGTTCCCTTACTTCCTTTGCCACCCACTCATGCAAATAATTTCTCATCTGAATTATTGCATTAAACTCTTATCCGATCTTTCTGTACCCACTTTCGCCTCTTCTAACCTTTTACCACCACACTGCAAGAAAAGAGGTATTAAAACTATAAATTTACTCATATCACTCTGTTTAAATCTCTTTGGGGGCTTTCAATTGCTTGTATGGGCTTCCCTGGTGGCTCAGATGGTAAAGAATCTGACTATAATGCAGGAGACCTGGATTCAGTCCCTGGGTTGGGAAGATCCCCTGGAGAAGGGAATAGCAACCCACTCTAGCATTCTTGCCTGGAGAGTTCCATGGACAGGGGAGCCTGATGAGCTATATATAGTCCATGGGGTCGCAAAGAGTGGGACACGACTGAGCGATAACACACATCCGTACAAATTGCATGTACAATACAATGTAGATGACTCCCAAAAGCTGGAGAGGCCTTACAAAAATCTGTCTTTCCAGCTGTCTTGATGAAAAGGCATGCCACCTTTTTCTTCATGTACTTGTCTCTAGTCACTCAGGCCTTTGACAGCTCTTGGATCAACCCAATCATGTTTGCATCTTAGAGACTTTGCACTTATACTTTCTTCTGCCTGGAAATCTCTTTCACATTTTACATATTCTATGTTTCATATTAAATGCTACCACTTTAATAATAATGATAACAATGATTATAGCTAACATTCTTTTGAGTTAGCTTAAACCATTTTTCAGACCTTAGAGCTAATCATTGTATCTGGATTATTTTTAAAAATCTCCATAACACCTGGTGAAAGAGGTTCTATTATCATTCTTATTTTATAGGTAAGAAAGCTGAGGCTTAAAGATTTTATATGATGCTCCCAAAGTTGTATTACCTTGTGCTATATAATACATACCATGTACTAGAGTTCAGAATTATACTTCAAGATTGTCTGACTGCAGAGACTGCCCTTTCAACCACTAGACCCTGCTGCCTCTACAGGAAACCTCATTCTGTACTTTATTCTTAGTCATAACACTTATTTCTTTTCTTCATTTTGTTGATCACTCTTTGTAGTTTAATATATATATATATATATATACACACACACACACACACACACACACATATATGTATATATTTATTTATTGCTTATCTTTCCAACTAGTATTAAATAATTTTTGTTATTCATAGCTCTGTCTTACCACCCACAAAGTACATGGCACATGGTAAATAATTAGTATTTTATGAATAAATGTAGTGGCGTTTTGATGAATATTTAACCACCAGTTTGTGGTGGGGTTGGGGACTGATTGTAGCTTTTTGAATTTCCATACTCTCACCTCAGAACTTATTTCAAGCTGCAAAGAATTTAACAGCTGACTCACAAGATTCCTGAAAATTCAGTTCTAGCATAGCAGTCATTCTAGATGAACCAATGAATGATTGATGTAAAGAACATCTGCAGTCACTGGTTTTCAAGGGGACAGGGGTGTTCTCTCTATAAGCTCTTGTGGTTTTAGTTCCGAAGAGATCAAACACATTGGTGAGGGTTCAGAGCATAGCTCCTTTTAGAGCTGCAGAAGGGCAATGAAGAGTTAACATGGCATCTAAAATACTAAATATCTCCACAACAATGTAGTGAGAAACTCTGAGACCAGATACTGTCATTTCTTCGTCTTTTTTTCACTGCCTCAGGTGTTGGCAAGGACATGTATGATTCAGAAGCAAGGACAGGATGACTTTGTTTTATCCTTTACAGGGAAAGGATAGCTGGGATTGGAGTAGGAAGGAGTGAATAGAAAGGAGAAGGGGGAGGGGAGCCATTAATATTTCATGTTAGGTGTAAAAATGTTCAGTTGCAGCTTTGGCTAGGGAGAGAAATTTCCTTGAAAATATTTGTTGGAGTTTTATGCTAAATGATTGTACAGAAGACTGATTTATGATTGGTCCAATTATTTACCTCTGTATGTAATATGGAGTGACATAGGCATTAGTTTTTAAATCACTATATGCCATTCAGCATTGCTGCCAACATTTTATTTGACAGTTAATTTTAAAAATATTGCGTGAGTTTTTTGATCAGCAGTCTCATGCTGGTTAGAATCTAGCAATAGATGTGAATGAATGTGTTGCATTTGGTGGGACTGTATTTATCACATTAAGTATGAAAGTCTTGGCATCATGTTGGCTGACTACAGAGTGGTAAGAGAAGGTGCTGAGATGCTTAAATGTCTCAGTCATGGACAGCATATAATACGCCTCTTATTTAACTGACAAGTCTACACTTTGGTCCCATATCTTTCAGTCCCTTCACACTTTGCATAAGTAATATCTCCTATTATGCACATTCACTCAGGGGTTTTGAATGAATAAACTCTACTCTCCTTACCAGCTCCAGGATCCAGAGTTTTAAAAGTGCATGTGTAATTAATTTGGGTTTAGAATTTTGAGTAAATATCATGAGAAATGCTTTTCTCTTTATTAATTTCTAGGTTTGAGTCTAAAATTACATGAATAATATTGGAGAAAGACTGTCTCAGTTGGAGACAAAAACATTATATTTGTGTCTCATGGTAATCTACCTGAGGGTTAATGGACCCAGAACCCTCTGGACAGTTCACAAATCCACATAACAGGGCAGATTTTTGCATTAGGATTCCTGACTTAGCTGAAAAATGTGAAAAATCAGATGCAGCCAAAGAGTTCCCTATTGATTACAAATGTGAGGATCAAGAGTAAATTATTCCATCTAAGGCAGCATTTATTTAAATTTAAAATAGTCCTTCTTGTTAATCTCATTTTGGTTAGTAGCATATAAATCAATGACATTTTTAAGAGTATTAATTCCATTACATCTGAGGGGCTTCCTGTGACAGAATAGGCATCGATATCCAGTTATATTTTGGGGGTGTCTAATTGTGCTCATCTTCTCCTACGAGAATTCCAAAACTGCAACTCATTGCTGAACAGCCATCAACAGGAGAATATTAGAACCCACCACAAAAGATATCCCACATCCATGGGAAAAGGAGAAGCCCCAAGGAGACAATAGGAGGGGTGAAATCACATTTAGAATCAAACTCCATACCTGCCAGAGATGCTCAGAGGGCTCAGACAAAACCTTGTGTGCACCAGGACCCAGAGACCCCACAGAATCTGAGCCAGACCTGCCTTTAAGTGTTTGTCTCTTGTGGAGGCATGGGTCAACAGTGGCCTAACATGGGGTCAGAGGCTCTGGTTGCAGCAGACCTGGATCACGCCCACACTGCAGGCGGATTCTTTACCAACTGAGCCACAAGGGAAGCCCTAAGCACACATTTATTTTCTTACACATTACTTCCAGCTGTACCAAACTGCTCAAAGTTGTCATTGGATCATGCATTATGTTATTTGTGCTTTTGCACACATTTCTTCCTCTACCCAGAACTCCTTTCGTGTTAACTAACTCCTGTCATTCTTCAAAACTCAGCCTGAAAGTTATACTTCAGAGATGGTTGGTCCCCGTACTCTGCACCTCTACCCACAGCTGATGGTTTGGTACACCACTGTACACTGAACTTCTCCAAGGCAGTAACCAAGCATTCTTCAATGATTGTGTGAAGTGGTCACCAGTGCAAGCAATTCTCTCATTTGAAACTTTTCCCCTATTTTCAGCATTCCTTAATTAATTATAGTAATCCCCACATACCTAAGGAGGATACTTTCCAAGATGCCCAGTGGATACCTGAAACCAGGGGTAGTACCAAACCCTCACATATATTGTTTTTTTCTGATACATACATACCTATGATAAAGTTTAATTTATAAATTAGCTGTAATAACAAAGAACAATAATAATAGAACAATTATAACAATATACTATCATAAAAGTTGTGTAAATGTGCTCTATTTTGCTCTCAAAATATCTTATTGAACTGTACTCACCCTTTGTGTGATGATGTGAGATGGTAAAATGCCTCCGTGATGAGATGAAGTGGAGTGAATGATGTAGGCATTGTGACATAGCATTAGACTACCACTGACAATATGTCAGAAAGAGGACTATCTGCTTCAAGTAACCCTTGATCATCAAGCCACTGTGACGTCCATGGCTGGCTGTCAGGAGCAGATGTCAGTGGTTATGGATCCCAGATGGGAAGGAGTGGAAGAGGAAGAGATTTCATCGGACTACTCAGAATAGCATGCAGTTTAAAATTTATAAGTTGTTTATTCCTGGAATTTTTCATTATTATTTTCAGACCATGATTAACTAAACTGGAAAACAAAACCACAGACAAGAGGAGACTGTTGACTTAAATCAGAGTCTCCTTACAGAAAAAATAAATACACGTCAGTTTCCCCAATTTCTCCTAAAACTCTTTCCAGTTAACTCAGGCACATAAGTCAATACTTGTATGCATTCTTGTTTTTTCTTCCTTCTGTTTCCTTCTGTCTTTTCATTTGTGAATCATGAGACAGCCCCAGTTATACAAAGTCCATGTATGCAAGCCAACATCTGTAGCCAAGAAAAGAAGATCAAAAATGTTTAAAAGTCTACCAATAATATCACTCTATAACATGTTTTAAAATTTCTAGAAGACTCTGTCAGGTCTCTAATATTTCTATTATCCTCTCCTCAGTCTCAATACAATTTGCTTTACTTCCTATAACACTATTAAATAATGAATAATATATTTCCTATTACCTTCATAATGATTATCAATGACAACGTAAAGTTTCTATTGTATTTTTAATTAAATATATGATGATTCAACTGGAATACAGGTTGCACAGACTTTTATGGTTTGACCTGGAAACTAATAACCATTTGTCAGAGTTACTGTGAGGAAAAAATGCTTTCCAGATTCTAAATAGCTACCTTACAAACTTTGAGACATAGTCCTTATGCAAGCTGTGGTCTACTTATATTCGAATTTGTATAGTTTCTCTACAAATTCAAAGAAAATTTACACTGCTTTCCATATGTGCTTAGGGAAAATGAAAGTTTAGTGAAACATGTGCTTTAGAGTGGTGCAGATGTGGATTTGAATTTCACTGCAACCGTTATTTTTTTCTGTATTAATGGATAGTTTAAGCCTCAGTTTCCTCATATGTGACATGAAGATAAATACTCCTGTGTGCATGTGTCAGGCAGCTAGTGTTACCAGATAAAATACAAAGCAGTTAAGTTTGAATTCCATGAAAACAATGAATATTTTTCTGTAAACATTTTAACACATATAATTTTAGTATGAAAATTTTCATTGTTTATCTGAAGCTCAGTTTTTAACTGGGCATGCTGTATTAGCATTTGTTAAGTATGGCAAACCTACGGGAGAGCTAGTTTATCTGTGTGATGCCCATATATATGTGATACAGAAAATGTGGGATTCCTTCTGCAGCCCTTAGCTACAGTGGTCAGCTATGCTGATACTAAGTAGGTCTCCACTAGCTTACCGCTTACTCCCAAATGCTACCCTCTGCCTCAGCAAATTACGTAGTCACAGAGCCCCACCACTAAACAGTCTAATGAGAAATCACAGTACTGGTCATTCTTGGATTTTGTTCTTCAGAAACTATGTGGATACATGAAGTGATTTTCGACACTCAATTTAAAAATATGATGGCATCTTTGAAGTTCAGCATGATATGTAAGAATGGGTGTGGGCTAAGTCTCTGCACTTGTGTCCAACTCTTTGCACGCCTATGGACTGTAGGCCGCCATGCTCTTCTGTCCATGGGATTCTCCAGACAAGAATACTGGAGTAGGTTGCCTTCCCCTTCTCTAGGGAAGGACGGGTAGACAGTATTTGAAAATCATCTGCTATTCGACATGGAAGGAACTTAAGAGGCCATCCTAGCTACTCCTTTTTATATTGATAAGGGGCCTGACCCCCAGAGAGTTCAACAGATTTGCCTGAGCCCTGGCTGGAATTTCAACCCTCTGACTTCAGACTCAGTAGGGTTTTCTCCTACAGAGTTTCTCCTGCAGTGTTTCCTATCTAATTCCTTCTGTGACTTATTAGAATATGCTTGTATGCAGTGACAGGGTGTGATCTGTTTCATTTCCTCTGTGTGGTGCCTTGCCCAGGATTCTCAATTATATCCAGGAGGTATGGATATAATTGATAATTTGGTGCACCATAGTGTGTAAACATTGCCTTCAAGTTGGCCACTGCATTTTTAATCATAAAATCATATCTATTAAAATATTTTTTATGCATTACATTGGGTCACATTAAAATGTGATTATTTAAAAATAATGATCTTATTCCCAGACCCTTATAAATAAAACACATTTCTTCCCATTCTTCACGCTACGGTGATACACTGTTGGTATCAAAGGTAGATTATAGTGTAACTTTCATCACTACAGTTTATTTGGTTAGTCTTTGTTTTCAATAAAGTAGTAAAATTTAAATTATTCTTGATTCAAATAAATTCTAAAAATGACATCTGTGGAACGATTGGAAATTTGAACATTGGCTTTAAAGTGATGTTAAAAATCATTAATAATTCTTTAAATGTGATAATGGTATTGTAGTTAAATTTAGATACATGTACTGATATGCCTGTGAATGTACTCTTGGATTAGTTTCAGAATTGTACTGTCAGAAGAGGCGAGATTAAGTAGAGAAGAGAAAAAGCAAGATTGGCCATGAGATAATTGTTGAAGGTGGTTGATAGGTGCAAGGAGGTTTCAATTATACTATTCTGTCTGATTTTGAATATGCTTAAAATTTTCTGTAATAGGAAGTTAAAATTATGTTCCTGACTTCCAGACTCTAGTCTGATTATGAAAGTGACAGTCACTCCATCGTGTCTGACTCTTTGCAACCCCATGGACTGTAGCCTGCCAGACTCTTCTGTCCATGGAATTCTCCAGGCCAGAATACTGGAGTGGGTAGCCATTCCCTTCTCCAGGGGATCTTCCCAACCCAGGAACTGAACCTAGATCTCCTGCATTGCAGATTGATTCTTTACCATCTAAGCCATCAGGGAAGCTTTAGTCTGATTATACAGAGTTCAAATAAAATTATATCACTTCACATCAGAGATTTTAATGCTTATATTTAATGGACAGAAATAACATTTGCCTTCAAGTCCATTACTTGTTGGCTTTTTTTCTTTTTTCACTCTTTCTGTTCATTTGAGAGAGTCACATATAATAGAAAGAATTTAGAACTTTGGGAACTCAGAGAATCTAATTCTAGCAGGTCTCTCCCTGCCTTTTGTAATTTGCATGACCTCAGGCAAGATACTTAATCTCTTTGGGCCTCAGTTTTCTTATTATGCAAAATGAGATCATTGTTCTTTGGTCTCCTGGGGCATTCAGCTCTGAAATTGTTTGACATGATATCACACTCAGGCTTTCCAAATCCACCATTAAGCTGGCTCATGGTGTGTTTAATCTTTATTCTCTCCCTGTTAATGGAGTAATGGGCTGTATTCTAGGAACAACTAGTTTTAACATAAAGATACTAGGAATGTGATACAAAATATTGTATGCTTCCTATGCATCTTCTATGTATGAGTTTATTATTAAATCCTTCTGAAAAGAGCTGATATTTCTATCGATATTACTTAGTGGAAAAGTTACAGAAACTATTTCCCACTTTGAAAATTGAACAATGCTCTTGATGTGGTATTAATATAAACTCTTTCAAGATTCAAAGGGTTTACTTTCATTTTAGAATTCAAGATTTTTAAAAAATAATACTGTATTTACTCTCTCTATGTAATTTTGATACCTCCAGTTATGTCCCCAGCATTCTATATGAAGGCTGTTATATTCTCATGTAGTAGACATTGTCCTCTTCACCAGTTTTATTGTTTATTTTTTGAACTGTCCCTAAATTTGTAGTATGGCATATATTATGCATATTGTGTTTATACCATTTTTTTCCTAAAGGCAAGACTTTAGAATATGTGAAGTATAGCCCTAATTCACTGTATTTATAATTTCTACCCAAGAATTCAGTTTCATTGCAGTCCTATCGTCATTGCAAAACAATTTTTTTTATGAAAAATAAGCATTGGATTCTACTTTATAGTAATGCCAAATATATTATCTGAGTGTCACATCAAGATTCATCCATTCAACAAACGTTTAATGAACGTCTTCTAGGTGTGTTAATTTTGAAAAGAAATCTTGAAGGAGAGAAGGCTCAGAACAAATTACCAGAGGACACAGATTTCCAATTTTAAACTGATTTATTCCTTAGACAATGTTACTAAGAGACACTTAATTATTCATACACACAGTCCTGCTCTTGCACAGATACTTCAAAATTACCATAATTAATTCAGAGTCCCAACTCCAGCCCCCATAGAATGAAGTGACTGTTTCAGTAGAAGCCACCATGGAGTATCACAAAGTCCATTATTATCACTTTTGAAATAAATCCTTTCTGCTTACTCAGTATCTTTACAATAATCCATTTTATCCATCAGTAGCCTTCTGAACCAGGATTTGTTTGTTTGGTCTCTGTGAAATGATGGGACTTTAATCCAGAGTCTTTCAGGACTACCTTCTGTTTGACCTTGCTGGAATCATGGGGTTTTTCATCAGCCTGTTGGAATACTTGACATGACAAGTAAAAGGATCCATTCCTTCTTTAGTCAGATATACGCTTGAGTAACCATATCAGATTCCCAGACACTGTTTTCATAGTCATTCCTTTTATTCACTCTCCTCTCCTAGAGGTGATAGGGTAGGCTTCTTTGTTAACTAACTCATACTTTTATACTTTGATTTGTTCATAAACCTTTTTTTTTTGAGAATCCACTGTGTGCTAGGTAAATGCAAGAGTAACAAAGATAATGTTAACAACCCCAGTTTTAAAAATAACATATTTTGAAATCTGGTAGTTCTTGTTAGCGTATCAGCTAATCATATGCTCTATGGTTAAATTTAGAACAATGTATTATCTTACTCTGGTCTTTGGTTTCTTTCTGAAAATATTTTAATGAGGTTATTTTCATGGATTCCTATCAGTACATTAGGAGAAGATATGTCCAAAGCAAAAACAATACCCAGCTGTGGATGTGATAGGTGATAGAAGCAAGGTCCGATGCTCTAAAGAGCAGTATTGCATAGGAACCTGGAATGTCAGGTCCATGAATCAAGGCAAATTGGAAGTAGTCAAACAAGAGATGGCAAGAGTGAACGTCGACATTCTGGGAATCAGCAAACTAAAATAGACTGGAATGGGTGAATTTAAATCAGATGACCATTATATCTACTACTGTGGGCAGGAATCCCTTGGAAGAAATGGAGTAGCCATCATGGTCAGCAAAAGAGTCCGAAATGCAGTACTTGGATGCAATCTCAAAATGACAGAATGATCTCTGTTCATTTATAAGGCAAACCATTCATTATCACAGTAATCCAAATCTATGCCCCAACCAGTAATGCTGAAGAAGCTGAAGTTGAACGGTTTTACGAAGACCTACAAGACCTTTTAGAACTAACAGCGAAAAAAGATGTCCTTTTCATTAGAGGGGACTGGAATGCAAAAGTAGGAAGTTGAGAAACACCTGGAGTAACAGGCAAATTTGGCCATGGAATGTGGAATGAAGCAGGGCAAAGACTAATAGCGTTTTGCCAAGAAAATGCACTGGTCATAGCAAACACTCTCTTCCAAAAACACAAGAGAAGACTCTACACAGGGACATCACCAGATGGTCAACACTGAAATCAGATTGATTATATTCTTTGCAGCCAAAGATGGAGAAGCTTTATACAGTCAACAAAAACAAGACCAGGAGCTGACTGTGGCTCAAATCCCTTTTTGCCAAATTCAGACTTAAATTGAAGAAAGCAGGGAAAACCACTAGACCATTCAGGTATGATCTAAATCAAATCCCTTATGAGAAAGGGAATTGAGTGGAATTGAGAAATAGATTTAATGGACTAGATCTGATAGATAAGAGTGCCTGATGAACTATGGATGGAGGTTCGTGACCTTGTAGAGGAGACAGGGATCAAGACCATCCCTATGGAAAAGAAATGCAAAAAGCAAATTGGCTGTCTGGGGAGGCCTTAGAAATAGCTGTGAAAAGAAGAGAGGTGAAAAGCAAAGGAGAAAAGGAAAGATATAAGCATCTGAATGCAGAGTTCCAGAGAATAGCAAGAAGAGATAAGAAAGCCTTCCTCAGCAATCAAAGCAAAGAAATAGAGGAAAACAACAGAATAGGAAAGACTAGAGATCTCTTTAAGAAAATTAGAGATACCAAGGGAACATTTCATGCAAAGATGGGCTCGATAAAGGACAGAAACTGTATGGACCTAACAGAAGCAGAAGATATTAAGAAGAGGTGTCAAGAATACACAAAAGAACTATACAAAAAGGTCTTCACGACCAAGATAATCACGATGGTGTGATCACTCACCTAGAGCCAGACATCCTGGAATGTGAAGTCAAGTGGGCCTTAGAAAGCATCACCTCGAACAAAGCTAGTGGCGGTGATGGAATTCCAGTTGAGCTATTTCAAATCCTGAAAGATGATGCTGTGAAAGTGCTGCACTCAATTTGCCAGCAAATTTGGAAAACTCAGCAGTGGCCACAGGACTGGAAAAGGTCAGTTTTCATTCCAATCCGAAAGAAAAGCAATGCCAAAGAATGCTCAAACTACCACACAATTGCACTCACCTCACATGCTAGTAGAGTAATGTTCAAAATTCTCCAAGCCAGGTTTCAGCAATACGTAAACCGTGAACTTCCAGATGCTCAAGATGGTTCTAGAAAAGGCAGAGGAACCAGAGATAAAATTGCCAACAATTTGATCTGGATCCAACAATCTGCTGGATCATGGAAAAAACAAGAGAGTTCCAGAAAAACATCTATTTCTGTGTTATTGACTATGCTAAAGCCTTTGACTGTGTGGATCACAATAAACTGTGGAAAATTCTGAAAGAGATGGGAATACCAGAGCACCTGACCTGCCTCTTGAGAAACCTATATGCAGGTCAGGAAGCAACAGTTAGAACTGGACATGGAACAACAGACTGGTTCCAAATAGGAAAAGGAGTACGTCAAGGCTGTATATTGTCACCCTGCTTATTTAACTTTTATGCTGAGTATATCATGAAAAACGCTGGACTAGAAGAAACACAAGCTGGAATCAAGATTGCCAGGAGAAATATCAATCACCTCAGATATGCAGATGACACCACCCTTATGGCAGAAAGTGAAGAGAAACTAAAAAGCTTCTTGATGAAACTGAAAGGGGCGAGTGAAAAAGTTGGTTTAAAGCTCAACATTCAGAAAACGAAGATCATGGCATCTGGTCCCATCACTTCATGGGAAATAGATGGGGAAACAGTGGAAACAGTGTCAGACTTTATTTTATTTGAGCTCCAAAATCACTTTCAGCAGATGGTGACTGCAGCCATGAAATTAAAAGATACTTACTTTTTGGAAGGAAAATTATGACCAAACTAGATAGCATATTCAAAAGCAGAGACATTACTTTGCCGACTAAGGTCCGTCTAATCAAGGCTATGGTTTTTCCCAGTGGTCATATATGGATGTGAGAGTTGAACTGTGAAGAAAGCAGAGCGCCAAAGAATTGATGCTTTTGAACTGTGGTGTTGGAGAAGACTCTTGAGAGTCCCTTGGAGTGCAAGGAGATCCAACCAGTCCATTCTGAAGGAGATTAAGCCCTGGGATTTCTTTGGAAGGAATGATGCTAAAGCTGAAACTCCAGTACTTTGGCCACCTCATGCGAAGAGTTGACTCATTGGAAAAGACTCTGATGCTGGGAGGGATTGGAGGCTGGAGGAGAAGGGGACGACCGAGGATGAGATGGCTGGATGGCATCCCTCAGTTGATGGACTTGAGTCTGATTGAACTCTGGGAGTTGGTGATGGACAGGGAGGCCTGGCATGCTGCGGTTCATGGGGTTGCAAAGAGTTGGACATGACTGAGCCACTGAACTGAACTGAACTGAATGTCCATGGGAGAGTTTTGGTCAGATTATTCTCCCTTCTTGGCCCACTCTTTGATCTCTTATTTCATTGCCTTTTGAATACTCTTTGTTGAGGCAACTTTCAAACCTTTTTAAAGTTAAAAGAAATAAGACAACTGGTTTTCCGTCATTCAAGTAGTTCTTTGTTTCTTCACGTATCTTGTTGATGTGAAGAGACACTTGAATTCTCCTATCAAAAATAAATTGCTTTTCTTTCATAAAATTTTCCTGCCCCTGTCTAAGGTGACAGTGTCTGTTATCTGTCTCAAAAGGTTGTCCCTTTTTCATATAAGTAGAATTGATCATAGAGCATATAATATCTTGAGATTGGCTTTGTTAACTTATAATAATGCCTTATGATAATAAAACATTACAATAATACATGGAGATGTATTTAAAAGATCTTAATTACAAAAGTTTCAACCCAAATTTAAAATCATTCAATATGTATACACTATTTTTGAATGAAAAAAATTTTAGATCTCACCCTCTGACCTTCCAGTCCCCATTTTCTTGCTACTGTTGTCTCAAATTTGAATTCTGCTCTTCAGAACATAGTCTTTCTTTGTTTTTGCAAGTAATTTAACTTAGCAAGAAAGTTTGCCAATTCTTTTGATCACTTTTCTCTTTATATTTGCATCCTTCCATGTTTCTGCATTTATTATTACTTTTTAACTGAAGTATTTTCCTTAATAATTCTTTCAACAAGAGTCCGTGAGTACTGATTTCTCTTACCCTGTGTCTTTTTTCCCCTAAAGCTTTAGAATAGTAGTGTGCTTAGAGATGAAATTTCACATTAACAGTTATTTTTCTGACCATTTTTAAAGGATATTTTCTATCATTTTAGGTACAGTAGATATCTATTGTTGCAAATGAAATTATATTGAAAATTTTATCAGTATTGATTATGGAGGTTTTTTGGTAGATAATTTTTCTCTCTGGAAGAGTTTATATATATATATACACACACACTAAAACATATATATATGTACATATATATATATTATTCATGCAGTTTCAATAAGCTCTATTTAAGTACAGTTTTATTTTATTTTTAGTTTTTCAGCTTGGCCTTTGGTATATACACTCAATCTAAGGATATCTGTTTTTATCTGAGAACACTTTTTTTTCTAGGAATTTTTTTCTGAGAATATCTATTTTTTCTAAGAATATCTATGTTTGTTCAGTTTTGGAAATGTTTTTCTATTCCCTTATTCTATGCTTTGAATTCTTTTTTTTTTTTTTTGGAGTATACTTGACAGTCTCAACTGATCTATGTCTCTTAACTGCTTTTTCATAACTTTATCTTTCTGCATTGCTTTGGGTGAGTTTCTCAATACTCTGTTTTAGTTCACTAATTCTTATCATTGGCTTTCAAGAGTCTAAAGTTTTTCCACTATATAAGCTTTATTTTAAAAGCTAATATCTCTGTTTTTCATATTCAAGAGTTCTAATCTACTTACTCTTCTTAGCTACTTGTTAGTGTTTTTATATAGTTTTATTTTGCTTTTTATATAGTTTTATTACTCCCTGTATCTCTTTGAAAAGCCTAAACATTTTCATGTTGAAGTTATCAGATGCTCCTGTTACTTTCATTTCATTTGGAATAAGTTTCTTTCCCATTTGTTGATTGCTTTGGTTGGAAATTTTAGCATGAATTTTCATTACATGTTTTAGAATTTTGGCTTGAGGACGATGGTAGATTAAAGAAGATCACAAGTTGCTTGACACTACTTCCATTCTCTGATTGATCTCTCTCTTCTTTAATTTGGTGGGATCTGTAACTGTTTTGACCAAGACACAAAGTGGTGATATTGAGTGAGTTTCAGGCTTCTTCCTATCTCTTGGAACAGGCCCTTTATAGCCCTTAGTCCTCCATGAAAGAAGACAAAGTACTATGTAAGTGACCCTGTGGAAAAGCCCTGAGACTACATGGAGAGGCAGAGGGGACCAGCTGACACCAACTTCCCAACTGTGTTTACTGTTGAACCAGGCTTGTGAACAAAGCTGTCTCTGAACCTCTAGACCATCTTAGCCACCATCTGAATATGATCACATGACCATAATCAACACCAGGTTCATGTGGAGCAGAATCATCATCCAGCTGAGGTCTGCTCAAATTTCTGACCTCCACATTTATAAGATATAATAAAATAGTAACTGGATTAAGCCAAAGTTTTAGAGTACATACCTTGTTTCACAGCAATAGATAAAGGAAACAATGGCCTTATCTTGAATCTCTTTTCTTGCCTTCTACTCATTTCCCATAATCTCTGTACCTACTCAGCCTGACTACTGTTTCTGGGATGCTCCACCAAACCCCTCCATTCCTTCAGTCCAGAAGTAGCCTTTGGGTTCCTGTCTGCATGTGATACTGGATACATGGCAGATGGAGTCACTGAGCCAAAAGCTCCTGGCCCAGGTCCTGGCTTCTATGCTTTCCTGGCTTCCTATGACTTCTTAGGTCTTCCACTCGATACAGGCACCAGCTTTTATTCCTGAGCCACCTTTCAAACTGGAGGGTAGTCATCCTTGACCATAGTTTCTTGTTTTGTGTGGGCACTTTTAGTTCCAGCTATCACAGGAAAGCTCACTTCCTGGTTATGTTTGATGTTTTCCAGGCTTCAAGCCCAATAGACTTTCAGATTTAGCCCTATTTACTGTTGTATTTAGCTTATATGCAGAGTACATCATGAGAAATGCTGGACTGGAAGAAACACAAGCTGGAATCAAGATTGCCAGGAGAAATATCAATAACCTCAGATATGTAGATGACACCACCCTTACGTTACCGCCTGGGCTTTGCTACAGGACAGCTACCACGGGGAGCTATGCCTCCGCTTCCGGGCTCAGCACATAGCCGTGGCAGTAATCCACCTGGCCCTACAAGCCCATGGGGTTGAAGTGCCTGCTGAGGCTGAGGCCGAGAAGCCATGGTGGCAGCTCATTGTCCCTCCTCGTCCTGGAATGAGATTCCATGTGTTTAGTGAAGACCTTACCAAGCCAACCATTGATAACATTGTATCTCATCTCATTCAGATTTATACCATGGACACAGAGATCCCCTAAAGCCCTGGTCCAGGCCTCCCCAAAGAGAAGCCCAGGATGCTTGGCAGCCTGGGGACAGCACCGCCAAAGGGCCACGAAGGCCAGCCCCCAGCTGCGAGGGCTGGTGAAGGTGCTGACTGTCCCCAGCAGCCGTGGTCGGGACAATGACGAGAGTCATGCCTTCAGCGGGCAGGCTGAGAGTATACCATGTGAGGCGGCTCAAGGCTAGTCACCGTGTCAACATTTGTGCTTCGAGAAGACCTGACTGCTGTTGAAGAGTGATGTCATCAGCAGGAAAATCTAAGAAGCTATGGGACTGCACCCTTGGGGATTTTTTAAAAGCCAGATTTATAGAAAGTATGAATGAATGTTCAACATAGATGGAATTTTATTTTGTGTAATAAAAGATGATAGAAATCAAAAAAAAGTGGCAGAAAGTGAAGAGAAACTAAAAGCCTTTTGATGAAAGTGAAAGGGGAGAGTGAAAAAGTTGGCTTAAAGCTCAACATTCAGAAAACTAAGATCATGGCATCTGGTCCCATCACTTCATGGGAAATAGATGGGGAAACAGTGGAAACAGTGTCAGACTTTATTTTTTTGGCTCCAAACTCACTGCAGATGGTGACTGCAGCCATGAAATTAAAAGACGCTTGCTCCTTGGAAGAAAAGCCATGACCAACCTAGATAGCATATTCAAAAGCAGAGACATCACTTTGCCAACTGAGGTCTGTCTAGTCAAGACTATGGTTTTTCCAGTAGTCATATATGGATGTGAGAGTTGGACTGTGAAGAAAGCTGAGCACCGAAGAATTGATGCTTTTGAACTGTGTGGTGCTGGAGAAGACTCTTGAGAGTCCTTTGGACTGCAAGGAGATCCAACCAGTCCATTCTGAAGGAGATCAGCCCTGGGATTTCTTTGGAAGGAATGATGCTGAAGCTGAAACTCCAGCACTTTGGCCACCTCATGTGAAGAGTTGACTCATTGAAAAGACTCTGATGCTGGGAGCGATTGGGGGCAGGAGGAGAAGGGGACGGCCGAGGATGAGATGGCTGGATGGCATCACTCAGTTGATGGACGTGAGTCTGAGTGAACTCCGGGAGTTGGTGATGGGCAGGGAGGCCTGGCGTGCTGCCATCCATGGGGTCGCGAAGAGTCAGACACGACTGAGCGACTGAACCGAACTGAACTGATGGGCTTCCTTGGTAGCTCAGCTGGTAAAAGGAACCCGCCTTCAGTGCAGGAGACCCTGATTCGATTCCTGGGTCGGGAAGATGCCCTGGAGACGGGATAGGCTACTCCAGTGTTCTTGGGCTTCCCTGGTGGCTCAGATGGTAAAGAATCTGCCTGCAATGCAGGAGACCTGGGTTTGATCCCTGGATTGGAAAGATCCCCTAGAGGAGTACATGTCAACCCACTCCAGTTTTCTTTACCTGGACGATCCCCATGGACAGGGGACAGAGGAAATGCCATGGACAGAGGACTCTGCGGGCTACAGTCCATGGGGTCGCAAGTGGACACGACTGAGTCACTAAAGCACAGCACTGTAGTGTATTGTTCATTTCTGACCATAGAGATTTTGCTTGTTTGGGAGGATGACCAAGTCTCTCTTTCATTCTCTTCTTTTTTATTTTTCCTTTGTTTATCTTTTTTTTTCCATTTTTTTAAAAATGAACTTCTTATTTTAGATTAGGTTTAGATTTACAGAAAAATTGTAAACATGATACTTTCTGTATATCCATATACAGTTTCCATTATTATTAACAGCTTAAATTTTCTAGATTAAATTCTCCAGAACTAATGAAGCAGTATTAGTGATTTAATTATTGAGTAAATTTCAAACTTTGCTCAAATTTTCTTAGTTTTTACCTAACATCTTTTCTCAGTTCCAGGATCCCATTCAGGATCCCACATTACATTCAGCTGTCATGTCTCTGTAACCTCCTCTTGGCTCTATTTCTCAGACATCTCTTGTTTTTGATGACCTTGACAGTTTGAAGAATCAGTTCAGTTCATTCACTCAGTTGTGTCCGACTCTTTGCGGCCCCATGGACTGAAGCAATCCAGGCTTCCCTGTCCATCACCAACTCCCAGAACTGGCTCAAATTCATGTTCACTGAGTCAGTGATGCCATCCAACCATCTTATCTTTTGTCATCCCCTTCTCCTTGTGCCTTCAGTCTTTCCCAGCATCAGGGTCTTTTCTAGTGAGTCAGTTCTTTCATCAGGTGGCCAAAGTATTGGAGTTTCAGCTTCAACATCAGTCCTTCCAATGAATATTCAGGACTGGTTTCCTTTAGGATAGACTGGTTGGATCTCCTTGTAGTCCAAGGGACTCTCAAGAGTCTTCTCCAACACCACAGTTCAAAAGCATCAATTCTTCAGCACTCAGATTTCTTTATACTCCAACTCTCACATCCATACATGACTACTGGAAAAACCATAGCTTTGACTAGATGGACCTTTGCTGACGAAGTCATGTCTCTGCTTTTAATATACTGTCTAGGTTGGTCATAGCTTTTCTTCCAAGGAACAAGCATCTTTAAATTTCATAGCTACAGTCACCATCTTCAGTGATTTTGGAGTACAAGAAAATAAAGTCTCTCACTGTTTCTGTTGTTTCCCCATTTATTTCCCAGAAAGTGATGGGACCAGATCCCATGATCTTAGTTTTCTGAATGATGAGTTTTAGGCCAACTTTTTCACTCTCCTCTTTCACTTTCATCAAGAGGCTCTTTAGTTCCTTTTTGCTTTCTGCCATAAGGTTGATGTCATCTGCATACCTAAGGTTATTGGTATTTCTCCCAGAAATCTTGATTCCAGCATGTGCTTCACCCAGCTGGGCATTTCACTTGATGTACTCTACATATAAGTTAGATAAGCAGGGTGACAGTATGCAACCTTGATGTACTCCTTTCCTGATTTGGAACCAGTCTGTTGTTTCATGTCCACTTCTAACTGTTGCTTCTTGACCTGCATTCAGATTTCTCAGAAGGCAGGTCAGGTGGTCTGGTATTCCCATTTCTTGAAGAATTTTCCACAGTTTGTTGTGATCCACACAGTCAAAGGCTTTGAGTAGTCAGTAAAGCAAGAGTAGATGTTTTTTTGGAACTCTCTTGCTTTTTCAAGGATCCAGAATATGTTGGCAATTTAATCTCTGGTTCCTCTGCCTTTTCTAAATCCAGCTTGAACATCTGGAATTTTGTGATTGACATACTGTTGAAGCTTGGCTTGGAGAATTTTGAGCATTATTTTGTTAGAGTGTGAGATGAGTACAATTGTGTGGAGTTTGTACATTCTTTAGCATTACCTTTCTTTGGGATTGGAATGAAAACTGACCTTTTCCAGTCCCGTGTCCACTGCTGAGTTTTCCAAATTTGCTGGCAAATTGAGTGCAGCACTTTCACAGCATCCTCTTTCAGGATTTGAAACAGCTCAACTGGAATGCCATCACCTCCACTAGCTTTGTTCATAGTGATGCTTCCTGAGGCCCACTTTGCATCTCAGGATTTCTGGCTCTAGGTGAGTGAGCACATCATCATGATTATCTGGGTTGTGAAGATCTTTTTGTAAAGTTCTTGTGTGTATTCTTGCCACCTCTTCTTAATATCTTCCTGTTAGGTCCATACAGTTTCTGTCTTTTATTGTTCCCATCTTTGCGTGAAATGTTCCCTTGATATCTCTAATTTTCTTGAAGAGATTTCTCATCTTTCCTATCCTATCGTTTTCCTCTATTTCTTTGCTTTGATCACTTAGGAAGACTTTCTTATCTCTCCTTGGTATTCTTTGGAACTCTGCATTCAAATGGGTATATTTTCCCTTTTTGCTTGGTGTGCTTCTCATTATTACACTGGGGTTATATGTTTTGGGGAATAAGATCACAAGGATGAAGTATTGCTCTCCTTGCATCCTATCAAAGGTACCTATACTACTATGAATGTGACTTGTCACTGTTGTGATAACCTTGACCATTTGGCTGAAGTAGTGTTTGTCAGATTTCTCTGTAGTAATATTCTTTGATCCATCTCTTAATATTTCCCTCTTTGGATGAACGTTATGCATAGTCCATTTTTAAGGAACAGGAATTGTGTTTCACTTTCTTAAGGATGAAATATTTACATAAACTGTTCCAGCTTTGACTACTGGGAGCTCTTAGCACCTGGATCCCATTGACACTCACCCATCACTGTGTGTGTGTGTGTATGTGTGTGTATGTGTTTGTGTATGTATGTTAGGATCTCTTTCTTCTACCACCGCAGATGCTGTAGGTTCATATTGTATATTTCACTTTCATCAAGAGGCTTTTTAGTTCTTTCACTTTCTGCCATAAGGATGGTGTCATCTGCATATCTGAGGTTATTGATATTTCTCCCGGCTATCTTGATTCCAGCTTGTCTTCTTCCAGCCCAGCATTTCTCATGATGTACTCTGCATATAAGTTAAATAAGCAGGGTGACAATATACAGCCTTGACATACTCCTTTTCCTATTTGGAACCAGTCTGTTGTTCCATGTCCAGTTCTAATTGTTGCTTCCTGACCTGCATATAGGTTTCTCAAGAGGCAGGTCAGGTGGTCTGGTATTCTGATTTCTTGAAGAATTTTCCAGTTTATTGTGATCCAGAGTCAAAAACTTTGGCATAGTCAATTAAGCAGAAATAGATGTTTTTTCTGGAACTCTCTTGCTTTTTCCATGATCCAGTAGATGTTAGCAGTTTGATCTCTGATTCCTCTGCCTTTTCTAAAACCATGTTGAACATCTGAAAGTTTATGGTTCATGTATTACTTAAGCCTGGCTTGGAGAATTTTGAGTGTTACTTTACTAGTGTGTGAAAGTAAAGTAGCTCAGTTGTGTCTGACTCTTTGCAACCCCCTGGACTGTAGCCTACCAGACTCCTCCATCCATGGGATTCTCCAGGCAAGGATACTGGAGTGGGTTGCCATTTCCTTCTCCAGGGATCTTCCCAATCCAAGGACTGAACCCGGGTCTCCCGCATTGCAGGCAGACGCTTTACCATCTAAGCCACCGTGAGATGAGTGCAATTGTATGGTAGTCTGAGCATGCTTTGGCATTGCCTTTCTTTGGGATTTGAATAAAAACTGACCTTTTCCAATCCTATGGCCACTCCTGAGTTTTCCAAATTTGCTGGCATATTAAGTCCAGCAGTTTCACAGCATCATCCTTTAGGATTTGAAACAGCTCAACTGGAATTGCATCACCTCCACTAGCTTTGTTCATAGTGATGCTTCTTACTGCCCACTTGACTTCACATTCCAGGATGTCTGACTCTAGATGAGTGATCACACCATCGTGATGAACTGTTGCGAAGATCTTTTTGTACAGTTCTTCTGTGTATTCTTGCCACCTCTTCTTAATATCTTCTGCTTCTGTCAGGTCCATACCATTTCTGTCCTTTATTGTGTCCATCTTTGCATGAAATGTTCCCTTGATATCTCTAATTTTCTTGAGGAGATCTCTAGTCTTTCCCATTCTATTGTTTTCCTCTATTTCTTTGCATTGATTGCTGAGGAAGGATTCCTTATTTCTCCTTGCTATTCTTTGGTACTCTGCATTCAAATGGGTATATCTTTCCTTTTCTCTGTTACTTTTTGCTTCTCTTCTTTTCACAGCTATTTATAAGGCCTCCTCAGACAGCCATTTTGCTTTTTTGCATTTCTTTTTCTTGAGGATGGTCTTGATCCCTGTCTCCTGTACAAAGGCATGAACCTCTGTCCATAGTTCATCAGGTACTCTGTCTATCAGATCTAGTCCCTTAAATCTATTTTTTACTTCTCTGATAATCATAAGGGATTTGATTTAGGTCATACCTCAATGTTTTAGTGGTTTTCCACACTTTCTTCAATTTAAGTCTGAATTTGACAAACCTAGGAGTGTTTTAAAAATCAGAGACATCACTTGGCCAACAAAGATCCATATAGTCAAATCTTTGTTTTCCTAGTAATCATGTATGGATGTCAGAGTTGGAACATAAAGCTGAGTGCTGAAGAATTGATGCTTTCAAACTGTGGTGCTGGAGAAGACTTTTGAGAGTCCCTTGGACTGCACAGAAATCAAGCCGGTCAATCCTAAAGGAAATCAACTGTGAATATTCACTGGAGGGACTGAAGCTCCTATACTTTGGCCACATGATAGGGAGAGCCACCTCACAGACCCTGATGCTGGGAAAGATTGAGGATAGGAGAAGGAGGCAGCAGAGGATGAGATGGTTCAATAGCATCACTGACTCAATGGACTTGAATTTGAGCAAACTCTGGAGATGGTGAAGGACAGAGGAGCCTGGCATACTGTAGTCCATGAGGTTGCAGAGTTGGGCATGACTTAGTAACTGAGTAACAACAATGTGTTGTGTTCAATGTTTGGACCAGGATGCAGAGTATGAAATTAAAATGCCCCCTAGACCACAAATTCTGGATGCTTTCCTTATATTTCCCTTATAGTATATAAAGCAAGCTTCTTGCTAAACTGTTTTATCAGTGTAGTATATATACATAGAAATGTGTTCACATCCTAAGTGTACATACAGAACAATGAATTTTCACAAATTGGAAGTTACCTGTGCAGCTAGTGCCAAATGAGCAAAGAGAACATTACATGACGCCTGAAACACCTCTCATGCCCCTTTCAGCAGCCCTTTACAATTTACTAGTTCCACTAATCCACAAAAGATAACTACTCTCCTGATTTCTCAGAGCGTGAACTAGCTCGGCTGGTTTTGGAACTTTATATAAATGAAATCATACGTTATGTACTCTTTTCATCTGACTTGTTTGGTGTAACATTGTGATTTTTAGATTTATCTACCTTGTTGTATGTAGTTGGAGACTGTCCATTCTTACAGTGGGACTGTATGGCAATTTATTTGTCCTTTCTGTGCGAATGAGGGTTTGGGTCATTTCCAGGGCCATTGAAACTTTCAAATATGTATTTCTTTTGGTGAAATGTGTATGTGTTTCACTTAGGTCATGCGCCCAGGAGTGCAATTGCTGGGGTATAACTTAGTCTTATTTCAGGCTTTCCTGGGCCTTGATGAGAAGTTTTCTGAAGTGGCTGACCTGTCCTTCATTGTCCCACACTGCCACCCACACCAACACCACCCTGCCATGCATTCTAAGCAACATTCTATATCTCACATCTTTTTCACTTTTGCTATCCTAGAATGTGGAGTGGTGTTTCACTGTAGTTTTAATTTTCTTTTCCTTGGTGAGTAACAAGGTTGAGCATTTAATGTTTTATGGCCATTTAAAGGTGCTATTTATTGTGATTTTTAAATTAAGTCTATCTTACCAGTTAGACTAGGGGTTCTTTCTAGGCTGGGCTCCTAACATCCACCTTTGCATCTCTCACAATCTGCCAATGTTACATAGATGCCTGCTTAATTGAATGAATGTATGGGGCTTTCCCCTGGAGAAGGAAAAGGCAATCCACTCTAGTATTCTTGCCTGGAGAATCCTGTGGACAGAGGAGCCTGACCTCAGTCCACGGGGTCACAAAGAGATGGACACAAATGAGGGACTAACACATACACACATACACACAGACACACACACGGGGCTTTCAGTTTCTCTTCCTGAAGCTGTATTTCATAGTGATATCAAGGATTATTCCTGGAGCATGAAGTGTATAAATTTTACGCATTAAAAAAAAACTTAATAGGTATCTTTTCAATGCCTTGTATGTATGTATGTTTTGGGTACTGTGTAAGGCTGTGTTGTCGGAAAGTGTACTAGTGGCTTCAGAGATACTTCTTATGCTCAGGGAGTTTTCAGACCATGTGCTAGCCTAGATTAAGTGCTTATTTGGGATGAGTCTTCCTTTAATGTAGGACCTTGGTTTTTCTCCCCTTCCTGCATCCCCTTTGTAGAGCAGAAGCTGATATGTAGCATTTTAAGAATATGAACATGGAAGCTACTTTGAAATTTGGTCTTGAGAGATTTCTCCTAGTAATTTTCTAGAAGGAAGAAAAGACTTTTTACTGACATTTTTTCAGAAGTGATATGAAGTGTGTTTTGGAGATTAAAACATCCAATTACTTGGTTCCTAATTTCTCAGGAATCCTGGCCAGCCAGAAGTGTCAGTGTAGGTTTTATGAAAAAAATCCTCTTCCCCGTCTGACACAGCTTTATTATCCTCTATAATAGCAGAGCTGTGGCCTCCACTCTGAAGAGACACTCTTCCTAGCAGTAACTATGACATCTAGAGATTTCATTTTGCCTCAAACACTTTCGCATTTTCCTCCCATTTCTGTGAAAAACTCCTCTATGGAATCAGATTCTATATGTAGTAAGTATACGTGCTGGAAAAAAATGACTTTTAGATTGTGAATAGCCACTTCCCTAAGGAAGAATATTGTTTACTGTGAAAGAGATGGCACAAAGCCAAATTTTTCATGGTGCTTAGCAGGAGATGTTACTGTGCATTTATTTTTAAGAATCTCTTCATTCTGCTTTTCCTTTTGATCAACTTCTGCTCCAGATACCAAGGAGAAAAATGAACTCTTCCATGGAGAAACTGTACATTTGTTTAGTCTTGGGTATCAATATTGGCCATGCTAATTTTTTTTTTCTAAATAGTCCAGATGCTTCAAAACTTTGTGCCTTTTAAAGATGAGGTGACATGCATATCAACAGTTATTATAATTCTGGTTCCAGTGGCTCTGCTGCTGTTGCCTCTGGTATCCACAGAAGAATGGTTTCTGCAGGGCACGAGGCACCCCACCTCCCTACTTCTTGACACTGCCTTGGGGACAGAATTGGTGCTCAGGTCCTTAAGGCACCAAAATGCTGTGTCCTCTGAAGACTGCAAAGCATTGTTTGATTCTGCAAAGTTCCGATTCATGCAGAAAGGGGAGAATGCTTCTTTGCTCACTTTGTTAACCTTTACCAAATATGTCCCAGAACACTACTGGAGGGAACTCTTTCATTTTCCATCTGTTGTCTCACCCCAGAGGACTGGCTGGGAGACATGTGCAAGTGTCCAGCCCTGGGCTGCACTCAGACTCATGGCCCCCTTCCAGCACCAAGGCTTTCTTCCCGGGTTAGGTTTATCCGCTCTACTCTCCCTTTCCTTAAACAGAGTCCCTTCTAGAAAGAACTTCAGTCATGTCCAACTCTGTGTGACCTTAAAGACTGTAGCCTGCCAGGCCCCTCTGTCCATGGGATTCTCTAGGCAAGAATACTGGAGTGCACTGCCATGCCTTCCTCCAAGAGATCTTCCGAGCCAGGGATCAAACCCAAGTCTCTTACATCTCCTGCAGTGGCAGGCAGATTCTTTACCCTTAGCACCATCTGGGAAGCCCCATTTAGCATGCTCTATTCTCCCTCCCTTCTGCAGAGCCCCTTCTAGAAGAAACTTTAGTTCAGATGGGTGATCTTTTGCAGGGCACACCCTCCAGTTCATCCGACAGACATGCCTGCTCTCAACAATACCTCAGGCTTCTGCAGACTCTTCCTGGAACCCCACACCACTACCGGTCCCCATTCTGCTGCCCACATACCACAACATGTGTTTGAGAGATTCCTTTCATAGCCAGTAAACGCAACTATATAAGAGAAATAGATAACATTACCAGTTATCCAGAATCCAACAGATAAAGCTCAAATTTTACATTTTATGCTCATAAGTTTGTTTCCAGGGCTTCTGAGAATGCAGCTCTTCTATTTCTTTTTAAAAGAAAAGACTTGCTTTTTTTTTCTTCCTTCCTGTTGCATTCACTTTTATCTCTCAGTTCACTTCAGTTCAGTTCAGTAGCTCAGTCGTGTCCAACTCTCTGCAACCCTATGAATCGCAGCACGCCAGGCCTCCCTGTCCATCACCAACTCCTGGAGTTTACCCAAACTCACGTGCATCGAGTTGGTGATACCATCCAGCCATCTCATCCCCTGTTGTTCCCTTCTCCTCCTGCCCCCAATCCCTCCCAGCATCGGGGTCTGTTCCAATGAGTCAGCTCTTTGCATCAGGTGGCCAAAGTATTGGACTTTCAGCCTCAGCATCAGTCCTTCCAATGAACACCCAGGACTGATCTCCTTTAGGATGGACTGGTTGGATCTCCTTGTAGTCCAAGGGACTCGCAAGAGTCTTCTTCAACAGCGCAGTTCAAAAGCACCAATTCTTCGGCGCTCAGCTTTCTTCACAGTCCAACTCTCACATCCATACATGACCACTGGAAAAACCATAGCCTTAACTAGACAGACCTTTGTTGGCAAAGTAATGTCTCTGCTTTTGAATATGCTATCTAGGTTGGTTATAACTTTCCTTCCAACGAGCAAGCATCTTTTAATTTCATGGCTGCAGTCACCATCTGCAGTGATTTTGGAGCCCAGAAAAATAAAGTCAGCCTCTGTTTGCACTGTTTCCTCATCTATTTGCCATGAAGTGATGGCTCTGGATGCCATGATCTTAGTTTTCTGAATGTTGAGCTTTAAGCCAACTTTTTCACTCTCCCCTTTCACTGTCATCAAGATGCTTTTTAGTTCCTCTTCACTTTCTGCCATAAGGGTGGTGTCATCTGCACATCTGAGGTTATTGATATTTCTCCCGGCAGTCTTGATTCCAGCTTGTCTTCTTCCAGCCCAGCGTTTCTCATGATGTACTCTGCATATAAGTTAAATAAGCAGAGTGACAATACTCAGCCTTGATGTACTCCTTTTCCTATTTGAAACCAGTCTGTTGTTCCATGTCCAGTTCTAACTGTTGCCTCCTGACTTGTATATAGGTTTCTCAAGAGGCAGGTGACTCTATTTAACTACACATACCCTCATGACATTGACCCTGGGCCCTTGCTCCTCTATTCTGGCCTGCCTCCATTTGAAACCTTTACCTGTTGCCATGATTATCACAGTATGGCAGTTAACCCTTTCTGTTTTGATCAGTAATGCATTTTGACATTTTTTTGATCCATTCAGTGAATGTTTTTGAGAAACTACTTACTATATGCCGAGCACTCTAGTCGTGGATATGTCTCAGAGCATATTCTTGAGGGAGGCAAATAAGAAAGCACATCATGATCTAATGGGGGCTTAAACATTTTTTTTATTGGACTATAATTGATTTACAATGTTGTGTTAGTTTCAGGTATTCAGCAAAGTGAATCAATTATACATATCTCCACTCTTTCTTAGATTCTTTTCCCATATCAGCCACTACAGAGTATTGAGTAGAGTTCCCTGTGTTATATAGTATGTCCTTATTAGTTATCTATTTTATGTTTAGTAGTGTGTATATGTCACTCCCAATCTCCCAATTTATCCCTCCTCTGCCATAACTATGTTTGTTTTCTACATTTGTGAGTCTATTTCTGTTTTATAAATAAGTTCATTTTTACCATTTTTTAAGATTCCACATATAAGTAATAACATATGATATCTGTCTTTCTCTGTCTGACTTACATCACTCAGTATGACAATCTCTTGGTCCATCCATGTTGCTTCAAACGGCATTATTTCATTCCTTTTTGTGACTAATAAGCTATTGTATATGTATATATTCAGTTCCATTCAGTCACTCAGTCATGTCCGACTCTTTGTGACCCCATGAATAGCAGCAATCCAGGCCTCCTTGTCCATCACCAACTGCCAGTTAGTTAGTTAGTTCAGTCGCTCAGTCATGTCTGACTCTTTGCAATCCCATGAATCGCAGCACGCCAGGCCTCCCTGTTCATCACCATTTCCCCGGAGTTCAATCAGACTCACGTCCATTGAGTCCGTGATGCCATCCAGCCATCTCATCCTCGGTCGTCCCCTTCTCCTCCTGCCCTCAGTCTTTCCCAGCATCAGGGTCTTTTCAAATGAGTCTTCTCTTTGCATCAGGTGGCCAAAGTATTGGAGTTTCAGCTTCAACATCAGTCTTTCCAATGAATATTCAGGACTGGTTTCCTTTAGGATGGACTGGTTGGATCTCCTTGCAGTCCAGGGGACTCTCAAGAGTCTTCTCCAACACCACAGTTCAAAAGCATAGATTCTTTGGTGCTCAGTTTTCTTTATAGTCCAACTCTCACATCCATACATGACCACTGGAAAAACCATAGCCTTTACTAGATGGACCTTTGCTGACAAAGTATTATATCTGCTTTTTAATATGCTCTCTAGGTTGGTCATAACTTTCCTTCCAAGGAGCAAGCATCTTTTAATTTCATGGCTGCAGTCACCATCTGCAGTGATTTTGGAGCCCAGAAAAATAAAGTCAGCCTCTGTTTCCACTGTTTCCTCATCTATTTGCCATGAAGTGATGGTACTGGATGCCATGATCTTAGTTTTCTGAATGTTGAGCTTTAAGCCAACTTTTTCACTCTCTTCTTTCACTTTCATCAACAGGCTCTTTAGTTCTTCACTTTCTGCTATAAGAGTGGTGTCATCTGCATATCTGAGGTTATTGATATTTCTTCCGGCAATCTTGATTCCACCTTGTGCTTCCTCTACATACATATATAACACATCTTCTTTTTCCAGTCTTCTGTCAATGGACATTTAAGTTGCTTCCCACATCCTGGCTATTGTATACAGTGCTGCAATGAACATTGGAGTGGTGTATCTTTTTGAATTATTGTTTTCTCCAAAGATATGCCTCCAGAGTGGGATTGCCAAATCATATCTAACTATGTTTTTAGTTTTAAAAGGAGCTTCCATACTGTTCTCCATAGTGATTGTACCAATTTACATTGCAACTAACAATATAGAGAGCTCCCTTTTCTCCACACCCTCTCTAGCATTAATTCTGACCAGAATGAGGTGACACCTCATTTTAGTTTTGATCTGCAGTTCTCTAATAATTATTGATATTGATCATCTTTCATGTGCTTTTTGACCATCTGTATGTCTTCTTTGGAGAAATGTCTGTTTAGATCTTCTGCCCATTTTTGATTGGCTTGTTTGTTATTTTGATATTGAGCTGCATGGCTGTTTGTATAATTTGGAGATTAATCCCTTGTTGGTTGCTTTGTTTGTAAATATTTTCTCCCATTCTGAGGGTTGTCTTTCATTTTGTTTATGATTTCCATTGCTTTGCAAAAGCTTTTAAGTTTAATTAGGTCCCAGTTATTTATTTTTGTTTCTATTTTCATTACTTTAGGAGATGGATCAAAAAGATTTTCTGTGATTTTTGTCAGAGTGTTCTGCCTATGTTTTCCTCTAAGAGTTTTATAGTAATGGTGACTTAAGATAGCAGTATGTGAGAGATGTGAAAGGAGGGTCTGTTGAGGTGACTCAGTGTAGATAGGTAAGGAAAGTCTTCTTGGATTGACTCATTCGTTTTTCCTCTGCTCAGCGCTCACTCATTTCTCTCCTTGTCCTGATAACAACCTCTGACACAAGACCTTGTCTGAGCCAGTTAGGGCAGTCCATTCTGCTTTCTGTAATAATAGGTCCGGGAATCGAAATATGACCTATTTGGGCCAATGAAGGCACTTCTTTGCAATTCTCTTGAAAGAATTCTCTCTTCTACTTGGTCCAGAGGCAGCTGCCTGCAGCCATGTTGCCCCTACATGGAGAAAGCCTGTCTCTATGGGGAAGAAATGAAGCTATTCTATTTGGGGAAGGGGCACGGAAGCAAGGTCTGGAGCAGTCTGACAGCAGGTGTGTCATTAAACTAGGCAGTGCCTGAGCCCAGCTCCATAGTGATCCTGTCAATACATCTCTTTTTGTTTAAGTTTTTTCAGGTTTTGTTTTAAGTTGGATGGGTCAGATTTTAGTCAACTGCAACTGAAAAAGGTATGATTTAAATGTGTCCTAAAGTAGAGAGATAAAGGAGGAGGAGAAGAACATTACAAAAGGGAAGCCCAGTTGGAGAAACATTTCGGGGTGAGATCATGCAAGGGAGTTTGAAGTGTTAATCTGAAGACAATGTTTTTAGATAAATGGGTTAATGACTATACTTAATACTGTACTGAACACTAGAAATATGCTGAGAGTAGATTTCAGGTATACTCATGCATTGGAGAAGGAAATGGCAACCCATTCCAGTGTTCTTGCCTGGAGAATCCCAGGGACGGGGCAGCCTGGTGGGCTGCCGTCTATGGGGTTGCATAGAGTCGGACACGACTGAAGCGACTTAGCAGCAGCAGCAGCATCACACAAAAAATGCTAAGTATGTGAGAGGTTGTATTAATTAGCTTGACTGTAGTAATCATTTCACTATGTGTATGTATATTGAATCATTGGCTAGTACACATTAATCATATTCAACTTTGTGTGTGTGTGTGTGTGTGTGTGTGTGTGTGTGTATATATATATGAAATATGGCTTAGGCACCTTCATCTTGTTTCACTGGTGTCATTTGGGAATGGCCTGGAGTGGAACAGAGCTGAAGGCAAGGAGAAAGGTTAACTTCTGTGGCAACCCAGTCAGAAGTAACAAAGACCTGAATTAAAGCAGTGGTCCTGGAGACAGAGGAAGGAGATAGCTTTCAGAGAGAATAAAGACATAAAACTGCCAGGATCAGGTTACTGATGAGGGTGAATAAGGGAGAGGGAGGGCCAAGGCCAGCTGTGGTAGATGAAGGTACCCTTGTGCTGAGAGAGGATCCCAGGAGGCAGAGAGGAAGATGGGAGGATCTGAGGGAAGATGAGGTGTCCACTGGAGCACCTGAGACTCGGGCTGTCCTATGTCACTGCAAGATGAATCTTAATAAAACACTATTTTCAATATACTTCTTCATCTGTGAAAAGGTTGCATAGGGAGGATAGGTTTAGATTAGTTGATCTTGAAGATTTCTTCAACTGATTTTTTTAAAGAATTGATTATATGTCATTGCCAAGGAATTTACACAAAACTTTCAAATTCTAACCTCTCTGCCTGGCTTTTAAGCCTTCTATTTTAATTTGGGCCTCTGTGCCTCTCTAATCTTGTTTATTGCTGCCTCCTCTGCCACACTCTGCTCTAGGGAGAGCAGTGCCTTTTGGGCTACTGTGGATGCTCATCCAGAATTCGCTGGACCATTTCTTTTACTCATCCACTGGCTTAGCTCGGTGTATCGTCCCTTTTCTTCAGGGTGACTCCCTTCTCCATACTGTCCTCTGTATTGTAGCCCTCGGATATCTTCTCTGAACATTCACTTATCCTCAATTCTTCCTCAGGAATGCAATCAATTATATGTGTTTTCTATTATTTAGAGCCCTAATTATTTTATATATAGTTTGCTTAAGGGTTTTTCATGTCTGGAGCAGGGCTGGGTGAGTTGGAAGAGCATCATATAAGCCGGTTTATTTATATATGGCTTTCATCTCTGATGAAAGTGTCTCGCCCTGACTTTGCCAAAATTACATCAATACATCCTTAAGAGGTAGTTCAAATTTTTTGTCTCATCTAAGCCCCGGACTGAATTAGTCCTTCTCTTTCCATATGTATTATATGTGGCATATATACTTTAATGGGCTTCCCTGGTGGCTCAGATGGTAAGAATCTGCCTGCAGTGCAGGAGACTTGGCTTCAGTCCCTGGATTGGGAAGATCCCCTAGAGAAGGGAATGACTACTCACTCCAGTATTCTTGCCTGGAGAATCCCATGAACAGAGGAGCATGCTGGGCTACTGTCCATGGGGTCACAAAGAGTCGGACATGACTGACTAAACACAAGCACATATACACTGTAATGTATAACCTATACTTAAGCATGCATATGTAAATGTATATCTATGAGCATGTCTCAGTTATATATCTCAATCTAAACCAACATCTTCAATAATACATACAAGAAGCAAACAAGTTCATTTTAATATTCTTAAATAATCACATCCAGTATAATTACTACTTGACCTTTGAGAAGATTTTTGCAGACAAGAGGATCTCTTGTTTGTATCCATGGAATTCCATTAGCATGTTGCAACACAAGGATAGAAGAAGGTTGAACTCATCCAGAGAATAAACCCATCAGTTGACAGAAGGCAGGTGATAAGATCTCTCACCAGATTAAAAAGGGAAGGGCAGCAACTCATTAGGAAACACATAGATGTCTGCTTAATTACTTGAAAAATGTCTGAGCCAGTACATTTTATGACACCCAGAGGGTATAAACATGCCCATAAATTTAATTAATTTTCTTTCTTCTTTCATTGCACCTGTATGGCCTAAAGGAAGAGAAGTCTAATGAAACTACAATCAAGCACTTCTGCTGGACTTCCACAATTCATTTGGGCAATATTCAGAAAATGAAATACTGAATTTCCCATCAGTTTATGGGGAGAAATGTATTTGGAAAAATGCAGCCCAGCAGTGAAATTATACCTATGTCAAATTCTGATCAATGGCTCCCTCAGCTTTATTTCCAAAAAGAGTTTAAATCTCTTTATAGATGTATTAAAATATATTTAATACTCATAAATCTCTAAGGGGAAAATCAGCATGAGATATTATCATTTTCCTAGAGAAAAGCATTATATGAGAACGAGAGGCTTAGGAGTTGGTCAGACCTTCTGAACAAGTAATCCCATTTACTTTCTCTTACAATAGCATAACCCACACATTTTCATTAAAAATCTTTTAAGTCTGTTATATTATTATTTTATCAATTGCAGACTTAGTAGTCATGAGTATGCTTGAATACCTGTTATAATAATATCACTTAATGAGTATGCTATTAATCAGAGACTAGTACTTTCCATATCTTATCTTGAATCCTCATAACATCATTGCAAGGAAAGGATTATCCCTTTCAGAATGACTCCTTAAGAGATATGGGACTTATTCAAGGTCACATAGCTAGTAAGTGTTGAAACTGGGATTCAAAACCAGGTCTTTTGGGATCTAAAATCTGTGCTCATTTTAGTTTGTTATATGAATAGTAATGTCAAGTCATTTTTCCCCTTGTTAACTCAGTAACTCCAAAAATACAAAAAGTCCGTAGACAATACCCTGTTTTTGTAAGAATCTTGACATTATTGAGCTTTGAGTAGTGAATTATTTATTGGAACTTCTGGACTTAGCCTGTTTTCTCAAGAGTTTACAGAAAAATACTCCAGCTGCATGTGATTCCATTTAACTTAATATATATTTCTCTGTGTCAACTTGTCCTTACAGTAAGCAAGAAAGGGCTTATTATGCATGTGGTCTAGAGGAAAGGGAAAGCAAAACGTCGTATATCAAGCACCTACTATGTGTCCATTATATGCTCAGCATTTGCATATATTAACTCACTCAAAGCAAGTGGGTGATGAAAGTGACCATTGAGAGGCAATGCCCACTGGAAACACCCCGAGGTAGTGCTCCTGCTTACCTTAGAATTCTGCTTTTAAAAGACACAGTGGTAAATGCCAAGCTTCACAGTCAAACATATTTTGGGATAGTTTGAAAATTGCTATTAAATAAAAGTGAAATGAAATATTTTTGTTTAGCTGTTCTTTTGTCACGAAACACCATAGTTAGTGTTGTTTTCAGTTTAATCTTTTGTAAACTCATTGACTGTTAATGTTTAGTGGGCTCATAAACTAATTTGAATTGATCTGATTCTGCACAATCAAGCCCATTACACTTGTTTCAATTTTTTGCATCATGGCTCTAACATCTGGAAACTATGAAAAGCACAACAGCCCGTCTAAAGAGATCGCCACAAGAAATCATGTTAAAGGACATATTATGAAGACTTGGCTAACCATTGGCACTAACGCTCCTACCATGCTTTCTCAGTTTCTGTATTTCACATCTCAGGGATGGAGCATGTGTAGAAGGCAGCTCCCAAAACCCTACTTGGGAATTGCTTTTCCCCAAACATTCTTTTCTAGGTACCTACTAAACCCTCCCTGCCTCTCACTCCCTCCCTTCACCTGGTTTAACTCCCCCAGTCCTGTTATTAAATTAGGTATGACTAGTTCCTCATTGACATTTTGGAGCTAACTGGGTCTAGCTAACAAATTCCTGAGGCAGAGTCAGAAAAAACTTTCGTGTTCAAATTCTTCACCATCATGTAAGTCTCAGTATGACTCTATGCCTTTGTGTTTTCTCTAAAAGTTATTCTTTGAAGAAGCTAGTGAACAAGTTATTCTGCCTTTGAAAATGGGACATTTTAAAAAAACGTCAGCCTGAAATTTTATATCATCCATGAAAGTGAAAACGTTTGTCCCTCAGTTGTGCCCAACTCTGTGACCCCATGGACTGTAGCCTGCTAGGCTCCTCTGTCCATGGAATTCTCCAGGCAAGAATACTGGAGTGGGCAGCCACTCCCTTCTCCAGGGGATCTTCCTGACCCAGGGATCGAACCTGGCTCTCCCATATTGCAGTCAGATTCTTTATAGTCTGAGCCACCAGGGAAGCCCATGTCAGCCATAGCAAAGGGAATTAAGATACCAAATTCATTCACATTTTTGCATTCATTTTAAACCTTGATTTAGAGTAAAATATGTTTTCATTTTTTGCCATTTAAAATATATCCTTGATATATAGTGTCAGCTTTTGTGAATATGCAAGGCTTATAGGTGGAGAGAATAGTCTTTGCAGTCTGACTGCCTGCCCTGACTCTACCACTTAACTAGCAGTGTGACCTTGAGAAATTCTCAGCCTCCTTGGACTGATTCCTCATTGGTCATACTATATTTCATAAGATTCCTGTGAACATTAAAAGACTGAAAGAATTAGAACAATATTTGGCACAAGGTGTGTGCTTAACAAATTTTATTTATTACTATAATGATGCATTTGTTAGTTCTTAAAATTCACAATCAAGTGCTATATTCCTGTTGTAGAAAAGAAAAAATACGCAAAATGAGTAAAAGTGACATATATTTTCCTAGAGCCTACCACTCTGAGGCAATTTATGTTACCACTTTCAGCTCTTTTATTCCAGTTTCTAACAAACCCTTCCACTTATAATCAGTATTGTTGTTGTTCAGTTGCTCAGTCGTGTCTGACTCTGCGACCCCTTGCACTGCAGCACACCAGGCTTCCCTGTCCATCACTATGTCCCGCAGCTTGCTCAAACTCACGTCCATTGACTGGTAATGCCATCCAACTGTCTCATCCTCTGTCGTCCACTTCTCCTGCCTTCACTCTTTCCCAGCAGCAGGGTCTTCTCCAGTGAGTCAGCTCTTCTCATCAGATGGCCACAGTATTAGAGCTTTTTGGTTGTTATCAGTGTAACCTTGAGCAAATCACTTAACTTCTCTAAACCGTGGTTACCATGTCAGTAATATGAGGATGATTATATCACCTACTTCAGAGGACTGTTGTGATGATTAACTGAGATATCTCATGTGTTTACATGCTTAACTGGGTACTTGGCCGTGTTTACGTTGAAACACATGAATTGCTAACACTCACCATATTTAGCCCATGGAAAAGACAATTTCATTCAGTTCAGCTTCATGTGAAGAGTTCAGCATAGAGCTTTTATGATAAGGCTTTGCAGGGTTGTGATGATACACAAACAGGGAGGCCACAATCCTATAGGCAAGAGAAAATATTCCCTTAAAATCAAACTAACAAGCAGACCTTTCTAATGTAAAACTGGTGTGTGCCCCTAACACTGGCACGTGTTTAGTGGCAGATGATGGCAGTGGACGTAGACCACACTGTCTGAAAAGATTCAGGGCAGCAAAGTGGCAAAGGTGACATCTGAGCCAGACTAAGACATGCCTAGGGTCTAAACCTACCAAAATGCAAGGAAAGGGCATTTTAGGTAGAGAAAACATTAGGAGCAAAGAAAGCACTAGCTGCATACACAGTGTGTCGGTGGTTTGGTCAGAACATAAGGTGTATGAGGATTGGAGGTCCTCCCTGAACACAGTACCATGCTCTTGGCTGGCATCTGGTACACACTGGAGCTATACACCGTTTGTCAGGTCACCCACCAGCTCTGGACCACGTCCCTTCTGAGGATGTGGCCTGGCAGCCCGTCTTTCCAGCATGCTAACACTTCTGTCTGTTCCTCTGTATCTGCCTTGTAACCCCTCCAAAATGACAGCTCTGGCAGGTAAGGAGTGTATAACTTATTGATTGAAAGTGGGTTGAGAGATGTATAAACCTGCTTGTGAACCCTGGTTTGCCACTTAGAACTTGAGTGACTTTGGATGAGTTGCTTCATTCAGCTCTCAGCATCCTTATCTGTATAATGGGAATAATAACAAAGCCTAATTTCTAAGAGTGGTATGAGAATTAAATGGCTTAGCATGAGTAGAGTTTTTAGCATAGGGCCTGGAATGTAATGGAAATAATAAACATTCATTAAAATTTTGTTGGTAGTCACAGTCATACCCCTAGAATTCCCCACAGTTATATGCTATCAAGCACATAATAAGTGTGCCAAATATTTCAGATGATTAAAATAATGCCTATGGAAATGAAGAAGATGTGGGTGAAGAAAACATGTCCAGAGATCTAGGATGGCCTCTGCAACTTGGGGTATAAAGTGGCAAAATAATATTCAAAATGTTCAAATAGTGTAGTAATATATTTGATAAATCACATATTATGTATAGCATACTCTATTTATTGTCTAAGGAAGTTAATGACACATCATGTAAATTTCTTACCTAATCACATTATTTGTAGTACATTTCATTTGTGAAATTATTCCAATGGTTTCCAAATAGTATATTGACTAGTGTGCTGGTTTTGATCTTCCATTTGATACTTTTGTCAATAGCTAAATGGTAGCCCTCTTGGCTTTATGACTTGACATGGTGAGCTACATCAAGTATCCAACCGCTTTCTACTAACTGATAGCCTTTAAGTAATTGGGGATGAAGAATTTTGTAGTGATGAAAGCCAGTAGAAGTAACCTAATTTAGAGGAGAGCATAAGAATTTGGGCAGATTCCACCTATGGCCTGAGTCTGGGGAATGAGAAGTCCAGTGGTACTTTTTGGAACAGGAGCAAAGGAAGTGATGGGTGAGAAAAGGTGATTATCAGAATTCATTTTGGGGCACACCAATTTGTAGGTCTAGTAGGAAGCTCAAAATTTAGTCCTGGAGCTCAGAAAGAAACTGAAGATATGAGATGGGCTTTAATTTCATTTTAAGAGAAGGGACTCTTGAGCCAATGCTTTCCTAAATTTAGTGAACTTTGGAATAACCTGGAAATGATGTGACAAGGCAGATTTCTGGGTCTTATTTCTCCAGATTCAGATAAATAGGGTATGTTTGGAGGGGAACCGAAGAATATGTGGTTTGAAAAATTAGCTTAAATTACTCCACTTGACTTGAGCAAGTAATTTATTCTGAGTTTCAGTTTTTGCCCATATTAAATGGGAAAAATATCTAACTTTGATATTTGGTATTCTCTCCTCATTTTGGTAGAAATAAGGAGAGAAAGTGCAAGGAATGCAGTTTGTCATGCAGGTGGCTCATAAGTAGGTTGTCAGTTGGAAATTGTGGTGTGGGGGTGGGGGTGCAGAGACACAGGGAGGCATGTAAATCGAGGAAGTAGAGTTTCTAGAAGAAAGTATGGTCATCACTGTATCTTGTGTGATATTGCAAGTTGATCAAAAAAGGAGAAAATGAGCAAAGGCTGCTGAATTTAGCAAGTGGAAGTCATAGCTGAGAGAATTGTATATGTGGACAGGAAACTAGGGAGTGAGGAGACTGGGAGGGGGGTAATGAGTATCTTTGGGCTTCCCAGGTGGCTCGGTGGTAGAGAATCCACCTGACAAGCAGGAGACGTGGGTTTGATCCCTGGGTTGGGAGCATCCCCTTGAGAAGACATGGCAAACCCACTCCAGAATTCTTGCCTGGAGAATCCCCATGGACAGAAGAGCCTGGAGGGTACAGTCCATGGGGTCACAAAGAGTAAGACATGACTTAGAGACTAAACAGCAACTGAATGTCCTTTACTTGTTCAAGTACATAAGAATATTTAATGACATGGAAAAACACTAGCTATGTTTTCTTAGGTAAGATATAGTATTAATCAGAATGACCCTATATTCTTTCTAAAAACATTTGTATACACACATAAAGGTAGATGGATATATTCTAAAATGCTGTATAGGTTCTATCTAAGCAGTTGCATTAGGGTGATAATTTCATCCATTTGCTTAACTATATTTGCTAACTTTTTGATAATTGACATATTGGTTATAACAAAAATAAAATAGTAAACAGTGTTCTTTTTAACATTTAATAATTTTTATTTATTTAATTTTGGCTGCACTGGGTCTTTGTTCCTGCACGGGCTTTCTCTAGTTGTGGTAAGCAGCGGCTACTCTCTAGTTGGAGTACACGGGCTTCTCATGGTGATGGTTTCTCTTATTATGTGTCATGGACTCCTAGTACGTTCAGGCTTCAGAAACTGTGGTTTGCAGGTTTAGAGCATGGGCTCAGTAATCGTGGCACACGGGCTTAGCTGCCCCGTGGCATAAACATTGTTCTCACATGATGTGGATGACCAAGAAAGACTAGTATCTCTGATGGTAACGGGACTAAAATAAAGGGCTTTATTTTTGAAAAACATAGGACATTTTTGTTTGCTTGTTATACAAGGTAGAGGCAGAGTGAGGTGCAGATAAAATCCAGGCAGAATCAGTTTGGAATTGTGTCAGATTAAAGAGTGAGCCCTTGGAATGGAGAAGGTGTCAGTTTATGAAAGAATGGGGAGAAAATTGATAAAAATAATAATGACAACTTGTGGAATAAAGGTATTACTTACATGGGAATTTTGAAAATGTTAGTTGCTTTGAGATGCTCTTATTAGAGGAAAAAAACTATGGATTTGATCCCCTAATGGGACAGTTAACTTCTTCCCACTTCTATAAGCTAAAAAGTTTTAATGTTAGCCTTCTGTTTTATAAAAGATGCCTAGAGTAGCAAGGAGGGATGACATGCAAGAGAATTCATGGATTTCCGAAAATGTATTGGCATCGTACAAGGAAATGCTCATGGGTATGCATTTGCCAAGTCTGACACAGCACCTAACCTTACCTGAAGATCGGTTTGAGAATATAAAACCCTAAATGAAGGCTTATGTTCTGGAGATTTCTCTCCTTGAAAAGGACTGTCATCATAGGTTTGCTTAGGAACATCCAAGAAACACATTTTCAAGAAAAGTGATGCTTATCAGGACACTTACATGCATTGCTCATTAATTTCTAAGTCTGGTATATTAGGACACATCTCCAAAGTAATGAGTCTTAGTTTCCCAAACATCAGGTTGTCTTACCCTCTCTGCACAGTGAACTCCTCAAGAGGATGGTGAAGCACAGTTCCCTGAGTTGTTTGGGTAGCTTCTGTGGTCAGACATCTGTTGGTTCCTAAAGATTTTACTAAATAGGATTTAATTCAGTTTCCCTGCCTAGAATGCTGCAGTTTTGAGTGCTCCCTACTGGGTTACTGTCTTCTTTTTCTTCTGAGGTATTTCATGGTATTTAACAGAATCTACAGGATTGCAGTATGTTCATTTAATTACGAAAGAATAAATTGCCTCTTAGTTCACATTCTGGTACTAAGACAGCAATCCATTGCACTTAAAAACATGGATGTGTGTGTCAGAAAGAATCTAGTTTGAGACCCACCTCTGCAAATTATTACCTCTGAGACTCAAAGGCTGAGTTTCTCATCTGTTGTATGATAGTCACTTTCCTTATACGGGTAGAGTGGGTAATAAATAGATAATGCATGTTTATCAATCAGTACAGTATCTAGTGCTATATATATATATATATATATATATATATATATATATGGCTTTCCCGGTGGCTCAGACGGTAAAGAATCAGCCTGCAATGCAGGAAACCTGGGTTCGATCCCTGAGTCGGGAAGATTCCCTGAAGAAGGGAAAATGAATAATGCATGTTTATCAATCAGTATAATACCTAGCATATAATAATATGTTTAATAATATATTTAATAAATATTGTCTACTACTATGGCAGCCCACTCCAGTGTTCTTGCCTGGAGAATCCCAGGGACGGGGGGAGCCTGGTGGGCTGCCATCTATGGGAGTGGCACAGAGTCGGACACGACTGAAGTGACTTAGCAGCAACTACTGTTACTCTTAGTCTGCATATCCAGAGAATATCTCTAAAAAAGAAAAAGATTGTCCCAAGGGAAAATACTAATTTATTATTAGACCAGAGTACAAGGTTTAGATGTGATGGAACTGAAGACTTAGCAGTTCCTTTTCAGTGGTGAAAGATTCTGGATAAGAGCTTGACTAGGAAGGGGCTCTCAAGACAGTTCTGGGATCAGCAGATATCATCATAGGCTATCACAGGATATTTCCATCCATCTCATAGGTCAAATGCAGGTGGGAAGCTCCTGCTCACAGGACAAAGAAATATGGAGTGAAAAATATAATCAGGAAAGAAAACTTGCCTATATTCAGTGATAAATTCTCTATGAAAAAATATATAAATACGCCTGTGCAAGCCTTTTAGAGAGTTAAGACAACGTGGATTAAGTCTTCACACATGGTTTTGAAATTAAATAGATCTAGGTTTGAATCCCAGCTAAATCATATTACTAGCTCTGAGCATGATACTGTGTAAACCATACCTCCCTGCTTTTGATGGAATTAATTTGGATGCTGAAAGCAAATTAGCAGAGAGCATGGCATGAGGTAAGTAATCAATATGTTTGTCATATTTTTCTATATATGGAAAATATGACATTGGTGTGTATCCAGGCAGACAAAATCTTTCTATCCCAAGGAAGTTCTCATGTGTATCCAGGTAAAACTGAGAATTTGTTTTCTAATCCTCCATTACTTTATTGATCTAGAAATTTGAATAAACCAGAGCTTTTTTAAAACTAGAAACCCTCCTAAATAATTAACATTTTAATTGCCCAAATAGCCACCGGCCAGAACCACAGACTAAAGAAGTATAGGTGAAAGCTTGTAAAGACCATGCTTGGTGGGACCAGTACTGTTCTAAGCACCTGGCAAATAATGTTACCTGCAAACCTCACGTTAATGCTTTGAGGTACACAAATATCATCTGTATTTTATAAACAAATGGTATGAGATTCAGAGAGAAGAAATATCTTGTCCAGAGTTGTGCAGCTTGTGAGAGCAGGCAGCGTTTGAACTGCGGTCTTTAAAGCCACTTTTTATCCAGTGTCAACTGTGTAGCGTATACAAATACAATATATTATGACTATATGATGATGTCCTAGTGAACTGAGTCTTAATTTGACTAAATTGATTCCAGATGTTAAATGATAAATTTAACCTGTTCTGGTTCCACCCCCCCCCTGCTATTTAAATACAATCGTTAACACAGGTAGGAAGTAAAATGCCACAACACTCATATTCCTTTTTCCCTCTCTCATTGTGTCAGAGAAGAATTTTGTCATTAATGTGACAAAGTTTTATTTCTCAGGAATAAAACCCATGTAGATTCACATGGCTCCAGGGCAGTCTCATGCAGATGTGGAGTTCAGCGCGCAGCAGGCACACGCATGGCGGTTTCCTACCCACCTGTATTTCTGGCAGCTTCACTGTCCTTATCGCCTAAAGTGGTTTCTCCAGCCCCCATCAGCCTAGGGGTGAAACACAGGGCAACAAACACTGTTTCTTTGACTATCTGCCCATTCATTATTGTGTGTCCTCTATCACTCTGAAGATTTCCTCAGTTATTCCAGGGAGATTTGCTTGCGTTCTTCATAGGTGCCAGCTTGTATGTTCTAACTTGCCAAAGTGATGGCACCTGTGGTTATCTCCTGATGGCCTGTGATGTCTCTGAACCTGCTCCCACTCTTGATGCCTTCAAGCAAACCTACAGAGTCTCAAGGGTACTGCTTACAAAAAAACACCGATGGTTTGTTATGTTCTCTAGAAATCCTGAAGCCTCAAAACTACTTCTGTATAATATTTTTTTTGAGTGATAGGGAAAACCCAGTTCTCCACTTGAAGATTTTTCCGTAAACTGTAGTGGATCTGAGTAGGGTTTTGGCATCCAACTCCCTCCTCCCTGGGCCTAAGTTTTAGCCCTCTGTCAAGGGCAGTGTGGCCAAGGGCAATTACTTAATCTCCACCTTTGGCTGGGTTTCTTATCTGTAAAGCAAGGCTAACAATGGTACTTTAACTCATAGGGTTGTACCTGCTCCAGAGTGAGGGCTCAGCAAATGTTGACCACTGTTATTATTATATGACTATTTAAATGAAACTGGTCAGGTACCCAGGATAGCACAGAGATTTTAATCTGCTCTTTCAGTATATGTGTCGAGCTCCTTTCCCTAAGACTCAGCCATGAGCTGGAGGATACCATGAGTAGTAAGCTCTTGGTTTTATTTAAAAATGTTCTGTTCTCTAATTCTTTGGCAATAACCTTTAATTGTTTTCATGTCCCTCATTATTCCTTCCTTAGGATTCACTCTTGCCTAGCTAGTTCCCCAGTCCCTTGAGCAAATCAATCTTTTGGGTCTGTTTCACCAGGCATCTAAATAGACCAAGATGTGTCTGTCTTTTTGAACTTCAGCTAGAGTTACTTTTGGCTCAAATTGCAAACAAGCATTCTCTCTGTGTGTGTATGTGTCTTTCTGTCTCTTATAAACAGGGATTTATATTTTTTGGCATCAGAAATTTTTCATTATAATTTGCTTGTAAAATTAACTCTGGTATACTTGACTCCTTAAATCTCTTTCAAAGATACTTTGTCAGTGGAGTTTCAATAGAACATCATTTGAGATGATAGTCACATGAATCCTCCCAGATAATCTTTCAGTGATGTTAACTGGTTCTTCTTGAACCTTACCTGAAGCCAGAATTCAAAACTAATGGAAAGATATTCTTAGTAGTTTATTAAACACTCATTTATAGGACTTCTAGATAGCAATCACCTATTCTTCCTTTATTCTTATTCAAGTACTACATAAGTGTCAGACAATTCATATAAGCTATTCTTGCATCAATGTAAAACATTTTTTTTTCCTGCTAGATGAGACCTGAATCACAAGGATTCTTTTCTAAAGGCAAAAATTTAAACAATACCTCTAAGACAAAAACAGCACTATCCCTTTCACTGATAATTCATTTGAGTTTAGGTGTTAATCTGTTTCTCTTCTCTCTTTCCCATGTTCTTGATTTTTCTTGATATTGAAATACTGATCAGTGTTTGCTTTTTACATACTGGGAGATTTTAAATCTATGAGATCAGACTTCATTGTTCTCTGTGAACTATAACATCTGTTTATTCAATCGCTTTTGACCTAACACATCAGAGAAAATTTCTATCTTGGTTATAGTAAACTCCTTGCATGTTTAGAGAAAGCCAGACACTCCTGTGAAAGCATGGCTATAATTTCTGTGATAGGTTATCTCAGACATGTGAAATCATCACATCTTCCTAGAAATTGAGAAACAATAATAATTATTATTATCATTGGCCAAGTGACTACTACATGGAATCTATTGGACCAAGTTTACAGTAACCTCAGATAAATGAGTAAGGTAGATAGTGTTATTATTCTTGTTTTATACACAAGGAAACTGAGGCTCAGGGAAGTTAAATATGGCATTATTCCTTCAAGTCCAGATGTTAAAAGATTTTTAATTCTGATAAGGCTGTGAGGCCTGGATCCACAAAAAGCTCACCATCAGCTTGTGAGGTGTACCGTTTAGTTTCTTGTGTATGCGAAATAGTGGCCAGACCAAAGTGCAATGAATGAGGTCATGTGCCGTGTGTGGTCAGCCTACCAGGTGTGGAAGCATTGCTCCCCTAGCGCATCTCTGCTGTTCTGATCATTGTTCACCAAGTAACTGCAGTCAGTGGAGTGAGCACCTCCTTCTAAGCAGGAAACTGGTAAAAAGGCTTGAGGATGTGATGAAATAAAGCCTCAGACTGTCTTCATGCTAAATGAAAGAGTTGCATAGTGAACCCATCAAGGTACTAGGCAGATTAGAACTGCTCATATCAAGCAAAAGACTTTGCGCTGCCAACAAGACTGAGAGTGGAAATGTTACAAATGAAGAAAGGGTTTGTGCCTAGCAGTCCCATTTTGAATTGGTAGCTTCACTAATAGCTGATTGAAGGACAGTCAGTTCTGTGCTCAATAAGTGAGTGCCCTCAGTTGATCCAGCGTTAGCCTTTTTGTCCACATCTCTATATACTTGATGTTATTTTCTCATCAAGTATGCTTTCTCTGAAAATTAAAAAAACAGCACACAATACAAAAGCTGGAAGGAGGGGATTCCTCCACTGCCCTCTCAGGCTCTTAATTCTGTCTGAAGTGACTTATTTATGCTGCAAGAAGTTATGATGTGTTTAGTACATCTCAAAGTTGTTTTCATTTATTTTCTTTTTATTTTCTTTTTAATTTATATTTTTATTGAAGGATAATTGATTTACAGAATTGTGTTGTTTTCTGTCAAACCTCAGCATGAATCCCCGCCATAGGTATACATATAACCCCTCCCTTTTGAACCTCCCACCCATCTCCTGCCCCATCCCACCTCTCTGGATTGATACAGAGCCCCTGTTTGAGTTTCCTGAGCCATACAGCAAATTCCTGTTGGCTATCTATTTTACATATGGTAATGTAAGTTTCCATGTTACTCTTTCCATACATCCCACCCTCTCCTCCCCTCTGCTGCTGCTAAGTCACTTCAGTTGTGTCCGACTCTAAGCGACCCCATAGACGGCAGCCCACCAGGCTCACCCATCCCTGGGATTCTCCAGGCAAGAACACTGGAGTGGGTTGCCATTTCCTTCTCCAATGCATGAAAGTGAAAAGTGAAAGTGAAGTCGCTCAGTCGTGTCAGACTCCTAGCGACCCCATGGACTGCAGCCCACCAGGCTCCTCCGTCCATAGGATTTTCCAGGCAGGAGTACTGGAGTGGGTTGCCATTGCCTTCTCCATGACCCACCTGCTAGAGTAACGGAAATGAAAACAAAAGTAAACAAGTGAGACCCGATTAAACTTAAAAGCTTTTGCACAGCAAAGGAAACTGTAAGCAAGGTGAAAAGACAGCCCTCAGAATAGGAGAAAATAATAGCAAATGAAACAACTGACAAAGGATTAATTTCCAAAATATACAAGCAGCTCATACAACTCAATGTCGGAAAATCAAAGTTGTTTTCATTTATTTTTAAATGAAACTTCTGAAAAATATTCTGCTCTGACAGAAAAAACAATTGGGGAAAGGCTTAGATGTAGAATTAGTAGTGTTTTTGTCTGCTCTGAAGGGACAGGGGAAGCTGATCCCTGTAGTATCTTATTTTCCCTTCCCGCCTTACCAAAGTTTGCTACGCCATGACAGTTTGCAGAAACTTTTCAAGATTTTTTTTTGTTTTGCTTAAAAATATTCTTTTTAGAGTTCCAAGTGATTCTTTCACATCAGTCATAGTGTCACGTATTTCCGCATTTACTGTGAATTCTATCGGAAATGATGGTGATCCTCTGAGAAGGGGCTGGGGAAAAATGTGGTGGTTTTTCTCCTAGAGGAAAGAAATGCGTTATCCCTCAGAGTCGCCCAGCTCTGTAGACCCATGGGAATATGTTAATAACTCTGAAAGGTGAATTTGTTTCTGAAGAAACACTGTTCTGTTGTCTCTGGGAATTTGGTTTGTTTGTACAGATGGCAAAGATTGGTCCTAGATTTCTTCACTAAGGCAAAATGTGGAATGCAAACTGAGAATGAAATATACTTGATAATATGAGTACTAATCACAAAATGTGTAATTTCGTCTTATTTTTGCTGGATTTTAATACCTGTTTATTGTACTAATTTTACAAGCACTTGTTAAACCGTTATGAAAGGTTGAATTCTTAAGAAATAATGACATCACAACACATTTTTACTTCTGGAAATACCTAGGCCTAACAGTAAAATAAGGTGCCAGTATTATCGTGGGAAACAAAGATCATTGCGGTGCCCTTTACTTTAGGATCCAGTCAGCCCACTGATGGACTGCCCACATCAGACAGAATCCTAGAAAGCCTGCAGTCCTTGCAGGATTTGTTCCACGTGGAAGACCAGGGACAGCTCTAGGAGAATAAGTAGGCTGAAAGAGTGGGTATAGGCCATCTGGAAGTTGTACATGTTTAGGATTCTGGAAAGAGTGAGTAGCATTTGAATGCTGACTCCGTATATCTTAGCTAATCAAATACTCTAAAATTCTGTTTCCCCAGTTTTTTTTTTTCCTTTCTTTCTTTTGAATTGCCTTACTTTTTTTTTTTTTTTTAATTTTAGGTACATTTCCTTGAATTTAAAAGGGAATATTAATAATAATAGTCCTCATGTATTTCCATAATCTTCAAATCATGCACTATATAGGAATGTGGTTTTTAAACTGTATTAGGAAAGTGAGTTATCCCAAAGCTTAAGCATATTAGTTTCATGCAGTAGTTGGCAGTTGACTTTCTAGTTGGCCTTGGTAGACAATACAGCCCCATGGTACAATTGCTAATCAGGTTCAAAGATGACTGAGTTTAGCTTTCCTTGTGTCACATGGAATGGATAACTGGAATGAATAACTTTTAATGGGTTATCCACATTATCCATTTTTGACTTCAAAAGAGGTATTGGACAAAGAGGTATTGTGGTAGATGTGGGCACAAGCTTGGACTTTGGGGTCAGGTAAAGATGAGTTTGAAGCCAGGTTCTCATAATTATTGACTGTATTACAAAGTACTTAACTCTCAGGCCTTAGTTTCCTTACCTATCGAGCAAAGGTAAATATCTCCATCTTCCAGATTCATTAAAGAGATATTGCAGTAAACCATCTGTACAGTAAAAGATGAATACAGTAAGCATATGGCCATTACAGTGAACCTGAAAGTTCATTCTAGTTAGTAAGCTCAGCTGCTGGTGTAAACAGCCAGAGGTGCCTGGCACTATGCCCCCTGGTAGCCTCTCAGTCCTGGATATGGATGCTTCCAGGATGTCTTTAAGTCAAAAAATAAGTGAACAGTCTTTGGAGTTAAGCAGTTTAACTTCAACTCCTGACTGTCACTTACCACTAGAAAATAATAAGTGATTTATGTTGAGTATATTTTTGTCTGTCTTTCCAACAGACTCTATACTTTTTCTAGGATTATTTGTTATATCTTAGGGCTAATTCATCTCACATGGCTAATCATTAGCTCCTTGTGATATGTGTTATTATACATTATGAAATTAATTACCATTCTGAGAACTTCATCTATTATTAAATTACAGTACCTTACACAGAAGACAGACAAATAACCTTGGTTGGTGCTTGTCAAGTTCAGGCCAATAAGGTGAGCAGATTCAAGGAGGGCAACTCCTGGTATCTGTTAGTCGGCCCTCAATGGCATGTGTTCCTTTTTTCACTACCTTGGACATTGTGAAGCCATAGAAGGCTTACTGTTGCCAAGGACTGTGACATGAAATCAATATGTTGCTGTAATGGAAGAAACACATGTAGTCCATAGATTGACCCCTTCCTTAGGAATTCTCAAATGAAGTAAGTCTAGAGACTTACCAGGTGTATCCTGTGTATCTCTACTGTGATGGTTTCCCTGTAGAAGGAAAGAATAGTACAGGCCTCTTGATTCAGAAGCTCTGGCTATCATCCTGGTATTGTGTGAACATTCAACAGACGAAATTCCAGGATTAGTCTCATCTGGTGTTTATTGCTGTTGAGTCAAGGTGAGTTGAATAAAGGGCTACCATATGTAACCTTCTTCGTTTCCTAGCTACTGAAACATTTCGAGGTCAGATCCTTTTTACCGTAATAATATCTTTTCAAGTGAAGGAAAGTACGGATCAAGAAAAAGCAACATACAAAAGATATTCACTGCAGAATAGAGTTCTTTATAGGTGAAAAAAATCAACAAAACATTGGTTGTACCCCATGGTTAGAGAAACTCTCAAATGACTCTGCTTAAACTAGTTTTTCTCTGCATATCCTTCCCTACTTCCATGGAAACCAGAAACTCTGGATCTCATGCCTTCTCTGTTTCCTCCCTTTTCTTTTAATAAATATTCTTGTGTTCTCTCACCCACTAATTATCGTCACCATGTGCCTATATTGCTAACAGCTTAAAGAGAGCAGTTCCTTTGAAAATACAATCTTTTTAAATGCATCATCATTTTGAAGTGGTCTCATAAATTTTGTTGCTGATTTGAGATCTTAAATGGTATATTTATTTATATTAAATTCTGCCTGCTGTTCATCTTGAAGATATTATATTTGTATAGTTAACAGAAGTGATGAGCCAAATTTAATTTTCTTTCTACTCTGGAATGCTTTGCATCTTGTAATCACCATTGATTGCCTACTTACTAGTCAGAATCAATAAAAGGAGTAGATGTAAAATTGCCCAATCTCATGTTTTATAATATAATAGTCTAGTCAAAATGGAGGTACTAATAGCATTCAGCTGCACAGACATTATCTGATAATGACAGTGCGTATAGCTCAGACTACAGAGGAGCAAATTAAAGTTGGAAGCTCAAATACTGAACTTTATTTTGTTTAGAAGGAAGTTTATGCACAAATCTCAGCAGAATATATGTTTTTACTCTTTTGTAGATAATAATATCATTTTTATTAACTTTTAATCATTTTGATTGTATTTATTTTTCAGAGCTCAGTAACACTATTTTACCTTTGTGTTAAGATTTATCTCGTATAATTGATACATTTGCCTAAAGGTCATAAATATGAGATTACAAAAACACTAAAGCACATAGATCTGTTCTGATAATAACAACTTTCAATTTCACGGTTGTATAAATCAGTAACACCCTTGAGATAAAACATGAGAACTGTTAATAGGCAGTCAGTTAGTCCTCTACTTTTAAGCATTTGCACTTCTCTGTTTATTGATCATTATGGGTCTCAGAAAATAATTTCATTGAATTATAATAATTTCATTAAATAATTCTAAAATGATTGTTGTTTTTATACAGAGTCTGTTAAAATCAGGCTTCCCACTGGGGCTAGCCTTTGGATCCTTCAATGGATATTCAGAATTTTAGGTCCTTAAGCATCCTTGATTATGGTTTTACAAAAGAGAAACAATGTGTACAGTTTCCAGAGTCCATCTGAAAAAGAGCGGTACTGAGAAAATCAATCTTAACAATTGATAAATTACATCCCCTATTGGAAAAGAAACATGTTCATGGCATTTTGAAAGACATTCAGCATGGTAGTCAAGTTCTTTTAGTGAGTTTCCTGACAGTTATGTTCTTTTACTATTCCCTACACCTATAAGTAAGAATTCGTCCCCAGAGAGCTTTCAAATACAGTGATTAGGGAGTGTACATGGAATAGAAACCTTGTTTGTAGATTTTGATTATGGATTAATTACTTAATTGTGTCTTTTGCCTGCTTAGGGTTGTTAATGGATATGAATATTTGGTTTTTGACCTTTTTCCCCCCTTTCTTTTGTTCTGGTTTGTATTAAGTTCTCCTCACTGGAAGCCATGTAATAGAGTCACTTTTCCATCTCATGTTCCTGTCTTCACTGTCTATTCTATAGTCGTATAAGACTTTTGTTTTGGAGCAAGAGGTGTATTAGATCAAAGGGCAAAGGACTACTTGCACTAATTTTGCTTGTGTTGTTCGTAATTCTATACTCTGGAGATAGGCTTTTTGGTAAATGATTTTTATTTTATATAGGATAAAAATTTGTAAGAATTTTTAAGAATAACATAAATTTGTAAGAATAACGTAAACTTCATAACAATGAAGTTATGGTCTAGAGATACTAAGAGATGCTCAAGAAAGCTTTTTCATTTTTAGACATATATGGTTAATGAAAATTCTTTGTAATATTTACAGAAGTCTTACTCTTTGCTGAGCACTGTTCTCCATGTTGTATGTATTACTTCTTTTAATCTGCACAGCTGTTCTCTGAAGTAAGCACTATTTCACCTTGTTGTACAGCTAAGAAAACTGGTGCACCCAGAGGTCAGGTGATACTGAAAAATGACGGAGGCAGTATTTGAATTTCTCCTTAACTCCATCTCAACAACTCATTCTGATTCCCAGGAAAGCCCAAGATCAATTGGTCCCCATGGACAAAACATTGATAGTAATTACCCCCTTCCATTGGATAAAAGCTAATGGTTAAAATGAGGAGACTAGTACTAAACCCACAGCTTCCAAATTTGTCAGCACTGGAACTGCTTATGCAGTATCCAGCCTCAGGTGTGAAACAAGGAGGCAGGATGCAGAGAGGTGGGTTAGGGCCTTGAGCAGAGCGTCAGGGATAAGCACAAATAAAAGTTGCCCTTGGGAAATAACAGCCAAGTTTTACTGAGCACTCCATGTGCTAGACCCAGTGTAATGCAATGCCTTATTTAAAGTTAGCATCTTGTAATTATTCCAATTTTATCAATGCAGCAACTGAGGTTTAAAATGGTTAGGCAGTTTTCCCAGGGTCACATAGCTACTGAATGACAGTAGCAGAGCCCAGACTCAGTTTGTCTGAATCCAGAGGTCATTGCTCTAGGACTTCTGGTTTAGCATCACATGTAAAGAGTTTAGAAGTTTTCATTCCTGTCCTTACAAGAAAAACCTGGACAAACTGGAAATCAGTGAGTTTTCTTGGACCCGTAAGAGACGAGGTTTCCAGGCAAATCACCACCTCCAAGTCTAGAAAGACAGGCTCATTCAGAGAGAAACATTAAGATCTGCATACCTGCAGCTAGAACCACTGGAGTCACAGGAATACTTCAATGATAATTTTGATGAATTACTGCATGCTAAGTAGGGGAGTAGAATGAATGTGAGAAATTCTGAGGGACCTCAACCTCAGAAAGTCCTTAACACATTCATGGGATTTACCTCCAGAAAGTCCACTGATTTCGTATGATGAACATTTCATCACTACTCTGGCAAAGAGTGATTATTGTGAAAAAAGCCCAGAGTTTTCTCCATAACAAAAGTTTCCTCTCCGGGGAAGACTTTTTCAGGGCTTTATTTATGGCCCAGCTAAGGAAAGGGCATTCTTCCCAGTCTAGATCTCTGTAGTCTTCCAGTCATCTCTGAGGTTGTCCACAGAGGTCATGTCTTCAATGAAAATGTATTGAAAACACCACAACCAGGAACGAGAAGCAAATAAAGTATGCCACAGGCTTACCTGGTGGCTCAGATGTAAAGAATCTATCTGCGCTGTGGGAGGCCTGGCTTCTGTCCTTGGGCTGGGAAGATCCCCTGGAGGAGAGCATGGCAACCACTCCAGTTTTCTTACCTGGAGAATCCCCATGGACAGAGGAGCCTGGTGGGCTACCGTCCAAAGAGTCAGACACAACCGAGAGACGAAGCACACAACAGAGTCACTGGAGTGACTTTGAATATACCAGAGCACAAGTGGAGCGGGCCTACTGAAACACTGAGATGTAACTGGACAGTTATAGAATATTCTTCCTCCTCCACATCTTGTCACCACTCCCACAGGGCTGCAGTATAATAACTGGATTGCAAGTGAAAAACTGCAAGGCTCAGACACATACATACACACCTATAGAAAACATTAAACACAGCACAACTTTAGCCAGATAGCCAGATTAACATAAATCCTCAAACTAAAAATTAAGTTATATCAGTTCCTGATATCATATATCCAGCTTTCAGCAAAAAGTTACAAGACATGCCAAAAGCAAGAATAAACATTCTGAAAAGGCAAAGCCTTTATCAGAAACAGACTCAGATAGAACATAGATGCTGGGAATTATCAGACAAGGAAGGAATTTAAAATAAACATGGAACATGATTGATGTGTTAGGTACCCTAAGGGAAACGTAGACAATGGGCAAAAGCAGATGACAGAACAGTCAGAATAATGCCCTCCTTCCATGCCAAGGTATCCACATTATGCTCTTCAGAACTATGAATACATTATCTTAAAAGGCAAAAAAAAACTTTGAAGATGTCATTAAGGGCTTTGAGATAGATTATTTTGGATTGTCTAGGTGGGCCTTATAATCACAAGGGTCCTAAAAGTAGAAGAGAAAGTCAAGACAGAAAGTCAGAATGGTGCAACATGAGAAGGACTCAATGACAATTGTTAACTTTGAAGACAGAGGAAGGAGGCAAGGGATGCAGACAGGTCCCAGAAGACAGAAAAGGCAAGAAAATGGGTTATTCCCTAGAGCTTCCAGATAATAACACAGTTCTTCCTACACCTTGATTTTGGCCCAATGGGACCTGTGTTGTACTTTTAACATACAGAACTGTATGACAGTATGTGTGTTTTGCTTTTGGCAGTTAAGTTTGATATAATTTGTTAAGGTATCCATTGAATACTGATGCAGATGGGTCTTGTAAGCAGAGGGATGAAAAATTCCAAGAAAGAATCAAAGGAAAGGCTACAAATCAAAAGCACTGTAACCAAAGTGAAGAATGCTTCTGATGAATTCATCAGTAGACTTGGCCCAGATAAGGAAAGAATCAGTGAACTAGAAGATAGGTCAATAAAAGCTTCCCAAATGGGAATGCAAGGAAAGAAACTGACTCAATGAAAACAAAACAAAACACAGAAGAGAACATCCCAAGAATTGTGGGACCATTTCAAAAAAGATATTTGGGATAACAAAAAGGGTAGAAAGAAAAGAAAAAGATCAGAAGAAATATTTGAAGGAGTAATCGCTGACATGTTCCAAAATAGACACACAATTAAATACCAAACACGGGTATGCATGCGCGCACACACACACACACACACACAAATACACACACACACATATACACGTATACCTATGCATGCTATGTTCAAACTGCAGTTGGTCAGAGACAGAGAAAGACTTGAAAGAAGCCAGAGGGATAAATAATGTTACCTTTGGAGGAACAAGTATTAGAATTACACTGGTCTTCTGGTCAGAAATCATGCAAGCCAGCAAAATATGGAGTGAAATATTCAGTGATGAAAGAAGAAACTGTCCACCAAACTAGAATTCTATATACATCAAAATTATTCCTAAAAATATAGGAGAAATAAGCACTTTCTCAGATAGACAAAAACTGAGAGAACTCATCACAATCAATTTGTCCTATAAGAATTACTAAAGGAAGTTCTTTAGGGACGAAGGAAGATGGTATAGGTCAGAAATTTGGATCTACATAAAAAAGTTCATCAGAGAAGGAATAAATAAAGATAAAGTTTTTAGTTTCCTTATTCTTAATTAAACCAAAAGGCAGCTTTAAAGTAATCATAGTAACAATGAATGGTATAATATAGTATATGGATTATAGTAAATGAAGACAGCAGTGTTAGAAAGGGTGAAGCATACAGATGATATTCTGGACCAGTAGGGGCTTGAAGGACCCCTTCAGATTGTAGTCAGAACAGAAGAGATAGCTGGAAACCCCTGCATGTGATTTAGGTCAAAGGATAACTTATAATACTCACTATGTTCCAGGTGCTGTTTAATATTAGGGGCAAAAATATGAATAAGTGTGGTCCATACATTTAAAAAGTATAGCTAAGCAGGAAACATAGACAAATAAATGAGTATCATTTAGATCATTCATTTGTTCAACACGTATTTCTTGAGCACCTACTTTATACAAGGAAAAGTAATAAATGCCAAAATTGAGAAGGACAGAAGTGTTATGAAATCACATAGGGGGCTAATAGTCATGTCTAGAGGTGTGAATCAAAGCTGCATGAGAGATATTAATAGGACTAAAAGGAGAAATAGAACATTACAGGTAAGAACCTGAACAAGCAACATGAATGGCAGACATGGGGCATTAGCAATTTCTGACTTAGTAAATTATGTGAGTATTTCATAGTTTGTCTCAAATCAGTTCCAAGCATTATGTAGCTTAGGGCCCAAGAACCAGATCAGACTATGAGATACACTAGATTAGAAATGAAAGAATGGGGCAGGAACTAACAACTCATTATGAGTTTAAATATCAAATTTGACATACTCGTGTTGATACTATCTTTTTTGTTTGTTTTTAAATTAACACCTGAAATGGAATCAAATTAACATTTTTTTAACTTTTCATTTTATATTGGGGTATAGCTGATTCAAATTAACATTCTTAGTCATGGAGTAGGAAGTCAGTTTCCTGAGGAACATTAACTCTTGGCCAAAGAGTGAGCCCTAACCTGGAAGACACAGTGATGATAGATAAACAGTTCATCGGTTGTGTAGATTGAAATCCAATCAAATGAGAGTCTACCAACTGTATTTAGTCCTGTTAGGCCAGAGACTGAAATTAGTGTGTCACCACTGGAGCCATGGTGTTTAGAGGGACTAGAGAGAGAGAAAGAACCCACTATTGACATGCTGATCTGGTTGGCTTAGAGTTGGGATAGGATGGGGACAGATTAAGACCCATCAATCTGGGACAGATGATGGAAAGATGAAAATTACATTTGATTTTGTGGAGAAAGAGCTCAATATGAGAGGAATCATCAAGGAAACAGAGATCAGCTTTCTAGAACTGAACTGCCCAATAACAGGGGTCACTAGTTAAATTTAAGTTAATGAAAACTACATAAAATTATATATGAGGTCCTCAATTGCACTAGTCTCATATTGAGTGCTCTTATGTGCCCAGTGGCTGCTGTATTGGATAACACAGAAATCAAACATTTCCACCAATGCAGAAGGATCTTTTAGATGGTAGTGTTGTAGGGCAGTGGCCCCCAAACTTTTGGCACCAGGGACCAGTTCTGGGGAAGGCAGTTTTTCCATGGATGGGTGAGGGGGTGGTTTCAGGATAATTCAAGTGTGTTACATTTAATGTGCTCTTCATTTCTATTATTATTATATCAGCTCCACCTCAGGTCATCAGGCATTAGATCCTGGAGGTTGGGAACTCCTGTTCTAGAGTGTGTGAGAGGTTATAATACATCAGAAATGCAGGTTAATATCTTCTAGAAACAACTCTAAAGCAGCTTAAAAAAATTTTTTTTTAATTTTTCCAGTGAAGATAAGAAAGCTCTTGGGAGTATAATTATCCAGCTCTACCCACAAACATTTGTATGGGTGTTTGTCTCTTGTAAGTAGAATGAAATATTCTCATTATTACAAATTAGGAAATTTAGTGAAGTCAAGTCACTTCACACTAGTAGTAAATGGAATAGTCAGGAGTTTAAGTCAGGTTGCTTAGCTCCAAAGCCTGTTCACTCGACCTTTGTACTCCAAGACACCCCAGAAGGCTAGATCCAGGACAGAGGTCACCGGTGGTCGCTGGCAGGGGCACCTTTGGCTGTTCAGTGCCAGTGTCTGGACTTAGTAGGGAAAGTGTCCATTCTGCTTGGGCAGCAGTTGATCTATTTTGTAATATTACTGTTGCCAGAAAACATGTATATTAATGTTCACCTTTTTGATTTTGCTAAAAGTTACATGCATTTAATACTTTTCATCGATACCAAGACTGTTGGTTTTCGTGAGTCTAATTTGCTTTTCATTGTTTAGTGAAAAAGTGAGAAAACTCTTTATGTATAGTATAAACACAAGGCTTTTCTTTTTCAATACTTGAAACAGATGGATGTTTGACCAATTAGAAGTATTAAAAAATAAATTCACTTTCATATACTGGAAGCAATTCCTCAATTTCTTAGTCTGAAATAATGTGATAAATTCCCTGGTTGTGCAGAGGTTAAAGCGTCTGCCTGCAATGTGGGAGACCTGGGTTCGATCCCTGGGTTGGAAAGATCCCCTGGAGAAGGAAATAGCAACCCACTCCAGTATTCTTGCCTGGAGAATCCCATGGATGGAGGAGCTTGGTGGGCTACAGTCCACGGGTCGCAAAGAGTCCAGACACAACTGAGCGACTTCACTTTCACTTTAATGTGATAAATAAACCTTCATTTCTACTCTGCGTTTTTAGTTTCTTCTTTGGGGAGATGTTAGGTTCAAAATATCATCTTCAAATTCATTTTGGGTTTTGTTTTGCTTTTAAAAAGAGCTAATTACAATGCATTGTTTTTTTCCCCCAGCTTTTTCTTATTTTGCTCTTAATTTATTTCAAGCATTTTTTGAAATAACTATTGAGATTTCTTCATTAAAGAATTTTTTTTTAAACAGTGAATAGAGCAACTCTTTGCTAAATCTTCTGGGGCTAGAGAATTTCAGTTGAAGTTTAATAGTTTTTAGGCTGTGAAATAGACTTCAGCTCTCAAATGCTCAAATATTTTGGAAAGCCTTGGATCATTTGTGATTGACAGTTCAAAAATACAATGATCTGTTGTGTCTGGCCCATGTCATGCTGGAGAATACTAAATCAATAGTAATGCCATCAGAACCAGAAATCAAATGCAAAATAGTTCCCTTGGCTTCCTGCATAATGACATTTGCTCTTTTGATAAATTACTAATGGATTCTTGGACTGGAGACCAGGAACAGCTAAGCCTGGATTATAAATGGAAAGGGTGAAATGGTGATGTTTATTGTACAGAAAAATGTGCCTTCAGTGAACGTTTTACACAAAGAATATCCAAATATTATTGAATCTCACATTGTGATAGAATATTAGTAAAAGGCAAGAAATTAGATGTCATGAATATGTTTTAGGGCAAGAAAAGGAGCTGTGCTTAGTCACTCAGTTGTGTCTGATTCTTTGTGACCCCATGGATGATAGCCTGCCAGGCTCCTCGGTCAGTGGGGATTCCCCAGCCAAGAATACTGGAGTGGGTTCCCATTCCCTTCTCCAGGCGGTCTTCCCCACCCAGAGATCAAACCAGGGTCTCCCACATTGCAGATAGATTCTTTACCATCTGAGCCAATGGAGAAGCAAGAAAAGGGAAAGTGCTTCATATTACTGTCTTTAAAGCCTGAACAAACAAGAAACAAGAAATCTTTTGACCACCTGCTCCATAGTGCCCATAGATGTATGTACATATTGCAAATATGGTGTAAGGAAAAGTACTATTATGAATATCCAAATGCTACCTAACTCAAAAGCTTTAGAAACTTATTACAAGAGAAAGTCTACCAGTTGCACTGAATTGTGTGATAAAAGCAGATTAGCTTCTGGGCTCTACAGAATGCCAGATAACATGAAATAAGGCTTGTTAACACTCTATGTTTTCTGTGTTTGTGGTATACAAAATGAAAATACCTCAAGCTTTGGATGTATGCTAATTCTAACCTTTCTGTAATTATAAAGCAACTGCTGTATTTTCCAGTGTGTGGAAAATGAATAAAAATAGGACTTGCTCACTAAAAATGAAAAATCTTTTCCCTCTGCCTCTTGACCACCTCATTTACTTAATGTCATGGGCTGCATCTCACTGAGCTGCTTAAGTGAAAATTTGTGCTTTAGAAATACCTTTGTTTTGTCAGACTTTCAAATTAAACAGGAAAATTTTTATTCTGAAGGATTAAATGCAACCAGGGAACAAAATAATGAAAAGCTTTATTTGAGAAGAAATAACTCTTTGGAATAAGAGGTTACCATATGTCAATATGTCACACACAGGAAAAGTGAGCTTTTGATTACTTAAAGGTAAGGTTGCCAGAGGGTTTCTGATTTAAATTTCTAAGGCTTGATCAGAGAGAGCATCAATGAAAATCCTCATAACTTGTGAACTTGACTTTTATTCCTTTGAAAAATTATACAAAATATTTTTGCTCACATTTATATTCCATGTGGTGTGTTTCACCTTGTAACTTTGCAGTTATTCTTGTGCAGGCTTTACACTCATTGTAAAGTCAGAATTGAATTTAAGCATTTCTAGAAAAAGCAATAAGTTTAGAAATGGACAACTGACCCCCAAAAGTTGTCTCAAAAATACTTAAGCACAAGAAAGTCAGAGAAAACCTAAATAGACGTGAATTGTGACTACTTAAATTAATTATGGTGTATCCTTAAAATGAAATACTGTTGATACGTTTAAAAGATTGAACAGTTTTCAAGACACATTGAATGAAAGCAACAAAGTGTCCCCACTGTTAAGTACTTTGATTTTTTTTTTTATTTAGTTTTTTAATGTACCTATACATAGACTCTCTTTGGAATAATTGCATCAGTTCAGTTCAGTTCAATAGCTCAGTTGTGTCTGACTCTTTGTGACCCCATGAACCATGGCATGCCAGGCCTCCCTGTCCATCACCAACTCCCAGAGTCCACCCAAACCCATGTCCATTGAGTTGGTGATGACATCCAACCATCTCATCCTCTGTTCTCAACCTTCTCCTCTTGCCCTCAATCTTTCCAGCATCAGGGTCTTTTCAAATGAGTCAGCTCTTTGCATCAGGTGGCCATAGTATTGGAGTTTCAGCTTCAACAACAGTCCCTCCAATGAACACCCAGGACCAGTATCCTTCAGGATGGACTGGTTGCATCTCCTTGCAGTCCAAGGAACTCTCCAGAGTCTTCTCCAACACCACAGCTCAAAAGCATCAATTCTGTGCTCAGCCTTCTTTCTAGTCCAACTCTCACATCCTACATGACCACTGGAAAAACCATAGCCTTGACTAGACAGACCTTTGTTGGCAAAGTAATAATCCCTGCTTTTTAATATGCTATCTGGTTGGTCATAACTTTCCTTCCAAGGAGTAAGAGTCTTTTAATTTCATGGTTGCATTCACCATCTGCAGTGATTTTGGAGCCCAGAAAAACAAAGTCAACCACTGTATCCACTGTTTTCCCATCTATTTCCCATGAAGTGATGGGACTAGATGCCATGATCTTAGTTTTCTGAATTAATTGAGCTTTAAGCCAACTTTTTCACTCTCCTCTTTCACTTTCATCAAGAAGGCCTTTAATTCTTCCTCACATTCTGCCATAAGGGTTGTGTTATCTGCATATCTGAGATTACTGATATTTCTCCTGGCTATCTTGATTCTAGTTTGTGCTTCCTCCAGCTCAGAGTTTCTCATGATGTACTCTGCATGTAAGTTAAATAGGCATATAAATAAGCAGTGGCATCCCACTCCAGTACTCTTGCCTGGGAAAATCCCATGGATGGAGGAGCCTGGTGGGCTGCAGTCCATGGGGTCGCTAAGAGTTGGACAAGACTGAGCAACGTCACTTTCACTTTTCACTTTAATGCATTGGAGAAGGAAATGGCAACCCACTCCAGTGTTCTTGCCTGGAGAATCCCATGGACAGGGGAGCCTGGTGGGCTGCCATCCATGGGGTCGCACAGAGTCAGACATGACTGAAGTGACTTAGCAGCAGCAGCAGCATAAAAAAAATAAGCATATAAGTTAAATAAGTAGGGTGACAATATACAGCCTTGACGTACTCCTTTTCCTGTTTGGAACTAGTCTATTGTTCCATGTCCAGTTCTAACTGTTGCTTCCTGGCCTGCATACAGGTTTCTCAAGAGGCAGGTCAGGTGGTCTGGTATTCCCATTTCTTGAAGAATTTTCCACAGTTTATTGTGATCCACACAGTCAAAGGCTTTGGCATAGTTAATAAAGCAGAAATAGATGTTTTTGGAACTCTCTTGCTTTTTCAGTGATCCATCAGACATTGGCAATTTGATCTCTGATTCCTCTGCCTTTGCTAAAACCAACTTGAACATCTGGAACTTCACGGTTCACATGTTGCTGAAACCTGGCTTGGATAATTTTGAGCATTACTTTACTAGTGTGTGAGATGAGTGCAATTGTGTGGTAGTCTGAGCATTCTTTGGCATTGCCTTTCTTGATTGGAATGAAAACTGATCTTTTCCAGACCTGTGTCCACTGCTGAGTTTTCCAAATTTGCTGGCATATTGAGTGCAGCACTTTCACAGCACCATCTTTTAGGATTTGAAATAGCTCCACTGGAATTCCATCACCTCCACTAGCTTTGTTCATAGTGATGCTTCCTAAGGCCCACTTGGCTTCACATTCTAGGATGTCTGGCTCTAGATGAGTCATCATTCCATTGTGATTATCTGGGTCGTGAAGATCTTTTTTGTACAGTTCTTCTGTGCATTCTTGCCACCCTTCTTAATATCTTCTGCTTCTATTAGGTCCCTACCATTTCTGTCCTTCATTGAGCCCATCTTTGCATGAAATGTTCCCTTGGTATCTCTAATTTTCTTGAAGAGATCTCTAGTCTTTCCCATTCTGTTGTTTTCCTCTATTTCTTTGCATTGATTGCTGAGGAAGGCTTTCTCTTCTCTCATTGGTATTCTTTGGAACTCTGCATTCAGATGGGTATATCTTTCCTTTTCTCCTTTGCTTTTCACTTCCCTTGTTTTTACAGGTATTTGTAAGGCCTCCTGAGACAGCCATTTTGCTTTTTTGCATTTCTTTTTCTTGGGGATGGTCTTGATTCCTGTCTCCTGAACAAAGTCACAAACCTCCATCCAGAGTTTATCAGGCACTCTGTCTATCAGATCCAGTCCCTTAAATCTATTTCTCACTTCCACTGTATACTCATAAGAAATTTGCTCCACGCCCGAGGGCGGGGCAGTGGCTGAGGGGAGCTACCCTGCTTCCGAGATAAGGAGCAGAGGCTGTGCTTTGCTGGAGCAGCCGTGAAGAGATACCCCACGTCCAAGGTAAGAGAAGCCCAAGTAAGACAGTAGGCACTGAGAGAGGGGATGAGAGGGCAGACAGACCAGACTGAAACCACAATCACAGACAACTAGCCAATCTGATCACACAGACTACAGCCTTGTCTACATCAGTGAAACTAAGCCATGCTGTGTACAGCCACCCAAGACGGATGGGTCATGGTGGAGAGGTCTGACAGAATGTGGTCCACTGGAGAAGGGAATGGCAAACCACTTCAGTAGTCTTTCCATTAGAACCCCATGAACAGTATGAAAAGGCAAAAAGATAGGACACTGAAAGATGAACACCCCAGGTCTGTAGGTGCCCAATATGCTACTGGAGATCAGTGGAGAAATAACTCCAGAAAGAATGAAGGGATGGAGCCAAAGCAAAAACAACACCCACTTGTGAATGGGACTGGTGATAGAAAAGGTCCAATGCTATAAAGAGCAATATTGCATAGGAACCTGGAATGCTAGGTCCATGAATCAAGGCAAATTGGAAGTGGTCAAACAGGAGATGACAAGAGTGAACGTCGACATTCTAGGAATCAGTGAACTAAGATGGACTGGAATGGGTGAATTTAACTCAGATGGCCATTATATCTACTACTGTGGGCAGGAATCCCTTAGAAGAAATGGAGTGCCATCATAGTCAAGAAGAGTCTGAAATGCAGTCCTTGGATGCAGTCTCAAAAACAACAGGAAGAATGTTCGTTTCCAAGGCAAACCATTCATTATCACAGTAATCCAAGTCTATGCTCCGACCAGCAACGCTGAAGAAGCTGAAGTTGAATGGTTCTATGAAGACCTACAAGACCTTTTAGAACTAACATCAAAGAAAGATGTCCTTTTCATTATAGGGGATTGGAATGCAAAAGTAGGAAGTCAAGAAACACCTGGAGTAACAGGCAAATTTGGCCTTGGAGTACAGAATGAAGCAGGGCAAAGGCTAATAGAGTTCTACCAAGAGAACGCACTGGTCATAGCAAACATCCTCTTCCAACAACACAAGAGAAGATTCTACACATGGACATCACCAGATGGTCAACACCGAAATCAGATTGATTATATTCTTTAAAGCTAAAGATGGAGAAGCTCTATACAGTCAGCAAAAACAAGATCGGGAGCTGACTGTGGCTCAGATCATGAACTCCTTATTGCCAAATTCAGACTGAAACTGAAGAATAATTGCATAAGAAATTGGTAATATTGCTTTGGGGTAAGGGAAGGAGACAGGGCTCAAGTGATTGAGAGATTTGTTTTTCAATCAGAGATTTGTGTTTTGTATAGCCCTTTGTACTTGAATCTTGTTAAGTGACAAGGCAAGATAGACATATGGAATAATACCTTCATTCTTTAAATGTATTGCTTATATTTCAAGTTTCATCAAAACTTGATGTCATTTTGTCCAGTAAAGTAGAAATTTGAATGTATAATGAGTTAGGAGTTTTGTTTTGCTTGTTAAGAGTTTAGTTTTTGTGTGTGTGCTTTGTATGAGTTTCATTCTGTTTGCTATAAGTTTTGTTTTATTTTACTTTGAAATGAAAAATTAAATTAGTAACTTCCACTTTGTAAATATCTTCATATTCAGCAATAAGATAAAATATTTTTCAATTTATGGCAATAATTGTCAAAAGATAAAAACATATTGGTATAACAAAATAATTTGAAAGATACATTTACTGTTACAACCAATGTGTTGACTGATAACTTCATATATATGAGGTCTGTTGTGTATATATGTTAACAGACCTCATATATATGTATATATGTGTTTTATATAAATAAAACCTGATAAACAGTTATCTACATTTATCCTGTGGAGACAAAATACTAGTTAAATACATAAAACTAAAATTTTGAACTTTCTTTTATGTTGCCTTTAACTTTAGAAACTCACAATTCTGAAAATTTAAACATGTTGACTACTTGGTTTTCCCTCTACACTGTCATTATTTTAACTTGTTCTGAAATGTGCCACGTGTACTATCTTGTATTATGTCCCCACATCTGCTGCTCCATATAAATCAGTACTGACGTCTTAGAAATAATAGACCCTCATTCATTCTCTAATACAGACACTGTCATTATGTGTGATTGTATTAGAGCTTTAAATGTTTCCACTCTATATTTCTGTTTTCAGCTTTTCATATGAAATAAATGATCCATTATTTCAGTAGTTTTGTATATTGTTATATTTTTGAAGTCCCATACTCTCCCTTCCCCTCCCTTTCTCCTGCTTATTCTCTCCCTTTGCTTTTCTCTCCTTCCTCTCTTCACTCTCCTGCTTGCTGGCTCTCTGAGTCTGCTTCTATGTCACTCTCCCCAGTTGTAGTCTTTGGAATAAGGTGAAAGGTGTGGAGAAGGCACCTAGACTTATACAGAGTGGCACTTAGCAGGCAGTGCATGCTCTGCTGGAGAATTTAGCTGTCACTTCGGAGCCCGCTGAATGAAACTAGTATGCAATTCACATACCCCAGGTACTGAAAGGGAAACTGCAGCTGCTGTCCCCACAGATTACTGATAAGATTTTATCTTTTCTCCTGCTGATACTGATAGAGCTATAGCCAGGTGGGCAGTAAATAAAGATTTATTATGGGCTGGATTTGTTAGCTAGTGGTACTGTCTTAGAACTACATCAAAAAGACCCAGAAGTGTTCATCTTTCACATCCATAGAGCCTAATAATGGTGTGGTGTGGGAGAGGTGGCTCAGGATGTGATCTATCTAGTTTGTATTAAACAGCGAACATTTCTTACAAAATCAGCCTAATTTAAATAGATGACTAAAAATCTAGGAGTTGATAAATTATCATCATGGCACCTGCATCTTATGCCTCAAGAAACCTAAGCAAACCCAGGGCTGTACTTGCGGATTAATTGAGCATGCATAATTTACCACTGCAGTTTACATAAGTGTAAGTATTTTTCTCATCCTGGTAAATAGGCATTTCCAGCTTCAGGAGAAAAATAAGAATATCGCTACACAATGAAATGAGCCATCAACCTATTCGGCTATTATAAGAAAAAAAGGCCCCAGCTCTTGCTGCCAATGTTTAGTTCTTAAAATTATTTTTAAAGTATTATTTGCTTTTCACCATTTACATGTATTTCTTTTTGCTCAAATTTACTGTGTTGATTTTACCCATTCCTGTAGTCAGTACTTCATCTTTTAAGATTTGAAATAGTTCAACTGGAATTCCATCACCTCCACTAGCTTTGTTCGTAGTGATGCTTCCTAAGGCCCACTTGACTTCACATTCCAGGATGTCTGGCTCTAGGTGCATGATCACACCATGGTGATTATCTGGATCATGAAGATCTTTTTTGTACAGTTCTTCTAAGTATCCTTGCCACGTCTTCTTAACATTTTCTGCTTCTGTTAGGGCCAAACCATTTCTGTCCTTTATTGAGCCCATCTTTGCATGAAATGTTCCCTTGGTATTTCTAATTTTCTTGAAGAGATTTTAGGCTTTCCCATACTATTGTTTTCCTCTAGTTCTTTGCATTAATCATTGAAGAAGGCTTTCTTATCTCCACGAACAAAACTGGTGGAGGTGATGGAATTCCAGTTGAGCTATTTCAAATCTTGAAAGATGAAGTACTGACTTCATCTGAAAGATGATGCTGTGAAAGTGCTGCACTCAATATGCCAGCAAATTTGGAAAACTCAGCAGTGGCCACAGGAATGGAAAAGATCAGTTTTTATTCTAATCCCAAAGAAAGGCAATGCCAAAGAATGCTCAAACTACTGCACAATTGCACTCATCTCAACATGCTAGTAAAGTGATGCTCAAAATTTTCCAAGCCAGGCTTCAGCAGTACGTGAACTGTGAACTTCCAGATGTTCTGGCTGGTTTTAGGGAAGACAGAGGAACCAGAGATCAAATTGCCAACATCCGCTGGATCATGGAAAAAGGAAGAGAGTTCCAGAAAAACATCTATTTCTGCTTGATTGACTATGCCAAAGCCTTTGACTGTGTGGATCACAATAAACTGTGGAAAATTCTGAAAGAGATGGGAATACCAGACCACTTAACCTGCCTCTTGAGAAATCTGTATGCCTGTCAGGAAGCAACATTTAGAACTGGACATGGAACAACAGACTGGTTCCAAACAGGAAAAGGAGTCCGTCAAGGCTGTATATTGTCACCCTGCTTATTTAACTTATATACAGAGTACATCATGAGAAACGCTGAGTTGGAGGAAGCACAAGCTGGAATCAAGATAGCCGGGAGAAATATCAATCACCTCAGATATGCAGATGGCACCACCCTTCTGGGAGAAAGTGAAGAACTAAAGAGCCTCTTGATGAAAGTGAAAGAGGAGAGTGAAAAAGGTGGCTTAAAGCTCAACATTCAGAAAATGAAGATCATGGCATCCGGTCCTATCACTTCATGGGAAATAGATGGGGAAACAATAGACACAGTGGCTGACTTTATTTTTCTGGGCTCCAAAATCACTGCAGATGATGAATCCAGCCATGAAATGAAAAGATGCTTACTCCTTGGAAGAAAAATTATGACCAATCTACACAGCAAATTAAAACGCAGAGACATTACTTTCTCAACAAAAGCCCATCTAGTCAAGGCTATGGTTTTTCCAATAGTCATGTATGGATGTGAGAGTTGGACTAGAAAGAAAGCTGAGCGCCAAAGAATTGATGCTTTTGAACTGTGGTGTTGGAGAAGACTCTTGAGAGTCCCTTGGACTGCAAGGAGATCCAACCAGTCCATCCTAAAGGAGTTCCAGAAAAACATCCTGGGTGTTCTTTGAAAGGACTGATTGTGAAGCTGAAACTCCAGTACTTTGGCCACCTGATGCGAAGAGCTGACTCATTTGAAAAGACCCTGATGCTGGGAAATATTGAGGGCAGGAGGAGAAGGGGATGACAGAAGATGAGGTGGTTGAATGGCATCACCGACTCAATGGACATGAGTTTGGGTAGGCTCTGGGAGTTGGTGAGGGACAAGGAGGCCTGGCGTGCTGTGGTTCACGGGGTCGCAAAGAATCAGACACGACTGAGTGACTGAACTGAACTAAACTGTAGTCAGTACTATTTTCTTGTTCTGGTTTGATGCTACTATATTTGAATGATTTAGAGAATGTTAATCCAGGCACCTATTTTTTTAAAAAAAAACTTTTTATTTGTATTGGGGCATAGCTGATTAACAATATTGTGGTAGTTTCAGGTGAACAGTGAGACGACTCAGCCATAAATATCCATGTATCCGTTTTCCCCCGAAGTTCGCTTCCATGCAGGCTGCCACATAAGATTAAGCAGTGCTCCATACAATAGGTCTTTGTTGCTTATTCATCTTAAATATAGCATTATAGGCACATACTTTTACTGCAGTTATTTTAAGTAAACAAAGGCAGGAAGCAAAGAAGTGGGGAATAATAATTATGGAAACACATCAGTATTTGAGTGGCTTGTCACATATTACCCATGTATTTTCGGGTAAACTAGCCATTAATACTAAATTACTGCTTTCTTATCTATAAAATAGGAGTAATAACACCTACCTCATGAATGGTTGTGTTAAATGTTACATACAACCAGTGTAAAGAACTTAATTCAGGATGTGCTAGGTGCTCAAGAAATGAGAATTTTTGTTGTTATCTTACTAAAATATTTTTAAAAATAGACCTAACAGTAAATTCTAAATCTCCAAATTAGTATTTAAGAACATTTGTTTCTATTTGACAGTTTATTTAATTCTTGGAAATGGCAACCCACTCCAGTGTTCTTGCCTGGAGAATCCCAGGGATGGCGGAGCCAAATGGGCTGCCGTCTGTGGGGTCGCACAGAGTCGGACACGACTGAAGCGACTTAGCAGCAGCAGCAGCAAACTGTTTGGAGCTTCTTAGGTGGCTCAGACTTTAAAGATACTGCCTGCAATATGGGAGATGTGGGTTCGATTCCTGGGTCAGGAAGATCCCCTGAAGAAGGGAATGGCAACTTAATCCAGTATTCTTGCCTAGAGAATTCCATGGACAGAGGAGTCTGGCAGGCTATAGTCCATGGGGTCACAAAGAGTCGGACATGACTATGACTAACACCAAGTGTTTAGATACTGGTTAACATAATATTTTTTGTCTAATTATGAATTTATATCAAATTTATGCAGATTTATGTGTAAGCAGACAACCTTGAGGCATGTTAGGTATTCTCAACTTGCTTATATCACAATGTCTACATAAGAGCTTTATTCTTTTTGTTTAAGCCAAAAGAGGCCCTTGTGGGAAATGAACGCTTAAATGCAATTGTTCATAAAGGAATACTATTATAAATTTATTAATCCCTGTTTTACAGTAGGGAAATACCTCTAAATCTCCATTCATATAGTAAATATAATCTTCAGAAGCTGTTTAAATTTGCTTTTTCTCATCAACTCCTATTTCCTACCCTATGTACATTATAATTTTAAAATATTATTTTTTATTTATTCTAAAAATTTTATTGCAGTAACTGCTCATGCTGAAATCTTAAATCATGCTAACTTGGTACCCTTGTGTTAGAAGTTATAAAAAACACATCGAACTGTAACAGAAAAACTGACTAAAGGAGCTTTTCAGTGAATCTTGTAAAATCCAAGATCCCATTTATAATAGAGGTAAATGTATTTGTAGTAAGTGTAATTTTTCATAACACGCAACACCCACATGTAAACTGTAGAATCCATTGTGTGCATCTTTATTGGTGAGAATCACAGCTCTCAGCCAGGTATTGGGCTCTTCCTAGAAAGGCATGTCCCATATTCTGCTGCTTCTCTGTGGTTTTATGGATGTGGCTGTCACCCTCAAAACCCAGCGAATTCAGAAATGAAGCTGCCTTTCTGCTTGATTTTTCACTGAGGTACATTTCGGGAGACCATTGTGACTCGCTGGTGGAAGAAGCTGAAAGGGTAATTCTCCATGAGAATAATCTTACATCTGCACACACCCGACTGGTCATTTCCTGAATACTAAATGGGAAGCTGTGGTGCCATTAGTCATGCCAGGGTGGCACCCTCAGTCCTACCAGAAATAATCATTACTTAATTAGCCAGTCTTTTTTGTCTTTCTCTCTTTCTCTTTTAGTCGTATGTTAAAAATGAGGTTACAAAGTCATGAATGGGAGAGAAACAAGCCAAAGGGATAATTAATTGCAAGCCCAGGGCTTCGAGTCAGATAGGTGAGGCATCTTTGCTCACTAAGGAGTTGTATAACTTTGGACATGTGACTTCAAGTGCCTAAGACTCAGTTTCTTCTTCTGTAACCTGGGTATTATAATGTAAATCCACCTTAATGACTGTTCAGAGCATTAAATGAGATGATAAAACAGTTATAAGCACAGTGCCTTTCAGGGTATGTTGGTAAATCCTAGAGAGAGCTGTACGTGGAAGCATGGACATCAGCTTCTAATTTCTCCCTGAGTGCCACAGGCTTGGGTCTCAGTCTTGCTACTTCCTCTTTCCGTGGCTTTCCAGGTCACGTGGTCACCTTTTTCCTGGCTTCCTGAATGTTAGTGTTGCAGTGCCAACCATCTGTCACTTAAACAGGGGGATCTCATATGCTCCCATCAAATGAAATCTGTAATAAGAGAGACGCTGTCAGTGACAAGTGAAGTGAGGGTCTCAGCTGTGGTTTCCATCAACCATCCCAGCCTTGAGGGGCTCTGCTGTCGTCTTTTCAGTTAAAATGATCCTGACCCCCACCCTCTTCAAGTGCAGCTAAAACAAGGAAGTCAGAGGCTGGAGCTCCACAGGTGAGGTTGAATGAATACCTCTACCTCCCCCACTGCAACTGTTAATTTAGATCAGTTTTATTGGTTCGTGCAGAACTTGAAATTGTCACTCAAAATGGTCTCTGATCATTGTAGTAGATGTCTGTCACTCTTTAACAGTTCTACTGCTAATGTGCCTTTCTATTTAAAAGAAACCTTCCACTGTGTATGATATTAGAATAAGTACCCTTTTCTGAATGCTTATGTCAAGAAAGGGAAAGAAACCTTGTCAAAGCTTCTTGATAGCCAGGGCTAAGTCATGTGACATTGACTTGGTCAGTCAGATGTTTCTGTTTGAGCCATGACTCCAGAATGAGGAGGATGGGATTCATTCATGATCACTTTGCTGACAGTCAGTGGCAGCATCGCATCTTTAGTAAGGTGTTCAAATATATAATGTCTTCCTCTGTTGCTAGGAGGGGAACAGCAGGTGGTGGTGAAGCTAGTTTTTGGTTTGGAAAAATCTGAGATTTTTAGCTGCCATTATAAATTTGATGCTACAGCAGTTATAGGAGGTAATAAGGAGTTAATCTTACCAAGGAACTTAGAGTGTATATATATATATATATATATATATATATATATATGCATATTCACTACCCACTTGTCCTCAAGTTTTCTGTGATTTAAGACAAGCATTTTTCATTGCTTGTGGCTATCTGGTTGAGTTCACTGAATCTATAATGACAATCACAATATATGCAATTTTATTGACCTGTCAATTATTATTCAGCTTTCTTATTCTGGTCACATCTCAACTCTAGGAGGGTGTTATTAATGGAAGACAGAGTTTGTTTGAATCCAAAGTGCTGAATTTTATATTTTTCTTTCATGAATGAGAACTTTGGTGGTTGTACATAACCACCATAAGTTCTTAAGAACTCAAGAATGCTCTAATTTACTTCACCAGAAATTTAAATATTATATTGACTGAAATCAGAAAGTTATTTTGGGGAGCTATGCATGTATTTAAACTCATAAGAAATTACTGCTTTAATTATTCTTTAAGATAGAAGTTCCTAAAATGTGCTGTTTTGATAAAACCACCCTAAAAAGAGTTCTGTTGTCAAATAACTTTGGGAAAAACTACATGAAATCTCTCCCTTTTGAAAATCTATGCTATCTATTAGCTCATTTGTTTTATTTGATCATATGTATGTGCATATACGGCTTCCCTAGTGGCACAAGTAGTAAAGAATCTGTCTGCTAGTGCAGGAGACCCTGGAGACACACATTCAATCCCTGGTTCGGGATGATCCCCTGAAGTAGGAAATGGCAACCCAATTCAGTCTTCTTGCCTGAGAAGTTCCATGGACAAAGAAGCCTGGCAGGCTCACAAAGAGTCGGACATGACTGAGAGACTGAGCATACACGTACATATGTGTGTGTACGTATATTCATTGTATATATGAATTTATTTTACATTGTCTGACCAAAGTTTTCCAGAGTTATCTACCAAGACCCTTCCTGTAAGATAAAAGCTATGAATATCCCCTGACATTATAGTTGCACATTGTAACTATAGTGTATTAAGAGACACACTTTGGGAAATATTGTGTTTCTTTAGGTTATATACACTTCCATGGATCACATCTGCCTGCTCAATAGTTGTGGGATTTTGAGCATATTATTTAATTTCTCTCTGCACCAGTTCCTCACCTATAAAATGGGGGTAATGGCATCTGTGTCAGAGAATGTTATGTGGATTAAATGGCTCACATATGTAAATACTTAGACAAGTGCTACACTTACAGTAAGCATTATATAAAGGTTGGATTTTTTTTTTTTTTTAAGTTTTCAGGCCAAATTAAAGTCCACTGACATTCTTTTTTGTGTGTGGAATATTTTGCTGAAGGTCTGTAACCTGTTGTTCTTTTGAAATCCAGTAACTGATTTGCTACTTGCTAATTGTATGCCTGTTCTTAGACTTTTTATTTGGTGATTCTTTTCTGTTCTACTTCAAAAAATGTTCTATTGAAAGTCATAGAAACTAATGGATGTAAACATGGTGCTTACTGAATAGATTCAGCAGGCAATCACACCGACATATAAAAACAGGAAATTACAGACATCAAGGCCACATGAGGTTAGACTGAGAAGAGACGTCTCCTTCCATTTCTGGGGCATTTCCTGCTGTTTGGTCTGCTGCTGGGACCTTGCCCTAGTTCTCTAAGCTGACTGTCTTGCTTTGTTTGTTCAGTTTTGCCATTTCCCCTTATCCTTCTTGCCGCCTGCCTTGCTAAGGCAGTGATTTCTACGTGGACATCACTTGACTCTGCATCAGGGTTCCCCCCAACTAATAAAGTCAATCTTTCAGTGTCTGGATTCAATATTACTAAGAAAGAGTGTCTTTGTGGCTCATGCCAGCCTATAGTTTGCTTTACGTGGCCAAATGTCCACTCCTGTTTCTGTTAGCTGTTCAGGCTCAAGCTTTGCTTGGTACAAACATGACCACTTAGACCAGCCTTCCTGGAGGGGGTGGTAGTGGTAGTGGAGGGATAGTCCTAATACCAGAGATGAGCGTAGGTGGTACAGATACTGCAAAATGGCCATACATCCTGTCACTATCTTTGCTGTAAGAAGATGTGTCTTAGTGTTTTCTTCTAGAATTCCTCCTTTTTTCTCTTCTTTTTCTAAGAACAGCTAAGGGATTCTGGGAAGAATATTTTATAACCATGCAATATCAATTTCATGGAAAATTTTCCAAAAAGTCTAAAAATCTAATGATTTCACCTGGCTTCCATAGGATAAAAACACAGTTTGGAGGAAGCCCCTATTACTCAGTAGGCTGGTCTGAGGTTGAATACCACTTCATATTACACTTCTGGGTCAACTGTCAGCTGTAAATCCAATCTGGTGACTTGTTTTTACTCTTGCAGCAACCATCCTACTGTAAAAATTTGGTCTTCATGACATAAAGTAGAGTTCAATGGTAAGAGGTGGCTGATAACATTTGAAATTATTGAATTCTGGATCTGAGTAAAGGAGATGATAAGCGATTTATATTTAACCTTTATTCTATGCAACCCATTTTCCCTGGTAAATCAACCAAATCTTAGAGTGTCAGAAATCCTTAGAGAAGGATACTCTTTGGCTGTCTTGTTGTTGTTCAGTCACTCACTTGCGTCTGACTCTGCAACCCCATGGACTGCAGCAGGCTTCCCTGTCCTTCACTGTCTGCTGGAATTTGCTCAAACTCATGTCCATAAGTCAGTGATGTCATCCAACCATCTCGTCCTCTGTTGCCCCCTTCTCCTCCTGCCCCTTATCTTTCCCAGCATCAGTGTCTTTTTCAGTAAGACAGCTCTTCACATCAGGGGCCACTGTGTTTTAGCTCTAGCTTCAGCATCAGACCTTTCGATGAATATTTAGGATTGATTTCCTTTAGGATTGACTAGTTTGATATCCTTGTTGTCCAAGGGATGCTCAAGAGTCTTCTCCAGCACCAAAGGTCAGAAGCATCAGTTCTTCGGTGTCCAGCTTTCTTTATGGTCAAACTGTCACATCTGTACATAACTACTAGAAAAACCATTGCTTTGATTGTACAGATCATTGTTGGCAAAGCGGTGTCTCTGCTTTTTAATATACTGTCTAGGTTTGTCATAGCTTTTCTTCCAAGGAGCAAGTGTCTTTTAATTTCATGGCTGCAGTCACCATCCACTGTGATTTTGGAGTCCAAGAAAATAAAAACATTTATTTTGGGAATGTTGAGTTTTAAGCCAGCCTTTTCACTCTCCTCTTGTATTTTTCATTAATTTTATTTCATTTTCATTCATCAGGACATTTAAAATTAAGCTTATCTCCACTTTCCCAGGAGGCAATTGTTGATCTAGATCACATTATAATTATCTCAGTCCTTAAGGGCTTGCCTGATGTTTGGTAGTAGTTTTTCCTCTATTTTAAAGCATTTGTCCTTTTTGTTTCAGTCTGACAGTGATATGTGTTGTTCTTTGCAAACAAAGGAAGGAACATCCACACTGCATAAACATTTGTGTCACACTTTCTTCCTAAAATCAGTCTTCTTTTAAACTGGTTAACACATTTGTACTGTCTCTGACACCTTTAACTATGACAACTATGAAACAAAATAGGGTACAGTGAACAAACATATCACTTGGAGCCGATTAGATTAATTACTATTCGGGACAGTGCTTAGATTAATTATTTTGTTTGTGTAGTATGTTCGTTAAGTGGTTGCCTGATTGCTGCTCAGAAGATTGATTACTTGTTACATTTACCTTGTGGTTTCTGTGGGGAAAACATCTTTTAGGATTCATCACTTCTAAAAGCCCAGGGGCTTGGTTGACATGAGAATGCTCCAGTAAAGCTGTACAATGGAGAACGGGCTGTGAAAAGTGTATTCTTTAAATAAACACCTAGAGTGGTGGCTAGAGTAGCCATCAGATCTGTTTAACATCAGGAGAAACAATCGATGATAAAATTGAGTTAATGTAAACTATACAATCTGAAAACCCAGCACAGCGCTTGGATTGTAAAATTGAGGTGAATAAGCACTTCCCAAGATTCTCTTGGCCTCCAATAAGGCAAAGTAACAAACTCTGTGACTTTGTCGTCATTTTGCCTCTTGACTCTTGCATACCTCCCTCGCCAGTTGCAGTCACGTGCCCACTGCTGCTGCTACTGCTGTTTGAGTCTGCCCTCGCCATGGGGCTCAAGAGCCGCCAGCTTCCTTCTGAAGAACCCACACTGCTGCTCTTTGACATGCTTGCCTCACTGTCGGAAACCACGTGGGGTTATGCAGTGCAAGAGAACATGAATTTTCTGCTGTGTTCAAGAAGTGATTGCCTGCACTAGGAAGGGACTTATGATAATAGGATTTAGTTGCAATAAGAGATCATGACAAATTTAAGTAGAAAAGTATCTTTGAAATAAACAAATGAGTTAAGGATTAAAAATAGAACAGCTTTTTGTTTAGTGAATGGCTGGACAACTGTCTCCATTTGGGGACCAAAAATACATTGCTTAAACATGATTGTATATTATACCAATCTGTGACTTTGAATGCTGATGGCTGTATTAGACAAACAGTTTCAGGACTCAAAGAGGCTTTATCTGTCTTTTCCTGCCGAATATACCATACCATTGCTCAGAAGACATAGACTAAAGAATGTTTTTCTCTTTTCTACTCTTTGACCTTATTATTTAGGCCTATTAATCATAGTCATAAAGAAATAAAACAGTGACACAAAATACTTAGTAATAGGGTTGTAATGTAATGGATTTTAACTAACATACATCTCAGTAAATTAGAAGAAAACAACCAAAAAGTAAAATAATGAAATGAAATAAACATTCCTCGTGTTTCAGTTCCAACAATCCCCTTTGTGCCTGGAAACTTCCAAAAAGGTAGCTCATTTTCAAACAAAAGGTGCTTTTTATCCAATATTTTAAATCATTTTAAATTTAAAATGATTAAATAGCATAATCATATGTCATAACAACCATATATTATTATGGCAAAGATAGCTCTCCTTCATAAAGATGCTGCTGCTGCTGCTAAGTCACTTCAGTTGTGTCCGACTCTGTGCAGCCCCATAGATGGCAGCCCACCAGGCTCCCCCATCCCTCATTCTCCAGGCAAGACCACTGGAGTGGGGCGCCATTTCCTTCTCCAATGCATGAAAGTGAAAAGTGAAAGGGAAGTCGCTCAGTCGTGTCCGACTCCTTGCAACCCCATGGACTGCAGCCTACCAGGCTCCTCGTCCATGGGATTTTCCAGGCAAGAGTACTGGAGTGGGGTGCCATCACCTTCTCCTCATAAAGGTGCAGTAATTGTCAAAGGAGAAACAGCCTAGAGCATAGATATAGGGACACTGATAAATGAGAAGATGATGAGAGATGGGCAGTTGCTTTTGAGTTGGTTGGCTTTCTACAGTGGTGCAAAGAATAGAAATTAAAAAAAAATATTAGTGCAGCTCAAGATGTACTTAGGACTTTTGATTAAATTCTTCTTTTCCTGTGTGATGTGAAAACTGGAACTAGACAGGAATAAATTCTTTAAACATTTTTCTTTCTCACTGACTGCCCTGGTGTTTCTTTATGGGTACCTAAGTTCAAGTCTGGTAGAAAATTCCAGTGACAAAGGAGACAAGCATGCTGTAGTCCATAGGGCTGCAAAGAAGCAGACACGACTGAAGTGACTTAGCACATACAACTTTTCAGCAGTTCACCCCTCCCAAATTCCTCATTTCTAATAGACCACTATCTTGGGAAGTAGGTCTAAGACTATTAAGGGAATCAAATTGCCTGTAAAACAAGTTTCCAAACTTTGAAAACTCTGTTAGGAATATTTAGAAGTAGCCTGGAATCCTGAGAAATGAGCCACTATTTTCAAAGCACCCCTCTCTTGTCATTTGTAGATGTTATTACATAGTTTATAACTAAGAAGTAGTCTAATAAATAAGATGCTTATTTTATTGAACTCTTAAACTCTTTCATAAAATTGAAAATGTGTATTTAGAACCTCACTGGATTGTTCATACCAGTTGTTCTAACTGTAAAAGCAGCATTTAAATGTGTCTGTAAGAGTGTGACTTTAAGTTAATGAAGCTGCTTTTCGTATATTGTTTATTGAAGTCATTTCATTACTCTCTGGTCACACCTCAAACATTTATAGGTCCCTGTAATTATTTGATGGCTAAAATGTGGCTGTCCTTTTTAAAGTGAAAATTATGTTATTGATCCATTCTTATTCTAGACCCACAATTTAGTTTAATTGCCTTTTCCTTTTATGAACAAGGAGCTTCCACTGATCTCATACTTTTCTCATGTAACCAAGGAAATCTCTCAGGAAACAATATACAGGGTGAGAAGCAGTATTTATTCATTCATTCGTTTAGTCATTCAGTCAGTCAATGAATAAATGTATTGAATACTAGAAGATTCCAAATGTCATGGTTTTATTTTCTGTATGAAAAAGTCATAATCCATGCCTTCAAACAGCTCAGGGTTTTGTGAGAGTTCTTGTGAATGTGCAAGCGATTAACACAAAGAGCATTTGAAGTGAGCCTAACAGAGCCCAAAGAGGTTACCAAAAGCATCCCAGGGTAGGATTTAATAAGCGCTCTCAAAAAGGAAGGGCTGGGGGAGGGTGGTCCAGCCAGAGGGAGTAGCACTAGCAGGAAGTTGCAGAGAGAACCCTGGTCAAGATGTTCCTTAAACCTGTAGGAGGAGCCAGGGAGGTGAGCGGAAGAGGAAGGTAAAGCACTGCTGGGAAAATCTTTGTAAGCCATGCATTTGGCTTTTTCTCTGCAGAAGTGCTTGTGCACATACTGAATCATGTCCGACTCAGTGTGACCTCATGTACTGTAAGCGCTTCCCTTGTGGCTCAGATGGTAGAGAATCTGCCTGCAATGAGGAAGACCCAGGTTCGATCCCTGGGTCAGGAAGATCCTTGGAGAAGGAAATGGCAATCCACTCCAGTATTCTTGCCTAGAGAATTCCATGGACAAAGGAGCCTGGCAGGCTACAGTCTATGGGGTCGCAAGGAGTCAGACATGACTGAGTGACTACATTGTCACTTTCAGGCTCCTCTGTCCATGAGATTTTTTTTTCCAGATAAGAATATTGGAGTGGGTTGCCATTTCCTCCTCCAAGGGATCATCCTGACCCAGGGATGGAACCCGAGTCTTCTGCATTGGCAGGCGGATTCTTTACCAGTCAGAATCCAGAGGGCAAATAAAAGATTTAATCAAGAGAATGGCTTCTTTCCAGTTAGTATCATATTCTAACTGAATTAATAAGTCATACTTTATGCCTTTTCTTCACCTGTCAAAACGTCCAAACTGATTTTGTTTTTTATTTTTATAGTCTAAACTGAGCTGGCTTCCATTTCTGACAGATTTGACTTTGAAATGTTTTTGCTTATCTGAAAGGTAGGAAGATTTTTCTTTCTGGTCTGAATCTCCAACTTCTGTCTTCCTTCTTAAGCTACTTGCTTGAGCTCTTTCCCCAGGCTACATTAGAAAGGTAAATCTGCTTCAAAATATAATTAGATAGGACCTTTTTGAAAAATGATGGTGCTATTTATATGATAGTAATTACCTGCCTGTATAACTATTTGGATTGAATGAACTGGTTTAGGTCACAATTCTTAAGACTGAAAAGAAAAAAACAAAAAATTTTAGTTGCTAACTGTAAGAAACCACAGTGAAAAATCACTGAAATCCACTTTTCCAAAATGGTGCTGAGACTGGAGAAGAACTTGGTTCAGAGACGTGTTTGTGAAAAGTCTGCCTTGTGATGTATGTATGCCCATTTCAAATATTTATTTTGTAGTTTTAAGTGTAGATGAGGAAATAAGAATTTGCATTTATATACTGCATTTCTTTTAATATTTTGCTTCAGTGTCCCAATCAGCTCTTTAGAAATAGAGAATTTGACTCCTTTTTACTTAGGACAGTGAAAAGATAAAAATATTTCAAAGAGTCAAAACCATCAATACAGTCATTTTGGACATCTTAATAAATAAACAGAGTTGCTATGAAGCTGTTCGAATCACTTAATTTGGAATTGATTGTGAATATATCCAAAAATACCAGCTGGACAGCTACACTGCTAATTTGATCCCTGCACCTAAATGTTTTATGATGGCAGACGGTTTCAGGTGGAGGAGGTTAAAACACACTGTGCATGGGCCTAGCCTCCAGAGGGCTTCCCTGGTGGCTCAGATGGTAAAGCGTCTGCCTGAAATGTGGGAGACCCGGGTGCAGTCCCTGGGTTAGGAAGATCCCCTGGAGAAGGAAATGGCAACCCACTCCAGTACTCTTGCTTGGAAAATTCCATGGACTGAGGAGCTTGGTAGGCTACAGTCCAAGGGGTTGCAAAGAGCAGGACATGACTTCACTTTCACTTTCACTTTTCACTTTCTTTAGCCCCCAGAACCTTTCCCTTGGAGATGGAGAGCAAGAGGGAAGACAGCTCCATGGCAAACGCCTGCAGAAGCAGGACAAAGGATAAAAATATACATGCAGTGTGCAGTAACTTCCAGAACCAAAATATCTTATTCTCCCTGTGACCTCACAATGAGAAAGTATTTGAATTTCCACTTCAGTAATTCAGCATTCTTTCCCATGCCTCCTCTGTTTCAGTAGCCTCAGGCCTGTGATAACTGAAGAGCTTTTCGCCCCAAAAGTATTTTATCGTTAGGCCACTGTCCCTGATAAAATAGGGCCTCCATCCCCATTTTCCAATATTGAACAACTGGGATTAAAGCATTATATGAAAGACATTGTCATGTTAATCACTAACTCTACCATGGTATTGTCTATTTTCCCCAGAATAGATAGGATCATCTACATTTGGGTTTATAGGATGAATTTCATTAAATTGAATGCTCTTCCTGGGATTATATGCTCTCTTATTTAATGTTTGGCCCAGGGCTACTCATAATGTGTCTTAATGGCTCTAAGAAGGGTTTTTGTTTTGTTTTTTTAATTTTCCACTTTAATAGTAGGTGAGGTTAAAAAAAAAAAATACACGATCGCCTCTCGGCCTTTTGGCCAAGATCAAGTGTAAAAAAAAACACATGATGTTGCTGGAAAAATCATGTCCCACATTAAAATAATGTCGCTTCATATCTCTTAATTAAGGCATGTCACTGCATGTACTCTAGATGAGATGATTTTTAAAAATTGAGTGAAAACAAAAATAAAAACAGTTTCATAGTAGACTCTCTATATTGTATTTTAAAAAGAAAACAATTGGAGTGTCAACTTTGATTTTTTTTTTTTTTTTTAGCGGCACTCATGAACAGATATAGTTTATAATAACAGCAAACACACTCATGGGGCAATTTTAATGTGCCAGACACTCTTCCAATCATTTACTTCCTCAAAAGAAACCCATTTTAAGTAGCTATTATTATATCATTATTTTTCAAATAAGGAAACAAACATTGAAATTAAAGAACTCACTTGAGGTTGTAAGTAAGTGGCAGCGTGGGAACTCACTGGGGATTGGGACTCAGAAGTCCATCTCTAGGATGCAGAAGGCCACTTCATGGAATGCCTCTTGACTAGAAGGAGAGTCAGGCTCACACTAGGAGAGTCAGTGAGCACACTTTGGGTAGCCCAATCTACAGAGGAAAAGACTTGAGTGTGAGAGTAGGACCATCATCACGCAAGAAGAATAAAGACATTTCCTTGTTGCTGCTTCTGTTGTTCATTTATTTTAACCCTTGGAATGGAGGACAAAAAAAAAAAAAAGGATTACAGAGAAGACAGGTGTTTCATCTGAAAACGTCAAAGGGAAAAGGCAAAAGACAGAGTAAAGGAATACTTTAAAAGAGTCCTAAAGATTAATCAGCTCTGTAATAAGGGTGACCAAAATGTGATTGGAATTAGAGACAGGAAATTAAAACATTTAGGAAATGCTAATATTTAAAAGAATACTGTAAAAATGGTTGGATTTTTAAAAGTCAAAAAGCCACAAAAATTAAGCACTAATTTCTAAGGGTACCAGGATACCAGTAAGTTTTACTCTTGTCTTAGTGTTCGATTTTCTTCGTCTAGTTATGTTTTCCTGATATACTTCTAGTCAACCAAAGTTGCAAAGCAGTCTGTGATTTCCAAATTTCTAGCTGTTTCTATTTGCATTCCTTTCATTAAAGTCCTCACTAGGTCAAGGAGGCAAGTAACATTTATTGTGTAACACTCATTATTACACATAATAGGGATAAATTGGCAAAGGTGTTTGAAGAAATCATCAGTATTGAAAACTGAAAGACAGCTTTGATTTACTCACCCCTGAAGATCATCAAAATTAGACACAAGAAAGACCTTAAAAGTCATTTAGTTTAACTCTGAACTTGTTGTCTTGGGTGATTTTCATGGACTACAACTCATTTTTAGGTCTTCTCCCTCAAACTTTCCCTTCCTCGAATACTGTTCTGGTAATGAATAATTTACATTTGCTGCTCTGTTTTACCCTCACTTTATGTTCTTCCTCCATAAGATAAAAACCTCAGTCTTGCTATTTGCTTCATTCAAACATTAATAAACTGCTTCACTAGTGTATGAGGTTTGTGCCATAGATGCTAGAGATTTTTTGCAGACTGATTTCTTTTTGTTAGGTCTCTACTTTTCTTCTTTAACAGATTTTTGAAGTTTTATAGTTTTCTTTATATCTCAAATTAGAAATATAATTTGAAATTCTGTTATTTCAATTGTAATCCTGTTGATTCAAACTTTAGAGTAATGACAATTTGTTATTGAGGTTAGAATCTTGCTATAAATATTAGTTAGGTGAGAGGGACACCACAGAACTATGGTTGTATGAACATTTCATTCTGTTCTTTTAATGCAAATTATAGTTTATCTAGAAATGACTGGAATTCACAAGATACGTTAAAAGTTTGGCTGTGTCTCCTTGATAGTAAACAATGATTGAAAAATGAAAACACTCATTTGATCATCTCACAACAGTAGTTTTCTGTAATAACATCATATAAGAATGAATGAGTTTTTTGATCTTCCCATCTTTCTAGTTGTCTTAATTGAATTGGCCCCTGACAAGAGAGCTTTCTGCTAATACAGTCTATAAATAGGCTTTGTAGGAATGGAGAGATGATTCTCTTTCTTCTTTCTGAATATTTCTCGATCTGCTTTGATAACTCTTTTCACTCTCATTTCAAAAGTTAAATTTGGGGAAAATAGGATCCTTATTTCACACTGACATTCTTCAGTGGGGAGAAGGTCTATCTTGCCTCCAACAGTGGTAGTAGCAACAACTGCCTTCATAGAATGAAGCTGAGCTATAGCATCAGCAATAAGACAAAATTAAGTAACTCCAGCTATAGTGGATCCTTTGAAGCATCTAGCTTTTGACTAGGCTCTTCTCAATTCCAGCTGAGACCGCTCACCAAGTTTAGTTCTTGGGGAGGGGAAAAGCAAGGCAAAGGATCTAGACAGCCTCGATGAACTACAGCTTAAGCCCAAGTAAATACATCTGAAGAGCTGTAGTTTCTATGGGTCAGAGCGCCAAAAGGAGGAATACTGGTGTTATTAGTTGTTCTTTAATTATTTATTTTCAGTTATTCATTCCTTAATTCAGTGGTCATCAAGTATATTTTGAGGTCCTGCCATGCACTGGGCACTGAACTGGAGATGTAGAAATGAACAAGGTACACATAGACCCTGCCTTTAAAAAATGGGCATTTAAATTTTTAAAAAGACATTAGACAAATACACAAAAGATTATTGAATCACTAATGTGAGAAATGACACTCAAACATGTAAATTTTTCTTAAAATACCAGACAACTTATAGTGATCAATTTGATAACAATAATTTGATTTATTAACACTGTAAGAAGTGCTGGAAAGTAAAATTTTTCTTCCTTTCTGTTTCATGAGATTAAAAAGTCTCTTTATAAATATTCAAATTAATATTTCAATTAATATTTTATTTCAATCAGCTGTTGATCAAAGATGACATATTTATTATTTAAAAAGATAACACTGTATTATAATATGTCATTTGTTGGTCCAAAATCTTTTGCATAATGGAAACACAAGATATGTATACAGTACTCTGGCTGGGCACTGTGAGCTATAGGAAAACTACATTTTAGGTATTTACCCTCATGGAGGAGAAATAAAATATATATATAGCTTCAAAACAAAAAATCTGGGACAAAACCTATGGAAGTTAATGTATGCAATAATTTTTACTTATTACATATTTTGAAGTGAAAAACTATAGTGCATGAACTGATACAGACTTTTGTCCTGCTTTATACATCTGCATTGAAAGTTTTATTGTGTTATGTTGCTCAGTCATGTCTTACTCTTTGCAACCCTATGGACTATAGCCCACTAGGCTCCTCTATCCATGGGGTTCTCTAGGCAAGAATACTGGAGTAGGCTGCCGTGCCCTCCTCCAGGGGATCTTCCCAACCCAGGGATCTAACCCGTGCCTCTTAGGTCTCCTGCACTGGTAGGCAGGTTCTTTACCACTAGCACCACCTGGAAGCCTAGAAGTTTTATTAAGTCATTTAAAAAAGGCTATTGTACACATAATAAGACATAATAAATCACATGAAATGTGAATGATTTCAGAAAGTTTGGAGCACACAGATGGAAACTAGTAGGGAGACTTAAGTTGGTTAGGGTGACCAGATGGAGCATTTGTGTACAGGATGGGGTAATGAGAGCAATTCAGGAAAGAGGAGCAATGGACAGTATTTTATCATTAAAAATTCAAGATATGCCTGGAGACAAGCAGTAGACCAGTTAGCTAAAGTAGATATTTATTTTATTGTGAAAGACCATAATGATAGGTTGGGATCTAACTAAGTAGTTTAGATTCTAACTGATAGCTTATTCCATGGACGGTTTCAGGGGCAGGGCAGTTTTATGATCAAAGTAGAAAAATCCATCTGGCTGCAGCACACATAATGAGGATGACATAGTACATTATAATTACTCCAGGTAGTAGCTGGGAGTTCAGACATAAATATGTGAATTAGAAAAGCTTAAAAATCACTTATATTGACTTGAGCATATGGTTTTCCCAGGAGCTTATTTTCCTTCTGTTATTAAAAAAAAAAAAAAAGACACAACCAATGAAAAAACCACCTCTCCCTCACTCCCAAAAGGGAGGGAGGTAAAAGACAAAGGGTTGTCTGTAAGTCCGTCTGTTGGTAGTAACCAAACAGTTGAAACCCTTTGGCTCTGGGGCACAATTTTATTCTTAGCTATGAATGCTTTTAATTAGGTAGGTTAACCACTGTTGTTAGGATGAAATTCAGCATCAGTTTCCTGGAGGATCTGGTGGCAAAAGACTGGAAACCATTATCTAACAGGAATATACAAAGCTGGCTGTTGACCTTTGTATGAGTTACTTTTGCAAGCGACTGGGATTAAAGAGGGGAAAAGGCAATGGAATCAATATTGTGTTTATTGTAAAGGGGAACACATGTAACCCAAAGCTTTGAAAAGTGGTAAATCCCAATAGATGTACCCCAAGGACATGGCTGCATCACCCCAGCTCCTAGAAGAATGGGGTGTGGGGGAAAGCTAATAATACCTCTCATTGGCTTGCTTTCTTTAAAAAAAAAAATATTATAACCTTTAAGACAGGTAGGTTTTTACCTTTGAGGCCTATACTAATTTCTGAGGCACATTTTGAACTCTTTCCATTTAGGCATTCATCAGGAAGTTGGTCTTTTCGAAGTATGAATCATGAATAGTGAATATGAAATATTTTAAAATATATTAGGAAAGATATTAGCACTTTGGGGACAGCTGCTTAGTGGTGTGAGAGAGCTAATGAATACTCTTAAGTTATCTCGCTCTTTTCATCTGTGGTAATTAGCCTTAACAAGGCAAGTTAAAAAAAATTCTTTCTGAATCTTGTACAGTGTAACTTCTCGCTTAGCATTTCTTGTCTCCTTACCAGCTTTATAACCTGAGGCAATCCTAGATATTCCCTTTGGGAAAGATGTATTTGAGAGTTATGCTTACGGCACTTGCCTTTATTAATTTTATGAAAAAAATTCATTTTAACATTCATTTTAATATTTGAGTATTCAACAATTCAGGGGTTGATTTGAGTATTATTGTGGAATTTTGAAAAAATAGAAATTATAATGACAATCATTACCCAAATATCTTAATTAAATATTCTGAAATGTCATATTTTTTTTAAAAAGAGATTTTACTGTTTCTCTTCAAAGTCTTCTCGTAATTTGTGAAACATTCCAAGGATTTATAGATACTATTTTGTTTTCTAGATGTCGACAGATGACAGGAGATTAATCTAGAATCTTAGCTCTCTCATTATTTGACTGAACAGATCCATGACACCTTCTTTCCTCTCTTAGCCTATACATACAGATGGACACACACACTCACACACACATACTCATTCACACACCCTTTGTTTTTCAGAATCACCCCTGCCACCATTTTGCCATTCTGCTGCAAATTTCTGTTGCCGGTTGCTCCTTAGGGTGACAGTGAGAGAGACTTCTTATTGATCATCCTGCCTCCCACACAATTTATTGGAGGCTTGACACACTCCCTGGCATTTTATTTTTCCTTTGTGAAGGTTGAAGGAGCCATTCATTATAGAGATGGCTTCATTAGAGAAGCAACCCCAAAGTTCTAGTGGATTAAGCTATTTAGCAACAGAGTAAAATCCTTTATAATCTTATGGCAATCGATGCCCCTCATCCTTTCCTTATGAAGTTAAAAGACTGTATATGGATTTTCCTTTCATTTTTATAAGTGCTCCTTGGACTTTTGTATCATATCATGCTGTATTCTCTTAGGAGAATTCCTGGCTATAGCTCTTTGTTTTCTATTTCTTTATACATTAGCAGTTTTAAAAATAGAAATCATTTTGCATCTATTTGGCTGATCTTGACATTTTCTCTACTTGTATTAGTTTAAGACATCTTTGGGCCGCTTTTTCCTCATTTTTTCCTGTTTGGTCCACTTTTGATAAGGGAGGGTTGAGGCAGAGTTTGAGTCCATATGTAAGTCCTTTTGTGCACCTGTGAAATTCCCTTATGAATTCTTGCCTGTTACACCTGACTTGTCTGTACTGAAAGAGAGGTTTTGGTCAAATATGCAGGCAGGGCATTTCATGTGACTTGAGTGCAGTGAGAATTTTACCTGTTTGCTTTTCTCCTGAGATGATGAGCACCTTGACTGTCTTTACTTGCCTTTCTCACCTCACATGTCTTGCACTGCAAGGCATCAACAAATATTTGTTGAAGGAATGAATGTGTGAATGAATGAATGTTGCATAAAGTACTAATCCTGGTGTAATGACTGTGTCTTGTTTTCTTGTTTCAATATTCTATTTCACTGTCCTCTCTCAAAATACTGCCTCCTTGAGTTTCCGGAATTACTCTGAAGAATTACAAAAGGGTAGAACCTGGTAAAAATGTGTAACAAATCAGTGGTGTTCCAGGAACCTAGAAATCTGTAACTCTCTACGTTGGTACGCTGGTAGAAGTTCATCCCTCCAGGCTTTTTGAACTACTTTTTCCCAGATATTAGAGGATTTTCATTAATGAAAAATTTGAACACAGAACTTCTGTTTTCTTTATCTCATTAGTTTGGCAGTGGTTTGGAACGGTGAGAGTCTGCAAGTGGGAGGACTTCCTGAAGGGGAGTCAACTAAGAGTCAACTACCTGTGATTAACAGTACAATCATAGGCACTGAAAACTCTGTCCTGAGTTGAGATTTTCAGGGCTGTAAGCCTAGATGGTAAGATAAATGTCACATGGAAATTTCTGAAAAGCAGTGTGTTCCTTCTGCCAGGTGATTTGGTTATACTGATCTTTAGTGATTTTGACATCATTTGTTTACAACTTACTCTAAACCAGATGGCTTACTGTTAAATTTTCAAAATTAGTAGTAAGAAATATGAGCCCCAAATGTGTCTTATTCTAAGTCTTTCAATCGTGCTCCTCTTTTGTTACAAGTATAAGAAATTATTTGTTAATAAATATACAAGAAAATAGGGCAGAGTTATGAAGGTATAGCAAAAATTGGAGCATTCTCTTTGGTGTTTTGACCGGCCTACTATCAGTGTTTCTCTTTAATTCAGTGTCCAGTAATGATCAGTATATTTGAAAATGCATCTTGGAATTAATGGACAATTTGAAATCGCCAGTTCTCTGACCCTTAGGCCAAGCAAAAGTAATCTTTCCAGTCAATGTGCCATCTCAGTGTTTTGTATATAATCCTAATTGCATTTGTCACATTTTAGAATGATTTTTAACTGCTTCTCTTTTTCTTTTTATTAGACTGTAAGGTTCTTCATTTTATTCATCTTTTGCTTCTCCCGTAAATATACAGCACATGCTAGCTGAACAGGGGATCATTGAGAAGTACCAGTGTATGGCATTACAAGAGGTCAATAGTTTAGTTTATCAGGAAAATATGCTGGATACGCAGTTTTTCCGAATTTAGACCTATTGTCCCACAACCAAGCTATTTAACCCTGTGAATTCCAGTTTTCTCATTCGTAAGATGAGGACAACAGTTACAAAGAAGAATCAAAAGAAAGATGAGGAGATGTAGACTGCTTTAAGGTCTTTAAAGTGTTATTCAATTAACATTACAGTCTTGTTCACACTTCAGCCAATGAGAATGCTTTTGGATCCCCCACCCTCCCTGAACATGTTTCAGTAAAAACCATCAGTTTACCTAAAGTTTCAAGATTTGGGGTCTTATCCACAGATTTTCTTCACTTCGTGTCGACATTAATTGAATTCCTACTATGTTCACAGTTCAATGATGAGCTGAAAGGTTTCGATTGTGCCTCCATAAATCACAGTCTCACTGTAGTCTGACGCATTACGGTACAATGTATAAAAACTACAGAGTAGCCATGCAGAAACTTCCCTTTGGTTATTTTAACTTTAATGTCAGTTCAGCATGGATTTGGGAGACATTTAGACCTTTGTTAAAATGTTCACACTGAGCATCCTTTTTTTTAACTTGTAAAAATGGACAACAAGACCTCCTCATGGAGCTGTAAGAGAGATTAATCAGATGATACATGTTAATGTTAAACACCAAGTAGCGTGCCTGACATACAGAATATATTCAAACAATATTAGCAGTTTTTGTCAAGAAACAGAAAGATCAGTGGGGCTGGAAGAGTAAGAGGTAAGGTTCATAGGGAGACAGGGCATACCTTGGATGTGAAAGCAGAAGTCAAATTTGCATAGAGGTAAAGCATTAATAGAGGTAACTAAGCTAGTACCTTCATCAACATAAACCCAAAGCTCAAGCTAGAACTTGAGTGTCAGTTGAAGCTTTTCTCTTCCTCTCAAACTTATCCCATGGTTGTGGTGGTTTAGTCACTAAGTTGTGTCTGACTCTTTTGATCCCATGGACTGCAGCCCTCCAGGCTCTTCTCTCCATAGGATTTTCTAGGCAAGAATACTGGAGTGATTTGCCATTTTCTTCTCTAGGGGATCTTCCCTACCCAGGGATCAAACCCTGGTCTCCTGCACTGCAGGCAGATTAGCTCAGCTGGTAAAGAATCTGCCTGCAATGCAGGAGACCCTGGTTCAATTCCTGGGTCAGGAAGATCTCCTGGAGAAAGGGATAGGCTACCCACTTTAGTATACTTGGGCTTCCCTCATGGTTCAGATGGTAAAGAATCCACCTGCAATGTGGAAGACCTGAGTTCAGGCCTTGAATTTGGAAGATCCCCTAGAGAAGGGAATGGCTACCCACTCCAGTATTCTTGTCTGGAGAATTCCCTGGACAGAGGAGCCTGGTGGTCTACAGTCCATGGGTCACAAAGAGTTGAACATGACTGAATCATTGCTCATCTGAAGCATTTACCAACTGCTGTCTGAAACTAGCTCTATACTTAACCCATAGTCCATTACTGTGTTCCATCCATTCTAACTTCCAAATGCTTCTCAAACTTACATAATACTCTCAGTTCTCACTGCACCTCTCCACTTCTCTTACCTCTTTCCAACCAGGATCCCTCCAGCTATTTTCAGTCCCAAAGTAGCTTCTACTCTCTTGCCCCAAGGACACTGAACATGCAGTTTACTTAACCTAGAGAACTCAGCCCTCTGGACCGCCTTTACCTCCCTAGAAGTGCACACCAACCACACACACACACACACACTAACTCTTAGACTCTTTTCCTCCAGTAAGTCCTTATCATAACAGATTGCCTGCTTATTTCTCTTTGTCCTTGACTAGAATGTAAGCACAAAAGGCATTTTGCTAACCATAAAAGAGCCCAGATTCCACAAATTCCCAGCATCATGTCTAATAATATTCTTGCATCTAGCCCCCAACCTTTGTGAAAGCAAAGGAGGAAGGAAAAGATATACCCATTTGAATACACAGTTCCAAAGAATAGCAAGGAGAGGTAAGAAAGCCTTCCTCAGTGATCAATGCAAAGAAATGGAGGAAAACAATAGAATGGGAAAGATTAGAGATCTGTTCAAGAAAATTACAGATACCAAGGGAACATTTCATGCAAAGATGGGCTCAATGAAGGACAGAAATGGTAGGGACATAACAGAGGCAGAAGATATTAAGAAGAGGTGGCAAGAATACACAGAAGAACTGTAGAAAAAGATCTTCATGACCCAGATAATCACGATGGTGTGATCGCTCACCTAGAGCCAGACATCCTGGAATGTGAAGTCAAGTGGGACCTGACACTACGAACAAAGCTAGTGGAAGTGATGGAATTCCAGTGGAGCTGTTTCAAATCCTGAAAGCTGATGCTGTGAAAATGCTGCACTCAACATGCCAGCAAATTTGGAAAACTCAGCAGTGGCCACAGGACTGGAAAAGGTCAGTTTTCATTCTAATCCCAAAGAAAGGCAATGCCAAAGGATGTTCAAACTACTGCACAATTGCACTCATCTCACACACTAGTAAACTAATGCTTAAAATTCTCCAACCCAGGCTTCAGCAGTATGTGAACTGTGAACTTCTAGATGTTCAAGCTGGCTTTAGAAAAGGCAGAGGAACCAGAGATCAAATTGCCAACATCCGCTGGATCATGGAAAAAGCAAGAGAGTTCCAGAAAAACTTCTATTTCTGCTAATGGACTATGCCAACGCCTTTGACTGTGTGGATCACAATAAACTGTGGAAAATTCTTCAAGAGATGAGAATACCGGACCACCTGACCTGCCTCTTGAGAAACCTATATGCAGGTCAGGAAGCAACAGTTAGAACTGGACATGGAACAACAGACTGGTTCCAAATAGGAAAAGGAGTACGTCAAGGCTATATGTTGTCACCCTGCTTATTTAACTTCTATGCAGAGTGTATCATGAGAAACGCTGGGCTGGAAGAAGCACAAGCTGGAATCAAGATAGCCAGGAGAACTATCAATAACCTCAGATATGCAGATGACACCACCCTTATGGCAGAAGGTGAAAAGGAACTATAAACCCACCTGATGAAAGTGAAAGAGGAGAGTGAAAAAGTTGGCTTAAAGCTCAGCATTCAGAAAATGGAGATCATGGCATCCAGTCCCATGACTTCATGGGAAATAGATGGGGAAACAGTGGGAACAGTGGCTGACTTTATTTTTCTGGGTTCCAAAATCATTGAGATGGTGAATGCAGCCATGAATTAAAAGATGCTTACTCCTTGGAAGAAAAGTTATGACCAACCTAGACAGCATATTAAAAAACAGAGATCTTACGTTGTTAACAAAGGTCCATCTATTCAAGGCTATGGTTTTTCCAGTGGTCATGTATGGATGTGAGAGTTGGACCGTGAAGAAAGCTGAACGCTAAAGAATTGATGCCTTTGAACTGTGGTGTTGGAGAAGACTCTTGAGAGCCCCCTTGGACTGCAAGGAGATCCAACCAGTCCATCCTAAAGGAGATCAGTCCTGGGTGTTCATTGGAAGGACTGATGTTGAAGCTGAAACTCCAATACTTTGGCCACCTAATGCAAAGAGCTGACTCATTTAAAAAGACCGTGATGCTGGAAAGATTGAGGGCAGGAGGAGAAGGGGACGACAGAGGGTGAGATGGTTGGATGACACCACCGACCCAATTGGCATGAGTTTGGGTGGACTCTGGCAGTTTGTGATCGACAGGGAGGCCTGGCATGCTGTGTTTATGGGGTTGCAAAGAGTCAGACACAACTGAGCAACTGAACCGAGCCCCCAACTTTGCCGTTCTTTCCATCACTGTGGATGAATTGTCCTCTATTCTATCTGAGACTAGCTTCTCTCTACATAAATGTATCCCATCCTACCTCACCAAAAGACATTGCTGCAGATATTTCATCCTTTTTCTCCTATATTATCATTTTCCTAATGCCATTTATGCAAATATGCTAAAATATATCCCATATTTAAAAATGTTCCCTTAACTTCACATCTTCCTCTAGCCATTGCCCCATTTCTTTTTATCTCTTCTTACATCCAAACTCCTTGAAAAAGTTGTCCATATTAACTTTGTCTGCTTCCATTTATTCCATTCTCTCTCTGGCAGCTTTAATCTTTCTTTTGTCCCCACAATTCTAACAAATGAGTTCTTATTGATATCACCACTGATCTCCACATCTTCAGATTCAATAGTGAGATCTCATACTTCTTCTATTTTGATTTATTGATGCCTTGGACTCAGTTGATTACTTCTCCCTTCTTTTTCACTTGGGTTTGGACTCCTCTCTTGGTTCTCTCCCATCAATCTTTCTCACCCCCTTTACCAGGGTGCACTGTTTTTTTCTGTTTCTATTTATATTTTCAGGCAAACAAGTTTCATAGCTTGTAAATGCAAACTATATGTGAATAAGTCTCAGACAAATAGCTCAAATCTAGTCCTTGCCACTGACCTGTAGACTTACTGCCTACTTCATTTCAGACTTAGCTTAGACAGAATTTTCAATTCCTACTTCCTTCCCCAAACCATTGAACACACAGACATCCCTAGTTCAAAACAAGCATTTGGCAAAATTCAACATTGATATGTGATAGAAAAAAATTCTTAATAAAGTTAGCACATAGAGGAAACTCTCAAGAAAGTGGGTATACAAGAAAGTGCTACCTCAGCACAATACAGGCCATCTATGACAGGCTTCCCAGGTGGCACAGGGATAAAGAATCCTCCATCCAGTGCAGGAGATGCAAGAGACATGGGTTCAACCCCTGAATCAGGAACATGACCTGGGGTAGGAAATAACAACTCACTGTAGCATTCTTGCCTGGAAAATTCCATGGACAGAGGAGCCTGGTGGGCTATAGTCCATGGCATTTGCAAAGAATCAGACACGAGCAACTGAGCGCACACACACACATATGACAAACTCACAACTAACATCATGACCAACAAACTGTTAGAACTAATACATGATTTCTTTTAAGCTGCAGGATACAAAATCAACATATTGAAAACTGGTATTTCAATACACTAACCAAGAACTACCAGGATGAGAAATTACGAAAATAATCCCACTTAAAATTACATTGAAAAGAATAAAATGACTAAAGATAAATGTTTCAAAGAGGTGAGAGACCTATTCACTGAAGACTGTGTTTCAGTCTTCAGTGACTGTCTACTCCCCTGTTAAAACATTTTCCAATGTTTTCTTATCTCTAATAAATGAAAGGCAGACTCGTAATGGTGGCTCTACTACCTCTCTCCCTTTATCTCGTATTTGATGTTCCTTTGCTTAGTCTGCAACCCATAGGCCACTTCTTGGGTTATACTACACACCCAAGCATACTTTCATCTCAGGGCCATTTTGTTTGCTTTTCTCTCTGCCTTGAATTTTTCACTCCAAAATCTGCATGGCTCACGCTCATTTTCCTCAGTTCTCTTCTCACTTGTCACCTTGTCAGTGAAACCTTACTTGATTACCTAAGTAAAGAAGTGTCTCCATTCTCCCCCATGGCATATCCAATGCTGTTTGCCTCTCTCTCCTTTCCCATGGTAATTACCACTCCATGATGTATTATATACTTATTTGCTCGTTTATTGGCTGTCTACCCAAATGATGGCAACTCCATGATGACAGGGCTTTTATTGAAAGGATCCTCTTCTCCTTTTATATTCATCCCCAACACCTTGAACATCAGATACATGGAATGTGTTCAAAGCATTATTTATTGAATGAACAAATGAATGAATGAAGCCTTTGGTTGGCCATGAGAGACTAGGATGTTAGTCATTCCTTCTGTCTCTGTAGCACAAATGTACTAGTATGGACTAAAGCTCTTATTCTTGTTACATTTTATGTCTTTAGAATATGTAGCAGTTTCCCTGACAGTTCTTTTGAGAGCTATTTTTTCTTTTCTTTCTCAAAGTTCTTCCTTGGAATATCAAAACTTAACTAACCATGTAGAAATCAGCAGCTTTAAAACAGATTTTTATTTGATATCTTCACAACAGTGGTCTAAACAGTTGTTTTGCTTTTAGGTTAGCTATCTCTGTAACTACTATTCATGTTCCAAATGCTATTGCAAAGACACTGAATATTGCACAAAATATGCCAATATGAAAAATACCATCAACTGCCATTTTATTTCAAGCTGGATTTCTGCACAGCAAATTGTTCCAAATTTGGTGCCAACCAAATCCCAGTAACCTTAAGCAAAAGGAAAGATGTAAAACTTTTTTAAAAAGAAAACAATGTGTTCACTCAGAGCAGTATTTTATTGTTTTTCTTAATATTTTATGACCTATCAGTTACACTGAATTTTTCATGCTTTAATCAAAGTTGTTTTATCACTTCTGCAAGTAGTTTTTAAGATATGAAAATCCCACTGCAGATTGCTATGGTTGGCTCATTTCCTCATTCACTATTGTGATTTCAAAGCTCAAGCTTTGTAATTAGACAGGACTTAGTTTGAAGGTAAGCTTTTTGAATTTTCATCTGAGCAAACTCATAAAATTCTATAACATTTTCAAGGCTCAGTTTCCTCATTTGTGAAATGGAAAGAATGAGTTTGTTATGATGATTAAAATAAATAATATATAGCATTCAATATGAATTTACTAGTATTTCTGTTATTAGTGTAGTATCAGAAGGGATATTTATTAATAGTTCATAATTTGGAGATGTATTCACTTCCAAAATAAAGTTTTTGTGCACTCCTGACTAAGTGCATATTAGCCCATAAAATAGCTGGTAAGAAGTTGCTGTATAACACAGGAAGCACCTGGTGCTCTGTGATGACCTAGAGGAGTGGGATAGAGGGAGGAGAGGGAGGCTCAAAAAGGAGGTGATATATGCATAATTATTGCTGATTTGCATTGTTGTATGACAGAAACCAACACAACACTATAAAGCAGTTTTATCCAATTAAAAATAAATTAAAAGAAAATAAATTTTAAAAATTAAATTTTCAGTGATAATATATCATCTGAAAAAAATACAAGTTACCATGGTTCTGTGTTTGCTTTGGTTGCAAAATATATGATTTATTTTAACTGAAGACCCTCATATAGCTAATGTACCATTTATCTATAACAATATATGACTTACAGATTGATTCTCATAATGAGGAAATTAACTACACACTAAATTAATTCACTTAGAGAATGGAAGAACTTATTAAGCAATAGAAGTTGTTCTGCATATTCAACCAAAAGTACTAGAAAGGCAAATTGCTTACCACAAAAAGCATACAACAATATTAGACATAAGTCTAGAGCTAAGAAAATTGTAATAGTTATACTAGCTTTATTTATAAAGATACAGGTAATGATTTTCATCTCTGGGTAATATAAATCAATTTAATATATATTTTAAATGAGATCATAAGCATTATTACTAGACAAAACCAGTTGAAAGCCAATAAGTCTGATTGAAACAACATTATCCTCTTCCATCTTTTATTACACTTGTTTAAAACTTCTAAGTTTTCCTTTTTCCATTTTATTTCAGATTCAGTTTATAAGTAACTAATGCTATATATTCAGAGTTGTATTTAAAGCAACAAAAACATGTTGGTAACTAGCAGACACCAAAAACTTCGATAAATCCAACATTCAGATGAATAGAAATTCCAAAAGCTATGATATCAAAGTGGTATATTCTGTCACAATAGTTATTATGGTGTCAACATAAATTTGATGAAAAATAGGTAATAGAGATAAAGTTATTGTGCTTAAGGATATGACACATAGAAGTATTAACTCTTCTGGGTTTGGTTAAATAGACATTTCCTATCTTTGAGTCAAAGTGCTACTAATCTGAGACAAGAACATGAAAAGGTGGAGAGCTTTGCAGGATAACACTACAATCATGTCTGACTCATGAATATATATTAGTGGCTTCAGAATCTAGGGCATGCACTGTCTTTTAAATGCATTGAAAAAAATGACATTAATGAAAAGAGGGAATTAAGGGGAGGTAAGACCTTGTTCTGTCAAGTTTAGTATCTGTTCTAAAAACAATGATTCAGAGTTTTAAGCTAAAACCGTCTCTTCTAGTTAAAATTCCATCTGACCAAACAGTGTGCAGAGAACTTTTAAAAGTCAAATGGAAATCAGCTTAAGTAAAACATCCTTGGTGATTTTAAGTGACTCTTCAACAAGTTTTTTTGAGCACCTCCTTGTGTCAATACCATGTGTTTGTAAATGATCCCATACTTATTACCATCCATCAATGACAGTATTGTTTAGCTTTTTGAATAATAACATTAGTTCAGTTCAGTTGCTCAGTAGTGTCCAACTCTTTGTGACCCCATGAACCGCAGCCAGGCATCCCTGTCCCTCACCAGTTCCTGGAGCCCACCCAAACCCATGTCCATCGAGTCAGTGATAATATTAATAGTAATACTATTACTATCATGCTTACAGGGACTAAAAGAGATTGCTCAGTATTTTTAAAATTCATTAATGTTTCTTTTCCTATAGCCCCTTTCAGAACTTGGAAAAATAAGCATTGTTTCGTCCCTGAGGAGTTTGTATTGTAAACTGATGACTCTATATTTGCCCTGCAACTTTTGGCTCTTTGTTGGGCTGATACATTAGAGTCATTTGTGGCTAATAAATGAGCATTTTACAAAGAATTCCACTGGGAAAATGGCTTTCAGATCAGCCCTCAGGGCATTTTGTTGCAGTGGATTCCCATAGGTACACGGAGCAAGATTACAAGAAAGTTCACCCTTGGGAAGGTTATTTTGGTGCTTTTGCTTGGCTCTATGGAATACTTGAATACCTTCAGAGGCAGCTACAAACCCCCTCAAAGGACCTGTTTCCTCCACATGGACCTAGTTGAGCAAGTGAAAGTTAATCTATATTTAAGGAAAAGTTGTTGTGGATTGATGTTGAGACTTGATAGTGTTCACTAAGTCACTTGAAAAACCAATCTTTAAAAGTGATACGTAATGTATAAATTTGTTTTTCAGTGCTACTGTATTAAGAAAGCAGGTATTACCAGTGTATAACCATTAAGTATAAATGCTTAAGGAATTTAAAGCACTGAAGGCGGAAGCACTTAAAAGCTCTAGTAAAACTGTCTATAGGACACAGCTAATCTAAAGTATCATAAATACTTAAAGATTGCTTACCATTTTCTTACTATGTTGTTTTTAAGCAATTTGCCTTTTGCATGGTGATCAATAATTTCCCATTTCTTAGTAGAGGAATGATAAGTGTAGTATTTCTCTCTTTCTATGAAGGTTATTGCTTTTTATTCAGTTTTTATTTTATTTTATTTTTTTTACAAAAAACAGTATCAGTCCATGCTAAATGGTGTGGGTGACTCAGAAGTTGACAGATGTCAAGACAGGGCAGTTCTGAACAGGGGTGGCAAAGTGTGAAAGGAAATGGGACAAGAGAGACAACTAGCAGAAGGACTTGAACTGATTCAGGAGGCTTGAATCCTGGTAAAACAAGGCATTGGTTTGTGAATAAGAGCAAGTCATGGTGAACTCTCTAAAGTTATTCAAGACTCACAAACACCTCTAAGAGTTGTTAAAGGGAATTGCAGGACAGTCAGCATTGTAAATGCAAAATATAAGGCAGCCTAGTTATTTTTGTTGGTAGTGGTGGGATGGGTTGGTTTGCTTTGGTTTTGCTTTTTAAGTACAAGGAGCAGGAGGGAACTGGAACGACGGTTATTCCTGCTCTCTGTCCCTTGCTTCTTACCATGAAGTCTTCCATGGAAATGCCTCATGCTGTTAATTCACATACTGTGATGTAATAGGTTCTGAATGAGTATTACAGAAACGGAGTGTTTTCTCAGTTTGGATTTTTCAATTAGGAAAATCATTTACATACTTTCTTATAATGTTTTATGTTTATATATGTCATAGTTTGTGGGGATCTTGGTTGACTGCATGTTACCCCTAGTTGTGTAGTCTATTGCCCCAGTTAATGCTCACTGAATCTATATTAAAAAGCTGAGGACATGAGGTATAAGCCCATCAACCTTTGTCATTTTTACTTTCCAATAACTTTTTTTTTTTTCTGACAATGTTGTTTTACTTTTCTCTTGAGTTTTATCATGGTGATGATTTATGATCTAGCAACTACACTAGGCGCTGGGAATTTGAGAATCTAGGCAGAGCTCTGTGTGCTCAGAAATAACAATTTATTAATATCAATTTATTAACATTTAGTAAGCTCTAGGTGGCACCTGCCACATTAAAAAACAAACCAACAAACAAAGCAAAAACCTGGGTCTGTGATTTTTCTACTCATTTGTACAAGAGTACATTTAGGTGGGTATTCTTTTTACAGTTTAGAAATGAAAGACTTGAATCTGAGGAGTAACTTTCCCAAGGCCGCAAGGAGTTCGTGCTGGAATTCTAACCCAGAAAGGTTTGTTTTCAAGGCTCATTCTGGTAACATTTTGAGGTATTATGTGCTAAGTGTACATGAAGAATGTTAAAAATGCCATCAGATTTCAAGAAACTAAAATGTCTCTGTGAGTATGCAACTTAGATAGACTTGGTAGTATAGGTAAAACTTGAGTTTGCATATTAAGGGCAATAGTAACAACTTGAAATAATTATGTAGTGTTTGCCTTCTGCCAGGGGCCATTTGTATATAATTAATTCATTTTTGCCTCAGTTCAGTCGCTCGGTTGTGTCTGACTCTTTGCAACCCCATGGACTACAACACGCCAGGCTTCCCTGTCTATCACTAACTCCCGAAGCTTGCTTAAACTCATATCCATTGAGTCAGTGATGCTATCCAACCATCTCATCCTCTTTCATCCCCTTCTCCTCCTGCCTTGAATCTTTCCCAGGCTCACACAGCCCTATATGGCAGGCACATGATGTGCCCATTTCACAGGTGAGTAAACTAAGGCACAAGCAGTTAAATAACTTGCCTCAATAACAGAGCTGGTAAGAGAAGGGTTTAGAGGAAAAGCCAAAAATGGGATGTGTTGTCCAAATGAAAGCCACACTTCAAGTTTGTTGTTTAGTTCCTCAATCGTGTCCGACTCTTTTGTGACCCATGGACTGTAGTCTGCCAGACTTCTGTCCATGGGATTTCCCATGCAAGAATACTGGAGTGGGTTGCCATTTCATTCCCAGGGAATCTTCCTGACCCAGGGATCAAAAGCACATCTCTTGCTTGATAGGCAGATTCTTTACCACTGAGCAACCTGAGAAGTCAAGATGAAAGCTACACATAGGAATTTTATAAAGAATTAAACATATTTTGCCACATGAGGGTTTTCTCTAGGCAATAAATAGGAAAGCACTTGAGACAAGTTATCTATCACTACTGACAACTTTGTCGAGGGGCATTAGATACCTTGGCAAAAGAATTTGCACTCGATTCTATGACAGCATTAGAGTGACAATGAAATTATTTTGAACATTTATTGTTTAGGATTTGGTTAGACATAAAAATTGCTGCATTGAGGCTCAGCTTAGACATTTCTTCTAGGAAGCTTCCTGGCCACGCCTCCATCACCCACTTCCACCTGTGGGATAAGTAAATGCACCTCTGTGTCACCCAGGAACCCAGATATCCTCATGTTCATGACTCTTACTGGATTGCCGTGTTTCTGTCATCATTCTGCCCACAAACAATCCATCCAACAAGAGAGGAGACTTTCCCTCTTATTTTTCTATGAATCCCCCAGCATTTACTATAGACCTTGTAATATAGAAAGCCTTAAATATAATCTGGCTAGCCACCTGAAATATGTTCTAATAAAATAAACTGTAGATAAAATTCAACATCCACTTATGATGAAGACACTCATTTAACCTGGTATAGATGGAACATATCTGAACATAAAAAGGCCATTTTATGATAAACCCCCAGCTAACATCATACTCAATGGTGAAAAACTGAAAGCTTTTCCTCTGAAATCACAAAAAGAGATAAGGATGCCTACTCTTATCACTTCCATTTAACATAGTATTGGAAGTCCTAGCCACTAGTAATCCAATAAGAAAGCCATAGTAATCCAATAAGAAAAGGAAATAAAAGGCTTCTAGATTGGATGGGAAGGAGTAAAACTGTCACTAATTATAGATGGAACTCTACTATATACAGAAGACTCATAATTCTCCACCAAAAAGCTATTAGAACTAATAAATGAATTCAATAAAGTTTCAGAATGCGAAAAATCTGTTGTTTTTCTACACACTAATGAACTATCCATCAAAGACAAAAAAAAACAAAAACACCCAAACAGATAAAATCCTATCTAAAATCCCATCAGAAAGAATAAAATACCTAATAATAAAGGTAACCAAGGAGACAAGAGATCTATACTTTGAAAACTATAAAATATTGATGAAGGAAACTGAAAATGAGACAAAGAAATGGAAAGATATCCCATGTTCTTGTATTGGAAGAATGCTGCTGCTGCTAAGTCACTTCAGTCGTGTCCAACTCTGTGCGACCCCACTCTGATGGCAGCCCACCAGGCTCCCCTGTCCCTGGGATTCTCCAGGCAAGAACACTGGAGTGGTTTGCCATTTCCTTCTCCAATGCATGAAAGTGAAAAGTGAAAGTGAAGTCACTCAGTCGTGTCTGACTCTTAGCGACCCCATGGACTGCAGCCTACCAGGCTCCTCCATCCATAGGATTTTCCAGGCAAGAGTACTGGAATATTGGAAGAATAAATATTGTTAAAATGTCCATACTATCCAAAGAAATTTACTGATTTAATGTAATCCTTATAAAAGTGTTCAGAACATTTTCACAGAACTAGAACAAATAATCCTAAAGTTTATATGAAACCACAAAAACCCTCTTTTGCCAAAGCAGTCTTGAAAAGAAGAGCGAAGCTGGAGCATCATGTTCCCTGCCTTCAGAACTGTACTGCAAAGCTACGGTAATCAAAATAGCATGGTATTGGCATAAAAACAAAACACATAGATCAATGAAGCAAAATAAAGGGCCAAGAAATAAACCCATGTGCTTATGGTCAATTAATCTATGACAAAGGAAGCAAGGCTATACAATGGAGAAAAGACAGTCTCTTCTTTAAGTGGTACTGGGAAAACTGGACAGCTCTGTGCAAAAGAATTAATTTAGATTGTTTCCTCACATCATACATGAAAATAAACTCAAATGGATTAACCACCTAAATGTAAGATATGAAACTATAAAATGCCTAGAAGAGAACATACGTAGAACACTCTGACATATTCTGTAAATCATAGCATTATTTTTTGATCTATTTTCTAAGACAAAAGAAATAAAAACAAGCAAACAAATGAGACCTATTTAAATTTAAAAGCTTTTGCACAGCAAAGGAAACCAAAGCAAAAAAAAGAATCCCAACTTACCAAATGGGAGAAAATATTTGCCAATGGTATGACTGATAAGGGGTTAAAATCCAAAATGTATAAACAGTTCATACAACTCAATTTAAAAAATAACTTCATAAAAAAATGCACAGAAGACCTGAATAGACATTTTTCCAAAGAAGACATACAGATGGCTAACAAGCACACAAAAAGATGTGCAACGTAACTAAATATTATACTATACTAGGTTGCTTCAGTTGTGTCTGACTCTGCAACCACATGGACTGTAGCCTGCCAGGCTCCTCTGTCCATGGGATTCTCCCGGCAAGAGTACTGAAGTGGATTGCCATGCTCTCCTTCAGGGTATCTTCCTGACCCAAGGAGCAAACCTTCATCTCTTATGTCTTCCACATTGGCAGGCAGGTTCTTTACCACTGCAAATCAAAACCAGGCTTCCCAGATGGCGCTAGTGGTAAAGAACCCACCCACAATGCTGGGGACATAAGAGAAGTGGATTAGATGGTGTTGCCACAGTTGAGAACTATCTGGAGGTTTCTCAAAAAACTAAAAATAGAATTATAATATACCCAGCAATTGCACTCCTGAGTATATATCCAAAAAGGAAAAGGAAAAATACGAACTCAAAAAGATACATACACCCCAACATTCATAGCAGCATTATTTACAATAGCCAAGATGTGGAAGCACCCCAAGTGTCCACCCACTGATGAATGGATAAAGATGATATAATGTATATATGTCATACACACACACAAAGGAACGTTAGTCAGCCATAAAAAATGAAATCCAGGCATTTACAGCAATGTGAATGGACCTAGAGGATATTATGCTCAGTGAAATAAATCAGACAGAGAAAGACAAATCCTGTATGATATCACTTATATGTGGAGTCTAAAAAATAACACCAGTGAACAGATATAACCAAACAGGAACAGTCTCACAGATGCAGAGAACAAACTAGTAGATATCAGTAGGGAGAGGAAATGAAGTTGGAGCAAGATAGGGGTATGGGATTAAGTGTTATAAATTGCTGTGTACAAAATAAGCAACAAGGATACATTGTACAGCACAAGGAAATATAGCCATTGTTCTGTAATAATTTTAAATGGAAAATAAATTTTAAATTAAAAATTTTAAATTAAAAATAAATTAATTTTTAAAATTAAAATTAAAAAAAATTTTTAAATTAAAATTTTAAATTAAAAATATTGAAGCACTATGCTATACACCTGAAACTAATGTAACATTGCAAACCAACTATATTTTAAATAAGACGATACAGATGTTAACTAATTTTGTTTCCTTCTCCAGTTATCGTACATCTCTATGATGCTTCTGCTGTGAATGCGATTCCATACAAGGAGGCTCTATACATACTTGATGACTGTATCATCCCTTGTGTAAGGAGGAACGCAGTATATTCAGATGTTGATTTACTAGACCTCAGCATAGTAGTCAGTCCCTGTCTCATTATGGCAACAGTTTCTGCTTTCTGGATTCCATCGCTCTCCCCAAAATCACTTTAAATTCTGGCCCCACCTGCTAGTCATCACTTCTCACATATCCTACATGCTTGCCTCCCTTCTTGCCTTTGCTTCTGTTGTACCCTCTGATTGAAAACTTTTCCTCTTACCTTCTCCACATGGTAAATGCCTACTCCAATTTCAAGGCTTAGATCACTCACCTCCCACCCTCAACCTTTCTCTTGTAGAAAAATCAATTACTTCTTGGAATGAGTTCCCATAATACTGGGTATCTGCTTCCACTTAATTTTTTCAGGGCATATTACCTTCCTTGACAGTCAGTGCAACTATAGGGAGCAAAAACTAGGTCATATTCATCTCTGCGTCCCAAGCACCTAAAACTGTACCTGACACATATTAAAAAATAATTGGTAATTGTTGGATAAATAATAAAATTATTAACAATAACATTCATTATTATTGGTTGACTTTCCCTAGGTCAATTAAATTTTGTTTTTGGTGGCTTAGAGGTTAAAGCGTCTGCCTCTAATATGGGAGACCTGGGTTCGATCCTTGGGTCAGGAAGATCCCCTGGAGAAGGAAATGGCAACCTACTCTAGTATTCTTGCCTGGAGAATCCCATGGACGGAGGAGCCTGGTGGGCTACAGTCCATGGGGTCGCAAAGAGTCAGACACGACTGAGCGACTTATTACTATTACTATGCATTGTTGAAGAGATAACCAAATCAGTCATTCTTAAGATTTGATTTTTAATGGTACATTAGTTTAGGTCCTCCAAGAGGCAGATACTGTGATTAGATTACATATACAAGAGATCTAGTGGGGAGAACTTGCATGAGAGAAAAGGGAGAAGAAGCTGGCGGAGGCTGGGAGAGTCGTCATCACCATGCAGGTCTCCTGTGGAAGAAAAAGAGGGAGAGAGAGAGAGAGAGAGAGAGAGAGAGAGAGGAGTGGAGGTTGGGTAGCAAATGTTTTAGACCATGGTGCAGTTTTATGAACATTTCAATGAACCCAGCAGGGCTCTCTGAGCCAGCAGTCACCCTATCAGGGGAGCCCTCCATCTCCCAGCACCCTGTTGCTTTGGTGTTCCTGCTGCATTCAGTCACTGGATGAGAGCAGCTGTTGGGAAACGTGGAATCCCTGGTAAAACTGGTTTTAAGAGCCCAGCAGATGAGGTCCTTGGTCACTTATGCTCCCTGCAGTTGGAGATATGCAACCCCACATAAGGAGACTACAATAGCATGAAACCTTTGAGGGACTTGAGGCAGGAGGAATGATTATTACTTCTATAGTGTTGTACCTAAACATGCATGAAACATACCTTTAAAAATACATGAAACATACTTTAAATAATGGGGCAAGAGACAGGCTCTGGGAATCTTATATTCATTTGAAATTAGTCTTATATAAGCTTCAGTTGTGAGCTAATTCTGACATTTTAGAGAAAATTAAATACTCAATTAAGTAAACTTGAAGAACTACAGAAACTGACTCACAGACTTAGAGAATGAATTTTCTATTACCAGAGGGGAAGGGTTGATGGGGAGGGATAGATTGGAAGTTTGGGACTGACATGTACACACTTTTACGTTTAAAGTAGATTACCAATAAGGACCTACTATATAGCACAGGGTACTCTGCTCAATAATTTGTAATAACCTAACTGGGAAAAAAACTTGAAAGAGAATATATATATATGTATATATACATATATAGCTGAATTACTTAGCTGTACACATGAAATTAACACAACATTGTTAATCAACTATATTCCAATATAAAATTTAAAAACCTGCAACAACAGAATTGAGAATTGTTTCAAAAACAAACCAAGCAAACAAAAAAAAATACATAAACTTTAAGGAAAAATAAAGCACTGATGTATGCTACAGTGTGGGTAAATCTTGAAAATATACTAAGTGAAATAAACCAGGCACAAAACGTCACATATTGTATGATTCCATGTATATGTAATATTCACAAGAGAAAAACCCATAGAGACAGAAGGTATTTGGAGGTTACTGGGGGCTGGAGGAGAGGGAAATGGGGAGAAACTGCTTAATGGGTACAGGGTTTCATGTCGAACGATAGAAAAGTTTTGGAATTAGATAAAGGTCGTTGCACAACATTATGAATTTTCTAGGTGCTACTCGAGTATTCACTCTAAAGTGATTAATTTCATGTTCTATAAATTTTTGTCTCAATGAATCATACAAAAACTTTAGTTAATCAAATAACAATAAAACTAATTTGAGTAAACAAACAAAAAATACTACAGGAAACTTTGAGCATGAGTATGTTTCTAAAAAAACAAAAGAGTTTTTATACATTTGACTAAGGTCATGATTTTATGGAACTTGGAGTTTAAATTCAAAAGGCTTCCTCAGAAGAATCACATTTAACAAATTGTTGATGCTGCATATCTTGTGAGAAAGAACATGTAAAAGTTTGTTGTATAGAATAGAGCATATCTAATTTATAAGGATTTTAAATGACAAGCCGTTTCTAAATTCCAGAAGGCTTTTTAAATTTGCATTCTTATAAATAAACCAGTCTCTCTTAGAAGCAACCTTAAGACTAATAAATAAATAAAACCCAATCATTATTTCATATGACATTTTCATGCCAGAAAAAGTGATTCAAGATAATGTATGGTATAACTTGCAGAAAGCAGTGCTATTAGAACTACATGAAATGATTCCTCTGCTCAGTATCCACTTTCCTTCCCATCCCTTGCACTCATTTTCTCAATTATAAAATCTGTTGTGTACCTCCACCCTTTTTCCTGTTGACCGCCCTCTTGAATTCACCTTGGAGTCAAATTATTTAACAACTAGCATGATATCATCATTGACCGATCAGCTCAGAGCCATTCATAAAGCAGCAGCTGGGGCACTCCGGTTTGTACAGAGCACAGCGCTGCTTTCCAGCTTCAGCTTGAATGGTTGGTCTCTAATGCGGCAGCATAGCTGTCACACTAGGATTCCTCCTTCCTGCTCTCCTGGGTGGACTTAATCATTTATTGACTCTCCTGACTTTGTTTTTCTTTTTTTCCCCATTTTTCTAAAATATATCTTTAGCTTCTTTGGAAGAGAAATTTGGAAAATTAACTTCTTTTACTTTGTTCTGGGAGTGATGATTTTTCTGGGAATGGAATTCAAGGTTAAAGATAATATTCCTCAAGAATTCTGGAAACATTACTCCATTGGCTTTTGGCCTCTCCTACTGCTAATGAAAGAAGTCTGGTGCTTTCTGAACAGGTGCTTTCCTGTTCCTTCATAGAAGCTTTGGGAATCAAAAAGCTTTTTTAATCCTTGGTTTCCTTAGATTTCCTAAAGATATGCAGATGTTAACGTTGGATTATGGTGCTAGACTTTTTAAACTTACTGTTTTGGTCAGTCTGTGAAACCTCTCAACCTGAAGGTTAATTTGTTTCTTTAGTTTGGAAATTTTTATGTTGTCTTTTGATACTTTCTGCATGTTTTCTGTGCTCTTCTTTTGCAACTCTATTAGATGCACTTTGCCTTTCCTCTCATCTCTGTGTACGTGCATATATATCTGTCTTTCCTTTTACTTAATCTTGGGAGAAATTTCTCAGCTTTATTTACAACCCTTCTATTGATTTTATTTTAACTATATATATATTTTAAAAAGCACAAGAGCTCTTTATTATATTCTAGTTGTTCCTTTTTATAGTATTATATTAGTGTGTCATGGATGTAGAGTGTGTGTCATGGATATAGAGTCTTCTTGACTGTTTGGACATATTAATTAATTTCTATCTTTTTACTGCTCTCTGTTTCTTGAATTATTTCTCTTTCCTTAAATGTCAGTTTTCTTTGTGTTGCTTTTTTCAGTCATACTGTGGCTCTTTCTCCACTCTCTGGTTTCACGTGGTAATCCATACTTACAGAAGAATGAAGGATTGGCAAATTGGCCAGGCTTCCTTGGTCACTATATAAGTACACTATCCTGAGATCTTCCTGCCTGAATAAGAAGTCTTATTTGGAACTCTGTTTTGGGGCAAGTATTTCTCAACTGGCTGACTTCTTTTTAAACTGACATGGAGAGCCAGAGAGCAGCAAATCAGGCTGTAAGCCACAGGACCACAGATACCAAAAGAAGGAGGCACTGACTCCTGGGCACTCGATTTAAAATAGAAACTTGGGCTGTTACCAGATGGTTTATTTATTTCAAAAAGAGTCCTGATTTTTTTTGGAGGGGGACAAATGCCAATCACTCTGAGTAAAGAAAGTCAGGTGGTCATTTGTTTTGTGTAACAGCTTCAGTGTTTCCCCTGTTTTCATCACCGCTTCTTACCCTTACTCCCGTCTAACAATTTAGCCTAAAGCCCTCCAGGTTTCAACCTAAAGCCCTCCAGGTTTCAACCTAAAGCCCTCCAGGTTTCAAATATACTCACCTTCACACTAGATCTCTCTATAGCACATTCTATGCTGAGGCACTTCTGTGTTTTACCTGTCAACATCCCTGTTTGCTTTTTTTTCACAAATGTGTTGAAATCTTGTATCTTTGTTGTTATGTATCTATTCCTCTTTGCAACCTCTATGCAATTATATACACATAGAATCCCCATGGACAGAGGAGCCTGGCGGGGTTCAGTCCATGGCGTGGCGAAGAGTCGGACATGACTGAAGTGACTTAGCACAAAATACTGTTACTTCGGGGTCCCCAGGAGAATTCAGAGATTGAATGCAAGTGCCTAGTCTGCTAAACCATCCCACAGGTCATTAAATGCTTTTAGAATTTATTCCAATATATTGAACAGGAATGAGTTTTAGAACAAATATGACTCATTTTTAAAGAAAAAAAAATCCACTTGTTAGCTGTTATTTATCAGTTGTGAGATTCAATAGTTATGTTCAAGAGTTTGTAAAATAGTTGGGGAATTTGAATCAGTTTACAAATATTTTAAGAACTGTGTGATTTTTGCATGTTGGTACAAGACTGAGGGAATGAACTAGCCCTCAAATAAATGCCTGCTTTGCCCTACATTTTCCTCAATCAGATCTGACTTATTTTCTTGGTGAAATATGAAAATGTATATAAAACATTCCTTCCTAAATTGTGGTTCGTGGACCACTGAATATCTATGAGTTATTCGTTGCCTGCCAATGAGAAGATAAGGAATTTACACCAGAGTGTAAATCAACTAAGTTTTTAAGTACACTTTGTAGTTAGCTGACATATTTTTTTCCTAGCAAGATATTCCAGTGAAAGAAGCAGTATGTGGATTAACATTTTGGTAAAAGCTATTTCTCCTATCACAGACAGGTAACAGTTTGCATATCAGCTGTAGTCCTTGGACCACACTTTGAGAAGACTGGTAGAAATCACTTAGAATAGTGCCTGGCAGAAAAGGCATTGAGTAAATGTTAAGTTGAGTCTGACACATGCTTTTTTTTTGGAATGAATTTTGAAAACTACCGTGATCGTTCACAGAAAGAATGCTCAGTTGTTTATCTCTTTAATAAAACAATAAAGTGAACTTTGCTAATTTCTCACAGTGAAAGTTTTGTTATTTTTCAGCTTGGCAAAATCCCATAAACCCCTTTAGTTTATTCAGCAGAAAACAATTTTTAAGTTGCCAGTGTGACAATAGCCAAAGCTGTTGCAGAGCTCTTTTTGTTGCCAATTTTTGCCAGTGTGTTCTAGCTCTCTTCCTGAGAGCCCCATCCTGAGATTTCATGGCAGCTGATCCTAATTAATACTCTGGACTCTGCTAACCATTTGTGTCTTTTGCTAGTGAAATGGGTAGTGAGTTATATCAACATCTGTTTTCCATCATAAGTCCGCCTAGAGTTTGGAGCTGCTATCTTCATCTCTGCTTGCCTATGAATGGTAAGATATTTCTGTAATGCTCTTCAATGGGTACCACCTCCTGCACAGGAGGCAGGCCTAGAATGGCACAATCAGGCGCGGACCAGCTGCCTTCTGGAGACACTCGGGGCTCCTTTAGTCCCTTCCTAACCCTTTCGCCTGAGGAGAAAGCCTGCAAGGGCCCGAACTCACTGTCCAGTGGCCGTCTTCCACAAGTTCCAGCCAGCTCCAGATTCCAAATGTCATCTTGTGGCCCTGTGCTTAAGTCTCATTTCAGGCATGCTGGAATGGCCTAGTTTCAAAATAGAAGGCTTACCATCTTTGCACTACATTCCCAGAATGGCATGTAGTCCTCTGCGGAGACCATCTTCGCTATGACTTCTGCAACTCAGTTCACACAAGACTAAATAAGCCACGCCCTAGACCAGCTTGGTTCATGTCTGTGACCTTCTGCAAGTACCACAGCTCTCTTTCCTCTTGGTACCCACTTGCTCTTCTTCCCCAGGATGCCTTGGTAGAGGCAACCCTTCACAAAGCCTGTCCTAGCCCTGATAAACTTCAGCTTTCAAGCTCCCCCTTGCCCAGTCCGTGAAATAAGGAGTGCCAAATACACTTGGATTTATTAGTGCAAATAACCCTTTAGTTTGTCACTTTTTCACTTTTTTATATGTAATTTTCCAAATACATATGGTAACGTTATTTCTTTGTATTTCATGATTGCCCTGGAATGAGCAATTGTCTTGACATTGCTGGCTTGCAATTTCCAATGAGTTAGCCTTATCAGCCATGGGCCATTTCAATATATCTGCCCCAAATACATATTACTCTTTCTCTTCTCAATCCAATTTACACACTCCTTAATTTGCTACATGAATCTTCATATCTGTCCTAAAAAACCTACAATAGCTCCCTATGGTATAACAGATGGAGTCCAAGAGCTACAACCTGATAATTAAGCAACGTCATTAACTCAGCCACTGACTCATACACTCTAAGCTGTCTTTCAATTATTCAGTCACATGCCCTTAATTATTGTGTCTAATTTTGCTCATGTTGTTGTATCTGTCTTCTTCCTTTCTACTGATTTGATTTTTATGCATCCCCTAACGCTCAGCTCAAATGCTGTCTCTTTAGGACAACCTTACTTAATTACCTCAGCTAGATGTGGGAGAAGGCGATGGCACCCCACTCCAGTAGTCTTGCCTGGAAAATCTCATGGACAGAGGAGCCTGGATAGGCTGCAGTCCATGGGTTCACTAGGAGTCGGACACAACTGAGCAACTTCTCACTTTCATGCATTGGAGAAGGAAATGGCAACCCACTCCAGTGTTCTTGCCTGGAGAATCCCAGGGACTGGGGAGCATGGTGGGCTGCCATCTGTGGGGTCGCACAGAGTCGGACACGACTGAAGTGACTTAGCAGCAGCAGCAGCAGACGTAAGCTTCCCTTCTTCTGAAACCCCGCTTTATTTATGGTAATTTCTTCTTATTTATTAGTGTACTTAGCTCCTCTGTTTTGTGTATTAGCTCGTTGAAGTCAGGCGCTGCTCCTTCATACATCAGTGTTCACTCACAGTGGCTAACACATATCTTTCATATGGAAGATGCTCAGTAAAGAGTGAATGAATTCATCACTGATTGTTACATTCTAACCCAGAGCTAAGAAAGTAACTATTGTGATGGCCACTTAATAAAGCAGGTTTATGAAAGTCTGAACCAAGGCAACAAGAATGGGGCCCCTCTTGAGGAAGAAAATCTAATTCTTATGATACTGATCAGCATCCTTGAACATTGCCTCCTCCCAATAACTTATCTTAAAATGTCTATTTACAGATACTTTCAGAAACCTTCATGATAAGTATGCAAATAATGGCATTTGGACTGAAGGAGGTTAGAATAATAACCTGTTTTGTCTGTAAATCTTCAGCAAATCTGTACTTAAGACAGTTGGCCTACTAATTTTTTTAACTTCATGGTCAATTTTATAGCTCTTCATTAAAAATTATACTTCATTCTTTGCAAAAACATGGAAAATACTTACATAATCCAAGTGAGAAAAGTAGAATAAAATTGTGTCTATAGTGTATTTGTGACTGTATATATATATATATATATATATATATATATAAAGGTTGAATAGAAAAATATTTTTATATAAATATAAATTTTGTATAAAATTTATATAGATTTTATAAAAATAAAAATTATATTTTATATAAATTTATATATAAAGGTTGGAAGGAAAGATCAAAGCACCTCCAAAACATTAAGAATTGAACGTGGTGACATAACTGTGAGTGCTTTTTATGTTGTACTATTTCATATATTCCAAGTTTTCCTTAATGAGTATAGTGGACTTTGCTATATAAAGAAGTAATGGATTGAAAAGAGGAGGAAAAATAGCTAATAGGATGAAATCTAATGCATTGATAACTACTGATAGGTTGAGCAGTCCACTGACTTGAAACAGAACAGAAATGGTATCCCTCAGGGAGGAGAACAGTATTCTGCTTAAAATGTAGCTTTCATTAAGTCAGTTATGATACACCTCAAGAAGTAATTAGTATCTCATCGATTGATATCTCAGTCACATATGCAAAAAGTATGTTGATATATGTAAAGGTTTTGTGGGACAGTTGAGAAACACTAAGGTCTCCTAAAAATGAATTCATACTATTTGGTGGTGTAGATAAGCATGGATTAAATGCAGAAAGAATTTTACATAACAGTCTGCAGTACAGTGGATATGTAATATCACCCCTTTCTAGAGAATTATGTTGCATAATTTGATAATGTAGGAAAGTTTAACTCCAATTCATGCCAAGGATGTCTACTTTACTCTGATGTGGTCCAGCTTCCAAATTTTCTCTTTCATGGATTTTGAATTATATAGTTGCTGATGATGAATCATAGGAAAAATGAGCAGCTAAAAATTCAATGCATCTTTTTAGAAAAGCAAAAGGAAATTAGGTACAACTTATGATTGCCATTTTTATTTATGTTAACTTTCTTTCTCCCCTTCAAAGGCTTGTATTCACACAAGGGTTTTTAGAATTAAAAAGTGCATGTAAAACTGATCAGATATAACAGAAGTGAGTGCTGAGTTTTATGGCAAGAAGAAGGTAGTTTTTAATATGTGAAAATAGTGTTTCTGCAAACGATCAGCAATTCTGATTGTGGTGTTTGACATTCTGTGTTAATCCACCAGCTCTAAAGCTTATTAAAAATGGCACCAGACACACTGGCAGCATAGAAGCAGGTCAAAAATTGTTGAAAACAATGAGAGCTTTAAGATCAGCTGTGAAATTGTGGTTATTTTAGAAATCTGACTTTTGCATAAAATCCACAGGTATATAATCAATAGCTCAAGAATAATGCCCACAATTGGAGACAATCCCAGCAGTACGTTTCAGCGATCCCAAGTGGGCGGGAAAGAATCTTCATTTGTTGTTTTTGCCTTTGTTCTTTTTTAATTTGCATCTGGATTTGTGGAGCTCCTCACCTCTAAACCCAATGGAATTAGCAATATAATTAACAATAAAGAATAAATGTCAACTTTTCCTCCTAAAAGAAGGAAACACATTAGAGAGACTGTGAAGTTAGGAGGCCTGTAGTCATTTTGTCATTTGTGAAGGTGTTTGCTGCAATTTTATTTAAGCAGGTGTATAAGGCCATGGGATTTATTTATGTTTTAACTCCTATTTCTAGATTTTTCTAAGAGCCACACTCAAACCCTATTTCCTTAATTATCCAGGTTGCTCATGAGAAAATGAGGAATACTCAGTGGAGTATAGTTGGTTGAAGATTTAAGGGGAGGTCATCTAATTTGATGTGACAATTGTCTACTTGCTAAATGAGTAGGACCTGAGGATCTCAGTCATCTTTCTCAGTAACAGTCCTATGCTTTATAACATGTCTGACAAGAAATTGATTTCACTACTGCCACTAATGGTGAGCTGTTCCATCAACGCCTCAGCTTCTGCTGAGAAGATAGGAACCATCCAAGGACAAATTATTAAATTAAAACTGACAATATCTTGTCACAAGCAGCCATTAATGAACACTATGGAGGATTGCCTGCTTCCCATTCATTGTCATTCTGTAATTTATTGCTGTTTTCCCAAAGATTATGGGGAAGTGTTGTATGAATATTTGTTGTAGCCACACATTTTGAGAAGCACATAGGATTTTAAAATAAATAGATGACAGTAAGAGGAGAGAAATGCATTGTAAACTCATTCTCTTAGGGTGAACATTTCAGCAAACTACATACCACTGTAAATAGGCTAACTTTTGTCTGCTGCTAGTGGATTTCTTTGCATAGAGGGCTTACGGATAAATATTAATTTCTGGTTATTAATGTGGCTCATTGTGATATCCATAATCTCTCTTATTTCAATTCCAAAGATTTTTGCCAAGAGAAGTATAAATCTCATCATCCAAATTTATGCAAAATATTAATACACTTTTAAGCTAACAAAGGTTTAGGATATTCAAATGACACTTTACACTGTATCCTTCACAATATGTATAATGATATTTATACATGTATAAGAACTTTTTCAATTAATTATTTATTTTGATTGATGGGTAATTACAATGTTGTGATGGTTTTTGCCATACATAACATGAATTGGCCATATGTATACATGTGTACTGGAGTTTCAGCTTTAGCATCATTCCTTCCAAAGAAATCCCAGGGCTAATCTCCTTCAGAATGGACTGCTTGAATCTCCTTGCAGTCCAAGGGACTCTCAAGAGTCTTCTCCAACACCTCAGTTCAAAAGCATCAATTCTTCAGCACTCAGCCTTCTTCACATTCCAACTCTTACATCCAAACATGACCACTGGAAAAACCATAGTCTTGACTAGATGGACCTTAGTCGGCAAAGTAATGATGCTGGGAGGGATTGGGAGCAGGAGGAGAAGGGGACGACAGAGGATGAGATGGCTGGATGGCATCACTGACTCGATGGATGTGAATCTGAGTGAACTCCAGGAGTTGGTGATGGACAGGGAGGCCTGGCATGCTACGATTCATGGGGTCGCAAAGAGTCGGACATGACTGAGTGACTGAACTGGACTGATACATGTGTAACACCCATCCTGAAATTTTTAAACCCATGCAAATTTGTATAACTACTTACAGTTGCAGCTGGATTTTCCAAGCAATTTTGAAGACTCCTTCTTTTTGCACATATAGGATTCTTATTGATACAAAAGAATTATACTCTACCAGCTGTGATGCTAAAACCCAGCAAAATGTGCATATGTGTATATAGCTTTACATAACAATAACAACAACAGAATTCTTTCTAATATTTCTCCCCACCCTAACAAAACAGATTAAAGATAATATATTATTTAAAAAATTTGTCCTGGGGTTTAAATAGCTCATCATTACTATCTTAATCAGCTATAGCATAAAATATGTTTCATGGCCCTTGATTAGCTACTGTATATTCTTTGAAGCATTAGTACCACAAAGATTTTTACTGCTTGACATCCCTGTCAGAAAGATAGCTCGTCCCACTTAAGAATGATCTAGGGAGAATGATGTTACAGACAAAATATTGAAGACGTAAATTTGGGAAATATCATGAAGACCTTGAATGACAGGCCAGAAAATTTAAACTTTACATTATTCTCTTTAGGAAAGTAACTGTTATGAGAAAGCACAAGGATTTAGTTAGCCAGATGCTTTGTTTAAATTCTGGCTTTACTCTTAGTTGAGCTCAATGGTCTGTGGTACTCTCACCTGTAAAACTGGAACAGTCATTCTCTCTTAGATTCTGAGGAGGAGGAGGATAAATGATGTAAGGTAATATAAGATCAGGTGTGCAAACTGCCTGGAACTTAGGAAGAACTTGATAAACGACAGCTATCACTAATGTGAAACCACGAGAGGATTCTGAGCATGGGAATGATGCAGTTACACCTGTAATTTAGGAAGACTGCTGACAACAGCATGTAGTACAAAGGAAGGCTGAAGGAAGATAGAACGAAATGGTAGAGGTTGTTGCAGTAATTTAAGCACATTTTATTTAGAGCCTGAAACAGGGTGGTGGTTGTTGTTCAGTTGCTGAGTCGCGTCCAACTCTTTGTGACCTCATGGTCTGTAGTACACTAGATTCCTTTGTCCTCCACTGTCTCCCAGAGATTGCTCAAATTTGTGTCCTTTGAGTCAGTGATGCTATCTAACCATCTCATCCTCTGCTGCCCCCTTCTCCTTTTGCCTTCAATCTTTCCCAACATTAGAATCTTTTCTAATGAGTCAGCTCTTCGAATCAGGTGGCCAAATCTTCAGCTTTAGCAACATACCTTCCAGTGAATATTGAGTGTTGATTTCCTTTAGGATTGACTAACTTGGTTATGACCAACCTAGATAGTATATTCAAAAGCAGAGACGTTACTTTGCTGACTAAGGTCCATCTAGTCAAGGCTATGGTTTTTCCTGTGGTCATGTATGAATGTGAGAGTTGGACTGTGAAGAAGGCAGAGCACCAAAGAATTGATGCTTTTGAACTGTGGTGTTGGAGAAGACTCTTGAGAGTCCTTGGACTGTGAGGAGATCCAACCAGTCCATTCTGAAGGAGATCAGCCCTGGGATTTCTTTGGAAGGAATGATGCTAAAGCTGAAACTCCAGTATTTTGGCCACCTCATGTGAAGAGTTGACTCATTGGAAAAGAATCTGATGCTTGGAGGGATTGGGGGCAGGATGAAAGGGGGCGACAGAGGATGAGATGGCTGGATGGCATCACTGACTCAATGGACGTGAGTCTGAGTGAACTGCAGGAGTTGGTGATGGAGAGGGAGGCCTGGCGTGCTGTGATTCATGGGGTCGCAAAGAATCAGACACAACTGAGCAACTGAACTGAACTTGATTTCCTTGCAGTCCTAGGGATTTTCAAGAGTCTTCTCCAGCACCATAATTCAAAAGCATCAGTTCTTCAGCATTCAGCCTTCCTTATGGTCCAAATCTCAGATCTGTACACAACTACTGGAAAAATGATAGCTTTGACCATATGGACCTTTGTTAGCAAAACTGATGTTTTTGTTTTTTAATACACTCTCTAGGTTTGTCATAGCATTCCTTGCAAGGACCATCTTTTAATTTCATGGCTGAAGTAGTTACCATATGCAGTGATTTTGGAGCCCAAGAAGATAAAATCTGTCACTGCTTCTGCTTTTTCCCCTTCTGTAGAACTTCTCCATCTTTGTCTGCAAAGAACATAATCAATCTGATTTTGGTATTGACCATCTGGTGATATGCATGTGTAGAGTCTTCTGTTGGGTTGTTGGTAAAGAGTGTTTGCTATGACCAGCATGTTTTCTTAACAAAATTGTGTTAACCTTTGCCCTGCCTTATCTTGTACTCCAAGGCCAAACTTGCCTGTTATTCCAGGTATCTTTTGACTTCCTACTTTTGCATTCCAAACCCTTCTGATGAAAAGGGCATCTTTTTTTTGGTGATAGTTCGATAAAGTGTTATATGTTTTCATAGAACTAATCAATTTATCTTCTTTGTCATCAGTGGTTGGGGCATAGACTTGTATTACTGAGATGTTGAATGGTTTGTCTCGGAAATGAAACAAGATCATTCTATTGTTTTTGAGATTGTACCATACTGCATTTCAGGCTCTTTTGTTGACCATGAAGGCTGTTCCATTTCTTCTAAGGGGTTCTTGTTCTCAATAATAGATGTAATGGTCATCTGAATTAGATTTGCCCATTCCCATCCATTTTAGTTCACTGGTTCCTAATATGTCAATGTTCATTCTTACCATCTCCTGCTTGGCCACATCCAATTTACCCTGATTCATGGACCTAACATTCCAGATTCCTACATGATTTTGTTCTTTACAGCATTGGACTTTGCTTTCACCACCAGACACATCCACCACTGAGCATCATTTTTGCTGTTGCCCAGCCACTTCATTCTTTCTGGAGCTATTAGTAATTGCCTTCTGCATCTACTCAGTAGCATGTTGGACACCTTCAAACCTGGTGGACTAATCTTCTGGTGTCCTGTCTTTTTACTTTTTCATACTGTCCACGGTATTCTCCAGGTAAGAATACTGGCGCAGGTTTCCATTTCCTACTCCAATGAACCATGTTTTGTCAAAACTCTTCACTATGTCCTTTGTATTATAGGGGACTGGAATTCGAAAGTAGGAAGTCAAGAGATACTTGGAGTAACAGGCAAGTTTAGCCTGGGAGTACAAAATGAAGCAGGGCAAAAGCTAACAGAGTTTTGCCAAGAGAACACACTGGTCATAGCAAACACTCTCTTCCAACAACACAGGAAATGATTCCACACATAGACAAGTTGTCAATGCCGACAATATTCTTTGCATTCAAAGGTGGAGAAGCTCTAGAGGGATAGCAAAAACAAGACCAGGAGCTGACTATGGCTCAGATCATGAACTCCTTATTGTCAAATTCAGACTTAAATTGAGGAAAGTAGGGAAAACCACTAGGCCTATTCAGGTTAACTAAATCAAATCCCTTATGATTATACAGTGGTAGTGACAAATAGATTCAAGGGATCAGGTCTGATAGACAGAGTGCCTGAAGAAGTATGGATGGAGGTTCATGATGTAGTACTGGAGGCAGTGATCATAACCATCCCCAAGAAAAATAAATGCAAAAAGGCAAAATGTGTCTGAAGGGGCCTTACACATAGCTGAAAAAAATAAGAGAAAAGAAAGGCAAAGGAGAAAAGGAAAGATATACCCATCTGAATGCAGAGTTTCAAAGAATAGCAAGGAGAGATTTTTAAAAAAAGCCTTCGTAAGTGAACAATGCAAAGAAATAGAGGAAAACCATAGAATTGAAAAGATGAGAGATCTCTTCAAGGAAATTAGAGATACCAAGGGAATGTTTCATGCAAAGATGGGAGCAATAAAGGATAGAAAATGTATGGATTAGCAGAAGATATTAAGAAGAGGAAGAACTATACAAAAAGATCTTAATGACCCAGATAACCATGATGATGTGATTACTCACATAGAGCCAGACATTCTTGGAGTGTGAAGTCAAGTGGGCCTTAGGAAGTATCACTACGAACAAAGCTAGTAGAGATGATGGAATTCCAGTTGAGTTATTTAAAATCCTAAAAGATGATGCTGTGAAAGTTCTGCACTCAGTTCAGTTCAGTCGCTCAGTTGTGTCCAACTCTTTGCGACCCCATGAATCGCAGCACACCAGGCCTCCCTGTCCATCACCAACTCCTGCAGTTCACTCAGACTCATGTCCATCGAGTCAGTAATGCCATCCAACCGTCTCATCCTCTGTCATCCCCTTCTCCTCCTGCCCCCAATCCCTCCAAGCATCAAGGTCTTTTCCAATGAGTCAACTCTTCACATGAGGTGGACAAAGTACTGGAGTTTCAGCTTTAGCATCATTCCTTCCAAAGAAATCCCAGGGCTGATCTCCTTCAGAATGGACTGGTTGGATCTACTTGCAGTCCAAGGGACTTTCAAGAGTCTTCTCTAACACCACAGTTCAAAAGCATCAGTTCTTTGGTGCTCTGCCTTCTTCAAGTCCAACTCTCACATCCATACATGACTACTGGAAAAACCATAGCTTTGACTAGACGGATCTTAGTTGGCAAAGTAATGTCTCTGCTTTTGAATATGCCAACATGGCATCAAATTCGGAAAAATCAGCAGTGGCCACAGGACTGGAAAGGTCAGTTTTCATTCCAATATTAAAGAAGGGCAGTGCCAGAGAATGCTAACTACCACACAATTGCACTCATCTCTCACATGCTAGCAAAGTAATGCTCAAAATTCTCTAAGCCAGGCTTCAACAGTATGTGAATTGAGAACTTCCACATGTTCAAGCTGGATTTAGAAAAGGCAGAAGATCCAGACACCAAATTGCCAACATACGTTGGATCATGGAAAAAGCAAGAAAATTCCTTAAAAACATCTATTTCTGCTTCATTGACTATGCCTTTGATTATGTGGAACAAAGAATTGATGCTTTTGAACTATGACGTTGGATAAGACTCTTGAGAATCCATTGGGCTGCAAGGAGATCCAACCAGCCAATCCTAAAGGAAATCAGTCCTGAATATTCATTGGAAGGACTGATACTGAAGCTGAAACTCCAATACTTTGGCCACCTAATGTGAAGAACTGACTCATTGCAAAAGACCCTGATGCTGAGCAAGATTGAAGGCAGGAGGAGAAGGGGATGACATGGTTGGATGTCATCACTGACTCAATGGACATGAGTTTGAACAAGCTCCCGGATTCAGTGATGGACAGGGAAGCCTGGCATGCTGCAGTCCATGGAGTCTCAAAGAGTCAGACATGGCTAAGCAACTGAAGTGAACTGAAGTAAACTAAACACAACAAACTGTGGAAAATTCTTCAAGAGATGGGAATATCAGACCACCTTACCTGCCTCCTGAGAAACTTGTATGCAGGTCAAGAAGCAACAGTTAGAACTGGATATGAAACAATGGACTGGTTCCAGATTGGGAAAGGACTAAGTCAAGTCTATACATTGCCACCCTGCTTATTTAACTTCTATGCAGAATATGTCATGCAAAATGCTGGGCTGGATGAAGCACAACCTGAAACCAAGATTGCTGGGAAAAATATCAGTAACCTTAGGTATGCACGTGATACCACCGTTATGGCATAAAGCGAAGAGGAACTAAAGAGCCTCTTGATAAATGCAAAAGAGGAGAGAGAAAAAGCTGGCTTAAAGTTCAATATTCAAAAAACCAAGATCATGGCTTCTGGTCCCATCACTTCATGGCAAATAGATGGGGAAACAATAATTGTCACAGACTTTACTTTCTTGGTCTCCAAAATCACTGCAGATGGTAACTGTAGCCATGAAATTAAAGGATGCTTGCCTTTGGAAGAAAAGCTATGACAAACCTGGAAAGCATATTAAAAAGCAGAGACATAACTTTGCTGACACAGGTCTGTCTAGTCAAAGCTATGGTTTTTCCACTAGTCTTTTATGAATGTGCAGGTGGGACCATAAAGAAGGCTAAGCGCTGAAGAATTGATGGTTTTGAACTGTGCTGTTGGAGAAGACTCTGGAGAGTCCCTTGGACTGCAAGGAGATCCAACCAGTCCATCCTAAAGGAAATTCATCCTGAATATTCATTGGAAAGACTGATGCTGAAGCTGAAGCTCCAGTACTTTGGCCACCTGATGCAAAGAGCTGACTCATTAGAAAGACCCTGATGCTGAGAAAGTTTGAAGGCAGAAGGAGAAGGGTTCAACAGAGGACAAGATGATTGGATGGCAACAGAGACTGAATGGACATAAGTCTGAGCAAGCTCTGGGAGATGGTGATAGATAGGGAAGTCTGGCGTGTTGCAGTCCATGGGGTCATGAAGAGTTGGACATGGTTGGGCAACTGCATGACAACTTCACTATGACCTGTTGCTCTTGGGTGGCCCTGCACTGCATAGCTCATAGCTTCACCGAGTTAACACAAACCTCTTTGCCACAACAAGTCTATTATCCATGAAAGGGCTGAAATAGGGTACAGAAGAACTAATAAATGACATTATAATAAATAGAACTGATGGAGTAGGACAACTGATATGAGCATGAGAGAAAGGGAAAGGAAAAAGATGATTTCAAAATTGGAAACTGAGTGACGAGGAGGATGTTGATACTAATCGGGAAGCACAGTAAAATGATGAAGTAGTCTTTGGAGTTCCATTGGGACGTTCAGACCCAGATGTCTGGCTGGACCATTGAAAAAGAAGAGCAGTGGTACAGTGGAAAGTTTCATATATTTCAGGTGTTTGCACTAAAGTACAAATTGAAGCTAGGAAGTTATGAGTATTGTGAGACTGCAGGAGAAAAACAGAAAAAGTCCAAAATAAGAACACTGAGAAATAAATTTATAATAAAGTAGAAGAATCAAATAGAAGTTAAAATTATTCCCTAAAAGTCAGTGAAGGTAAATAAAATGTGATATAGCCAATCAATGAAATATTATTCAGCACTAAAAAGAAATGAGCTCTCAAACCATGAGAAGACATGAAGGAAAGTTAAATGCATATTACTAAGTGAAAGAAACCAACTTAAAAATGCTAAACACTCTGTGATTCCAAGTATATGATATTTTGGAAGAGAAAAACTATAGAAATAATTAAGATTATTGTTGGTAGTGGTGGGGGTGGGGAAGATGAATAGACAGGGCACAGAGGATTTTTGTGGCTGTTGAAAATACTCTATACTCTTATGATGATGGACATATGTCATTGCATATTTGTTCAAACCCATAGCATGTATGACATCAAGAGTGATCCCTAAGGTAAACTACGGACTTTGATTATGATATGTCAATGTTCATCCTCGTTAAAAATATATACCATTTTGGTGAGTGATGTTGATAATGAGGGAGGTAATGGCCACCTCATGTGAAGAGTTGACTCACTGGAAAAGACCTTGATGCTGGGAGGGATTGGAGGCAGGAGGAGAAGGGGACGACAGAGGATGAGATGGCTGGATGGCATCACGGACTCGATGGACGTGAGTCTGAGTGAACTCTGGGAGATGGTGATGGACAGGGAGGCCTGGTGTGCTGCGATTCATGGGGTCGCAAAGAGTCGGACACGACTGAGCGACTGAACTGAACTGAGTGCATGTGTGGCAGCAGGAGATATATGGTATGTCTCTTTAGTTCCCCATTAATTTGGTTTTAAACCTAAAATTTCTCTTAAAAATTAATCTTATTTTTGAAAATTCAGTGCAGCCATTGCAAAGGATTGAGGAATGAGTAGAGGTTGAATAAAATGAAGCAAGTTTAAAATGTTTCAAGAAGTTTTGCAGTGAATGGTAGTGAAGCCAAGAAACGCTTATATTCTGAGGAGGATTGGATTCATTTATTTTCAGTTCAGTTCAGTTAGTCGCTCAGTCGTGTCCGACTCTTTGCGACCCCATGAATCGCAGCACGCCAGGTCTCCCTGTCCATCACCAACTTCCAGAGTTCACTCAGACTCACGTCCATCGAGTCAGTGATGCCACCCAGCCATCTCATCCTCTGTTGTCCCCTTCAGTGAAAGTTTATACATTCAGTCTTACTAGATTAATTGCTTTGGAGTCTTTTTTTGAATCAGGATTCAATGATTTTCTTTGTCTTAGCTTCCTTTCTCTCTAATTTCTCAGATAACTTCACAGACAATGTCAAGATAACTTTTGTATGATACCAGTATACATGAGTCCTCACTTTATTAAAGTATAATATTCTCTAGTCAGTTGTCTTTCCTGATGACCCGCATTCTTATTTCAAAATCTTTGCCTTCCTCTTCTTTCTCTTCATTCTCATGAGACATCCTACTTCAGTGAGAAAATCAAGCTATCAGAGATGCTGATTCTTTCAACTTTCCACCATCATACGTTCAAAAGTATGTGCCTCTGAATCTCCTTGTTTTTCTTTTCCTCCTTTCACAATGGAGTGACTTGACCCCTCCATCTACTGGACTGGACTTCTCTCCACCCTCCTTCTCGAGAACCTGCACTTTTATTCATCTCCTCACCTTTACACATATGCAGCCTCACATTTACTTCTTTATATCAGACATAAAACAAGTTCAGATCTCAACCAGACATTTTTAAAGCCCTCCCTCTACTGCTTATGCTCCTCCAATTCCTTTTATAAAGAGGTTAATTCCATAGCTTCATAAATTTTGGCCATCTTTTCACATATATTGCCTTCTGATGTTGCAACTTTGTTTGCTTGGAATGATTTCTTGCCACTCAAATCCCCTGCCCCTTCCCAGCCTTCTTTATACTCATCTATTCAGTCTCAAATATCACTTTCTTAGAATAGTTTTTTCTCAGTGCTAGTCTAGGAGATTTTTTTGTTTATTATACCTACTACCCTTCTAGTCACTTTTCACGGTTCTTTCTTAAGGGATTATAAATTCCACAAGGGAGAGAGAATGTGTCCTGTTCATTCTTATATAATGACTACTAGGTACAGCCTGGTATAGACTAAGTTTTAAGAAAATGTTGTTGAATATTCATTGTAGATCTCATTAATAGATTTCTTAGTGCTTATCATGTAATTTATCAAAAGAATAGATTTGGATTCAATTGAATTTCACATTAATTGACTTTTACACATTGATTTTAGGAGTAAAGCAAGGAATAGTTTCACATGAAATCATATTCTCACTAAGCACAATTATAATTTGAAATATGTTTTCACTGAAAAAGTGTTGGCCTCAGTGTATAATATAATCATCCTTTAACATTTCTATATACTTCAGCAAGCATTATCTCTTTTTCCATATGTATTTAATTTTTCAGTTTGTGTATTTAATTCTCCTATACTGCTAATAACTTAGTCAACCAGAAACATAATGCTTATGTATACACATATTAAAAAATAGAACAGAATCATTTCACAATTCATAGGCATTTCCTCATGGTATGAGGAAATTCACTCATGGCTTGAGAATATCACTGATCCTGCCTTAATGCCAACATTTTTAGCAGAGAAGCCCAGCTAGAAAAGCCAAATAAAATGCTCAGAAAAAAAGAGTGTAATGATAGAAAGGTACCTGAAATGACAACTAAGACTTGTGCCCTGATCCAAAGTGAAGTGAAGTGAAGTGAAGTGGCTCAGTCGTGTCCGACTCTTTGCGACCCCGTAGACTGTAGCCTACCAGGCTCTTCTGTCCATGGGACTTTCCAGGCAAGAATACTGGAGTGGGTTGCCATTTCCTTCTCCAGGAGATCTTCCCAACCCAGGGATTGAACCTAGGTCTCCCGCATTGTAGGCAGACGCTTTACCGTCTGAGCCACCAGGGAAGTTTGACCTGAACGAAATGTAGTCACTGATTAGCTGTGTGATCTTAGATAAGTCATTTGACTTCTTTAATATACTTCATTTGCAGAACTGAACTTTAAATTGAGGTAAGTTGATCTCAAAAGTATACAATACATTTAATCCTACATTTCCTAATGTTGTGAGGGAAGACACACACAGTCCTAATTCATAAAAACTTATCTTCTTCATATGGACCCAAACCAAAATAGTCCAAAATTAAAGAAAACATGCTGTTATATTTGACATGATGAAGTGCTTAATGAACAAAAGGGGCCATCCATGCTATAGAGTTTAGAGAAAAGAACTTCTTATTAGATGGTAAGACTCTTCACTGTCAATATAATAAGACTGAATATAGAGCATCTAATTGTATGCTTGTATGTAGAACCTACCCATGAATAAGCATTGAGTAAATAAATGAAAAACTGGTGGTTGTATCAATGAATTAAAATGTTTAAAATATTGATTACATGTGAAAAAATATTCCAAAGTGTTTCACACATGTAAATATATGGATATATAATTATATACACACATACACAATGTATTGCATGTTTGTGTCTGTGTGTGCATGGGTCTTTTTGTAAATGTCAAAGTAGCATTTTATACAGGAGGAAAATGAATGTATAGCTGACTTGATTTATTAACTACTTGAAATACAATAGAGTGTTTATATTATAACCCATACAAAAATAGATTACAAGTGATTTAAAGACTAAATGATGCCATAAATGAAAGAAAATATATGTGAATTTTAGTGGAGTGAGAATACATGTTCTAAATTCTATCTAAAACCAAAAAGACAGAAGCCCTAAAGGAAAATACAGATAAACCACATTAAAATTTAAACTCACTACATCAAAAATATTTATAAGAAGTATATAAATTATAAACTGAGGCCATTTTGCAGTGGATTTGACAGAGCTAACGGCCTTAATATAAAGAACTCTTTCATGTAAATAATAATAAAGATACAACCTAAATATTTTTTAAGTGAAGGACAAAGACAAACTTTAAATTTTACAAGAAATAAAGAGGAAGACAGTGGGTCAAAAAACATGTGAAGAGCTGTTTTTTACTTCATTAGTTCTTAAAAATTCAGATAAATACAAATGCTCTGTGTTGACAAGCGTGTGAAGAAATGGTCATTCACTTTCCCTGCTGGTGGGAGTATAATTGTGATCCTCCTGGCAGACAATTTAGAAATACCGTAAGAATTAATGGCTCTTAAAATGTGTTACCCACTGATCCAGCAATTTGACTGTTAGAAATTAAAACTTAAAGAAATAGTTAGAAATGTAGACAAAAATAAATAAGCAAATATGGTCATTTGTATGACAAACCTAGATAGCATATTAAAGCAGAGACATTACTTTGCCAACAAAGGTCCATCTAGTCAAGGCTATGGTTTTTCCAGTGGTCATGTATGGGTGTGAGAGTTGGACTGTGAAGAAAGCTGAGCGCTGAAGAATTGATGCTTTTCAACTGTGGTGCTGGAGAAGACTCTTGAGAGTCCCTTGGACTGCAAGGAGATCTAACCAGTCTATTCTAAACGAGATCAGTCCTGGGTGTTCCTTGGAAAGACTGATGCTGAAGCTGAAACTCCAATACTTTGGCCACCTCATGTGAAGATCTGACTCATTAGAAAAGACTCTGATGCTGGGACGGATTGGGGGCAGGAGGATAAGGGGATGACAAAGGATGAGATGGCTGGATGGCATTTCCAACTTGATGGAGATGAGTTTGGGTAAACTCTGGGAGTTGGTGATGGACCGGGTGGTCTGGCGTGCTGTGATTCATGGGGTCGCAAAGAGTTGGACATGATTGAGCGACTGAACTGAACTGAACTGAAGATTTATTTATAATCATGAAAAATGAGAAATAGCTTCATAAGCATTTTGGCCAGTGAAGGTGAAAAAACTGTGCAGAAATTTGTATAATCTTTTCTTAAAAACAACCTGTCAATATGCATCAAGAATTAGATGTTTTTAAAGTATTTATACTCTTTGACACATTGATACCTTTGCTAGGAATTTCTCCTTAAGGAAATAAATGGAAACACAGATAATGCTAAATTCATGGAGATATTCATTGTAACATTATAGCAATTTATAATCCATTGTTGGACTACGAGCACTGAGTAAGCAAATGGTAGAGTCCTAAAATAAAAGAGTGTTCAGCCATTATTAATGTTATTTATAAAATGTTTCACTATCTTGGAAGTATGTGTATATCAGATGACAAAGTGAGAAAAAGACTGTGTTCCTGGGGTTCACTCCAGCACTCTGCCATGGTCTATTATGACTTCTCTACGCTTCAATTTTTTAGTCTATAAAATGGGGTCATACCTCTGCATTATTTATAGGGATGCTGGGAGAATTAAACAAAATAATGAATATAAAATACTCAGCACAAGACACATACCAGTCAATACAAAGTATTATTTTTTTAATGGGGCACACCGTTCCATAAAAGGATGGTTGTAACTGAGTATACAATGAAGATAATTCATTATAGTATTAATAGTGGTTATCTTGGAATGGTGCAATTAGAAGTGATTTTTTTTTTCCTGTATATATTTCAAGTTTTTCTACTTTTCATAAGTTTTAAATATATTGGTTTTTCTGTTTTGCTTTGCTTTCAAATGATAGAAAAGAGACAAAGGATTCTGAAAAGAAAGAGTAAGTCAGACAGGCAGCAGCGGCAGCATCCAGGACCTGGGCCACCAGGGCAGAGCCAGCGCCATCTGCCACACAGCAAGAAGTCCGCGTCCTGGCCGACAAGGTGCGGCCTGGCGGCCAGGACAGTGGTGCTGCGGTTGTGATTGGTTTCTGAATCAGCTGTGGAGCCCGAGGACAGGAGAGATGCCAGAACCCCACCTCCAGAGATTTTAATCTGGTAGGACTGAGGTGGTATCCAAGGACTGGAATTTTTAATAGCTACTCCACCTGTGACTCTAACTCACACCAAAATTTGAGAAGCCTCAGGCTAGAGCATGGTATTAATGAGGCCAAAGTTCCAGACTGAATCCCCAAGGGACTTGCAGAGTGAGCCGCTTTGTGTGCCTGCAAGGCTTCTGGCCCATGCGCTGCCATATGTCCAGCCAAGGCTGGGCCAGTTCAAGGCATGAATGGAAAAGAGCACATTATCTCCTCTCTCCTCTCCATTCCCCACCCCCTCCTCGCACTGTTAAACAAATATTCCCTAACACATGTCCTATATTATTGGTGAGTCAGTGATAGCACCTTTGCTAGACTATAAGAGGACATATCTTTAAAAGGAAGGAGACTTTGACTGCTACATATGGTGATTGATAAAGATCAGACAAAACAGGTGATCTGAAAAAGTAATCAGTTTAATAAGATTCATGTTTAAAGGGCAGGGTAGTTTTGCTTTTCCAAGGGAGTTATAGAGATTAGTGAGAGTTCACAGTTGTTTAGTATTCATTTAGAATTGTTTAGCATTTTTCTCATGTTTTTGTTGGTTTCATTTATTTATCCACTCTTTTCTAACATAACCTTAAAACATAGTTTGTTATGGGTCTGAGTTCATCTGAAGTTCAGGTTGTTCCAGCATATAAAATGACCTGATGGGACTCAAGTTCTTTTATCCAAAATAGTTTCAACCTTATACACCCAATAAATGAATTCTTTGCAGCACTCAGCCATCTGATTTTTACTTGCCCTTTTGCAAAATCCATTCATGTTTGCTTTTGAAAATAACTTTTAATTAAAGTCATCCCGTGGATTTTACACTGTGCTCAGTTTTCAATGTCAGAAAGCCATTGTGTAATTAACATTAGGGTTGGTTGGAACATGTAGGAAAAATCGTTTGTATTCTTGCCTTTTTAAAATGGACCCCAGTAGAGCAAGTTATGTCACTTTGATTTCCCTGACCATCTTACTCAACCTTTTTTCTTTTCTTCTGGTTCCCTTTATATGTGACTATTTTAAGCTTCGTTACCTATACCTTTGATCCATTCTTTTTTGTTCATCAATCATGAAAATATCCGACTTCACTTTGTTTCATATTCACCAATTCTCTTGCTTCTATGGTAGATTAAATAATCCAGCTTCCCCCTGGATTGGAAATATCAAATAGCCTTACTGTTTGTCACTAGTTTTCTTGTGCCATAATGAAGATGCATCTGGTGGCATTTGGCTCATGCTTTGAAACCTGAAGGGAGCAATAGGTTTGTGAAATAAATGTGAAGAGAAGAGGCCTTGATATCTGCCCTACTTAGCTTCAGTTCCCCTTCTTGAATTATAGTTGTGGGAACACCCTTATTTCTTCATCTTTAAAATGAAGATGATAATATGGACTTTGCAAGTTTGTTTGTAAATTAATCATATTTACAAAGAACCAGGGATACAGTAAGCAATTAATAAATTACAGCTATTTTAATGAATACATATATATATAAAATATAAAGCATACAAATAACACAAAGCAGAAAAAGCTAGTGAATATAAGGGATGACAGAATTGAGATTCAAAGTGATTTCAACTAGTATAATATTTAACAAGTAAAAGATATAGTATCCACTTTCGTATTCCAAATTAAGCTACTAGTTTTCTAATTTAGTAGATATGTTAACATCTTTGTTTAACTATACTTTACTGAGTATCTGTCCCCTTCAGTTATTTTCGCCCTCCAGAAACTTCCTCCTCTTGACCCATTCTTCATATTTTCTTTATGCCTCTTTGGCTCATCCATCTTTGTTCCCTTTATGTTGTTTTCTGCTTTACTTCATCCTCTCCATGGTGATATTACCTATCACTCACAGTTTTGAAATTTCCATTTTATTAGTTTTCCATGATTCACTGGTGAACACCAGATCCACATGTTCAGTTACCAAGTATTACCCAGTAGTCTTATATGAACGTTTGAAAAGAGAACTCATTGAGTTTGCATAAATATTCCTTCACCCTATCTAAATTCTTGTTCCCAGGTCAAGCTAAGCATCCCGTTAATTACTTATCATGGTAAATGGTATATTGCCATTTACACAGACACACAAACCAGAAATCTAGACTCTTCAAGTCTACTTACTGTCCCTACCACTCAGTCAGTAAACCAATTCCTGTGATTCTGTTATTTCTTTTTATGTGACATGATTACTTCTTCCAAATCATCCCCCTGCCTCTTCCATAATTATTGCCTGTCAAATTCCTGCCTGGATTTCAATAACTACTTCCCTGGACAACCTGTCCGACTACTCTGGTTCCTTACCAAACTGCCCTCAGACCTTCTGTCAGAGTTTACTATAGCACAAATTTTTGAGTTAAATACACCTTTATTTAAGTTCCAGATCCATCTCTTGTGGGGAAATTATTTAACTCAGTTTACAGGGCTGTAAAATAAGGATAATAATATGCATATCATTAGGTTGTTGCGCACATTACCTTTGAAAGCGTATGTCATAGAAAGGAACCTTAATAGTTTCATTTACTGTTGTTATCTTTCATGCAAATTTGACCATGTCATATCCTTCCCTAAACCCCTTAATGATGCTTAATAACTTTAAGATAAAACTCAATCTTGTCTGTTTAGCTTACCAGTTCTCTTATAGTTTAGTCCTAACTCTAGATTCTTCTTTCAGCACTGACCATTTTATGCCCTTCATTCTGGACTATTCTATCTCTAAGCTATTTCCTGGAACCAGAGCAGTCTTAGGTCTCTCTGTCATTAAACACACTCTCCCTGTACTTAGAAGACATTCTTTTCCCTGGTGACTATGTTCTCTCCCTTTAATACTAACATAACATATCATCTGACTTATAGAAATTTTCTCTGGCCTAATCAAGGTGACCATCCATTCTAGCTTATCAAAGATAGGCTTAGGTTATAGCTGCTGTCTCCCTGTAATAATTATTAGCACCACCCTTCACATTCAAGAGAATTTCATGACACATTATATGGTCACCCTATCTAAACTCCACTTGTTCCCAGGCTAAGCTAAGCATCCCCTATTTTCTGTTTCTGTAGCATTCTGCATCCCCTTCTGCTTTAGATTTATCACAAAATAAATTTTTCATAAAATCTTATTGTTTTATAAAATCTTACTTACCCGTCTCCCACTGGATTATGAGTTCCTTGAGGGCATGAATTTCATCTCATCTATTTTCACATCATTCATTCCTAGGACGGTGCCTGAAAAACATAAACGTTGTATATGAATTATGGCATCCTGTCTTCCTAATCCCACTTAAATTACCTATGAAATACTAAGTAAAGAAAGATGCCTCAGCAGCAAAAAGGAGTGAGAATTTAGCTGGGTCTCTGATGTGCCTAAAATACCCATGAGACACATGTGGACACCACAGAGAATTATCTTCATTGCTGTGTTGTCCTCCCTTCGCCTGCTTCATTTTGTGCTGTAGGGCCAGGCTTCCACTTCTGCACTTGCCTCTCTCTCTCTCGCATTTCCCCTCTGTCACCTGCCATTAAATCCTACGTTAAATTGCAGAAGACTTATACATGCTAATTAGGTTTTCTTTTGCTTTCAGTCACAGACCCGACCTCCAAACTTCACTCTCTGTGTCCCACTGAGTAACCATAACAATGTGTATGCGTAGTCACCCAGTTGTGTCCAACTCTTTGTGACCCTGTGGACGGTAGCCTGCCAGGCTCCTCTGTCCATGGATTATCCACACAAGAATACTGGAGTGGGTTGCCATTTCCTTCTTCAAGAGATCTTCCTGACCCAGGAATCAAACTCACATCTCCTAGGTTTCCTGCCTTGTAGGTGAATTCTTTACCCACTCAGCTAGCCTTTATTGAGAGCTTGCTGTGTGCCAGGCTACTTTAAGTACCTCTCATGCACTAAATACATCATTTAATAGTGTGAGGAGTAAATAGTATCCTTTGTGCTACAGACTCATTCTGAACTAAGGTGTCCCTCAACTAGCCTTGAACTTTGTTTGCTGACTCACTTCTTTATTTGATTTGGTTATGTCCATCTCCGGGGCTTCCCAGATGGCACAGTAGTAAAGACTCTGCCTGCCAACGCAGGCGACACAGGAGATGCGAGTTCAGTCTCTGAGTCGGGATGATCCCCTGGAGGAGGGATGGCTACCCACTCTGATATTCTTGCCTGGAAAGCACCTTGCAGAGAGGAGCCTGGCAGGCTCCACTCCATGAGGCCACGTCCTTAGAGTGGGATGTAACTGAGCACGCACGCACACACCTCCATCTCTGTGCCGGAAGTCAAGGATTGTCTTCCTACTCTTCTTGTGTTGTGAACCAAATCATTTCACCACTTGAAAGATTCCTATGCTAATATTTTATCCTGATCCTAGAAGACAAGTTTTAAGAATAGCTGTTCCAGCATAAGCAACCAACAACAGCCACATGCAGTATATGCATTGTTAGGAACCTGATGCAACAAACTAGTTATAAAAGACAGTTTTGAATCACCAGGGGAAATCTGAATATGATCATGCAGTGTGAGATATTAACAAATTATTCTTAATTTTGTTAGATGTGATAATGTCATCGCAGTAATGTGTTAAAGTTAAGGATGCGTTCCTCAGATTTAAGAGTGAAATGAACTGGTGTTTGTGCATGTGTGCATGCCAAATCGCTTCAGTCGCTTCAGTCTCTTGGCCTCCCTGTGGACTGGAGCCCACCAGCCTCCTCTGTCCACGGGATTCTCCAGGCAAGAATAGGAGTGGGTTGCCACACCCTCCTCCAGAGGATCTTCCTGACCAAGGGATCAAACCCACATCTGTTATATCTCCTGCGTTGGAAGACAGGTTATTTACCGCTAGTGCCACCTGTGCAAAATAGTCTAGCAAAAATTATAAAAATTTTAAAAATGAAAACAAAAAGATCAAATGGGGTTACTAGTAACAGAAGAGGACACAGATGAACAGACTACTGATAATTGTTCAAGTTGGATGATGGGTACAGAGTGGGTCACTATACTATTCTTCTGCTTTAGTGTGTGTTTGAAAATCTCGTATTGAACATGTAACAAGTGGTGGTTCCTGGCACCCTACCTTAGTTGTGCTGAATCGAGATCACTGGGGGTGGATTGCTCGAATCTGCATTCTTAGAAAGCTCCCCAAGTGATTCCTAGGTGCCTGAAATTTGAGAACCGCTGGTTGATATTTAAGATGGCAGGATCATTTCTCTAATATCTGTCCCTCACAAGACAATAATTGCTGCTGCTTAAGATGTCCAAGCAAACCCTCAACTTCAAGGATGAAAATATCAACACATCAGTCTTAAAGGTGAATAGCAATAGCAGCGAGTCTACCACACAGAGCCAAATTATAAGGGCTCAGAAGTAAACTTGATCTATTTCATGAAATAGAGGACATGGTTTTAGAAATTACCCACTTTTTATGCCTAATGAAATAAAAGAGGACATTGTCTCTATTGAGAAAAAGCAGGCCTGGGTAAGAAGAGCATGCTACATAATGAAAATGACAATAACTGAAATAAAAATCTTATTTGAAAGTAGTAAAAAGCAGACTTGACATTGCAAATAATCAAATCAGCCATATCCAGAATACTGAGAAAATGAAATCATGAGTTTAAAAAATGAGACCAAGTATAATGTGCATAGAGGTCAGTCATGAAGATAAAACCTATAGACTCAACAAATGGATCAAAATTAATCTTTAAAGATGTAATAACATATATTTTAGAATTCTGGGATGAAAAAGACCCCCAGAATACCAGTTGAAAGGATTTATCATGTCCCAAGTAGCCGAGTAATCAAGGTAATGATGGAAACTATTTCTTGTTTTAATTTTTAAATTATAAAAGATTATGATGATGCATTTCATAAGTTTCAGAACAGAAAGGCTAAGTTCTTTCAATGGGAGTTAACGTTATCTTTCTTGATCACTTGCATTGCCTTAGGCCTGAAGATAATGGAGCACCTCTAGTATTTCTGGGGGAAATCATGAGAATTTCCTATAAGAAGACACCCTCATTTTAACCTTGACAAAGCCAGGCTGCATCTTGCAGACAGTGGTGTCCTGAATTGCTCCTTGATAGGCAGCAGTTGCGACACAGTTGTCACTGGCTTCACATGCACAAACCTGGCTGGGATTCCTGTTGACAGGACCGAACAAGAGCAGTTTCAAGAAACAAGAGAAGTTTGAAGAAACAAACTGTTTCATGGCAATAGGAAGAAAGAATATTAGTCCTAGTTCTTGCCTAGAAACGTTCTATTGACATATTCTAGTAGTATCAAAAAAAGGTAAGCATCAAGACTTGCAAAATAAGTATTAGCAACTTAGGAGATAAACTGTTCAGATGGCAGAAGCATAGCTCTTTATTGAGTGTTGCCTTGAACTGTAGCTCCAAGGAGATTCATTATACTACTCTCTCTACTAATATGCATCTTGGAAAATTTTAAAGTCTTTTAAAATTGGAAGAAGTAGAGGAGCAGGAAGAAAAGAGAAAGAGATAATGCATTCCCAATGCTCCCTGATTGCTCAGATGATTTTAGGTAGAAAAGCACTGATATGGAGAACTCAGAGTTTCCAAGTGATTCAGCACAAACAATTAAATTTATGTTTTTCTTTTATATAGGCACAAAAGTAGTGTGTGATGCAAATGTATACCTAGGTCTGGAGACTCTTTTTATTAAGTATAAAGTAAAAATTCTAATAAGAAAACATGATGTTGAAATTTAATTTGAAGTGATTTATTTTCTTCCTTTTATAGTACACACAATGGTACTGCTTATAATCAATGGTGTATTAGACCCCCAAGATGTAATAGGAATTATTATTTATGAAGCACTTGATATCGTCTGGGAACTGTCTAACAGCTTTGCATGTCTTTTATTTCTTAAAAGTAAGGTACTCTTACTATCCTCACTTTACAGAGGAAGAAACTGAAACATGGGAAGCTAAATTAATCAAGGTGTCCAATATCTCACAGCTAGTAAGTGGATTCAGATCCAGGTAGTGTGAGTCCAATGGCCAAGCCTACTGTATCACTGCCTCACGATGACTTTAAGAGGAGAAACATTTGGTGTTCACTTTACGTAGGTACAGATAAGGAACTGAGGCCCAGAGGCCTAAATAGCTTGACAATAATCAATTAGTGATAGAATATAGTCTAATTTTGCTCTGTGTTCTGTCTTTTATGGCCATCACAAAAATCACATTGTGAATATTCAGACCCTAAAACTCTATATACATGCACACATGCACACACACACACACACACACACACACACACACACACCACACACAGTTCTCATTATTGCTCCCATGGGCAGCAAATAGAAGGAAAGGAATGCAGAAAGTTTTGAAGCGAGTCAGGCCATTTATGGGCTTAATGGCAATCCACTCCTGTACTATTGCCTGGAAACTCCCATGGACAGAGGAGCCTGGTAGGCTACAGTCCATGGGGTCGCAAAGAGTCAGACACAACTGGGCGACTTCACTTCACTTCACTTCTAGTGGCTCAGACCGTAAAGAATCCCCCTGCAATGCAGGAGACCCAGATTCAATCCCTGGATCAGGAAGAGCCTCTGGAGAAGGAAATGGCAACTCACTCCAGTAGTCTTGTCTGGAAAAGCCCCATGGATAGAGGAACCTGGCAGGCTATAGTCCATGCAAAGAGTTGGGCATAACAGAAATGACCTAGCATGCGCACACGCATGCAGACCATTTATGTTATTTAATCATCACAACACTGCTTCAGGTTATCATTCTCATCTGACCGAGGATGAGATGGTTGGATGGCATCACTGACTCAATAGACATGAGTTTGAGTAAACTCCGGGAATTGGTGATGGATAGGGAGGCCTGGCGTGCTGCAGTTCATGGGGTCGCAAAGAGTTGGATATGACAGAGCGACTGGACTGAACTGAACTGAACAGCTGAGGAAATGAAGTCTTGGAGAGGATAGGTAATTTATGCTAAGTTCCAGAGCTATTATGTGGCAAAAGAAGACCTATCTACTGCCAAAGCCCAGTCTTTGATTTTCCAAAGATAATTAAGTACAATTACCAATGGCCAAAAGAAGCTTTATTGAACAGCAGAGGCACGATGGCAGTTTACATTCGAATTTTGGCTGTAGATGTGGTTGGTTTGTCATGCACATTGTTTTCTCTTAAAATTATGTCAACTTTAAATACTGAGAGATCACCTGCAATCTGAATTTTTTATAGTTTCTCTTGAAAAATTAGAGAATGTGGCTGAACTGGGTCCAAATTCCTACATGGAGACAATCAGCTGGCACTGATCTGTGATAGCTCCCCTTGTCCAGTGCCTGAGTTCCCCAGCCTCCCAGACTCACACGCATTGCTTTACACACAGGATACTTCATGGTTTGCCTGTGCCTGCCTGGCTTCTAGGGGCTTTGAGTCTGTGACCTTGAATCTAAGTGATTGTTAAGTAGTTCAGAGAGCTGTTTACTTGAATATAATAAACTATGAATTGCAGACAACTCATATTTTTTTAAAGTTAGAAACAGCAGATAGATCTGTTTTGTGATATTCAGCCCTATTAACTGGACAGAGAAGGCAATGGCACCCCACTCCAGTACTCTTGCCAGGAAGGTCCCATGGATGGAGGAGCCTGGTGGGCTGCAGTCCACGGGATTGCTTGGAGTTGGACACGACTTCACTTTCACTTTCCACTTTCATGCATGGGAGAAGGAAATGGCAACCCACTCCAGTATTCTTGCCTAGAGAATCCCAGGGATGGGAGAGCCGGGTGGGCTGCCGTCTATGGGGTCACACAGAGTTGGACATGACTGAAGCAACTTAGCAGCAGCAGCAGCAAAAGAGATCTAAATCAAGAAAGTACTCCTTTTCTTCTTTTTAAATTTGGGAGTTTTACCTGAGTCTTAAAAATTAACCAATTTTACATTCTACTTTCAGGCTTCCCATTCTTCTTTGGCTTAGTGGTAAAGAATCTGCCTGCCAGTGCAGGAGACACAGGAGACACGGATTCAGTCCCAGGGTCAGGAAGATTCCCTGGAGAAGGAAATGCCAATCCACTCCAGTATTCTTGTCTGAACAATCCTGTGGACAAAGGAACCTGGTGGGTTCCAGTCCATGGGGTCGCAAGGAGTCGGACATGACTAAGTACAAATTCTACTTTCATCTTCTGTTAATACTCTGAATTAATTATTGGTGTATTCATTTATTTTAGCATGAAATATCAATAAAAATATCATATAATGTTTAGATTTATTTTCAGATTTACTGTGAGGGAGGAAGAACTCTTATTGTCTATGAAAGTTTTTATATACCATTATTGAAGTTGACAGTAGTACTTATCACTAACAGCTTTCAGTAGCTGAGAGAGTTCCAGTGTGGGGCTAGAGTCCATCCTGGACAAACAGCAGAAGAAACAAAAGTAGAGGAGGAATGGGGAGCAGCCTTTCCATTCCCATGGATTAGAGCTGCATTTTGGTCGAGACTGTCCACCCCAAGTGGTCTCCTTCCTCTCCTGGTTGTCTCCAGACTCATCAGATGTGTGCTTCATCAGTAAATACGGAGCATATACTTTTAATTTATGTATGTTCCTTTGTATAAGAATAAGTTCTTATTTTGCACTAATATGTTTTAAGCCTTATGAAACATATCAAAATAAAATTTAAAACATGAGGTAACATGTGGAAATAGATGTTTCAGTATTTTCTTCAACTCCTGTAATGGGTTACTTTGTGTCTTCTTAATTGTATCCACCACAGTGTTCTAAAATCTACTCTATGCAACAGCAGCTCATCATTTTAATAACAAAAGATTTATTTGTCAAGTAACTTTGGAAAATGCTGGATTAAATCAGATAGGTGTCCTGCCATGTGACTTCTCATCCTTAATGCAGACTCCCACTGTGAGTTTGTATGAGGGAGACTGTCAATAAGTCTAATATTCCTGTAAGATCCTTTTGGGAAATCCTTCTCTACCAAAGTTTCCTAGAGATCATCTTTGCTTGCTGTTTGTCATTTTCTTTCCGTAGAGTTTCCATATAATGTTCCAAAGATTCATCTCACTGACTCTTCTTTCCTAAGACCATGTCCTCCCCTTTGTACCCAGAACCTTATATCTTTTAAAATAAGCCTTGTTTGAGTCTTAACCTCAGCTCTCTTCTCATCCAGGCAATAGTTTTATCTTGGCTTTAGATAAGACTTGTCCACCTAGCTTCACTCCAGTTTCTAGGATGAATCCTGGTCTCAGGTAAAGGGATTTAAAATAGATCTACTCAGCAAGTTGGAACTTGCCACCAATTGACTCTTCCTGCTTTGTCTTGATCAGGTATAAGAACACTTATTCTGATAACTGTTTATTCCTAGAACCTAGTTCCCACTGTACTCCATTGATGATAAGCCAGTGATTGCTAGCCTGCTTGGCATCTGATCCTTTCAAGAACTTTAAATTCTTACTCTACAGAGAATATGCTTATCAGGGACTGAAACAAAGTAAAGCATCAGTTAGGTTCTGTTCAGGAGCTACAGTAGTGTACCAATATTTTGATCATAAAACAAACAAACAAAAAACAACGCTGCCCACTTTCTGCCACCACTAGCTGCCACTACAATCTTGGCAGTTCACTTAGAGTCCCAGTTTCCTTATCTGCAAGATTAGAATAATAATAATAATAAAATAACAGTTTATTCCCCCATAAGATTGGTTTGTTTCATTTCAAGAATCAAAAGATTTAATTCATGTAAAACATTGAGAATAGAGTACTTAAAACAACCCTAGCGTATAATAAATTTATAATAAATGTTAACTTTTGTCATTACTATTGTTTTAAACAAAACAACATTAGGTATTTTTCTGTAGCATTAGGCATTTTTCAAAAGAAAGTTGGGCCTTTTATGTAATTCAATAAATATCAAATGTCTGTGTTTCATTTGAGGGCCCCAAACTGCACTTTGTTTCTGGTTTTAGTATACTCTTAAGTATTGCTCAACACTGATTATTCTTGTTGTCTAGTGGCTAAGTCATGTCCGACTTTTTGCAACCCCATGGGCTGTAGCCCACCAGGTTTCTCTGTCCATGGGATTTCCCAGGCAAGAATCTTGGAGTAGGTTGTCATTTCCTTCTCCAGGGAACCTTCACTTTCAGGGACTGAACCTGCATCTCATGCATTGCAAGCAGATTCTTTTACTGCGGAGCCACTGAGGACACCCACTGATGATTGATTCTTATCATATGTCAAAATAATTGTCCTGTTCATTTGCTTTCGCTTACTACTTTTTGTGTGGTGTCAACATATCAGACTATACAGAGGCAGTCTCTCTTGGTTAAAAGCTTCTCTTTGAAGGCAACACCACAAATACAAACGTATTCATTCATGTTACCCTGGTGTTTGTTTTGTTTTGTTTGATATTTCTTTTGCTATTGAAATAATAGCAACATATGACTTGGCCACCAGATGTTAATACATTACTGCATTTAAAGTTTGGCAAAATTTATTTTAAATCTTGGCCTGTCCACCATTCAATAAGTAATATAAATATTTTCCCTCACACTGTAGGCTCATGAGCCATCAAATACTGTACTAAAACAATACTGATCCTGCAGCAAGATAAAAAGAAGGCAAGCAATAAGGGCAATGTGATTTTACACTTTAATATCTAAAATTAGATCCAAAGTCCAATATAAAATAATCTAATATTTAAAATTCAATATCTTCTGACTTCTCAGTTTTGAAATCACTTGAGTAGACCAGTGCAATCCATTCAAGACAAGTAGATTTTCCACTGATATGGTCCTGAACTAATATCGAGGAAGATCTGAAATTGCCTAAAATCAATCCTTTTATTGGTTTCTGTAAGGGAAAGTTAACCACAGCGGATTAATGAAATTAGAAGGTGAGGAACAAAGGAGGCATTTATTCAATAATCTTAGTCATAGAACATCCTGGCTACTAACTAAAAAGATTTAGCCGATACATAAGAGGATTTTTGCACTGGGAATACATCCTGTGTTTGCAAAATTATAATGTAGATACTTAGAAACTTAGTCCATACTCAGCCTTTTTTTCATGAGTATGTTTATCTTCTCCTTTCCTACTACATTTGCACTTTGTCATCAAAACTGATCAGTCTTAAAAGTGCACTGCCTGTTCCTTTTTCCCATTTAAACTGTTATACCATTTTCCTTTACTTTCATTTTAGACCTCTCCAATGTGTTTTGAGCCCCTGCTTCCTCTCCTCCCCTAATTTTTAAAAATCATTCCATCATTCTCTAGTATGATAGTTTCTGCCTCAACACTGTATTATAACAAGTATTTTCAAGGTCATTGACAACCACTTTCAAGACAAATCAGACGATTTTAGTGAAGTGAAGTCTCTCAGTCGTGTCTGACTCTTTGCGACCCCGTGGACTGTAACCTACCAGGATTCTCTGTCCATGGGATCCTCCAGGCAAGAATACTAGAGTGGGTTGCCATTTCCTTCTCCAGGAGATCTTCCCGACCAGGGATTGAACCCAGGCTCCCGCATTGTAGGCAGACTCTTTACCGTCTGAGCCACCAGGGAAGCCTGTCTTATTCCTTATCTTCTCTCAAATATATGGCACTATTAATCATACACTCTTTTTTTTTTTAACCTCTGGCCTTTTAAAAGTTTTTTTTTCAAGGCTAGGAGTTACCTTTTCATTTTCTTGCACTATTAATCATATACTCTTTTTTTTTTTAACCTCTGGCCTTTTAAAAGAATCTTTTATCGAGGATAGGAATTACCTTTTCATTTTCTTGGAGGTCATATTAAATTTGTATGTCTCTCCTGAACATATATTCAGATATCCAGAGTGCCCTAATTTTATGTATATATAATATATAAACTCAAATGTGGGTTAAATGATGTGTTCACATTTATGACCAATACGTGAGGTCTTCCTTTTTAGAGGAGTTGATAAATTCTTACATGGTTGGTCCAGAAGAGATTCCTACATCCCCTACCCCTAAATTCTGGAATGACATTAATACTGGGGTTGAGGAATTTCTATTCACCTTTCTGAAGGAACTTAAGTGCAACCTTGTTGCCTTTTGATTTTTGACCATCCCGTTCATATTCTTTTCATGTTATTTTTAAGGAACCTTTTGGTCCTTGTGGCTGCTCTCTGTTTGACTTTCCCAACCATGAAAAATACAAATCTCAGACAACTCTTCAAAGATTCCCTATTATTCTATTTCTCATCTTAGTCTTTGCTTTCACCAGCTGGTCAGCCTGTTTTTCATGCCATCTGTACTCATGTTACCCAAAGCAAGCATATCCAGGACATCAAGTGCCTATTTCCATTGATGGCAAAGGTTATTTCAATCTAAATTACAAGAAGTAGAAGGACCATTATGAACATTCACCTGCCAGAAAGTTGTTACCTTAATCACATCTGGTTGATTGTTTAAACTAGTATTGTCCAATAGAAATATAAGTGTTCATATAATTAACTGAAAACATAAGAAGGGGGAAGAAACAGGTTAAAATAATTTCAATATGTTCTATCTCCCTAGAATATCCAAAATATTATCATTTTAACATGTATCAATATAAAGTTATTAATGAGATACTTACATTGTTTTGTACTAAGCCTTTGAAATCCAATGTGTGATTTATACTTAACATCATATTCATTTCAGACTAGCTACATTTCAAGTCCTTAATAAACACGTGAGCCTTGTGGCTACTGTATTGGGAAACCTAGGTGTAAACTGTTAAAAGGAAAAGAGAATGGAAACTGAAGAAAATGGATCTATGTTGTCAACTATATTTCAGTTTCTGTGTTATGTGTGGGTTTACTTTTTCTAAGGTATTAGCTGCTTTAGTTTTTACCTGGGAGTGAGGTGTGGTCTTGTTTCTGTACTTGAGCAAACAGAGGCCCAGAAAAGTTAAATAATTTCTCCAAGTTGATTTTACTCATAAATTCAAGAGTATGAATTTGGTCTCAGGTATATCTCTTCCCAGCTGGGTTTTAATTACTCTGAATTCTGAGTTGACTGGCAGGGTAGGAGGATTATTTCTACCCTAGGGTTTTCCCCTAGATTGGCCAGGTGTGTGTACTCAGTTGTTCAGTCCTATCTGATTCTTTGCGACTCCATGGACTGTAGCCTGCCAGGCTCCTCTGTCCATGGAATTTTTCTAGGCAAGAATACTGGAGTGGGTTATCATTTCCTGCTCCAGCGGTATTTCTCACCAGAGATCGAACTCATGTCTCTTGCATTGGCAGGCAGATTCTTTACCACTGCACCACCTAGAAAGCCCAGATTGGGCATAGCTACTATAACAGGTTTGATTCTGAGTGATAGATAGGGTATTTTCTAAAAGTCATCTGTGGATATTTTTATGTGCTCAATCACTTCAGTCACGTCTGACTCTTTGGGACTCTATGGACTGAAGCCCACCAGGCTCCTCTGTCCATGGTATTCTCCAGGCAAGAATGGAGAAAGTGGCCTGCTGTGCCCTCCTCCAAGGGATCTTCCTGACCCAGGGGTCAAACCCAAACCTGTGCAGGCAGATTATTTACTGCTGAGACACTGGGGAAGCCCAGTGTTTTTATATTGGTTCACAAACAGCACCCTGGGACCTTGTATAGTTACAACATAAATAATAGAAATGACATTTTTGGATCTGGATTCTCAAGAGATTGATTTGTTTTATGTATTCTATGAAGAGATTAACTTCACCCCTCCATTTTATTAGCCTACTTTGAAGAACTGACTACTAAACTATTTGGTGGCAATAATTGAAGAAGCTTTTAAGAGAAAACAAGTTGGAAAGGTCATAGTTAGAACCAGCAATGCTAATAATGCCAGTGATGATGATGATAGTATCATGGACATTTATTAAGGTTCCACTATGTGCCAGACACCATGCTAAGCTCTTTTGTGTATTAGCTCATTTAATCTTCACAAAAATGCTATGAAACTGTACTGTTATTCCTATTATATAAACCAGAAAACAGAAGCATAAAGAATTCACAGAGGGGTGGGATGTGAATTCTGAGAAACAGTTCTGTGCTCTTTTTCACTACAGGAGAAGCTGATACTCCTTGATAAAATAACTATTTGTTCCAACCATCCAGGCTTGAAAATAATGATTTCATCTTCATCCACCACTGATACCCCCATGCATCACTAGTTTGCAGCTCACAAGGCTTATCTTGAAATTACTCCTAACCTGTTCCTATTTTTACTAGTTTCTATTTATCTTCCAACACTTAGTCCTGTTCACTCTTCCACTTGATTTTTCCCACTTCATTTGTAGCTGGCCTTTCACTTCCTTGTGACTGGGTTGCAGTTCCCAGCTCTAGTAGTCTCTCGTTGAAAATATGGTTGGTTCCTTAGCTCCTTAAGAGTATTTACAACTCCTTACAGTGGCTCCTGAGGGCTCTGTTTTGCCTTCTGGACTCTTGGGTCTTTATTTTCCAAACTAGAATAATGTGTAAGAAGGATATTTGAGGAAAACAGACTAGCTGGATTTGTAATGAAGTAGGCAGACAGTATCAGGGAAGGCGATTGCACCCCCACTCCAGTACTCTTGCCTGGAAAAATCCCATGGACGGAGGAACAGTCCATGGGGTCTCAGTCCATGGGGTTTGCAGTCCATGGTGTCGCAGAGTCGAATAAGACTGAGCGACTTCACTTTCACTTTTCACTTTCATGCATTGGAGAAGGAAATGGCAACCCTCTCCAGTGTTCTTGCCTGGAGAATCCCAGGGACAGCGGGAGCCTGGTGGGCTGCCGTCTATGGGGTCGCATAGAGTCGGACACGACTGAAGCGACTTAGCAGCAGCAGCAGCAGGCAGACAGTATGGATGTGAGAGTTGAAAGGCTGAGTGAGAAAAATTTGATGGTTTTGAACTGTGGTATGGAGAAGACTCTTGAGATTCCCCTGGACAGCAAGGAAATCAAACCATTCAATCCTAAAGGAAATCAACCCTGAATATTCACTGGAAGGACTGATGCTGAAGCTGAAGCTCCAGTACTTTGGCCACCTGGTGTGAAGAGTCAACTCACTGGAAAAGGCCCTGATGCTGGGAATGATTGAAGGCAAAAGAAGAAGGGGGCAACAGAAGATGAGATGGTTGGATGGCATCAACGACTCAATGGGCATGAGTTTGAGCAAACTCCGGAAGACAGTGAAGGAGAGGGAAGCCTGGTATGCTGCAGTTCATGGGGTCACAAAGAGTTGGATATGACTTAGCAACTGATGATGGAGAACTTATTTTGTTGAACATTATGAATTAAAAATCTTTATGGCATTTTAAAAAGTTTTCAGTTACATTAGCTGTCAAACTAACATTTTGCAGATGGAACTCTTCTGGGATAGGCAGTGATAGAGGGCAAATCTTTACTAGTTGTAGATAGATACCTTTTTGCAACATTTTCACTTTTTACCAGGCATTAAATCATTGGTGTCACCAATGATTCTTTTCTTTTTCTCCACTTTCAGTCAATCTAATTTCTGTAGAATCTTGCATCACCTTTCTACTCACTTCATTGCACATCCTTGTGCCTCTTAATCTCCAGTCCATTCCCCCTTTCAGTATCGAATGTGCTGTGCGGTAGTTATCATGACATTCCACAGCTTCTAAGGACATCTCAGTTCCTGTTCTAGATGTCATTGGAAATAGACTCACCTAACTTCAGGTCGGTTCCAGAGCCTTTCTAGTTTCATAATAAGAACTATTGATTTGGAAGTGAAGTTTGGAAGGATTTCTGTAATTAGGAGAGCCATTTAAGCAGTAGCAAGTTAAATAAAGACCACTTCCTTCTTTTCCAGCAAAATATGTGTGCTTTCTTATTGGACAACAAGAAACTTGGACAACAGTTTCCACCTTTACACATCTTACATTTTTTCAAGGATTCGCACTACTGAGGTACTTCTTTGCCTGGGTATTTTAAAGTTGCAACCATCTCTTTTGCAGCTTCTTCCTTCAGTTTTATTTTGTTCTCCATAATTGTCCCCAAATAAATAAAACTCTTGGTATTTAGCTACTCCTATATACTTAGAAGAATGCTGTGGGTTGGATAAGTAAGGAAAGATGAGGTGAGGAAAAGAAATCTTTGGCTGTAAAGTCACTAGGAGAATTACTACTGTGACTGATGGAGAACAATGAAGATCAAATGAACACCAGGAAAGGACTGGGACACAACTGCAGCTCATGCCATTTGTCTTTGTCCTCCAACCTCACCAGAAGTCCCAGTAACTGTATCAATCACACACAGGCATACTGCACTTGGAGTTGGATTCTGTTTTTTGTTTGGATTTCTTCTTTTTTGATACAGTGTATTACACCAAACAAATTCTATCTACAACTTAGGGAGCTGGGACGTTCTTAAAGCTTGGTTATCTGTTTGATCCCAAATCACTAACCTATGAGCAAATCCTTCCCATCTTATTCCAAACTTTAAATCTACTTAATTTATTCTGTTTCCTCTCTGACTTCCTGTTTTTCTGCTTTCCTTGTGTTTTTTGATCCATAAATTTTTGTTGCACACTTACGTACCAGTTCTCATAGAACTCTAGTGGAGGAGACATAAAAATAAACAACCGGAATTTAATATGATGAGTCATATAATAATGCATATGGTCCACTGTGTATACACATATACTCATACGTTGGTACGTTCAACTTATGAGGTATGAACTTGAGTGAGTTACAAAATAAAAATTACAGAGGCCAGATCTTGAAGGATCTTAAAAGCTGGGAATTTGAATTGTACTCCTGAAGGTAATGGGAAGTCCATTGAAGAGCTTTAAGAGCAGGTGGGATACAGTTAGTTTTGGATTTTAGAAAGATTACTGTAGCAGCTAGGTAGAGAATAGATTATAAGAGGACTACGTAACCGTACCATGGAGAGAGAACATTTAAGAATCTATTATGGTAATTCTGGGCGTCCCTGGTGGTCCAGTGGTTAAGAATCTACCTTGTAATGCAAGGGACACCAGTTCAATCCCTAGTCTGGGAAGACTGCACGTGCCACAGGACAACTAAGCCTGTGCACCATAACTGCTGATCCAGTGCTCCAGAGCCCACAGGCTGCAGCTGCTGGAGCCTGAGTGCCTGGAGCCTGAGCTTCAAAACAAGAGAAGCCACTGCAGTGAGCAGCTGGTGCGCTGCAGTGAAGAGTAGTCCCTGCTTGCCACTAATTAGAGAAAGCTTGCACGCAGCAACGAGACCCACCATAGCCAAAAACCAAAATAAACAAATGAATAAATAAAATATATGACAAAGAAATGATGATATACTTATAAAAATCTTTTACAGTAATTCAGAAGAAGAATATTTTTAAAATTTTAAAATAGTAAAGAAAAAAAATAACCTAAGGACAGCATTGGCGGTATGAACAATGTTGTGGTGATGAGCTGCATCTGGTGAACTTGGCTGGTGAACAAATTAGAGAAAAAGAGAAAAATATAAAATGGTTCCCAGGTTTCCTCCTTGAGAAGTGGAAAATTTTGTGTCATTCTCAGAGTCAAGGAATATAGAGGGAGGAGCATGGTTAATGCAAGCTACTATTAATAATTATTGAGCACTCATTGCATGTCAAGGAGATGCTAAACACTTATGTAATTTTATTTCAAATTAACATCATAGAATATGTATTATTATATGAATTTAAAGAAGAATTCAAGGCTCAAAAGGCAAGTAGCTTGTTCAAAATTATGTAACAACTAAATGGTAGAGCTGAAATCAAATGTAGGCAGCTCTAACCTAGAACGTTGGTTCTTAAACAATACACCAGCATTATCAAAGTGTGATCCAGAGGGGATCTGCATCAAAATCATCTAGTATATTTGTTAAATCATGTTCCTGGTTCCAACCCAATATATTGAAACCAAATTCCTGATGAGTGGGACTAGACTTAATGTATTTCTTATACAACTTAAAATTTATATAGCGTTGTGTGCATAGTATATATTATGACATGGTGGAAGGAGAATTACAAATTCACTTTTTAAAAAAACATGGAGAAATTAATCACTAGTCTAGGTTCGATACAGGATACAGGATGCTTGGGGCTGGTGCACAGGGATGACCCAGAGAGATGATATGGGGAGGGTGGTGGGAGTGGGGGGTTCAGGGTTGGAAACTCATGTACACCTGTGGTGGATTCATGTCAATATATGGCAAAACCAATACAGTATTGTAAAGTTAAAAAAAAAAATGGAGATTTTAGTATATGAAGACTACTACCTTGATTACCATTGGTGGTGGTGTTCAGTCGCTCAGTCATGTTCGACTCTTTGCGGCCCCTGGAGCAGCAGATATTCTCAGGCTGGAATTTGATAAGATGATTTAAGCCACAGTTCTCAGTCTTGATAAAACTTGTGGTGCTGCAACCACTACAGAGTGGTTTTGATATGCAGGAGGGATGTTGGAGTGAATAAATTATCACCCAGCTGAGCCCCTAGACTCCTCCTCCTTTATACTCTTGTTCCATGGTCTTTGACACCTACCTCCAGCTCTGTTACGAGCATGAAAGGTCTCTGTTTTCTTTCCTAAAAACATTTGCAAATTTATTTTTAATCTTACTCCATTAAATGCCTGTCTGTTTTTCGCACAAAAATATGTCTATTTATGTACCAAGGCGTGAAACTCCAGGAGGTTGTACAGGGTCATAAGTGACACTGTTTACCCTCAAGGACACCTGATGCTGTCTCTAAAGGCAAGAGGAGCCAACGTGAGAAACATGTGATTTTGTTGCTTGCTTAGGTCTAAACTTCACTACTAAATTGTAAACATTTTATTGTCTTAATAATGGGTTTTACAATATTTAAAAATTATTTTTACAGTATTTTTACAATATTTTACACAATATTTTCAATATTTTAAAAATAGCAATGGTATCCAGTAAACAGCTAATGAACTTGGAGGGCATTTGAAAGAAATAAGGAGTATGAGAAATCAGAATAGACTCCCCAAAACCCAGTCACATTTGGGTGTCACATTGGAAAGATCCCCTGCCACCTGTGGCAATTAAGTGATCTCTTCAACAGAGGACACTTTGGTCTTCCTCTACTCTCTTAAAGATGATGGTTTTCAGAAGATGGACGTCAAGCAGATCTTGGATTTGCTTTCTCATGTGAGAGAAAAATGAAACAGTTTGTGAGATCAAAGCAGATGTTTCAAGATTGAACATGTTCAAACTAATTCTCACAATGTATGATGGTATCAGGATGCAGAACATTCCTACCTTTGTGGTATTTTGCTCACCTTGTTTCTCTTAAGTTACTTAAACTGTGGGCAGCCTGCTTTAGCTTTGTGTTATTAAAATTTAAGTGTTTGTGTTCTGGTCTATTTTGAGACTATTTGTAAGGCAAAAATATTGTACCAAAGGTTTTTCAGTAGTATTTATTAAGAAAATAAAATTTAAAAAGCAATTGCCTTACCTATTATAATATCAGTTTACTACAGTGTTTTTCTGTAGATATTAACTTTCAAGCCCACTTGATTCTATGAATATATATTTCTTCTTCAGTAATGAATTAGATGCTATATATGAATCCATTTTTGTGGTTTGTGGCTTGAGAATTTTATTGGCTCCTTCTTAGAAACTTGGTCTTTTTGACCTCTGCAGCCTTCACCAGTTTGAAAATCCTAACCATAATCCTCTGTGGGGATTTACACAGGTGTCTATTATGGCAAGTAATCTGTGATATGGCTTGCAGCATTCTTCTTGTAGAAAGGTTAAGCCCTCCCGTCTTTATTTCTGAGTAAAAAAGTCCACACGCAGAATTGTCAGTGAGCAGATGGAAACAAGCAACAGCTTCAATCAGGCCTTAAGCCCATATCAATGGCAGAGAGGAATCTCTGTGATGAGCAAGGGTTTCCATTAGAAACTGGAGTAGTCAGTTTTTAACTTCAGAGTTACAAAAATAAAATTCTTTATCCTGTATCCCACGCTCAGAGCTGGGACTCATGTTCCCCCAAATACACAGGTACTTTTATAATAGTTGTTACATAACATTTTAGTTGGGACAGTCCCAGGATATGGGACAGTCCTGGGATAATGTTCAAGCTATCTTGTTAGCATGTATAAGCCCTATACTGGGGCCCCTGCCAATCAATAGGGCAGGTTACAAAGTGAAATTGCATTGCCATTTGAAGAAATCCCTGCCCTTTGTTTCCAAAGGAACAATGGACACCTGGAAACACAGAGTCTTGTGAGTTTTTCCCATCTGAGGACATAGAGTCTATCACCATAGCTATGGTCGTCAAGTGTTTTTCAGTATTGGTGGCACTGATATTTATCTTTTGGATTTCTGGGGAAAGATATCCACTGTCTTGGATTGTGTGTGCATGTGTGCTAAGTCACTTTAGTTGTGTCTGACTCTTTGCAACCCCATGGGCTGTACCCCACCAGGTTCCTCTGTCCATGGGATTCTCCCAGCAAAAATACCAGAGTGGGTTGCCATGCCCCACTCCTAAGGAGCTTCCCAACCCAGGGATCAACCCATGTCTGTTATGTCTCCAGCATAGTCAGACAGGTATTTTACCACTAGCGCCATCTGGGAAGCCACTACTTCTGATTTCTCTCTGTTCTCCCTAAAGTCAGTAACAAAGCTATATGGCCTGAAGAGGGAACCTCGGCATGACTAACTCAGCATGACTGCATAAGCTCCCATACTCAGAGTAGCCCAATTTTCATCACATAAGTCATAAAGGAGGGGCCTTTCCCCTTTGTTAGAGCCAAGGAAGAATCCAGAAGTTCCAAGACCAAGAAGTTCCAAGAAGGGACTGAGAGTGAGGAATCCCGCCAACCAAAAATTGCTCCTCTGATATAAAGAGATCAATTACCAGCCTCCCCAAAACTGTCCTGCTTGGCTCCCAGTGAGCTGTATGGAAAGAGGAGAAAAGAAGCCATCTCCTGAGGGTGAGCGCCTAGCCTAGCAGCTAAAGCATGCTGCTCATGGTCTGTTTCTCTGAGAGCTGAACCGTGGACCATGCTACTGGTGTCTTTACCCTTTGAAAACCTTGCATTGGCAAAGCCATATGTGTGTGAGTGTACGTGCGTGTGCATGCCCCTTCGCTCAGTAGGTACAATTCTTTGCGAATCCGTAGGCAGTAGTCTACCAGGCTCCTCTGTCCCTGAAATTTTCCAGGCAAGAATACAGGAAAGGATTTCCATTTCTTTCTCTAGGGGATCTTTCTGACCAGGCATCGAAGCTACATCTCACGCGTCTCCTGCATTGGCAGGCGGAATCTTTACCAGTGTGCCTGCCATTTGACCATATTGATGTCCATTTCGAAATCACCTGGAAACAGGTCAGGAGTGCTGTCCCAGAATTATGCAGCGCTTTCTGCTCCCCTGGCTTTTGTGTCATTTTTTGTTTGTTTTTTCCACTGTTACCAATGAAACAAACAAGAATGAGCCAGAGGCAAATGGTTTCTCAGTGTTTTTCACGATCCATCTAAGTGTTAACCCAAATGCTTCGTATAGCCACTTGTAAGCACCTGCCTGCATGGCATGTAAATTTACAGGTTTGTAGCAAATCTCCCATGAGGATTCTCTATATTTCCAACTGTCATTCGCAATAGTTTGCCAACAGGTTAAGCTTGAAAAAGTAAATTCACAATGGTAGGAACCACAAGTATTACATTATATACTGCTTATATAGAATTTCCTTTTTTTTTTTTAAATTCTAAACAGTCTAGCAGATCTTAGGTAAAAGGATGTTCTTTTTAAGTGTCTGGTCCCATCACTTCATGGCAAATAGATGGGGAAACAGTGGAAACAGTGGCTGACTTTATTTTTGGGGGACTCTAAAATCACTTCAGATGGTGATTGCAGCCATAACATTAAGAGATGCTTACTCCTTGGAAGGAAAGTTATGACCAACCTAGACAGTATATTAAAAAGCAGAGACATTATTTTGCCAACAAAAGCCCTTCTAGTAAAGGCTATAGTTTTTCCAGTGGTCATGTATGGATGTGAGAGTTGGACTGTGAAGAAAGCTGAGCACCAAAGAATTGATGCTTTTGAACTGTGGTGTTGGAGAAGACTCTTGAGAGTCCCTTGGACTGTAAGGAGATCCAACTAGTCCATCCTAAAGGAGATCAGTCCTGGGTGTTCATTGGAAGGACTGATGTTGAAGCTGAAACTCCAATACTTTGGCCACCTGATGAGAAGAGCTGACTTATTTGAAAAGACCCTGATGTTGGGAAAGATTGAAAGCAGGAGGAGAAAGAGACGACAGAGGATGAGATGGTTGGATGGCATCACCGACTCAATGGACATGAGTTTGGGTAGGCTCTGGGAGTTGGTGATGGACACGGAGGCCTGGCGTGCTGCAGTCCATGGGGTTGCAAAAAGTCGGACATGACTGAGCGACTGAACTGAACTGAACTAACAGAAGGAAGACACTTCTGTCCATAGAAATAGTAATAACATATCTAAAATTTTATTCCTCTAAGTTCTGAAAACACATTAAAGAAGAGTAATAGCATTCCACTTTGGCTACAAAGTGCTAATTAATAACAACCTTCATTTCCCTCAGTAGTAAAATATTCCATTATTTTTTAAATGAAGTTAAGCATCACAACTTCTTCTAATTGTTTTACAAATATTGAATATTTAGCAGCAGTGTCTGTTTAGTTATTTAGACATTTCTTAATGATATAAATATTATCAGCACAGCCATAAATATTTTCTGCTTTGTCCATAGACAATCAGCTAAGGATCTGTTCCTTGTATGACTTCAATTAAGATCTATTTAAGACTGCCTGCTGGCCACAAAATAATTACTTACACTTGTAAATGCCTGAATCTGTTAGATTTAGCAGCTAGAAGTGTTCTTTGCTTTTGCAAGTATGAAGAAGTTGTTTTTCTTATATCAATTTGATTGTTGATTATATTACAGAGGATTAGAGTATGGTTGAAATAGTTGAAATTTTAATTAATGTAATCCCTTTATCAGCAATTGTTTTCATGTTAATAATTCTCTGTAACAACAGTACTACAGATCACACCCTTGTGAAATAGTTACACTAAATATTTTAGCATATAATCTCTCCTCCAGCTTTGTCTTTCTAGAATTGTAAGATTTTCAGCTTTGGCTTTCTTCTTTTCCTCTCTCACCTAACATGCAGGGTTTCTTCTTAGGGAACCAGAATGACTTTTTTTTTTTTTTTCCCTCAGCTAATTTTCTGTCAATGTCATTGTCTCTAGTAAGTTATGTTGTTGTTGTTCAGTCACTTAGTCCCATGTCCGACTCTTTGCAACTACATGGACTACAGCATGCCAGGCTTCCCTGTCCTTCTCTATCTCCTGGAGTTTGTTCAGATTCATGTCCATTGAGTTGTGATGCCATCCAACCTTTTCATCCTCTCTTACCCCCTTCTCCTCCTGCCCTCAATCTTTCCCAGCATCAGAGTCTTTTCCAATAAGTCAGTTCATCACATCAGGTGGCCAAAGCATTGGAGCTTCAGCATCCGTCCTTCCAATAAATATTCAGGATTGATTTCCTTTAGGACTGACTGGTTGATCTCCTTGCAGTCCAAGGGGGTCTCAAAAGTCTTCCCTAGCACCACAACTTGAAAGCATCAATTCTTAATGGTCATCAAATCGTTAATCTCCTAAAAGAGCATGGAAGTTATGAAATATGAATAGTTCAATTTTTTATGTTTGGGTTTTGGTATCTGCATTCATTAGTGTAGTTTTTCATTTGAAATGATTTGTTTACTGAATGATTTTAGTAAATCGTTGTGCTGCTAAAATGTTCACTAGGAGTAGAGTCATATGAAGTATGAAATTGTCATTTTGGTTAACCTCTGATTATCTCCTGTGTAAACTGGGAATTGCTCTTAATCTGCTCAAATGTTGTATTGTTCAGGTGAGATTTTCTCTCACCTACCAGTATAAAATTACAATCAGTATCCTTTCTCCAACACCATTCTCCCCTCCAACTGGCTTTATTTTTCTGTATAGCAGTTATCATCATGTAACATTATAAAGCATTATATATCGGGGGGTTTTTTTAGTACATCTCCCTTGACTAAGATGGAAGCTATTCTAAAAGCAAGGACTTGGATTTGTTTACTGTTATATCCTGAGAGCCAAGACAAGTACCTTAAATATAGTAATACTGTAAGCAGTCAATAATTACAGCTTTTCTCTCAATTTTTCTGCTGTCTAAGGCACCAAATCAGTGCAAAGAAATGAAAATTTCCCCGCTTCCCAGCATGCATTTTGATAGCTGACAATTTGATGTATGAGTAAGCATTTATCCTGGGTTTGCTGTCTTCTCAGCCCAAGTGGAAGCATGTCCCTCTGGAACAGAAGCAAAGGGTGCAAGATTTGGCTACATCTTCATAAAAGACCTAAGGCTTTAGGTTGTGCCCTGTTGGTTGGCATCCCATCCATATGTTTACAATTTTAAGAGTAATACAAGCAGAGAATCTCAAAAGATGCTCTCTTGAACTCTGCTTATGTGGTATACAAGTAGGGATTACTAAAACAAGAGTTCCATGGTCAAATAAGTTTCTGAAACTGGGTAGTACATGAAGCTAAGGAAGGTTCTTAATACCAAGGCCTCTCAGAGGTATGATAATGCTCATTAGGGCTCTCCAAGGCAAGAAGACCTGAGGCTTGGTCATAGGTTCTTCGATTCTGCCAGCCTACTCTTGTTCCCATAACTAGGTTCCATGTAGGGAGCTCCATTGACTTAGGAGTTGAAAGGGCCAGATCAGGTGCAGAGAAAGTGGGTTCCGGCTCCACCACTTACTCATTCTGTTACATGACCTTGGGCAAGTTGCTTAACACTTCTCTACGCCTCAGTTTTCTCTTCTGTAAGATAGAGATGAAAAGGATTACCCAGGATAATATATGTAAAGCAACTGATCCATAAATGCTAAATAAATACAAGGTATTGTCAACACCTTTTATCAGAGGTGGAAATGGGTGGTTTTTAAATATATGTCTTCAAGCATATTTTTTAAGACAGGCTTATTATTACTGAACCATACCCAGAATCAGCTAGCTGTGCCTTTTTTTTTTTTTTTTTGTCTCAGCACCCTGTCCCCACCTCAGAAGCTCTGTGTATCTGAGTGGAAGTGGAAGAAATGTTGTCTTTCAACAAGACTTAATACAAATGTCTGATAACTCACTTTGGTGTATCCCGCAGAGTTGATTTCCTGTTTCAGTATCCTTGACCTCTTGATGAAGACACTTTTGTCAGGAGAAAGGTGGTAGTATCCATGTTAATGATTGTGCAGATGGCTACATGCTGGTAAATTTTGAAGTGACCATATTTTTTCAGTAAATTTCAAATGAAGGTGTGATTTGTGTAAATCTGACCCCTTCCAGTAAAATGTGCATTTCCATATATTTAGAATTTATAAATCCTGACATATTCCACAATATTTATAGCCCTCCATAAAAATCTTTGCCAGTTTGCAGAGCTATGCATTTGGCTCTCTGGTATGCTTAAAAGAGTTTAAATAATAATAAATTTGGTGATTTATTCCACCTGGAACAGAAACTTATTTTCCCCCCTTGGCTCATTTTGAAGGAGATATTATAAATAGTGCCACAGACGCTGGGATCGAGAATAGGATATTGAAATTCTAGAGAGAACAGAAACATTTCCACTATCACTGATGCCTTGAATATATTTTTAAAACAGTTCTGTTCCTCAAATAATGTACCTTCTCTCCTTTCTCCTGCCCCTTCTCAGTTATACTCAGAACCCCAAACTTGTTGCCAGCTTTAGGATTCAGTTGCATTAATGGGAAAGAGAGAGTGGAGTTTTAGCTGACTAGGTAGGAGGAAGTTGCCTCTAGGGAGACGGAAGCAAGTCTCCAGGGTTCATCTCATATTTCAAAGGAGTCAGCCAGTAACTGAGCATCGATGTCTAAAGTGTAAATTCATTATTTGAGACTCAGCTTATGCATCCTGTAGATATGATGGAAAGCTCCTAGTTCATGAAAGGAAAAAAAAAAAAAAGCCTAAGGACAATGTCAGAGGATCGAATCTTTTACCCGTCCATGGTTAAAATTACCCAGTATAGGATAATAGAGAAATACCTATCATTGACTCCAAATGATACCATTTTTTAAAAACATGAAATGAAACCCAAATTGGGAAGCCAATTGTTTGCTCTAGTATCAGTCTACTGATGAAACCTGAAAGCAGCCATTTAGTTTCACGTAAGTGGTGTTATAACTTGTGTTATGACAAGGAGACTTATTTTCAGCTTCTTGTCGGAGTGGAATGTGAAAGAAAATAATAATAATGGCTAACATCCATGGAGAGCTCACTGTGGGCCAGCACAGAGTAAACACATCAAGTGACTGTGACTCTTTGTAAAAACCTTCTAAAGTGCTGGCTTTTCCTGTCCTGATAAGTTGGAGCACAGCCCCGCCCAAAGTCTTTCCTGAACAACCCCCTTGCCTCTAGCTAATAGGATGGCAGATGTTTGGACCAAGCCCCAGAGCCTGGAGTGTACCACATTTTAATGATTTGTGATGAACAAAGTAAATGCTTTAAAAGCAAGCTTTATGAAGCAGGGACCCTATTAAGAGTGATGGATTTGAGGTGAAGCAAAAGAAGCTGAATGTTGTCTGGGGGTATTGTCTCCCAAACAAATCTGTGGTTCATTGCAAATTCTAAAGCTTTACTTGAAAAATGACTTTTTAAAAAACTGTGCTCTTGAGGAACGCCCTTGAGGCACAGAGGAATCTCCTTGCTTTTCTATAGCATCTTTCTAAGGGGATGCGGAAGTATTGAACTGTTAGTTGCTCAGTGTCTTTGTGCTTCTGGGATCACATTATGGGTCTAACACATATGGGATAAATAAACTGTTTCATTTCTTAAAGATCATGGAAGGAAACAAGACAAGAAAATTACCATATTGTCTCTCTCTCTTTTTTTAAGCTATTAAAGAGGAGAATCCAGTTATGGCAAATAAAAATGATTGCTGCGAACAGGTTTTTTTGGTTTTTTTGTTTTGTTTGTTTTTCCTTCCTTTTTCTCCTAGCCTCCTACTCAGTAATAGCAATATGGCAAGACTTGGGTCATAGCAGTGTTTTGATACACCCTCTTTTGTTCTTCTTCCATAGGGCAACCCTTACATGTGCAATAATGAGTGTGATGCAAGTACCCCAGAACTGGCACACCCACCTGAACTGATGTTTGACTTTGAAGGAAGACATCCCTCCACCTTTGGCAGTCTGCTACTTGGAAAGAGTATCCCAAGCCTCTCCAGGTTAACATCACTCTGTCTTGGAGCAAAACTATCGAGCTAACAGACAACATAGTTATTACCTTTGAATCAGGGTGTCCAGACCAAATGATCTTGGAGAAATCTCTTGACTATGGACGAACGTGGCAGCCGTATCAGTATTATGCCACAGACTGCTTAGACGCTTTTCACATGGATCCTAAATCTGTGAAGGATTTATCACAGCATACGGTCTTAGAAATCATTTGCACTGAAGAGTACTCCACAGGTTATACAACAAATAGCAAAATCATCCACTTTGAAATCAAAGACAGGTTCGCATTTTTGCTGGACCTTGGTTACGCAATATGGCTTCCCTCTACGGACAACTGGATACAACCAAGAAACTCAGAGATTTCTTTACAGTCACAGACCTGAGGATAAGGCTTTTGAGACCTGCCGTCGGGGAAATATTTGTAGATGAGCTACACTTGGCACGCTACTTTTACGCGATCTCAAACATAAAGGTGCACGGAAGGTAAGAAAACAGTTGTTTGGTTTGAATGAGAATGGGTGTTTCCAAAGAAAAGGCTAGTTTGCTGATTGTGCAGCTGTCGAGTGACATTTGTCACTTTCTGTTGCAAGATTTTCTCAGGAACACCGGCCTAGAGGTGAGTTCTGAGGCATTTGAGACCCTTCTAACTCAGCAGTAATTTGTGATCCCAGACTTGCTGTCACTGATCCTAAACCTGGCGGCATTTCATAGCATTTAAACCAAAGGCAAAAAACAAGAAAAAGAAAAGCATCTTACTTGAGACCAAGGAACTCTCTAGGTCAGGGGGTGGTTTAAGTCCTTAAGGTAAGGAAGCCAGGGCAGCAAAGCCAGCGTCTCTGTAAAAGGAACTGAAAAACAGGAAATACATCTTCCTATTGTTTCTGAATTCAAGAGAGGGTTTTAGCATGGCGCAACTCTCTGTTTATGTTTTGTTATATAGTATTTAACAAGTTTTGAAAATGAAAATTATATCTCTTTACATTTATTAAATCAATCAGAACCAAAAGCATTTAGGAAACATTGCATTTGTTAAAGTGGGGAAACCTTTAAGTTTCAGGGTTTTGGATGTTATTATTTTAAAACAATAAGCTATCACTTAAAATATGAGTCAGGCTGTCTTCATTCTGTCGGACAATTTACAGACTGACCAAAGTTCAAATGCATTAATGCTTACAGTCAGGTATGTCTTTGTTTTGATAATATACCAAAGACACAGTTGAGCAGGTTTCCAAGGACTCTGAAGACATTTAAATAAAAAACTTTAATAATGAGAACCAAGACCACCAATAGAGATTTTCAACCTAGTTTTTGTGTGGTGTATTACCAGAATAACCAGCTGATGGGAGTTGAAGCATGAGATGATGAGGTAGGAAAACTAAATATAAGAGTGGAGTACAGAGCACAATGAGGGGAAAAATGGAAATATGAAGCAGAGCAAAAATCATTCTAAAAATGCCAAGAGAGCTTTAAATCAAATACATGACAATAAGACCATAAACAGTACATATATCATGTAGCTTTAGTTAACTGTGTAGGTTTATTTAATCATATGTATAAACAGTGCATATATTGTGTAGGTTTAGCTAAGCAAGTCAGGATTCATTAAGCTTACTGGCTTCCAGCATCTCTTATGGCAGCTGAGTCCTCAGAGACTAGAGAAGTGTTGGGATTCCCTGGGCTTTCAGAGAGTTCTCTCAGACACCTTTAGTGATAGTGCTTATACAGCTGTGCACTGGAAGATGTGGTCACTGCTGCTAAGTGAGGGCCATAGTGGGCATACAGAATGAGCTGGTGGGCATGAGCTCAGTACGGTGGCAAAGGGATTTTACCCTATGGAATCTTACTTATGGAGAGTAGCAGGAACTGATGGCCACCTATTCTCAGCTTTGTTCTAGCTTCACGTTTCTCATGGAGAGTCAAGAGTCTAGCTATGGAGCCTCTTTAAAAACTTTCAACCGAGGCTTGGTGAAGTTACCTTTAGAACAAAATCTGAAATATTCTGAAAGAAATATCCTCTGGTTCAATATTGAGCTTGTGGGTTCTAGGGTTCATATATTACCAGGGTATAGTGAGAGAGCAGTGTAGAGCTACTATGACCTTAAATATGAGCTTGTGATTTACAATAAAAAGCAGCTATTGTACTTGTGAGTATTTTAGCACAATATCAGTTCCCAGTATCTTATTCTTGGGAACATGTAATATATAAAAATAATTGATGTTGATATTGTTAATAACAGCAAACCATAACAAAATAACAGATATTCTGTTTATCTATAAGAATAATTGCTAAATTAATAAGCTGATATTTGAATTTGAATCCCAGTATGATCTATATTGTTAGGTAGAATCACTGAGGTCAGTTTAGTTACAGTTTGAAAACTCCTCTATCTAAGCCAAAATCCTTATAGTCCAACTTCTCTAAAACTCTCATTTTACATTTATGAAAAAGGCAGTCTTGCAATGTTCTTTGGCTGGGAAATAACCATTGTTGGGCCTTATTTCTGTCATTAGATGTTTATTTTTGTTTCTTCTGAGTAGTCAAGAGAGTGTAAAGTATATTTTAAAGCTAAAGGCATTTTTGTGCATTCTCTACTGGGGTCAGTCACTTAAAGGTGTCATGGTAGAAGTGCAGAATCCCATCAGATCTATCAGTTATCGTTTAGCCCTCATCCTGGTACTCTCCTTCAACTGCACTTCATTGGCTCTGAGGAGTTTGGAAGAGCCCTCCTCCCTTCTCTGGAACTCACTTCTGTCTTTTCCTGTTCACCAGTCAGCTGTAAGCTGGTGAGGAAGCAGCTGGGCAAAGGAGCAAGGTGCTATAGAGGTGAGCCCCTTCCATAAGGTCCCACTCTGTCCCTTCCAAACTCTGTCCAAATTCCTCGGGGCAAAACTGAGGTTGGCATGTACTGTGCTAGGCACCAGATGGCTGGGGTATTTTTAGTCTTAGAGGAGGGACTAAAGAACTAAGCCTGATGGCTCAGGCGTGTCTCCAGCTTCTAAGTTATGTAAGGAAGATGGAGCCACCAAAGGGGACTGTTAAGCTGTTGCCTGGTTCACAGCCCTTTTAGCAAAGAAACTGATAAAGAGTAGAAAATTCCCATTGGGTTAAAATCCTGAGTTTTCTTCTTCCTGCATAGTAAATAATCTATAAAGGGATTGAACATTAATTGATCATCTCTAAAATAAAGTGCTAAAAGTTTCTTTTCAAGAATATTATAAATACAAGCTTTCCAAAATATAACTGAAGTCTTTGCTTCCCTCAGCCCACTCTTTTCCAGCCTTGATGAGATTGCAATGTGTAACTTACTTTTACATGTCTGTGTCTGATCATGATAATAGATATTTTTCTATCTGTCACGCCCCTCCACCCCTACCATAATGTGAGAATTGGCATGGATTATTTGGGGAAAATAGGTAAATTTCCTTACAATAGTGGACATATAACACTACAGGTTTTTTCCGCTTGAAATATTAAGCTATGAAACACAAACAGTGGCGTCTTTGTTTGAATTGACTGAAGACTATGAACTCCATTTCTATACTTCGTGTGCACATGCATATCTAGCCTTTACGTTTTATACTGGCTAGTATAATTTGCTGTAAAAAATGATGTTTTGATTGTTACTAAACTGGTGTAGCATTTATGTTCTTTTAGCATGTGACACATCTAATGCCAGTTTCACTGGTGACAACAACTGTAATCACATCATAAAAATTTTATTCCTCTTTGCCCACACTTTTTGGCTTCCATTTACTCCATCTTATTGTGTAATTTATTAATAAAATGGAGGAAAAAGAAGACACATGGCTGTTGGCATTCTTAGTGATTCTGTGTTACTTCCATTGTTCAATAAACCTAATAATCTTCATGGACTAATTCTGACTTATGGATGTCCTGCTTCAGTAAATCAGGGTGATTTTCTCTAGTGAATAATAGAGGAGTGTGCCAGTACCTTAATTAAAGAGTAGCTCTCTTAGTCTTGATCTCATTTTAATTTACAGGGTAATACTACAATAATATTACTAATGGAAAGTACATTAAAGGGCATCAAGTAGCATTAACTGTATTAAATTATGGTACTTGTGTTAATTAACTGGTGAAGCAAGATGGTTCTAATGGCCAAAAAGGTCATCTAATGCATAAATAAAATCTACCCAGATGAGAGGTGAGAGGAAAAGTGAAGAGTAGATGTTTGTTCTGAACATCTTTTTATACAGACAGAGAGTTAAATGCCCAGGCTGATTAAATACAGATAATGTCCAAAATGTATTCTTAGTTACACAATTGCAAGTTCTACTTTTTAAGTTTCTGTCTAAACTTTACAGCTTTAAATTAACCGAAAAGTAAACATTATATTTCTCAGACAGACTTTACAGAATATAAATTCAACATTTTTGTTTCTTTGAGGTGAAGAGCTTCAAGGAAGTAATGTGATTTACTGTAATAATTGTCCAGTCTGGAAGACTGATGATCATTGGACAATCTGTTCATTGTTTTGTAAGATATATTGTCACCAATGTATCATATATAAGATAATAGAAAAATTTTTTTCAACCTCTAGAGATTTAGCATAGAATTGTAAGAACTTTTCTCAGTGGGAGAAAACACTAATGAACATCTCCATTACTTGCCTTGTTACACAATATTCCTAAACATAATTATCAATATTTTTTTCTCAGTGGTGGTTACGCATTTCTTAACCCCTTCAGGGCCTACCCAAGCTCTCTACAGGCAGTTGGCTGTCAGTTGCCAGTTACAGGACTGACGTTGCCCTCTATGCCTCCATCTATCTTTCAGAAAGGAGCCAGGGAGCACTCCCACAGAAGCTCCACTTCTACACAGTTTTGGGTGCGTGCTTCCCTTCACTGATGCCCCAGCTTAGAACCACAGCCTCCCTGCCTAATCTCAGGAGCTGGGAAAGTCCAGGGGCAGAAGTATTCTCTTTAGTGTCAGAAGTGAGAAAGGCCCCCTCTACTCTTCCCTCAGAAAGAATAAGATATACTCGTAAGCCCTCACTATAAAATATGACTGCTGTTGCATTTGCTCTAATTGGGACAAAGTGTGATTGAAATTCACTTTCTTGAAGGAAGGTTTTCAAATGGTTACTGCACAAACTTGTGATATTAGGTAAGTAGAAACACCTGTGGAAACTTAAAAGTATAAAAGCCCCTGAGCATTCTACGGTTTGGTTTTTTTTTTTTTTTTTTCAAATAATTTGGAAAACACATGTAATACAAAAGTGCTCTGCCACTTATAAAAGACTTACATTTATCCTACAAGTTCTCCTACTCTTTTTCCTAGCTGCAATTTGAATAAGTCCACTAAAATATTTACTCTTCACTTCTCCTGTGGGAGGCATCCTGAAGGGTGCTTTTGACACGTTTGACCTGGCGTTTGTCCATTATTCCCAGTTAGTCCTGATTATTATTGGGCTTTGCTACTGCTTAACAGACTCTGCTTTTATAATACCTTTCTTCTTTCTGTTACCCCAAAAGACTTTACCTCTGCCCTGGGCCCGATACTGGGCTAGACAGTGGCTATACAGAGTGCAGAAGCCACAGTCAGTGCCTTCAAGGAACTGATACCCAGAAGGGGAACAGACGTGAAACAAAATATGATGACAGTTTGGGTTAAATGCTTTTACTATGTAAGCGTGTAAAGTGCCCTGGAAACAGAGCAAGAAATACTAACTTATTCTGGGCAGCCTAGCAAAAGCTTTGATGAGGATAACACTTGAGTGATATCTTGAATATGTGCCTTAGAATGCCAAGCAGCCAGTGCAGAATGAATATCCTAGGTTATAAATTATGCTTTACAACAACACAGCATGCTGAGAAACTCCATTTAGTGAGGAACTGGTGGAGTGGACAAATCCTGGGGGACATTCTTCTGTCTTCTTCCTGTGGACGTTTAGCATCTCCAAAAGCCTTGAAGGATTCCTGCAGCTTGGTATCTGAGTTCCCCAGTCACAGGAAATCTAAGATTATATGGGTTCTAATACATCAACTAAGTATAGGTGAGAAGCATTCAAGGCAATGGTGTTAAAGGATGATCCAGTGTGGCTATATTAACAAGGAAATACAGAGTGAGACAAGAAGAGCTGTAACATTGCTTAATTGTGGAGCAACTGTAACTGCAAGTCTTGATGCTGAAATGGAGTCTGTGAAAGTTCTCCAAATTCCATAAAAGCCATCAGAGCATAAGGGCTTAATATTTGCTTACAAAGTCAATAGGACTTGGCAACCAATCAGATTTCAAAGAAGGAAAGACTTTAGTAGAGATCCAAGTGGAGGGGTTCAGTAAAGGATTTGCAAATATTGCCCTGGTGTCCCAGAGAGAGGTTTGTATTAGAAATGTAGGTTTGAAAATTATCACTTTACATGTGATGGTTGAAGTTTAGGGGAAGGATGACACTGATATGATAAGTGTTTTCCCTTATAACTATAAATGACTTTTATAAGGTCTTCCCAGGTGGATCAGTGGTAAAGAATTCACCTGCCAATGTAGGTGACACAGGTTTGATCCCTGAATCGGGAAGATCCCCTGGAGAAGGAAATGGCAACCCATTCCGGTATTCTTGCCTGGGAAATCCCATGGACAGAGGAGCCTGGTGGGCTATAATCCATGGGGTTGCATGAGTCAGACACAACTTAGTGACTAAACCAACACCATCATCATTTATAGAACATTTACAGAACTCCCTGGAGTACTGTCATTTAGGAGGTAATTTTAAAATATATATATATATTTATTTGTTGATTTATTTGCTTATATGGCTGCACCAGGTCCTAGTTTTAGCATACAAATTCTTAGCTGTGGCATGTGGGATCTAGTTCCCCAATCAAGGATTGAACTCCGGCCTCCTGCATTGGGAGCTCAAAGTCTTAGCCACTGGACCACCAGGGAAGCCCCAAGAGATAATTTTTAAAAGAAATTAAGAAAAACTCTGAGAAACAGAAGGAAATGAGAAAAGAGGGGAATGAGTTAATTCCCTCGTTAATGTTTAAGTAGTATGCCTTTACATTTGTACAGCACGCAGGTTCTAAGATTCTTGTCAGACCCTCCTTTTCTTTAATCCTTACAAATAGCCTGTGAGGCAGGTGCCATTAATTCTATCTTATAGATGAGAAAACTGAGGACCCGACAAGTTCCATAACCTTCTTTTAAACATCCTATACATGATAACGTAACAAAATCAGGTTGCTATTTACAAACTTCAGATTTTCTGTTATGCTCTTGTAGCTCTGAAGCAAGCTCAATAGACAGAGAAAACTCACAATATCCGTGCCCCGCACCCCTCGCCCACCACCAAAACCCATCTTTAAATGGCAATAATGAACCAATAAGTCTTGTGGCTGTATCCTTCTTAGAATCTTCTGGAAGCCACCTCTCCAAGACTTTTGACCCAGTACAGTTATCCTCACTTTGCTTTTACAGAAGATCTATGTTAATATCTGTTTTGCTAACCAATAGGCGTCTGAAGAGAATGTTTACCTTTATTAAAAACGAGAAGAAACAGCGTTTAGGGATTGTTCCGCCGCAAGCCCTTTTGAAGGCTGCATGCACTGTGAGCGGCCTGGTAAGAGCTGCATCACCAGGCCCCTTCCCTGGGAACTACACTCATCATCTCAGCATCAAGGCTCCACAGTTTTGATCTGGGTCTGTGAGTTTCTGTGCTCTATCTCAGTTTATTCCATGCATCTGTTAGCAAGATGTGTTGACCTTTTAGCTTATGAAAGGTTTCACAGGAACGCCCTGTTTTCAAATAGTGAAGCAAACTTGAATTTCATTACACCAGATTGCAGTGCATTTATCTGAACTACTTATTTTATTTTACCAAGTTTATAATGTGTGATTGGGCTGATTTGTCATATTGTATTAGATCTAAGTGTTTTACAGCTAAAACAAAATTATGATAGTTGCTTATTTTCTGAGGGAGAAATAAATGAACTTAATTTTCTCAATATTAATTTTTCTCATATTTTTCCAGAGACCTTTAATACCTGCAACTACTCCCACTTAATAGACATCATCAAACACTGAAACAATACACAAATATTAATGAATAAACTTGGAAATAGCCAACTACCTTAGTTTATTTAAGAAAGTTTATCTTTCAGTTGAGAGCAGTCAAATTTTCCTTTTAACTTCTTATATTAGCCCACATTCTGTCTGCTGGAACTATAGTGAGTGTGTGCTGCCTCTTTCATATAGTAAGCTTTCATACATTTGCAATGATTCTGTCCCTTGAATTCTTTTTTCAAAGTAAATGTAACCATTATACCATCCCAAAACTTTCATTTTAATTTCCTCTTCTTTTCAAAAGAAAATGAAATTCAATAAATGAGAGCATACAGATGAAAAACTTAATAACCATACTTAAAAATAAAAAAACAATACAAAGCATTGCTACTTAACTGCAGTGGAAATGCTTAAAATAAAGATTTATGGTATGAATCCATGTTAAGTGGACAACAGAATGCCATTCTCATTCAGAGTATATTTTTTAAATCCTTGAGGATTTCTTGAATTATAAAGAGAATATATCTATTAGCAGCTCATTTTCCTTTGAGATTTGTACCAGTATAAGGACAGAATATGTCTAATAATTTCTCCAGTTAAATTATGAACTTCATTAGTGTGCAGAAAAACAGCCCTGTTTAGGAGCTTGTCTCTTTATCCTAACTCCTCAGTGCTAGAGACTTTTTTTAAACTAGTGAATTGTTAAAGGGAAGATATCTCCTTTATAAGAAATAAAAGGATATTTTTCCTCCCTCACTTAACTGAGCATTTTTATAGGAAGTTATGTTCTGGCTACATCTATATGACCAATCAGTGAGAAATAGGCATACACTTAGCTTTTCTGTTCAGCTTCAGAACCCATGTTTTTATTCTAATACAGTGGTTGTCATCTTTGGTAGGTCTTCTTGATTTTTTTGTCCCTAGTATCAAAAGTATTTCATAACACATTAGGAGTTCATGGCCATTGGTTGATATTTATTGTAAGAGCTTTTGTGGATCTGTGTGACCAATGATTCAGTAGAGACATTCTTTCCATTCATTCTCCAAATATAAGAACAAAAGTGTTAAGGTCCTGGTTTTTATCATAGTAATTTGACTGTGTGGATAGATATATTGATTTTGTAGCCATATAAGTATAAACTCCAATTCATTAAGCCACTTTTAGAATAAAAAATGTTAGCGTAATCATAATTAACTGTGCTGTATATAAATTCATGGTTGCTATTTCTGCCTATTTTATAGGTAAGAAAACTAGAAAACTATATCTAAACAAGATCAACAATTAGTGGCAAAGGGATTTTTTTTTGCTTTTTTATTTAAAAATTTTATACAATTTTAAAGGTTACTTTCCCTTTATACTTATTACAAAATATTGGTATATTCCTCATATTATATAATGCATTCTTGACACTATCTTATACCCAGTAGTTTGTATTTCCCACTCCCCAATCCATATGTTGCCCCCACCCCACTGGTAACTACTAGTTTGTTCTCTATATCTGTGAGTCTACTTTTTTGTTTTATTCACTAGTTTGTTGTAATTTTTAATCCCACATTTAATGATATCATATAATATTTGTCTTTGTCTTATTTACTATACTAGCATAATGCCCTCCAGTTTCATCCATGTTACTACATATGGCAAGTTTTCATTCTTTTTATGACTAAATGTATTCAATTATACATGTATACTACATTCTCTTCACCCATTCATCTGTGGGTAGACACTTAGATTGTTTCCATATCTTGGCAATTCTGAATAATGCTGTTAGGTATCTTTTCAAATTAGTGTTTTTGCAAGTACATACTTGGGAGTAGAACTGCCAAAATCACTGCAGATGGTGACTGTAACCATGAAATTAAAAGACGCTTACTCCTTGGAAGAAAAGTTATGACCAACCTAGATAGCATTTGAAAATAGAGACATTACTTTGCCAACAAAGGTCCATCTAGTCAAGGCTATGGTTTTTCCTGTGGTCATGTATGGATGTGAGAGTTGGACTGTGAAGAAAGCTGAGTGCCGAAGAATTGATGCTTTTGAACTGTGCTGTTGGATAAGACTCTAGAGAGTTCCTTAGACTGCAAGGAGATCCAACCAGTCCATTCTGAAGGAGATCAACCCTGAGATTTCTTTGGAAGGAATGATGCTAAAGCTGAAACTCCAGTACTTTGGCCACCTCATGAGAAGAGTTGACTCATTGGAAAAGACTCTGATGCTGGGAGGGATTGGGGGCAGGAGGAGGAGGGGACGACCGAGGATGAGATGGCTGGATGGCATCACTGACTTGATGGACGTGAGTCTGAGTGAACTGCGGGAATTGTTGATGGACAGAGAGGCCTGGTGTGCTGCGATTCATGGGGTCACAAAGAGTCGGACACGACTGAGTGACTGAACTGAACTGAACTGAAGGTAGTGCTTTTCTTAGTATTTGGAGAAATCTCCATACTGTTTTCCACAGTGACTGCACCAGTTTATACTCCCACCATCAATGTAAAAGGGTTCTCATTTTTTCACATCCTCACCAACATTTGTTATTTGTGTTCTTTTTGATAAGAGCTATTCTGGCAGGTGTGAGGTGATATCTCATTGTGCTTTTGATTTGCATTTCGTTGGTGATTAGTGTGTGGAGCATCTTTTCATGCACTTGTTTGGACATCTGCATTTCCTCTTTGAAAAAATGTCTATTCAGTTCTTCTGGCCATTTTTTAAAATTGGGTTGTTATTTTTGATGTTGAATTGTTTAAACTATGTAGACTGGATATCAACCTCTTATAAGTCATATCATTTGCTAATATTTTCTTCTGCTCAGTAAGTTGTCTTTTTGTCAATGGTTTTCTTTGCTGTGCAAAAGCCTTTTAGTTTAATTAGATCCCATTTCTTTTGTTTTTCTCTTATTTTCTTTATGAGAAGGATCCAAAAAGAAATTGCTGTGATTTATGTCAAAGAATGTTCTGTCTGTGTTTTCTTTTAGAAATTTTATAGTATCCATTCTTACATTTAGATCTTTAATCAATTTTTAGTTTATTCTGAATATAATTTAGAGAATACCTAGAGACAAATGAAAATATGATAATTCAAAAACTGTGGGATGCAGAAAAAGCAGTTTTAAGAGGGAATTTTATAGCAACACAAACTTACTTCAGGAAACAAGAAGTATATCAAATAAAGAACCTAACTTTACACCTAAAGGAACTAGAGAAAGAAAAACAAATGAAGCATAAAGTTATTAGAAGGAAAGAAATAAAGATCAGAGCGGGTATAAATGAAATAGAGCCTACAAAAAAAATAGAAAAGGTCAATGGGACTATTAATAAAAGCAGATTCTTTGAAAAATGTAAACAAAATTGATAAACTTTTAGCCAGACTCATTGAGGGAAAAAAAGGAAAGTGAAAGTGGCTTAGTCATGTCCAGTTCTTTGCTACCCCAAAGGAATTCTCCAGGCCAGAATATTGGAGTGGGTAGCCTTTCCCTTCTCCAGGGGATCTTCCCAACCCAGAGGTCAAACCCAGGTCTCCAAAGGGAGTGGTCCCAAATCAACAAAAGCAGAAATGAAAAAGAAGTTACAACTGACACTACAGAAATACAAAGACTCATAAGAGACTGCTATGAACAGCCTAAAAGAAATGAACAAACTCTTAGAAAGGTACAATCTACCAAAACTCAACCAGAAAAAAAAAAGTAGAAAATAGGAATAGATCAATTTCCAGTAAGGCAATTGAATTAGTAATTTAAAAATGCCCAGCAAACAAAAATCCGGACCAATGGCTTCACAGGTGAATTCTGCCAAACTCTTTAGAGGAGTTAACACCTAAACTTCTGAAACTTTTACTAAAAACTGTAGAAGAGGAACACTTCTGAACTCATTCTTTGAGGTCACCATTACCCTGATACGAAAATCAGACAAAATATTACAAAACAAGAAAATTATAGGCCAATATCATTGATGAGCATAAATGCAAAAATCCTCAACAAAATACTAGCAAACTGAATCCAACAATTCATTACAAGGGTTATACACCATGACCAAGTCGGATTTATCCCAAGGATGCAAGAATTTTTCAATATCCATAAATCAATCAATGTAATATACCACATTAACAAACTGAAGGATAAAAATCATATGATCTTTTCAATAGATGAAGAAAAGGCTGTGGATAAAATTCATCATCGATTTGTGATAAAGAAAACTCTCCAGAAGGTAAGCAAAGAGGTCTCCTTAATGTAATAAAGGTCATATATGACAAACCCACAGCTAACATCATGCTCATAGTGAAGAGCCATTTATTTCTATGAAAAGTTCTTTATTTTCCTCTAAAATTTGGAAAAAGACAAGCATTCCCACTCTCACCACTTCTATTCAACATAATTTTGGAAGTCCTAACCACAGTAATCAGAGAAGGAAAAGAAATAAAGGAAACCAGATTGGAAAGAAAAAAATAAATCTCACTGTTTACAGATGACATTATACTCTACATCCTTGTTGTTTTTGTTTAGTCACTAAGTTGTGTCCGACTCTTTGCAGTTCCATGAACTGCACCACACTAGGTTTCCTTGTCCTTCACTGTCTCCTGGAGTTTGCTCAAACATGTCCATTGAGTCAGTGATGCCAGTCATAAATTACACATAGAAAATCCTAAAAATGCCACCAGAAAACCACTAGAACTTATCAGTGAATTCAGTTAAGTTGCAGGGCACAAAATTAAGGTACAGAAATTGGTCACATTTCTATACACTAACAGTGAAGTGAAAGAAAGAGAAAGAAGCAATCCCATTTATAATTGCATCAAAAATTATAAAATATTTAGGAATAAACCTACCTAAGAAGGCAAAAGACCTTTACTCCAAAGACTATAAGATGCCGATGAAAGAAATTGGCAATGCAAACAGGTGAAAATATGTGCTGTGTTCTTGGATTGGAAGAATCAATATTATTAAAGTGACCATACTACCCAAGGCAATCTATATATTCAGTGTAATCCCCTTCAAAATACCAGTGGCATTTTTCACGTAAAAATTTGAAATTACTTATGTTTTGGCCAATGAGTTCATTACTGAACCACTTGAAAAAAATTGAAAGAATGAATTGCTGTTTAGTCACTAACTTGTGTCTGACTCTTTGCTACCTCATGAACTGCAGCACGCCAGGCTTCCCTGTCCTTCACTGCCTCCCTGAGTTTGCTCAAACTTATGTCCACTGAGTCAATGATGTCATCCAACCATCTCATCCTCTGTCACCCCTTCCTCCTCTTGTCCTCAGTCTTTACCAGCATCAGAGTCTTTTCCAAAGACCTGGCTCTTCGCATCAGGTGACCAAAGTACTGGAGCTTCAGCTTCAGCATCAGTCCTTCCAATGAATATTTAGGGTTGAGTTTCCTTTAGGATTGACTGGTTTAATCTCCTTGCTGTCCAAGAGTCTTCTCCAGTACCACAGTTTGAAAGCATCAATTGTTCAGCACTCAGCTCTCTTTATGTTCCACCTCTCACATCTGTACATAATTACTGGAAAAACTGCACCTTTGACTATACAGACCTTTGTTGGCAAAGTGATGTCTCTGCTTTTTAATATGCTGTCCAGATTTGTCATAACTTTTCTTCCAAGGAGCAAATGTCTTTTAATTTCATGTCTGCAGTCACAGTTTGCAGTGATTTTGGATCCCAGAAAATAAAATTTGTCACTATTTCCATTGTCTCCCCATCTATTTGCCATGAAGTGATGGGAACAGATGCTGTGATCTTTGTTTTCTCAGTGTTGAACAGCCTAGGTTTAACATGTGTGATATAAGAGACTCACATCATTGGTCCAAAGATCCCAATCCAAAATATTAGGATATGTAATTGGGATGGCTACTGTGTCAGCTCTTTTCCTGCCTAAGACTGGTGTCTAAAACAACGGATAATGTGCTGGGGATGTATTGAGAGGACAGAGGACAAAACATCAGGATCTCAATGTCATTATTTGTCTTATTTTAGAAGGAAACAATGGCACTGTTGGTAAAGAATGCAGGAGATGTGAGAGATGCAGGTCTGGTCCCTGCCTGAGTTAGGAAGATCTCTTGGAGTAGGAAATAGCAAAATGGGGTCGCACAGAGTCGGACACAACTGAAGCGACTTAGCAGCAGCAGCAGCAGCCAGTTGCCTGAAAAATCACGTGGACAAAAGAGCCTGCCAGGCTACATTCTATGGGATCACAAAAGATGAGACAGTACTGAGCGATTGAACGCAGAAGGAAACATTGACTAGTAGTCAGGAGAAACAGGTTTTAAGCAGGGTCTTCTCATCTTCGAAATGAGATTTTTATACTTGATTTGTGTTTCTCAAAATTTTCCTCAAATTAATGGTCAAAGACTTTGTAAATGTTATTTGCAATATTTCCTTCTAGGAGAATTACAGTATGTTATAGAAATATGTGAGCATATTAAAGGCCCTGACATATCCTACAGTAAAGGAACATTTCCATTTTATTTCACCAGAGCCTCCCAAAATAGTCAAAAAACTCTCTGTTGGTACCCCATCTGTTTGCCATGGAGTGATGGGACGAGATGGATAGTTTTTGAAAGCTGTGTTTTAAGGCAGCGTGTTCACTCTCCCCTTTCACCTTCATCAAGAGGCTTTTAGTTCCTCTTCAATTTCTGCAGTAAGGGTGGTGTCATCTGCATATCTGAAGTTATTGATATCTCTCCCGGCAATCTTGACTCAAGCTTGTGCTTCATCCACCCTGGCATTTTGCATAATGTACTCTGCATATAAGTTAAATAAGCAGGATGACAATATACAGTCTTGACGTACTCCTTTCCCAGTTTGGAACCAATCTGTTGTTCCATGTCCAGTTCTAACTATTGCTTCTTGACTTGCATACAGATTTCTCAGGAGGCAGGTCAGGTGGTCTGGTATTCCCATCTCTTCAAGAATTTTCCACAGTTTGTTGTGATCTACACAGTTAAAGGCTTTGGCGTAATCAACAAAGCAGAAGATGTTTTTCTGGAACTCTCTTGCTTTTTCAGTGATGCAACAGATGTAGGCAATTTGATGTCTGTGTCCTCTGCCTTTTCTAAATCCAGCTTGAATATCTGGAAGTTCTCAGTTCACATACTGTTGAAGCCTGGCTTTGAGAATTTTGAGTATTACTTTGCTAGCACGTGAGATGAGTGCAGTTGTGCAGTAGTTTGAACATACTTTGGCATTGCCTTTCTTTGGGACTGGAATGAAAACTTATCTTTTCCAGTCCTATGACCACTGCTGAGTTTTCCAAATTTGCTAGCATATTGAATTCAGCACTTTCACAGCATCATCTTTTAGGATTTGAAATAACTCAATTGGAATTTCATCATCTCCACTAGCTTTGTTCATACTAAAGCCCACTTGACTTTGCATTCCAGGATATCTGGCTCTAGGTAAATGATCACACCACTGTGGTTATCTGGGTCATGAAGTTCTTTGTAATATAATATAGCCCTTCTATGTATCCTTACCACCTCTTCTTAATATCTTCTGCTTCTATTAGGTCCATACCACTTCTGTCCTTTATTGTGCCCATCTTTGCATGAAACATTCCCTTGGTATCTCTAATTTTCTTGAAGAGATTTCCAGTCTTTCCCATTCTATTGCTTTTTCTCTATTTCTTTGCATTGTTCACTGAGGAAGACTTTCTTGTCTCTCCTTGCTTTTCCTTGAAACTTTGCTTCCAAATGGGTATATCTTTCCTTTTTTCCTTTGCATTTAGCTTCTCTTCTTTTCTCAGCTATTTGTTAGGCCTCCTCAGACACCCATTTTGCCTTTTGCATTTCTTTTTCTTTGGGATGGTCTGGATCACTGCCTCCTGTACAATGTCATAAACCTCTGTCCATAGTTCTTCAGGCACTCTGTCTATCAGATCTAATCCCTTGAATCTATTTGTCATTTCTACTGTATAATCGTGAGGGATTTGATTTAGGTCATACCTGAATGGTCTAGTGATTTTCACTACTTTTTCAATTTAAGTCTGAATTTGACAATAAGGAGGTCATGATCTGAGCCACAGTCAGCTCTTGATCTTGTTTTTGGTGACTGTATGCAGCTTCTCCATCTTTGGCTGCAAAGAATATAATCAATCTGATTTCAGTATCAACCATCCAGTGATGTCCATGTGTAGAGTTGTCTCTTGAAATTAAATTAAAAGATGCTTGCTCCTTGGAAGAAAAGCTACAACCAACTTAGACAGCATATTAAAAAGCAGAGATATTACTTTGCCAGTAGAGGTCTATGTAGTCAAAGCTATGGTTTTTCCTGTGGTCATGTATGGATGTGAGAGGTGGACTATAAAGAAAGCTGAGCGCCAAAGAATTGATGCTTTTGAACTGTTGTGTTGAAGAAGACTCTTCAGAATTTCTTGGACTGCAAGATCAAACCAGTCAATCCTAAAGGAAATCAGTCCTGAATATTCATTGGAAGGACTGATGCTGAAGCTGAAACTCCAATACTTTGACCACCTGATGTGAAGAACTGACTCACTGGAAAAGACTGAAGGCAGGAGGAGAAGGGGACGACAGAGGATAAGATGGTTGGATGGCATCACTGACTCGATCGACATGAGATTGAGCAAGCTCCAGGAGTTAGTGATGGACAAGGAAGCCTGGCATTCTGTAGTCCATGGAGTTGCCAAGAGTCTGACATGACTGTCTGACTGAACTGACTGATTGGCTGCCCAAAGAATTAGTGTTAATGGAACTCATGTTAGGGTAACAAGGTCTCTTCAGTCTCCAATATCAACAGATTCTCCCTAGGCTATAAGGAAATGAAAACAATGTGTATGTTTTCAGCTATTTGCATTGCTAAGAACAGATTGATATTTCATAGCAAGGTGTAGTTTTAGCTATCATTCTTCCTATATCATTGCTACATGAGACATTGCTACATTGCTACCATCTTAATGAAAGGCTAGCTTTGATGGGAATACCTTTCTTTTGTTACTGTTACTCTTATTTTTTGAACCTTGGAAAGTTCTGTGTATTGTTAGGAATTATAGGAAATTCACTATTCTATTGGAATAGATAGGGATATTTTCGTTTTGTTTTTAAGCTAGAGAAATTGTGATGGAAGAGTCAGCAAAGATGTAAAAAATGAAATGCCAAGAGGTACAATCTGGTGTATTTTAGAGATAAATAGAGATACTGGAGTATCTCTCTTCCTCTCAGATGTAACTCCTCAAACTCTAATTACAGCAATAAACTAAAATCATATATGTAAAGGGAAATAAGATTAGTTAATATTCAAAGTGTTATTTTTATTTTTTCCTTTGCTCTGGAAGATATTCTTGAAACCACAGGCTGATTTTAGTTAAATGTGGGCTGCCTTCCTTCTACTTCTGAAGAGTGTTAATGAATAACAAAGGAGAGCCCAGTAAAAAAAAAAATTGTATCCAGCTAAGGGATATCGTCTTGTCTAGGAAATGTGTGACTGCCCTGGCTGCTGTTACTCATTTGGTCCTGCTAGAATATCAGGGAAGCAAAGCTGTTACAACATATTGGTGACATCCATGTGTAATTATAGATCCTCCAGGGCTTCTGAGAACAAGGAACAGACTGGGGTAGGGTGGGCCAAGAAATGATGGGATGGGGGAGTCTAAGAGGTCAGCAATTTGGCAGGTTGGGAGGAGACAGCCTCATGAACTCATATATTGGAATTAAACGGACAGTGTATACGCCAAATATAGAGTCACAGCATTGCAAAATCATTTCCTTTAGAACTGAAAGAAACCATAAAAATAATGTAATCTAACTCCCTCTTTTTCAGATGTGGAACAGAATACTTAAATGAATTAACCAAGTATAGTACTACTGCATAACCAAAATTTAGATTCAGATGGAACTTGTGTTTTACTCACTGATCTGCCCTCTGTGCCCATGACTGGACCTGGCACATAGTAGGCATTCCGTAAATACTTAGTGAGGAGTAACTGAATGGGTATGCAATATCCTTTTGAGCATCAAGCAAACCAACCATTCTAAGAATCTGTATTCTTCCCCTTAGGCTTCCTATGGCCACCTTTGTGTATTTCTTATACAAAACTATAAGGGAATTGGAGCTAAGCACAATATTTTTGGTAATACTACTTTATCCAATATACTAAAATTGCAAAGCTTCAATTTTCAACCAATTGTTCGAAGTTAGAGAGTAAAATTAATCTACCTCAAGTATCAGAGTCATGCATATATTCAAGGTAATACCACCCTACCCAAACACACATTGTTTCTTCTATTATTTGTCTGATTGATGTTTTTAAGACCAGAAAGATTCTTAGTTCCTTTCCTGTTTAAGGACAAGTCTGTGAAAAGAATTGGACTCTTCTACTACCCACCATCAAGAAATATTTAGTAGTATTAAAATATCACTGAATCATTACCTCTAGTGGTTCAGATGGTAAAGAATCTGCCTGCAACTGGGAGACTTGGGTTTGATCCCTGTGTCGGAAATATCTCCTGGATAAGGGAATGGCAATCCACTCCAGTATGACTGAGTGACTACACTTTTAATATCACCATATGTCCCAAAGTCACCTTCAACTGATATTTGTCACTTGGGTTCATCAACCAAGGAGTTTAACATGTATAAAGTCATCTTACAGTTTGTAAATGAGGCCTTGTAGAGGAAATTAAGAAAACAATCTCATTTACAGTACTGTCAAAAGGGATAAAATACTTATACACAAATTTAACCAAAAAGATAAAAGACATACACAAGAAAAACTATAAAACATTGCTGGAAGAAATTGAAGAAGACATGTATAAATGAAAAGAAATCTCATATTCATGGCTTGAAAGCTGTTAAAATGTCAATATTACCTAAAGCTATATATAAATAGTCAATGTAATTCGTGTCAAAATCTTGATGACAATTTCAGCAGAAACATCAAAATCCATCCTAAAATTCATGTGGAAACTCAAGAGGCACAAAATAGCCAAAGCAGTATTGAAGAAGAATAAAGCTGAAAGTCTTCCACTTTTTGATTTCAGAACTTATTACAAAGGCAGTGTAGTACTGGAGTAAAGATAGACATATAGAGTGGTAGAATGAAGAGTCCAATAAATGATGTTTCTCAGGAAATCTTGAGATTTCTGAAAAGAGAAGTCTTTAACTTCATGCTATTTTTTTCTGCACTCCTACCCTAGATGATCAGATCATTTGAGAAATCTCATTCACTTTTAAAGCATTTTTTATTGCCCAACCTCATGCTAACTGTAGATCAGAAAAAAAAGGGTAAGGCTTGTGCCCTTCTTGGTTTGAGGGCGATCTCCAGATCACTGGAACCACTCAAATGCTTTTTGATTATTTATTTTTGAAGTTTTTATTGGGTTGTAGTTGATTTACAATGTTGCGTTAGCTTTAGGTGTGCAGAAAAGTGAATCAGTTGCTCATGTACATATATCCACTCTTTTTACTTTTTATTTTTTTTCCTCCATAGGCCATTAGAGAGTATTGGCTAGAGTTCCCTGTGCTATAGAGTAGGTTCTGACAGATTTACTTGTCTAGCCTTTGAGTTTTGAAAGTCAGAAGACCACAATCTAAAATGCAGTCTTTCCTGTATTCTAGAGTGACCCATTTAGAAGAAGAGGTAAAACAGGCTGAAAATGAGAAATATGTAGTGTTAATATCAAAAGAGACCATAGCAACCACCTTCTTAACCTCAGCAGCACAAAGAATGTAAAATGTACCAAAATTCCATAATATATAAACAGAAATATATATGAAAATAGGCAGGAATATGTGTTCCTTTCCTTGAGCTATAATCAAAAAGGGGAGAAGTCCATTTGGAAATAGCAGTAACCATCTTATTAAACTTGTTAATGAAATGCAGACATTTTACACTTTTTAGCATAGTTTATGTTAGTGGCTTAAGAAAGAAGAGAATAATCAGTAATGTTTAATTAAATATAAGTGGACTTAAAAGCTTTGTGAGAACAATAATTGGTAATAATAAAAAGGAGTAAAAAAATTATTTAACCGGGAGTCAAATCTGAATTCTTATTCAAGAACTTTAATATGGGAAGTGTTAATACCTACCTTATCTCCTTTCTAAGAATTTTGAAAAATGAAAACTATACTACAAATAAATGTCAGCACTTAAATATTTAGTGCTTGCTAGTTCCTAGCAGTGTAACAGTTGCTAGAGATAGAAATATGAAAAGCCACAGTCCCTGTCCTCAAGTTGCTATCATCTGGATGGGTTGATAGCTACTTCACAAGGAAAAATTATAAAGCAATGTGGTCTTTTCAGTGGTAGGGTTGTATAGAAGGTTGCTATGGTAACAGCAGGAAGGAGGAGGAAGACCTTTGGGATGGAGGAAGCTTTCTGGAAGACTTCCAATATTCTCTTCTTCATCAAGGTTATTTCTAAACAATTACCTTCATATGTTAGGTCAAATGATCTGAAATTGTTACTATTAATCAGTTAAAGATGGTTGAATATTATCTAATGATTGAAAATATCTAGTGCCCTATTTTAGTATCAGTATATGCTTAAACAAGTTTTCCTTCTCCTTTCTCTAATATATCTAGAAAATTTATTTACAGTAGACTTAGTTCCAGACACACAGAAATATTAAGTAAAATGTGGATTTGTAAAACTGCATGTTGTTTAATCAGACTGAATGACAGGCTCAATTTTCAATACAAAGTTAATCCTGTTTTCATTAAATATAAATGTTATTTATGGAAAACAAGAGTCTCACAGAAGCCAGAGGATATCTCTCAGGGTTACACATTGTATATTTGCTTAGCATTGATGAGTTTAAACCAATAGGTTCCTTTGCAACTTGAATATGTGTTCCTTTCCTTGATATTGATTGTTCCATTAGATTTTGCTATTAACAGAAGCATATGTAAAGATTCCAGTATTATTTTACTACCAAAATAAGATGCCAGAGGAAAGTACTACCACAGTTGAGTTTTTGACACAAACTAAAATAAGAAAATAGTAAGTTGAAGCATATGCTTGTTAACCAACTATGGTTTACATGGAGAGGCAGCAGAGGGTAGCTGGAAGCAAGACAGACCTGAGTTCGAATCCTAGCTCCTTCACTTGCTCCTTGATAGATTTCAGAAAAAACTGCATAATTTAAATATCTCAGAGTCTCAGTCGCCCTCATCTATAAAGTGAAACAAATGCCCTCCATGTTAGTGAGCCGTCTTAAAGATTATTAATGTCTGTAAAATGGAAGTGCATGTTAAATAAATGGTGATTATTATCATGGGTCCAGGAATGGTAGTGGAAATTGAATATTATGTCTTCAAAAGCAGTGTTGTTGTTTTTTTTAATTATTATTAGTCTTACTACAATATATTGAACCTATCAACATTAACCATTAATAATTTTCTGCTTTTACTAACTCTATCTTCCTATACTGTTGGACTGTATTTCCTATATTACTGAGCTTATACTAATATATAATTCATATTCTACTGTACCTTCGTTAATGCACTTATCTGTCTTAATTGTTTCCTTTCCTTTAACGACTTCAGCAAGTTAAATTTATTGCTACCATGTTTCTAGAGTTCTCTGTTGGTAGAAATCCCCAAGAAAATTAAAACCAGGGATTGCAGAATGAACAGGGTAAGTTCAGGTTTTCTAAGTCTGGCTTCTTGAGCCCTGGGTAAATGCAGCTATAGTATACCCCATTTCCTCTGGGTCACAGATGGGCATTTATCCTGACTGATGATGAATGGCCTACTTTGACACTTTGCATGGATGACTCTTGAGCATGAAGACTGTAGTTATAAAAGAGTCACTGGTTCAGCCTACAGTCCTAACATTGTCATCTTGACACACAGTGACAGTATTACAATGTCCATTGACCTTGTTGGTCAGCAAAAAGGAGAAGAAGATGTCTCAGGATCATCTAAGACAGAAAAAAAAAAGAGTTTAGGACTTCTTTTCTGTAGGATGCAATAGCTGATGCAACTTTAGTTTTGTTTTTCCTTTGGCTTCCGGGAATCTGCTTTTGAAAGGCAGCAAAAGCCCTGTGTGCTGGTGAGGTTCAAGGGTCACCAACTTAAGAAGCACATCCAGTTCAGAGTCAAATCCATGGGTCACGAGGGAATTGGAGCAGAGGTTTAGCAGGTAAAGGAAAAATTTATGTCAGCTCAGAAGAGTGGACAGTTAAGAAGACATGATATAAAAAGAATTATATATTTTATACATGATATTCAAACCCAATTAAAATTAGTCACTCTTTGTTGATCACCTTTTTTTGATTAGTAATCTTATTTCATCTCTATTATATATTGAGTATGTTCTATTAGTGGACTTTTTGAAAATAAATATTTTGCTGGATTTGGGAGTAGATTAAAAACATTCTAACATTTAAAAGTAAAATAGAACTGACTTACAAGTACCTCAGGGAACTCTGACATATAAATGATAACCTAAATTTTTTAAAAAATATATGACTGAAGCATTAATAGAACCATAAAATACCATACCATATAATTGCCATAATTGTAAGAGGGATGTCAAAGTTCAGACTTAAGTGCTTTATACAAATGAAACAGTAAACTATAATAATGTAAAAACATAGAGGAGGGCTCTGAACATTTAGATATGCGTCTTTACACTCAACTAATTAGTCGCTACTGAATGTTTTTGCTTTGCTCAATGGCATGTGGTACATAAATCACTGCAATATGTTAAATGCAAATGGTTGTTAATAGAGGAACCATCTGCTCTGTGCTGAAGAGTTTGTTAAAAAGAATGTGGTGAACCCACTTCGGATAATGTTGAAAAACTCAAATACCAAATTTCTAAAATGAGCTGCCGCTGTTAACCCCAACATTGCTAATACTCTCCTGGCCTTTTGAATTCTACAAATTCATCCTAAACCATAGTCTGTGGTGTTTGCTTGCAACCCTAGGACACTTACAAAGGCAGAATAGCCTACAGTCTTCACATTGCATGGGGACTTGCCGTGTCCTAAAATTGTGTTCAGACATTTAGAATAACCAATAAATAATCCAAATGATCCTTTCTAGAACATCTTTGCTAACACGAGTAAGACAGACCTTCCATCCTTGTCCCTCCTGGAAGCTGTTCCTTTATAGCTGTAGATCACTGGCAAGTCTCAGGCTGATGATGAATTGCCGTGGGTATCATCAGTGTTTGCAACCTCCATCTCCTGTAATCCACAATACTGTATTTCTCCAAAAGATCATCAGTGCAAAGGGGAGCCATGATTTCTCTCCCAACATACTTTATTACATGCTGTCACATAGCTTCCTAATAATGTCTGCCAGACTCACCAGTGACAGTGTAAAACATGGGAAAATTAGTAATAGGGCAAGAATCAGAGCCCTCAGGTTTCCAATGTCATTCTCCACTTTCTGGCAAAAGGGAACACTCCTTAATCCCATCCTTTTTAATCAGTTCCTGGTCAAGGTTGCTATCAGTATATTTAAGAGCCAGCTGCCATGATGATCTATTACATTAATATCTATTGGAGGTGTGCTCAAATGGTGTCATACTCAAAATAGAACTTTGGCCATGAAAGAACAAGCTTAGAAATTAACTGTGAGGATGAAAATCTTTAAGCATACAACTTCACTAAAGCCAGATGCAAGGTTTGATTATTGGCCTACTGCTAACTTGGCTTTCTCGACCCTACATTTTTTTTTTTTCCTTCTTTCCTTTACCCTACCCGTCTCTCTTTTGGCTTTTACACTGTCTGATTTAAGACTATGATTTTTGGGTTTCGCCTGCGGAGAAGAGGCTGCAGGAGAGCTCATTAGCCCAGCAGACTCTCTATCCCTGGATGAATTATACAATGAAAAACTTGCTTCTGAGGGCCACCAAAAGAGCCAGGGCTTTGTGGAGGTGGGCAGCCCTGCAGTGCAATACAAGCTTTTTATTTGTTAAAAGGGATTTTGTACTAAAAACATTTCCCTTTGTTTGTTCTCATGAAAAGAGGAGCCTCCTGAAGGCTGCATGCATTTGATGACTCCATTTCAAAATGAACACTTGTCAGTTTCCAAACAGGGCCGCTGTACTTGAAAGTCACACAAAACCATTCAGAGATGGAGAGACTGGCACGATAATCAGACAAGCGATACCTTTAAGGCAGAGTGTGCTGGCTGTGAATTTGAGAAGCTCGAATATTGAGCTGGATGCTGACAATGATCTCGAACCTTTATAAAGCTCATGCTTTAGATCTGGAGTCTAGAAACAAAAATTTCTTAAGTTATCTAGTTACATTAGTTTATTGAGCTGTAGTACCACTTTGGTTCCCCGAACACCACTTTAATTTAGATTTTGTTACTTCTCCTCCAAAAGGAAAACTTCACCATGGAGGCATATTTATTGTTTTAATGCTTATGCTTGGAAACATTCACTAATTCATTTTCCCACTTAATTACAGGGAACAGGAGGATTGATTCTTTAAAGCTACAGATGATATTTACCAGAGTTTTTATGGAAATATAAACGGAAAGTTTCTTTGACTCAAAATTATGGTCTGATTTTCCTGGGTTTTTTTTTTAGGAGAGGAAAGGGCACCTAGGGAAATACAAAGAGCCAACAAAAGCCAGCTGCGGAGACATGGCATTCATCAACCTTGAGTCTTTCGTATAGGGAAGTGCATTTGGGTCACTGCAGCTTTCCTTCTTGGCAGGATCCTGTGGGGCCTCCCTGTTCACTCTGCTGATATTCGGTGACACACACACACCAGCAGGGAGAGAATTCAGACACATTCCATCTGTTGGTGTTTTAATTTTTTCAAATCCACTTGATGAGGTGTTTGTCAGCAAACTTGTCATTCTGTTGATTTTGAGGCTGGAGCCCTCTTCTTAGGCCCAGAGATATCTCAGAGATGCAAAGTAGAATACTATAATCCTCCCTTAGTACTTACTTTATGCTGGAAGTGCCCTCAATTCCAAGACACTTCTCTCACGTTTATTCTGAAAACTCCTCGGGATCATAAAGTTCAGATTATCTAGTGAAGTGAAGCATGCGTTTATTTATTCTCAGTGATAAGGATAATTTTTTAAACCTTGCCTTATCCTTTGCAGTGTGATATTCTGCTATAAAATAGCAGAAATTCTTGATTTGTAAATAAAATGTCTAGTTTTCTTTAAGACCGATCAAAACAATATGTTTTACTGTCAGGAAGAGTAGTCTCACACAATTCAAATACTGATATTCATGGAGTAGTTCCAAAATGTCACTTCTACTATTTTTGTCTTTCTAAGAAGAATCAGATTCAGTAATTCAAAGAGAGAACAGGAGTTGCATTGTATTGTAGATCTGATCATGAAAATATCTCCAAATGTTTGAATTCATCCCATTTATCGGGGAGTTAAAATCTGGTGCTCAAAAGCTGAATGGAAGATCTGAATAGTACGAGGATAGTATGAGGTGTTTTATCTCCACATTGCTTGATGCCAGAATTATTTGTCGAAATAAAGGGAGCTAACATTTTAAAGCAGGTTATAAGCAGAGACTGCAACTTGTTATATAATGTTCAGAATAATCAACCCTTATTGTTCTTTGTGTGAACCCAAATCACTTCACGGGAAATAGATGGGGAAACAGTGGAAACAGTGTCAGACTTTATTTTTTGAGGCTCCAAAATCACTGCAGATGGTGACTGCAGCCATGAAATTAAAGATGCTTACTCCTTGGAAGAAAAGTTATGACCAACCTAGATAGCATATTCAAAAGCAGAGACATTACTTTGCCGACTAAGGTCCATCTAGTCAAGGCTATGGTTTTTCCTGTGGTCATGTATGAATGTGAGAGTTGGACTGTGAAGAAGGCTGAGCGACAAAGAATTGATGCTTTTGAACTATGGTGTTGGAGAAGACTCTTGAGAGTCCCTTGGACTGCAAGGAGATCCAACCAGTCCATTCTGAAGGAGATCAGCCCTGGGATTTCTTTGGAAGGAATGATGCTAAAGCTGAAACTCCAGTACTTTGGCCACCTCATGTGAAGAGCTGACTCATTGGAAAAGACTCTGATGCTGGGAGGGATTGGGGGCAGGAGGAGAAGGGGACAACAGAGGATGAGATGGCTGGATGGCATCACTGACTCGATGGACGTGAATCTGTGTGAACTGCGGGAGTTGTTGATGGACAGGGGAGGCCTGGCGTGCTGCAATTTATGGGGTCACAAAGGGTTGGACGCGACTGAACTGAACTGAACTGAACTGAAAGAGTCCAGAGAGTGAGCTTCCAAGTGCCATAGATCATGCTGGAAGGCAGCGTGGCCAGCAGGTCAGTGGACGGTGTGTGCGGCCATGACATAGAGTCACAAACGCAGCAGCATGAGGACGCGAGCTACTCTGCTCTTCGCCTTTGAAACAGCATTTTTCTGTGATGGGAATGTCAGATGGCATTTCAAATTATTTATGATGGCAACCCCTCAGCCCAGAACCATTGTTCTAGAAAACCTATCCGCACTGATAGTTGTCCTCATCTCCAGTAGTCGGAATTCAGCCTTTTAAGCACCTTAAAGATTATTTCCTCTACTCAGTCCCCAAATGAAAAGGGTGCCGGCTGCCCTAGGCTTGTGCTATTCTTTCTTTCTCTTTTAGAAAACTTTCTGAATTGAAAGCTTTTCATTCCTAGATCATGCGTCTGACATAGTGAGCAATACCCTCTTCTCATTTCCAGATTGAGGGTACTCTCATTTCTCCATCTTCTCAGAATTGAGAATGTCCATTAGCTCATCTGGCATGGATTGTGTAGTTTTCTTATCTATTTCCTGAGAAGGGCTTTTTGTGATTCTCACACCCCAGCATATCAGAAAAAAACACAGTGTACCAACCAGCAACAAACCAAAAGACATACCCAAGAAGCCTGGATTTCATCTGGATCTGGGGTCTCCCTGCCACTGTGGCTGGTGTGCTGCAGTCTGGCTTGCCCAAGCATTGTAGTTTCCATAAATTTCAAAAAGAAGTGCACAAGACTGAGAAATGCTGAACTACAGCCAACCCAAAGTGGCTGAAGCTTTTCTCCATCATAAGCTCTGAGAGAAGATTGCTCCCTCGACACCAGCTCTTATGAGGAAACTGCATTTCTTTGGCTTCGAGTGTGAATTTTGCATAGTTTTCTGGCCAGGGACTCAAGACTCGAGTCAGTCGTTTTGGCTCCCTTGGGCTTTGCAGGCTGTAGAAGAAGACCAGTTATTTGAGAGCAGCCCAGATGCCTGGTGAGAGTTTACCCTTAAAGTGTGTTCCGGGCAGCAGAATAAACACTACCTGTGGCCCCTTCCTTGATGACAGCTTGACTACTTAGGCTGGAATAGCTGTTCTGAATCTAGAATACATTTCTCTCAAGGTGCACTCACAAATCTCATATATATTTAGATTTTTTTGGCAAGCTTTAAAAAAATCTTTGGGGATGTCAAAACAAGTAAAAATTTATATCCAAGATAAAATGTTCAGTGCCTGGTTTAAAAAGAAGCTTTGATCAGGCATAGGGGACCAGAATAGCATTTGGAAGTTATTGCAAGGCAATCTTTATTTAACATATTCCTTCAAAATTGCTTAACTATGTCTTCAGTCTTGCCCCTGTAACAGCCAGGACTTTCTTATCTTGTATTTGCATTTGTAAGGATCCCAGGTGTACTAGGAATTCAACAATTCCATCTTACTCTTCGTCTTTCCTGCCATCATCTCTTTCCTATCCTGGAAAAGCAAAGTTTCCTTTCATTAGGGGTGTATGGACCCTGCACTGATCCTTCAAAAGATAACTGCTAGAGCTGGTCTCAGAATCAAATTTCAATTTCTTTCCTTTTTCTTTTTGTTTAATGGATTTTTAAAATTTATTTATTTGTTTGTTAGTATTGAAATATAATTGACATACAACCTTAATTAGTTTCAGGGAGGCAATACAATGGTTTGGTACTTGTATGTATTGCAAAATGATCACCACAGTAAGTCGAGTTAATGTCTGTCACTTTATATAGTTAAACAAAATTTTTTTCTTATGATGAGAACTGTTAAGATGTACTCATAACAACTTTCAAATATGTAATAAAGTATTATTAACTACAGTGGTTAAGCTTTACATTACATCTCCATGACTTATTTATTTTATAACTGTAAGCTTGTACCTTTTGACTTCTTCATCCATTTTGCCCGTCCCATACTTCCTGGCTCTGGAAATTACCAGTCTGTTCCCTGTATTTATTTGAGCTTGGTTTAGGGTTTTTTTTTTGTTTTGTTTTGTTTTGTTTTAGATTCTATATATAAGTGAGATATACAGTAGTTATCTTTCTATGACTTATTTTGCTTGGGATAATTGGACCACCAGGTCCAATCATGTTGTTGAAAATAGAAAGATTTTCTTCTTTTCCACAGCTGAATAATATTCCTCTGTGTGTGTGTGTGTGTGTGTGTGTGTGTGTGTGTGTATGTGTGTGTGTGATGTTTTACCCATTCATTCATCAATGAACAGTTAGGTTCTTTCCATATCTTTGCTATTGTAAATAACACTGCAATAAACATGAGAGTACATGTATCTTTTCAAGTTAATGTTGTCATTTTTTCCAAATAACCTGAAGTGGGATTAGTGTCATATGATGGCTTTATTTCTGAGTGTTTTGTGCAGCCTCTATTTTCCCCATAGTGTCTGAACCAATTTACACTCCTACTGATAGTGTCCCATGGTTCCCTTTTCTCCATGTTTTCACCAGCACTTGTTATTTTGTGTCTTTTTGATAATAGCCATTCTAACGGGTATGAGCTGATATCTCACTGTGATTTTGATTTGTACATCACTGATGATTAGTGATTGTTGAGCATCCTTCACATACCTGTTGGCCATCTGTATGTCTTTGTTGAAAAATGTCTATTCAGAACCTCTGCCCATCTGTTAATTGGATTGTTTGGTTTTTACTGTCAAAATATATTATCATATATTTTGGATAATAACCCTTTATCAGATAAATGATTTAAAAATATTTTCTCCCAGTCAGTAGATTTCCTTTTATTTTGCTAATGATTTCCTTTGCTGAGTAGAAGCTTTTTTTATTTTGATGTAGTCCCATGTTTTTGCTTTTGTTGTCTTTGCTTTTGCTGTCAAATCCAAAAATTATTGTCAACATGAATATCAAGATCACTGCCTATGTTTTCTTCTGGGAGTGCTATGGTTTCAGGTCTTTAGTTGACTTTGAATTAATTTTTACTCATGGTGTAAGTTTGCATGTGGTATCCAGTTTTCCTAACATCATTTATTGAAGAGACTGTTCTTTCCTTATTGCAAATTTTTGACTCCTTTGTTGTATGTTAATTGGCCACATATGTCTGGATTTGTTTCTTGTCTCTCTATCCTGTTCCATTGATCTATGTATCTGTTTTTATGCAAATATCATACCGTTTTGATCCTATAGCTTTGTAACATAGTTGGAAATTAAGAAGCCTGATGCCTCCAGCTTTGTCTTCTTTCTCAAGATAGGTTTGGCTATTTAGGGTCTTTTGTGTTTCCATACAAATTTTAGTATTCTCTGTTCTGTTTTTGTGAAAAAATGCCATTAGGATTTTGAGTGGGTTACATTGAATCTGTATATGGCTTTGGGTAGTATGGACATTTTTAGAGTATTGATTCTTCCAGTCCATAAGCATGGAATGTGTGTTTATCTGTTCTTCAGTTTCTTTCATCAGTGTCTTATTATTACAATTTCTAAAGTCTTTGTGGGTCTGGATCTATTGGTTTTTTACCAGCTCTCACATATGATTGTTTCTTTAAAGCTTTGTGATTTTTTTTTTTAAATTCTTAGCTTATTATTGATAGTATCCTATAGGAATTTTTAAAATAAAATAGATTTCTGTTTTCTTCTTTCTAGAAGCAACGTAGATCCAAGTCTATTTAAAATTATAATTCAAATCTTGCAGTTCTAAGGACCCCTAAGGACTAAGCACTGACCACAAACAATCACAGATATTTATTAACTTTGATCATTACTTAGAGCCAAGCCAAGAAAAGTAACTTTTCTTAGTGTCTCTGTAGCATTTTTAAGAAGTATAGATGTGTGTATGAATGTGTATATATGTATGTGCACACACTCATTAATTTACCCTTTTCCAAAAGACTAACCCTTCCTGGATTCCATCTTTATTTAGAGTGGTCTTTGATCTGCTGGGCTCAAGTTCTTGATAAGTACCAATCTAACTTCACCATTACCACTACCCTCAAGTTCCAGGCCACAGATTTCTAATAATCCAATGGCTTCAATATTCACCTGCTTTCCCGGCTTAATGGTTTATTCTTGATTTCAGTGGATTTTCTACACTCTTTGGAGTCCCAAAAGTGTTTATCTTATATATTTAGATCTTGTGTCGTAAGAAGTTTCTAGAGTGTTCTAGACTGCTATAATGGCAGAAACAAAAGACTTTATGAATATTTTGGAATGTTTCCTTCTTTCTTTAAAATATAAGGGGCTTCCCTGGTGGCTCATACAGTAAAAAATCTGCCTGCAATGCGGGAGACCCGGATTCAGTATCTGGATTGGGAAGATTCCCTTGAGAAGGGAATGGCTACCCACTCCAGTATTTTTGCTTGAAGAATCCCATGGACAGAGGAGCCTGGCAGGCTATAATCCATGGGGTTGCAAAGAGTCAGACATGACTGAGCAACTAACACTTTCACCAGGAGAGTAGGGTTCTAGTCTGTCCTGCTCACCTTTGTAACCTCAGTGCCCAGAGAGCGTTCCCCATCCTGATTATACTTAGGATCATATCCAGTCCTTATGTATTTGGTGTGGGGCCTGACATAGCTATTTTGTGAAAGCCTTTTAGGAAATTTAATTGAGCATACAGGATTGAGAAACATCTACCTGAAATATACCTGGCAGGGAATATATCCTCAGCAATATTTATTGAATGAATTGATGAGTATTGAGAAACCCCTCAAGGAAAAGTTGGCCTATTTCCTAAAGGGAATCAAGTAATTGGAAGATATGCATTGGGTCCTTTGAGAATAGATAGAAAAGTATGATGACTCTGGAGAGAATTTTACCTAGCCTGTTTCCATCTAGGTCTATAGTATTAGCAATTTCTAACCAAACAACACTTTCCAAATCAACAATACAGTCTGTAAATATCTTCTCTGGCAAGCCCCATTTAATCAGAATTGAACTTGACAGCTGTGTGTGCGCTTCTTTTTTCTTTACAGAGCATGAGCCTATAATATGTGAAGGTGACCAAGGAGATGAACAGATGTACACCAAGCACAAGAAAGGAAAGACAGGCTAAAAGATAACTCATGATTATAACATCTTTGCTAGATACCTTAACATCTAAATATTAAGATATTTATTTAAATCTTTATTTAAAGATTAAATCTTGGGCCCCAAACTCTCCACATGGGTATATAAGCTTCAGTTCAGTCGCTCAGTCGTGTCTGACTCTTTGCAACCCCATGAATTGCACCACACCAAGCTTCCCTGTCCATCACCAACTCCTGGAGTTTACCCAAACTCATGTGCATCAAGTCAGTGATGCCATCCAGCCATCTCATCCTCTGTCATCCCCTTCTCCTGCCCCCAGTCTCTCTCAGTATCAGGGTCTTTTCCAACGAGTCAACTCTTCACATGAGGTGGCCAAAGTATTGGCTTAGACAGGCTTTAACTATTTCATTTCTTTCATAGACATTTCATAGTTCTTTAAAAACTTGAAGTAATTTCATCTTTCATTTGACTTATCTGATAGAAATCATTGAGAAATGACCTGAAATTCTGGATCACAAAATTAATATTGAAACAAAGAGGATGGGCTAGCTTCAAAAGTTAAGAAAAAGGAAAGAAACTGGAAAAAAGTACATTTTTAACATAAAAATATAAACATAATATTTTTGTTAGTGGTATTTAACAGTTTGTTTTTTCCCAGTGACAACAACAAAAACAATTATTTGTAATAGGTTTTCTCATCCTTAGCTTTTCAGTTATTTGTGGTTATAATGGTGAGTTGATACAAAATGAAGGAAAATATTGATTAGAAACATTTGAAGTATAGATGAAGTCATTTAGTTAGATAGAATATTGAAGTTATACTTTGTTTGATATATCTAAGGAGCAATTAGAAATTCTAGCAGTAGAGGTAATATTTTACTCCACTATGGAAGTCAAATTACTTGTTTTAAATTCCTGACTGCTCTTCAATAATGGATGACTCCATTCAAATATATGATTAAGATTTTTAAATATATTGAATTTAAAATGAACTGTTATTGTGAACTCCATTTTAAACACTGAGAAATGTTTACATGTCCTAGGAGGAGTGCAGTGGAGAGTTATTTTAGATACAATCTTATGCAAAATCTAAAACTAAAATTTAGATATATGGGTTTTTTTAATCTTTGTGAAGGAAAAAGTAATTGGAAGAAAATATTACTCTGTTTACTAAGACAGCACCTCAGTTTGAATTATTTTCAAAGTTTAGTTCATCAAGCCTTCTTGGTGAAGTTGATAGTCCAGAGCTGAGCACTGGAAAATAGATGGGTGTGAAGAGATAGTATGTAATTTGTTTTCCTTGACATCAGTGATTTCCTATTTGAAGAAGCTAGAATTTATCAACAACCAGTGGCCACTTGAACATAGGACTGGCCATGAGTGGAGGCTTTCTGTTCTTTTGTTCTGGATGACTCTGTCACAAGTAACATTTTTCTTCGTCGCCAGTTCATCTGCTGCATGCATAGTGTTGATCTAGCTCCCTGAAAATTTTGTTCTTCTTTTTCCAAAGTAATTTTCTATGAAAAAAGTCTAAATTAGAATCTGCCTTGAAAGTAGTGAATTCTAAAGAGCATCTTTAGATGACAATCAAATCATTCCAGGAAAAAAAGGCAGAGAGTTTAACATTATTCACAAGCTGATGTTGCTATCTAACACACAATTTGAACTAAAATTTGAGCATATTTCTACCCTTTAGACATTATAAACTTGCTATAAGACCCTGCTGTGAGGACAGCTTTGGTGCCCCAGAAGTAAAAGAGTTTAGCTGTGATTAAAAGATTGAGGTCTGTGCCTTGAACTAACAGTTTAGTTTTTGGTAGGTTTTCCCTGTTAATTTTTGGCTTAAAAACCTCACCATAAATTTTTCCAAATGATGGCAAACTCCTACAAGGCCCATCGTTGTCTTGAAAAGAAAAAAATCACAAAGTACTGTTGAGAATGCTGACCTCTCTATCACAAAATGCTCTTCCAGTTTGTAGGAACCTAAGAAAGCAGCTGAGAACACAGCACAGCCTCGGTGCTGGGGGAGCAGTAGAGATCTGGTGCATGCCTGACTTCTGTGGTCACTGCTGTGAGCCTCCGTGTCTGTGTTTTAGTTGATCATGGCAATGTAATTACATCCCGCCTGCCCAATTTTTCTCATAACTGAAGTTGATAAGTATAAACCACAGTTTATGATTGTAAATCACAGCCTGAAGCAACATGGCATGGACATAGATTGCAGAGAAATATAAATAGCAGATGATAACAAATTGACTCAATCCAAACCCTATCACAGACCAGTTAGGACATCAGAGAATCAGAGAACTGCCAAAGAACAATCTTAACTTCCCAGGAAGAGACCATGGATACAGAGTGGACAGGTCCAGTCATTGTATAAAAACCTTATAGCCTCATTAGCCTTATTCATGCTTTTAAGGTGATCCTTCCTCTGGAAATTAGCCCTCTCCGCATCCTTGAAAGTAGGTACCAGAAGTTAGGAGTGGCATTTTCTCTTTTCCATCTTATAAGCCTCTACCCTTCCAATTTCCATAACTGGTGTATGTTCTTTAATTGAAGTTTCCTGTTTCTCTCACTAGAAAGTCTACAGGTGTTTTCATTTACAGTCACTGCCCATATTATTAGGTTACTCAATAGTCAAGAATTGAACACATACACTGTGCTAATTCACTTTCAGGTCTTAAGGAAAAATGGTAAGGAAAAGAAGGTGAAAGAACTGGAAGGAGAGAAGTGGAAGTGAATGTTTATTGAGAACAGTAATTTTCTCCAAAACCAGCTACCTTTAGGTGACTGTTGCTATCTGTAAATGCATACATTATGTAAACCTGAAGGGGCCAGGCCCAACGTGGTCCTCCAATGTATGTTATTTGGTGAGCACGGTATATCAGTTACTTTTTAAAATTTGAATACCTTTGGAATGGAGCCTAAACTTTTCAGGTAGTTGCAGCTCCTGAAAGGTTGTTGCTGAATCATGAAAGGCGCTGAAATTCTTGGCCTCTGGAGGAGAAGAATTCAATCCGGGCCAGAGATGAGGCTTGATCCCTTAGAGCTTTTGTGTAATAAAGTTTTATTAAAATGTTCAAGAGATAGAGAAAGTTTCTGACGTAGACATCGGAAGGGGGCAAAAGAGTACCCACCTGCTAGTCTTTAGCTGGATGTTATATAGTTACTAGCAGTTTGTTAATGAAAGAAAGGAATGTCTCAAAACTCAGAGAATGGCACCAGGCCCCTCACCCATAAGATGAATTTTGAGATAATCTTGGCACCAAGCTGGTCATCCTGAGCCATAAAACGATTGACTTGTATCTTGTATAAAGGCAGATTACCATACAAACAGTTTCGTTTCCATGGATTAGGAGAGCAAGGCATGAGGATGGTTTGTCAAGTCAGTTCTGAGCCTTTAGGCAGAACCTGACATGAAGATGGAGTCTAGGGTAAATGCATAGTACATTACCATAGCTTAAGACAAATATTTCCATAAGAAAAATGTATTGGTTAGCTCAAAATTTCAGAAAAGTTAAGTTCAGGTGGAACTCATGGCAACACAGTATTTTAACAGAAACCTCTTTTTCAATTTGTATAGAGAAGGGGGAAAAAATATAACACTAGTTTGTTTCCTCCTGCCTCTTAAGAAAGAGATTAAAAATGTCTGACACTTGCAGCCTATTTCCTCCATTTGGAGACCCCTGGCCTTCCTGCCTGTTACCTCTCACTCCCACCACACCTTGTCTTTATCCAGTGTCTGCTTACTTGCCTGACAGCTGAAGACAGTGGAGTTGTGACATCTTGGTCTATACCATCCAACAGGTTGATTTAGAAACATTGTCTCTTTTAGGGAATGCTTACTGAGTGCATATTACACGCCTAATTCTGAACTTGACAGGGGGCAACACAATTTTGTAATTTCAGGCAGTGGTACAGACCCTGAAGAAAAATAACTTGGGTAAGGGAGAGAGAATGAGAAGATAATCACTTTAGGAGTGACCTAAGAAGGCTTCTCTAAGGATAGGCTATCAGAGCAAGAGTTCCATGAAGGAGTGAGCCTTGTAAAGATGTGGGAGAGGAACATTCTGAAAGGAGGAATAACAAGTGTAAAGACCCTGAAGAGAAACAGGAAGTAGACTGGTGTGGAGTACTTGTGGTGGAAAGTGATAGAAGGTGAGGTAGGGGACTTGAGCAAATGCTAGATTCTTTAGGTCTTATAGGCTACTTCAAAGACAATGGGAAACCTCTAGAAGATTTTTAGTAAGAAAATCAAGTACTGAGCTTTATATGATAATAAATAGATGACTTCTAGTTCACAGGTAGCACATACTTTAACTTATTTTCATTCCAATTCCAAAGAAAGGCAATGCCAAAGAATGTTCAAACTACCGCACAATTGCACTCATCTCACATGCTAATAAAGCAATATTCAAAATTCTCCAAGCCAGGCTTCAGCAATACATGAACCATGAACTCCCTGATGTTCAAGCTGGTTTTAGAAAAGGCAGAGGAACCAGAGATCAAATTGCCAACATCTGCTGGATCATTGAAAAAGCACGAGAGTTCCAGAAAAACATCTATTTCTGCTTTATTGACTATGCCAAAGCCTTTGACTGTGTGGATCACAACAAACTGTGGAAAATTCTGAAAGAGATGGGAATACCATACCACCTGACCTGCCTGTTGAGAAACCTGTGTGCAGGTCAGGAAGCAACATTTAGAACTGGACATGGAACAACAGACTGGTTCCAAATAGGAAAAGGAGTACATCAAGGCTATATATTGTCACCCTGCTTATTTAACGTCTATGCAGAGTACATCATGAGAAATGCTGGACTGGAAGAAACACAAGCTGGAATCAAGACTGCCGGGAGAAATATCAATAACCTCAGATATGCAGATGACACCACCCTTATGGCAGAAAATGAAGAGGAACTAAAAGCCTCCTGATGAAAGTGAAAGAGGAGAGCTAAAAGTTGGCCTAAAGCTCAACATTCAGAAAACGAAGATCATGGCATCCGGTCCCATCACTTCATGGGAAATAGATGGGGAAACAGTGGAAACAGTGTCAGACTTTATTTTGGGGGCTCCGGAATCACTGCAGATGGTGACTGCAGCCATGAAATTAAAAGACGCTTACTCCTTGGAAGAAAAGTTATGACCAACCTGGATAGCATATTCAAAAGCAGAGACATTACTTTGCTGACTAAGGTCCGTCTAATCAAGGCTATGGTTTTCCAGTGGTCATGTATGGATGGGAGAGTTGGACTGTGAAGAAGGCTGAGCTCCAAAGAATTGATGCTTTTGAACTGTCGTGTTGGAGAAGACTCTTGAGAGTCCTTGGACTGTGAGGAGATCCAACCAGTCCATTCTGAAGGAGATCAGCCCTGGGATTTCTTTGGAAGGAATGATGCTAAAGCTGAAACTCCAGTACTTTGGCCACCTCATGTGAATAATTGACTCATTGGAAAAGACTCTGATGCTGGGAAGGATTGGGGGCAGGAGGAGAAGGGGACAACAGAGGATGAGATGGCTGGATGGCATCACTGACTCGATGGACTTGAGTCTGAGTGAACTGCGGGAGTTGGTGATGGATAGGAAGGCCTGGCGTGCTGCGATTCATGGGGTCGCAGAGTCGGACACGACTGAGTGACTGAACTGAACTGAACTGAACTGAAATTCTCAAAATATTTGCAAAATTAAACAACGTTCCCCCCCAAATTATTTTTGTATTCTTAATGTGCTCAGCTAATCAGTATATTGTTGTTGAGTCACTAAGTCATGTCCAGTTCTTTTCAATGCCATGAACTACAGCACACCAAGTTTCTCTGTCCATCACTTTCTCCGTTTTCTGAAACTCATGTCCATTGAGTTAGTGATGCCATCCAACCATCTCATCCTCCGTCACCCCCTTTTCCTCTTGTCCTCAATTTTTCCCACCTTCAGATTCTTCTCCAGTGAGTCAGCTCTTCGCATCAGGTGGCCAAAGTACTGGAACTTCAGCTTCAGCATCGATTCTTTCCAATTAATATTCAGGACTGATTTCCTTTAATATTTACTGGTTTGATCTCCTTGCTGTCCAAAGGACTCTCAAAAGTGTTTTCTAGCACCACAGTTCAAAAGTGCTAATTCTTCAGTGCTCAGCATTCTTTATAGTCCAATTCTTACATCCACACATGACTACTGGAAAAACCAAAGATTTGACTATACGGACCTTTGTTGGCAAAGTGATGTCTCTGCTTTTTAAAACACTGTCTAGGTTTGACATAGTATTCTTCCAAGGAGTGAATTGAAGTGAAGTGAAAGTCTCTTAGTCGTGTCTGACTCTTTGTGACCCCATAGACTATACTATCCATGGAATTGTCTTGGCCAGAATACTGGAGTAGGTAACCTTTCCCTTCTCCAGGGGATTTTCCCAACCCAGGATTGAACTCACGTCTCCTGCATTGCAGGGGGAATCTTTACCAGCTGAGCCACAAGGGAAGCCCAAGAAGAATGGAGTGGATAGCCTATTCCTTCTCCAGTGGATCTTCCTGAGCTAAGAATGGAACTGATGTCTCCTGAATTGCAGGCTGATTCTTTACCAACTGAGCTCTCAGGGAGACCCCTTCCAAAGAGTAAGCATCTTTTATTTTGTGGCTGCAGTCACTGTCCACACGGATTTTGGAGCCCAAGAAAATGAAACCTTATATTGTTTCCACGTTTTCCCCATCTATTTGCTATGAAGTGATGGGACCAGATGTCATGATCTTAGTTTTTTTAAATATTGAGTTTTTTTTTTAATTTTTTTATTTTAAATTTATTTATTTTTTTAATTACAATACTATATTTGTTTTGCCATACATTGACACAAATCAGCCATAGGTGAAATTTTCTCTTCCCTCTTTCACCTTCATCAAGAGGCTCTTTAGTTCCTGTTCACTTTCTGCCATTAAAGTGTTATCATCTGCATGTCTGAAGTTGATGATATTTCTCCCAGCATCTTGATTCCAGCTTGTGATTCATCTAGCCCAGCATTTCACATGATGTACTCTGCATATAAGTTAAATAAGCAGGATGACAGTATATAGCTTTGATGTATGCCTTTCCCAATTTGGAACCAGCCTATTGTTATATGCCCAGTTCTAACTGTGCTTCTTGACACTCATACAGGTTTCTCAGGAGGCAGGTAAGGTAGTCTGGTATTCCGATCTCTTTCAGAATGTTCCACAGTTTGTTGTGATCCACATAGGAAAAGGCTTTAGCGTAGTCAATGAAGCACATGTTTACTTTTGGAATTCCCTTTCTTTTCTATGATCCAGTGTATGTTGGCAATCTGATCTGTGGCTCCTCTGCCTTTTCTAAATCCAGCTTGGACATCTGAAAGTTCTTGGTTCATGTATTACGGAAGCCTGGCTTGAAGGATTTTGAGCAAAATCTTCTTGGCATGTGAAATGAGTGTAATTGTATGGTAATTTGAACATTCTTTGGCTTTCTTTTCTTTGGGATTGGAATGAAAACTGATCTTTTCCAGCCCTGTGGCCACTGCTGAGTTTTCCAAATATGTTGGCATAATGAATGCAGCACTTTAATAGAATCATCTTTTAAGATTTGAAATAGCCCAACTGGAAATACATCATCTCCACTGTTTTGTTCATAGTAATGCTTCCTAAGACCCACTTGACTTAATATTCCAGGATGTCTGGATCTAGGTGAATGACCACATCATGTGGTTACCTGGGTAATTAAGAGTTTTTTTGTACAGTTCTTCTGTGTATTCTTGCCACCTTTCTTAATCTCTTCTGCTTTTTAGGTCCTTGCTGTTTTTGTACTTTATTGTGCCTATCTTTGTATGAAATATTCCCTTGGTAACTCCAATTTTCTTAAAGAGATCTCTAGTCTCTCCTTTTCTATTGTTTTCCTCTATTTCTTTGCATTGATCACTTAAGAAGGCTTTCTTATCTGCCCTTGCTCTTCTCTGGAACTCTGCATTCAGTTGGGTATATCTTTCCCTTTCTCCTTTGCCTTTGCTTTTCTTTGCTCAGCTATTTGTATGGCCTCCTCAGACAGCCATTTTGCTTTTTTGCATTTCTTTTTCTTGGGGATGGTTTTAGCCATCATCTCTTGTACAATATTACAAACCTCAGTATGTTAGAAAATGTTTATTGAGCACCAACTATGTGTGAGGTCCTATGCTGAGTTCTGTTTACAGTGTGAAGATTACTTAATACATGCTCACTGGCTCAGAAACCTTAGACTCTATTTTGTAACGTATATTCACTAGTCACTGAGCATTTTCTATGCCTCAAAAATGCATTCTTTATGTTTTTCTTCCTATCATTACTAAGAAACAAACTTCAGAACCTTAAATTTGTCAATAATCAATGTGTGTGTTGATTACCCTGACACAGAACTCCTGTGTCACTCCTTTAATTCTTGTATTAATTGCATCACCTCAGAGAAAAGCATATTTCACTATGGATGTTCACAGATCCAGAAGAAAGGGCAAAAGACCTATGAAATGGATTTGAAGGAAACAAATCTTTTAATCACTGTTAGCACCTCTTCATCCTGTTGAAAGCCAATGTCATTTTTGACACTTGGGAAATGATTGGTGTGGAATATATGATAAGTCATTTTGTATCCTACTACATTTACCACATGAAAGATAGTGTTTGCTATTTCACTTCTGAGGATCACTTCATAATTGTTGAATCATACCAAATTAGCCACTGAGCTCCTGTTATCCTATTTTCTGGAATATTACAGTGTGACTGACAGGGTCTATAGGACAGTCATCAAGGACAGCCTAGTCTTTATATATGACAGAGACAAGCATGGGGACAGAGAGAGTCCTGAACAAAGTTGAAGGAAGAGTCATCTCTCACCCACCCCTCACTTATGCAGTGCTCATGTACAACCATCAGGAATTCCCTGGACACCCCACAAAGCACCCACCTCTGAGATCCATCTATTAGAATTGCTCTGACCTCTGTCCCCTCTCTTTAGAGTCCTCTGTCTGATAGTGTTCCAAGTCTATGATATTTCCATCTCAATAACATAATTGCTCTTTTAAAGGGGTGGTAAAATCTTACCCAAAGGAGAATTTGAATGAAAATTCTAGGTACATTAGTAGGCAACATAGGAGAGATATAGAAAAGAGCCTTTTGTCTCCCTTGAAATGTCACCACTTGCTGTCTAATATGAGGCTTCCCAGGTGGCACTAGTGATAAAGAACCTCCTGCCAATGCAGAAGATGTAAGAGACACACACTGAGTCCCTGGATTGGGAAGATTCCCCTGGAGAAGGCAACCCACTCCAGTATTCTTCACCTGGGAAATGCCATGGACAGATGAGCCTTGTGGGCTACAGTCCATGGTATTTCAGAGAGTCAGACACGACTGAGCAACACACACAGACACACACACACACATGCAGGTGTGCACTCGCACACATGCACACATGAGGCAGACCAGATACGTGTGATTTTTGGATACATATTACTGCCTAAAACTCTAGCTAGATGTGGTAAGTGCTAGGCCAGGTGTTCAATAGTTAATGCTCATTTTAGCCATACTATAGTACAATAGGATCTAAGTAGGAAAATGAAATTATCTGTGTATAATCCTGCTGCTGCTAAGTCGCTTCAGTCGTGTCCAACTCTGTGTGACCCCATAGACGGCAGCCCACCAGGCTCCCCCGTCCATGGGATTCTCCAGGCAAGAACACTGGAGTGGGTTGCCATTTCCTTCTCCAATGCACGAAAGTGAAAATTGAAAGTGAAGTCGCTCAGTCGTGTCGGACTCTTTGCGACCCCATGGACTGCAGCCCACCAGGCTCCTCCATCCATGGGATTTTCTAGGCAAGAGTTCTGGAGTGGGGTGCCATTGCCTTCTCCTGTGTATAATCCTAGCACATGTAAAGCCAAAGCTGACAGGCATGTGATGTGATTTGGTGGAAAGAACTTTGGAGTCTGAAGACCTAGGTGTGTGCTCCATCTCTACTGCTAACAGGAGAGGTGTGGGGCAGGCCCCTCAGCCTCTGAAACTCGTACATCATCTATAAAAATCCCACAGACTTAAATACAGAATATATGTTAAAAACACTTTGTAAACTGTAAAGCACAAGGCAAATGATGCTATTTTCATTTAAGCAAAAATAGGATAAGGGCATATGAGATTTCAAGATCTTCTTTTAGGGATTTAAAAAAAATTTCTCTACCTTTCTTCACAATCTGTTTTCATTATGTCTTGATTATTTGAGGATGTGCTCAGGAAACCCTTCTGAGCAAATGTATGAGGTTTATCTCAGTGCCTCATCCTTTCACTCTATTTCTTGTCCCCCCCCGCCCCCAGGCTTTCTTTTTCATACAGGAAGTTGGCTTTGGGTGTGCCTTTTGTATATCTTGCCAAATTAATGGTCACAGTTCCATCATTTTGTTTCTTCCTTTTCAAAAGTTAAACAGAGAATTAGAGTTAGGTTTTTTTTTTCCTTTATTTTGTAAATATGAGTTTATCTAATTATACTTTTAAAAATAAAGTATATATCATCTAAATGTTATAAATGTATAATAGAATAAATGCAGGGCTTTTTTTTTTTTTTTTTGGATTGTTTTCTGGGGAACACAATAGATAAAAAGCCCTGTTTGAAGTACAAATACAGATGAACAGCATCCTGATCTAATCCTGTAAGGGAAATAAAAGCTATTCACTCATTATTAAACTTTGCGCTTTTACACTATGCCCAGCAGGATACAGAGTATTTGGGATATGTAGAGACTCTCCTTGGAGAAGGAAATGGCAACCCAATACAGTGTTCTTGCCTGGAGAATCCCAGGGATGGCGGAGCCCAATGGGCTGCCGTCTGTGGGGTCGGACAGAGTCGGACACGACTGAAACAACTTAGCAGCAGCAGCAGCAGAGACTCTCCTAATGAGATTGCTAAAACTGTACCCCTTTGTTTACACTCCAGAAAACATCACCATCATCTTCTTTTTCCTGTCATTTATTGAGCAATTACTCTGTGCCAGACTATGTTCTAAGTGCTTTGAATGCTTATCTCATCTGAATTGGGTATTAGTATGTCCCTTTACAGTTCAGAGTCTCTTAGACTGCTAAATTACATGCTGTTGTTGTTTAGTCACTAAGTCACGTCCAATTCTTTGAGATGCTATGAGCTGCAGCACGCCAGGCTCCTTTGTCCTCCACTATTGACCTTTGGCACCACAGTTACTTCTCAAAGGTCAGTTACATAGTCACATACACAACCTGGAGTCCCCATCTAGATCTGATTCACGCCTAATTGTCTTGCTACTTTTTTGTCACCATGTCCCACATTATTTAAAAGGTACTTTTACATTTAGTACCAAAATTACCGATGAGAAACAAGTTTTACACAATGCACAGTTATACATTCACTTGGATCAGCATTAGAAAAATATTGAAACCATATTGCATTAAATGTTTTATTAAAATTAATTTCACTTATTACTTTTTTGCATGTAAATAATTTTAAAAATTTAAATTATATGTGTGTTTCATCTGTGGCTTGCATTATGTTTCTGGTACAGAAATGCCTGACCTAAAAACAGTAGAAATCCAATATGTCCTATGGGGCATATTTCTTCTGATAGACTTCATTAACAATGATCAAAGTCAACTCTAGGATCTGGTCTTCACTCACACTATAGCCCATAGCTTCAGACTGTAATAGGAACTGTAAAAAATAAAACCCTGATGATCCTACAGATAAGAGAGCAAAGGGTCACCAGTGTGGTGAGTGATTTATTGATGGTACAGATTAATCCTTCTTGGCACTTCAGGGCTCATAAAAAACAACTGGCTCATAGCCCCATTTTTGAGAAGTTAAATGATAATTTTTAAAAATTATACACATGAATGAATATATTTATTCATTTGCATATAGGTAAACCAATATAATTTTACATGCATATTTTACAGTCACTTACCATATGTGATGTAATGATGTCTATAAGTATAAAAATTCAAATTCAGCTATAATACAGAACATACAGACTCTTCAATGAAACATAATCATATTTTTGCATATTTTTTCTATATGCCACTTGGCACAAGATATGATTTGTAAGAACTACTTAACATAATCCCTCAGGATCTGAATTCATAAGAATTTAAAGCCTGTTTTAAAGGTCTAAAACTACACTGAGTTTGTTTTGCTTGGGGAGGGCAGATTTTAAGCATGCCAGTGTTATGCTCAAGCATTATTTTATTTTACATTCTTCCAAAGCTATATTAAACAGTATGAAATTATCTTCTCTTGTTTCTCCTGCAGCAATAAACAATTCAACAGAAACTCAATTTTCTTTCAAATCATAAATGTACTATATTCCCCACTGTGTCAAAGTACCTTCTCTACTTTGCCTCTCCAGTAAGCTGATGACAGATAAAGATTCTGCTACCCATGTCTGTTCCATGTAACAATAGCAGTTGACATAGATCTGTAACAACTCACCTGGGTAGCTCTGTTCGTGTGGGGGAAATAAAAACATAGCAGTGCATTAAGTAATATTTTTGAATGGTATTGTAACCATGTCCACTCAGATGGTAATTTAATCTTCACAATTTTAGACCTCCCACACAACAAATTGTTCCCTTTCAGTGGCACAGTAGGGAGAAAAGTGCAGGATACCAGCTGGCAGTGGCTGCTATGGAATGCTACCTACAAATATAGATCGGAAGTTGTGGGTCATCACTCACATCTCAGAATAACTTTTTTAGGATGGCTACTGAGCAGATGTAAGGGCACTTTTAATTAAATATAGACCCCAAAATCTGTCTCAGAGTCAAAGTTTGTTGTGACACATCCTCTCTAGAGACCTGGAAATTCATGGTTAAAATTAACTTTAGAACAAAAGGGTTTAAAGTCAAGGATGAGGCTCCAAAGGGCCACAAAAATGCCAAACTGATGGGGTTATAAATCTATCTATATACAGAAGATCCTGTAAGGATGTGTGTGTGTGTGTGTGTGTGTATGTGTGTTATATCTAAAAACACTCAAAAGGATATACTCTGACTTCAACTCTTTTCCAAGTTATTCACATATAAGCTACTGGGCTAATATGAAGTCTTCCACACTTCATTTCTAGATTGAAATGATGCAGAATTAATTCATTTTGTCTCTTGGGATTTAAGATTTTTTTCTGGGAATTTAAGAGAAATTATATGGAATCATTTTGAAATATGTTTTAAAATGTTTTCAGTTCATTTTGTCCACAAAAGTTGTACACCATTAAGTTTTTAGTCACATAGAATTCTACTTTAGCAATCTAAAAGTCTAAATTTCTCTATCAGAGTTACTGTACAACATCATCTTGATTAAATATTTATAAATTTCTTAGAATGTATATTGTTTGCTTGATCTATTGAATAAGCATATGTTCATTAGTCTTCTTTTACGAAGGAATTCTAAGCAGAAACAGTGTCTTTTATCTGTTTCTGTGTTTCTAGCACACTATGGGTGCCTAATAAATGTTTAATGACAATAAGCCATATGATAAATCACTACTGTCCTACAGATATAATTGGAAAAGGTCTGCATCCTGAATGTGGACTTGGGCATTCTAAACTCGTGCCTGCCAAAAACAGTAAGTGTAGATCTTAATACTTGCCCAGAATTGATTTTTTTTTCCATACAAGACCCTAAATAATGAAGGTAAGAAGTAGAAACATGCAGATTTGAAACTCTTTGAAGAAGCACACTGAATTTTCTGAATATTGGACACCAGCATGCCTAGTTCATATCAGATACTCAGTAAATAATTGTTTAGTGAATGATTATCCATAGGGCCTAACTAACTTCATTTGCAACAGTGATTAAATTTATCCTCAGAAAGCATTTCCCTGGGTAATTCTTAAACTCTAGAATATTCCTGTTGCATCACAATCAAGCCTGGAATGGCAATGGTATTACCATAGAATTTTTCTCATTTTCAAAACAGACAATTCTGCCACAAAATAAAAATATACATTATCAATATATGAGCCATCTCCCCTAGTCTTGAGGCTTGTGGAGTTAACCTCTGAGTGAAGTGAAAGTTGTTCAGTCGTGTCCTGCTCTTTGTGACTCCATGGACTGTAGCCCACCAGGCTCCTCTATCTGTGGGATTTCCCAGACAAGAATACTAGTATGGGTTGCTATTCCCTTCTAGAGGGGATCTTCCCAACCCAGGGATCGAACTCAGGTCTCCCACATTGCAGGCAGATTCTTTTCTGTCTGAGCCACCAGGGAAACCTATAAGATCTTAAAAAAACAAAAAGCTAAAACATCCACCCAGCATAGAGTAAGAAACCCTTATCTCCATATCCCCATTATTTACAGGGTTCTTAGAGGGTTTATCTATCTGCTTATTACATTTTTGTTCCATATTCCTACTTCTACCATCTTCATCCTGTCTCTACCCTGCTTCCTCCCATTCCTTCCTTCATTCTTTACCACATGAATGTACAGTGTATTCAAAAGGATGAATGTAATCTCAAATGTGCAAAATACATTTCTTTATTTCCTTTGCAAAGAAAAAAAAACAACTGTTGGTAGAGTTCTTTAGTGCATTTAGTACTTCTTTATCTCATTTCACCTTCCTTCATAACAATCCTGTGTGGTAAATACTGGTTTTTATCCCCATTTTAAAGATAGGGAAATTGGGGCTGAGTAAAGTTAGGTAACTTACCTAAACTTTTGAAGCCAAATAAATAAAATGTTCTGAGTTGAAGTTAAGGCTCCTATTCTACCGCTACACTTGACTTCTAAGTCTACGATAATTCACTGCCTGCTCTTTAGCAGCATCATAAGTGATTTACACAGTGAGCACTACCTGTTGTACATAGCAGCATTCTTCTAGGTCCTTCAAAGTTCAGGTCAGTTCTGTCTCTCAGTCCTGTCTGACTCTTTCTGACTCCATGGACTGCAGCAGGCCAGGCTTCCCTGTCCATCACCAACTCTCGGAGCTTGTTCAAACCCATGACCATCGAGTCAGTGATACAATCCAACTGTCTCATCCTCTGTCGTCCCCTTCTCCTCCTGCCTTCAGTCTTTCACGGCATCAGGGTCTTTTCCGGTGAGCTAGTTCTTTGCATCAGGTGGCCAAAGTGTTGAAGTTTCAGCTTCAGCATCTATGCTTCCAATGAGTATTCAGGACTGATTTTCTTTAGGATTGACTGGTTTGATCTTGCAATCCACAGAACTCTTCTTCAATGGTCCTTCACAGGTATTATTTTATATGATGTTAACCTGTCATTCCAGCTTTCTTTTGTTTGGTGTGATCTAATATGTTTTTCCATTCTTTTACAGATAGCATATAGTTGCCCTTGCTTTTTCATCTGTATTTTATTTGGGTGTTAGTTTTAGATTTAACATGATTCCTGAGGTTACTGATATTTCTCTTGCAATCTTTATTCCAGCTTGTGCCTCATCCAGCCCAGTATTTCACATGATGTATTCTGCATATAAGTTAAGTAAGCAAGGTGTCCGACTTCCCTGGTGGGAACAATAGACTGGCTCAAAACTGGGAAAGGAGTATGTCAAGGCTGTATATTGCCACCCTGCTTACTTAACTTATATGCAGAATACATCATGTGAAATACTGGGCTGGATGAGGCAGTGCCAAGTGGTTTACAGTCTTGGATCTCAAAGATGCATTTTTTTGCATACCACTGGCTAAAGAGTCCCAATATGTTTTTGCCTTTGAGTGGGAGGCCCCAGGAGAAAAACATCAACAGAAGACTTAGACAGTATTACCTCAGGGGTTCAGAGATAGCCCCCACCTGTTTGGACAGGCCCTTAGCTTGGATCGCCTAGATCTGGACCTGGGGCCTAATGGGAAAATATTACAGTATGTAGATGACCTACCACCCACTCCAGTACTCTTGCCTGGAAAATCCCATGGACGGAGGAGCCTGGTGGGCTGCAGTCCATGGGGTCGCTAAGAGTTGGACACAACTGAGCAACGTCACTTTCACTTTCATGCACTGGAGAAGGAAATGGCAACCCATTCCAGTGTTCTTGCCTAGAGAATCCCAGGGATGGGGGATCCTGGTGGGCTGCCATCTATGGGGTCACACGAAGTCGGACACGACTGAAGTGACTTAGCAGCAGCAGCAGCAGCTTTGTTCCCTGTCCAGTTCTAACTGTTGCTTCTTGAGCAGCACACAGGTTTCTCGAGAGGAAGATATGGTGATCTGGTATTACCATCTCTTTAAGAATTTCCCACAATTTGTTGTGATCTACACAGTCAAAGGCTTTAGTGTAGTCAGTGAAGCAAAAGTAGATGTTTTTCTGGAATTCCCTTGTTTTATCTATGAACCAATGTATGTTGACAGTTTGATCTCTGGTTCCTGTGCCTTTTCTAAATCCAGCTTGTACATCTGGAAGTTCTCAGTTCACATATTTTTGAAGCCTAGCTTGAAGGATTTTGAACATTTCTTTGCTATCATGTAAAACGAGTACAATTGTGCAGAGTTTGAATATTATTTGGAATTGCCCTTCTTTGGCATTGGAAGGAAAACTGACCTTTTCATGTTCTGTGGCCACTGATGGGTTTTCAAAATTAGCTGACAAATTTATTGCAGCACTTTCACAGCATCATCTTTTAGGATTTGAAATAGCTCAGCTGAAATTTCATCACCTGTACTAGCTTTGTTTGTAGTAATGCTTCCTAAAGCCCACTTGACTTCACACTCCAGGATGTCTGGCTCTAGGTGACTGATCACACCATCATGGTTATCCAGGTCATTAAGATGTTTTTGTATAGTTCTTCTGTGTATTCTTGCCGCCTCTTCCTCATATCTCCTGTTTCTGTTAGGTCCATATTGTTTCTATACTTTATTGGGCCTATCTTATGGCAGAAAGTGAAGAGGAATTAAAGAGCCTGTTGGTAAAAGAGGAGAGTGAAAAAGCTGACTTAAAACTCAACATTCAAAAAATGAACATTATGGCATCCGGTCCCATCATTTCATGCCAAGTAGATGGGGAAACAATGGAAACAGTGACAGACTTTATTTTCTTGGGCTTAAAGTAACTGTGGATGGTGACTGCAGCCATGAAATTAAAAGGCGCTTGCTCCTTGGAAAAAAAGCTAGAACAAACCTAGACGATGTATTAAAAGCAGAAGCATTACTTTGCCTACAAAGGTCTGAATAGTCAAAGTTATGGTTTTTCTGGTAGTCATGTATGGATGTAAGAGCTGGACAATATAAAAGGCTGAGCACTGAAGAACTGATGCCTTCGAACTGTGTGGTGCTAGAAAAGATTCTTGAGCATCCCTCGGACAGCAAGGAGATCAAGCCAGTCAATCCTAAAGGAAATCAACCCTGAATATTCACTGAAAGGACTGATGCTGAAGTTCCAAATCTTTGGCTACCTGATGTCAAGAGCCAACTTATTACTCATTAGAAAAGATTCTGATGCTGGGAAAAATAGAAGGCAGAAGAAGGGGACCACAAAGAATGAGATGATTGGATGGCATCACCAACTCAAAGGAAATGAGTTTGAGCAAACTCCAGGAGATGGTGAAGGACAGGGAAGCCTGGCGTGCAACAGTCCATGGGGTCACAAAGAGTTGGACACACTGAGCAACTGAACAATCATTACTGATATGGTTAGATTTAAGTCTAACATCTTGCTATTTATTTTCTGTTTGTCCCATTCTTCTGGTTCCTTTCTTCTCTTGTTCTGCCTTTGTTTGGATTAATTTAATTTTTAATGGGGACTTCCTGGGTGGCTCAGGCATAAAGAATATGCTCACAATGTAGGAGAGACAAGAGACTCAGCTTTGATCTCTGGGTCAGGAAGATCCCCTGGAGAAGCACATGGCAACCCACTCCAGTATTCTTGCCTGGAGAATCCCATGGACAGAGGAGCCTGGTGTACTTCACGGTCCATGGGGTCACAAAGAGTTGGATATGACTGAAGCAACTGAGCACAATTTTCAATGATTCCTTTATATCTCCTTTGTTCATTTATTAACTGTATATCTTTGTTTTGTTTTAAAATTACTTTAGGGTTTATAGGGCTTCCCTGGTGGCTCAGATGGTAGAAGATCTGCCTGCAATGAAGGAGATCTGGATTCGATCCCTAGGTTGGGATGGTCCTCTGGAGATGGGAATGGTTACCCATTTCAGTACTTTTGCCTGGAAAATTCCATGGACAGAGGAGCATGGGGTGGCAGAGTCAGGCACACAACTGAGTGACTAACATTTTCACTTCACTCCTTTAGGGTTTATATTATGTAACTGTAAGTCATTACAGTCTAACTTTAAGTGATATTATACCACTTCAAATATAGCAAAAGGAGTATAATATACTTTAGTTTCTTCCCTCCTAGTCTTTAATGCTTTTGTTTTTATACATTTTTCTTGTATGTATCTTATAAGCCTCACAATATATTATTATTTATGTATTAACAATTATCTCTTAAATAATCACAAGAAAAAATCTTATATATTTACTTGCATAGCTATTATTTCCAGTTATCTTCATTGCTTTGTGTATAAATCTAGATTTCCATCTGTCATTTTTCTTCCACTGGAGTTCTTTGAACATTTCTTATAGTTTGGGTCTCCTGGTAATGAATCTTTCAGCTTTTTAGGCTGGAAAATGACATTATTTTTCTTAATTTTTGAAAGATATTTTGCTGAGTGTGAAGCTGTAAATTGACAGGAGTTTTTTTCTTTCCTCATTCATTATTTTAAAGATTTTGCTCCACTGTCTTACTTGTATTGTTTCCAAAGAGAAATCAGTATGTAATATGTCTTTTATTATTGCTTCTAAGAGAGTCTGGCTATATGCATTTGGCTATGATATGCCTTGGGGTAGGTTTCTTTTTATTTCTTAGAGTTCATTGCACTTCTTGAATTTTTTAAAAATTAGAAAATTTTGGGAGATTATTTCTTCAAATATTTATTCTGTCCACCCTTTTTTCTTTAGGAATTCTAAGTATACATGTTGAGTCTTCCCTGGTGGCTCAGATGGTAAAGCGTCTGCCTGCAATGTGGGAGACCTGGGTTCGATCCCTGGGTTGGGAAGATCTCCTGGAGAAGGAAACGGCAATCCACTCCAGTACTCTTGCCTGGAAAATCCCACAGATGGAGGAGCCTGGTAGGCTACAGTCCATGGGGTCGCAAAGAGTTGGACACAACTGAGCAACTTCACTTTCACTTGGTCACTTGACATTGTCATGTAATTCACTGATGCTCCTTTCATTTTTAGTTTTTTTTTTTTTTTTTTCTGTGCATATGTTTTGTTTTAAACTGTGTCTTTGGCAGTGTCTTTAAATTTATTATCGTTTCTTCTGTGTTCTCTAACCTGCTTCTAATCCCAATTGAATGTATTTTTTCATTGCAGAAATTGTATTTCTTTGTCTCAAGAATTTTGATTTGAATCTTTTTTGTAACTTCCATTCCTCTAGTTAACTTTTAAGCACTTGGAATTCAATTATAATAACCGTACATAACTATTCAATGTCCAGTCTGCCAGTCTGTCAGTTCTGAGTTGGTTTCTATTAATTATTTGCATCATTTTCCTGCTTCTTTGCACAACTGGTAATCATTGATTGTATGGTTGATATTGTAAATTATACCTTATTCACTACTGGGCATTTTTGTATTCCTATGAATATTCTTGAGGTTTTTCTGGAATTTGATTAAGTTATTTGGAAACATGTTGATCCTTTGGTGTCTTACTTTTGTGACTTATTAGACTTGTCTGAAGCAGTCCTTAGTCTAAGGCTCAATATTACACATTACTGAAGCAAGACTTTCCTATTTTATCCAGTGCCTCATGAATTAAGAGTTTTTCTCATCCAGCTTGTGTGAACAGAAACTATTTATCGTCCCGTGTGAGTTGCAGGCACTCTTCTCCAATCCTTTAGAAAGGTCTTCTCCCTGTTCTCCTGTAGTTTCCTCATCGGCACACGCAGATAAACACTGTGCCGAGTAGCTGAGGGGTTTGCGTGCAGAGCCAGCGTTCTTTGTGCTGTTCTCTCCCCTCTCGGACTTTATCTTGACTCTAGTCATCATAGTCTCCTGAACTCTTACCTCCTTCTCCTTTGATCAGAAAGTCCACTGGCCTCACTCTGGGTTCCCCTTTCTATACTGTGGCCACAAAACTCTCTCAAAACAGCAAGCCAAGGCAGTGTTTGGACTCAGTTTAATTATTATTTTTCCCTTCTCTTCGAAGTCTCTGTCCTTCCTTTCCTGGTGCCTGGTGTATTGAAACATTTCATGTATGTCATCTTTGTGGGGATTATTTTAGGGGGATGAGGAAGCATTGACCTTGTCACTCCCTTTTGGATGGAAGTGGAAGTCCTTCTGGAGTCTGTGTTTTTAGTATGCTTTTCAGTGATTTCTGGAATGGTCTAAAGGGTACAGTTGATCAGGCCTTTGTATATAGTAGTTTGGCCAAAATGCCCCAGTCGGATATTAGAGAATTTTAAAATTACTATTATATTTTAAGCCAAATGTGTTGACATATTTTTATTTTGAGCCACAAAGGGATCATTCCCCACAACTAAACCCATTTTAGTGCTTCTACCATCAGATTGACCATCTGACTGGTAACTGATAATAGGCAGGATCTTTAGCTATGCCAATTCACTGTTTTAGATGTCAGACAAGCTCAAATCTCAGTCTTTTGGGTAATCATTCTCTTTTTCTTTCAACTGCGTTTCATGCTCCATAAGGTCATGTATCCAAACCCCTTCTTCCTTCCTGTTCACGCTGCCTCCTTTTAAAGGGTGGAAAGCAGAGAGTAGGTGTCTAGTCAGGACATTCTGCCATTATTCAGTTGCTCCTAGCTCATCTCTGCCTAGACAATAATAATAGCAGTGACAGTTATGTTTAAAATGTATTGGGTATTTATGTTGTGTAGGAACTCTTCTAAACACTTTTATTAACTCATTTAATCATCACAACATCCTTATAATAATATTGCTGTTACTAGCCCTAATTTATAAGCCAGAAAGCTGAGCCACTGAGAAGATAAAGTTTTCCAAGGTCTCGTAGCTAGTTGAAAGAGGAAAAGAGCAGATTACAACCAGGAAACCCTACCCAAGAGCCCAAAATCTTACCCACTCTGCGGTGTTGCCTACCTTCTGCCGAGATTCCCTTAATTTTGGAGTTTACATCTGCCCTATATTCTGTTTTCTTTTTTCCTGAGTTTCTGGCATACTTTGCTCCAACTCTCAACTTGTATGATATGGAGATTTCTAGCTAGTTGTTAACGTATTGCCTAGAGTGAACTTTACTGGATAAACCTCTAGTCTTGCTATTTCCCAGTCACCAGTGTATACCTAAGTGCCTACTCTTTGTATTCTTTTCCTGCTCTTCATATTCCCAGTTCACTCAGAACTATGTGAGTGATACCTCTTCTTAAATTATCACAGCCTTTGCCCACATATTCACTGGTTCCACAGCAGAGCCCCATTTAGAAATAACAGCGAGTCAGGAGGATCAAGGAGATGCTGCTTTGCTAGGGGAGACCAAAGTGCCCTGAGCCTTAATTATGTGGCTCTAGGACTCCTCCGGCCTCGCTTGCTGCTTAAAGGGGCTGATCAGATTCCTTGCCACAGACCTGTTTTCGCCAATCCTAGACACCTACTTCCTTAAAACAAGATTGTTAAATTTAACAACACTTTATGGAAGGTTTGAGGAGCACTGAAGTACCATGTCAAGAGTGAAATTCTTACCACGTTCAGTTTTGAATGGCTCCCAACTCCCAGAAGGTGTCACACAGTGGTGATGTGATGGCTGGGCCAAGGAGGAACAAATTCATGATCTCTAGCTGGAATCCCCAGCCACCTCCATGCCTCAGTCCAGGTTCCCCACTTTCTGGCTCCAGAGAGGGAAGAAAGACCTCCTTTTTCCTTTCAAAGGCCATGTAATTTTTTGCGCAAGAAGATTGTCTGAGAATATTCTGTTCCTTCAAGAAAAATCCCCAACCCTGTCAAGAGAAGTATTGAAAAGTGAAAGGAGACCCATGTGAAAACAACTGTGCTGTTAATAATGCATTTCTTCAAGTCTGTCTGATCCTCCCCAACATCATCTTTGAGGCATTAATATCCAGTCAATGTTGTGAGTATCAATGTCAGTCTGGTTCCTCTTCATAGTGAGTGTTTTCTCCAAAAGGATAATAAGACATCAGAAAACCACATTCCTCCTTGTTTTGTAAACTCCCCTAATACCCTATGAGCAGATGCTTGGGCACAAAGATGCATGCATCTCCCAAGGGGCAAGTGCATTTTTTGGACAGCGTTAATTGTGAATTAGTGGTGAGTCTCCTCAGAGACTTGGAGCTGCAAATGACACACCACATTTACTTCACTAACCAGAAAGCTTATTATCTCAAGCTGAAGCATCTGCATTTGAGTTATTTCACAGGATAAAGACTTTGTAAAGAAGAGTGGGTGGGTATTTGCATTCCATTGTATGAATGAAAAGCTCATCCAAGAGTGCTTCCCAGAACCAAGGAAGATTTTGCCAGATATAATCCACTGCAGATGTTTCTGGCAGAGCCCCCAAGTGACAGTTTTGCAACTTCAGTAAAGATTAAAATGCATTCTCTACTGAATACATAGTATTTATATTTAATATAAAGGCTTCTTTAAAAAAATAAATGAAAAAATGGAATTATTCTGAATGCTTCTGTGAAAACTGAAGCTCAGAGAAGTTAAAAAACATCCGTAAGTCATACAGCTTCTTAAATGGTGGCCAATAAGTGGTGGTTTTTAGGGGCATCTCTCATAGCTCAGTTGGTAAAGAATCCACTTGCAATGCAGGAGACTCCAGTTCCATTCCTGGGACGGGAAGATCCACTGGAGAAGGGATAGGCTACCCACTCCATTCTTCTTGGGCTTCCCCTTGTGGCTCAGCTGGTAAAGAATCCCCCTGCAATGTGGGAGACCTGGGTTTGATCCCTGGGTTGGGAAGATCCCCTGGAGAAGGGAAAGGCTACCCACTCCAGCATTCTAGCCTGGAGAATTCCATGGACTGTATAGCCCACGGAGTCACAAAGAGCTGGACAAGACTGAGCAACGTTCACTTTCACTTTCACTCCCCAGGCGAAATAGTGCCAGGTTCACAGAGAGCGGCTGTGTCAGCAGCAGAAGCATGCCCCCTCTCCTAGTGTCAGCACTTTGTTTGTGACCTTTAAGGATATTTCTGATGAGGTGAAATACTGAGGGCGGGCATAACTATGGGAGAACAAGAAAGGTCCATCTAGTCAAAGCTATGGTTTTTCCAGTAGTCATGTGTGGATGTGAGAACTGGACTATAAAGAATGCTGAGCACTGAAGAATTGACACTTTTGAACTGTGGTGTTGGAGAAGACACTTGAGAGTCCCTTGGACTGCAAGGAGATCAAACCAGTCCATCCTGAAGGAAATCAGTCCTCAATATTCATTGGAAAGACCGATGCTGAAGCTGAAACTCCAATACTTTGGCCACATGATGCAAAGAACTGACTCAGTGGAAAATGCCCTGATGCTGGGAAAGATTGAAGGTAGGAGGAGAAGGGGACAATAGAGGATGAGATGATTGGATGGCATTGCTGACTCAATGGACATGAGTTTGAGTAGTTGGTGCTGGACAGGGAGGCCTGGCATGCTGTAGTCCAGGGGATCGCAAAGAGTCAGACATGACTGAGTGACTGAACTGAAGTGAACTGAACTGAACTATGAGAGAAGATAAATCCGCAGACATAGCCAAGTGGTTGCTTTAGGAGAAAGAGCCCTTCCTAAAGAACCAGTGTGTTGGAAGTGATCAAGGTGAAAAAAATCAGAGTCCAATACCAAGTCTTCGCTTCCCAGATGAGGCTAGTGGTAAACAACAGGCCTGCCAGTGAGTTCTTTGAGCTATTAATAATGAGTTCGATCCTTGGGTTGGGAAGATCCCCTAGAGGAGGGCCCTTCTACCTACTCCAACATTCTTGCCTGGAGAATCCCATGGACAGAGGAGCCTGGTGGTGTACAGTCCATGCGGTCGCAAAGAGTCAGACATGACTGAAGGTAACTTAGCACTCACACACAGGAGCACCAAGTCTAATCACCAACAAATACAGAAACTAGGATGGATCCACAACAATCCTACTGAAAAGTGAAGATTAGAATTTGAGGTACATAGAGCAGAGTAACAGCCTTGGAAGAAAGAGCCACAGCCTCAGAAATTGAGAATAAGGTTGTTAAAGGAAGGCACCAATGAAGAGAGCAGAACTGGGTGCCCTGCCAATGTCAGGATCACAAGTAGAATGCAGGGGAAGGAGACAAGCCCAAGGCTCACAGATCAGAACAGGCTAGAGACAGAGAGGCTGTTCTGGCACCACTGAGAGTATCTTGACAGTCTTAAATCCCTAGAGCCACCGCAGAAGCACCTGTACCACCTGGCGCTGTCTGGCGGGTTGTGGGGTCAGCCTGCTTGCTTCCCAGTAGGGTCCTGACACCAATCAATGGTGACCGCATGGCCCCACACAGACACCTCCATCGAGCAGAGGGCATGCTGTCGGGCAGATTCACTGTCAGCTTCCTAGCTTACTCTTTGTCATAAAGCTCTTGTGTTTACCAGTGCATTAAATATAACCCTGCAATAGAAAACCCTCATTTTCATGCTTGAAATATATTATCTAATGGCATATCTATTTGACTTTTACTACATGCCTTTCATTCCTCTAAGTGAGGTAATTGACCTTTACTTTGCTACCCTGTGGATTGAAAGGCTGCACCACACTCTGCATTTGATATTTCCAGTCCTGCAGGAGAGGCAATTTTGATATGCTTTTGTTGCAGTCCTGCACTTCGGGCGGACTCTCAAATGAAGGGAAACCTCAAGACCCAAGACTGCTTTCTGGCAGTTATTGTCACCATCATGTGGCTTTTATTAGAAAAAGCACAGGTCACTTCATTTCTAAGACCATTTCTATGGAGTCTAAGAAGCGTGGGCCTATAAGGCTTCCAGAACCTTCCACGTCAGTTTCAGATGACATATCCTCATTGTCTGCCTTCAGTGATGTTCTTTAGGGATACGCAGCATTTTTCAGGTTTGGTTCAAGCACCTTAAAGTTTAAAATTGGATCCAAACTGTGTAATTTGTAAGAGAGAGAAAAAAAAAAAAACAAAAACTTGTGTTACTGGTAGCAGCTTAGCCTTTTTGTCAGCCAGGGGTACCTAGAAACCCTTTGTGTGATAATTTATGACTGGTGTTAAAACAGAGCTCTAGAAGGCAGAGGAAGACTGAGCTTTCTCTGATGCCCTTTTAGCTCTGATGTCCTTTTCACAACCAAAAGGACAACAACAAAAATGATGATAGTGGTGGAGATAATGATGAGGCTAATAAACATTTACTCTGTGCCAGGCACAGTTTTTAAATGCTTTGAGTATAATAATATATTGTTCTTCATAGCGAGTCTTCCCTGATGGCTCAGCAGTAAAGAATCTGCTTGCAATGCAGGAGATGCAGGAGACAGGAGTTTGATCCCTGGGTCAGGAAGATCCCTGGAGGAAGAAATGGCACACCATTTACAGTATTCTTGCCTGGAAAATTCCATGGAAAGAGGAGCCTTGCGATGGGGTCATGCAGAGTTAGACACAACTGAGTGACTGAGCACATTCTTCATAGCAACCTTATGAATTAAGTACTGTTATCCAGTTTACAGATGAGGAAATTGAGGCATATGAAAGTATATAACCTGCCCAAGGTCACACTGCAAGCAAGTAGTTGAGCCAGAGTCCAAATTGAGGCATTTTGTACTTGAGAGACAGAAGACCTGGATACAAGTTTAGATCCTAATACACTTGGACAAGTTGTGCATATAATGAGGGTATTTCACTAACTAACATCTGGTTTCTAGAGAATCCTCAAGTTTCTTCAGTTAGCCCCAGGAGGTGCAGGAGCCCAGGAGAATTTCAGGAACCCTAGGGAAAGGCAGTCAATCAGTGAAGTCCTGTTATATGAAGAACAAAACTCCATCATTTCTGTGTGCTAAAGAATGAAGATAGGGGATGGCTGTTGGGAACTCCTTATTCCTGGGAAGCACGTGATTAATGGCTGAGGGCTTTGACCTAACCATATAATGGTGTCCCTTCCTGTGGTCCATCTTGCAGTCTAGAAACTCTTCCCTGGATCCTTCCCTCTGTCTTCCTAGTTCTGAGTCCCCCCTGAGACAAGGATTTGGATGAAAATAGTATATTTGGGGGTAGGGCGTCCCAGTTGGTGCTGGTAGTAAAGAACCTGCCTGCCAGTGCAGGAGACATAAGAGATCCGGGTTTGATCCCTGCATCTGGAAGATCCCCTGGAGGAGGGAATGGCAGCCCACTCCAGTATTCTTGCCTAGAGAATCCCAGGGACTGAGGAGCCTGGAGGGCTACAGTCTATCAGGTCACTAAGAGTTGGACCTGACGGATGTGACTCAGCACATCACAGTGGGGTACATTTGGGAAATAATTCCAGAAAACTGTGAGGGGAATAAGAAGTAAATAGAGCAGGAAGGAAAGTCAATAAAGTTGATGTCTTCAGTCTTTCTCCTTGAGAGACAAAGAAACTGGAGCATTTAACCTCAAGCATCCAGCTCTCATTGACTGAAGAAAGTGAAAGTTGCTCAGTTGTGTCCAACTCTTTGGGACCCCATGCACTATACACAGCCCATGGAATCCTCCAAGCCAGAATACTGGAGTGGGTAGCATTTCCCTTCTCCAGGGGATCTTCCCCAACCCAGGGATCAAATCCAGGTCTCAAACATTGCAGGCGGATTCTTTACCAGCTGAGCCACCAGGGAAGCACTGGCTGAAGGATGCTCCTGAAAAGGGATTCACCTCTAGCTTGTTCAACTTGCTGGCCACACACCACTCACACTAAGGCGAGAGACCAGGAGATGGTCTGCCTGTTGGGGAACTGTCTGCAGGGTGTGGTGGTACTTTACTACACACTTTTTTTCTTCCCGAAAATCCTCTCTTCTTCTCTTCTCCTTCATATCAAATGATTTTGGTAACTTATTCAAAGAAGAGCTGAAGTCGTTAGCAACTAAAATCAGGGTAAAAAGCGTTCACTGTTTAAGTATTTGAAAAAATATTGGCTTACTTTGTTTAAAGTGTTGCTAATGCGATTCAGGGAGAGGCAGGCAGGGAAAAAAATAAACAATTATGTTCCCATATTCAAACAAGTTTATATCCTACGTGTAAGCAATCTCCATATGAGTTTTATCTTTATATGTAAAATGAGAGAGAGAGCAAGACCTGCTGCTCTCTATCAAACTTGCTGTGTAAATGAAATAAAGCCCTATTAAGAAAATGCATCTTTTAAAGTACATTTAAACAAGAGTAAGCTAAAAAATACCAGCTTATTTGCTATTATTTTTCTGACCTTGGGTTTCCACATTTCCACAATGAGGGTATGAGACTGGATGGTTCTTCCAACAAATATTTTGAAGACCCTGCTCTACACCAGGCACCATGAAAGTTCCGTTCAGGAACTGGGATTTAGCCCTATGCTCATGAAGTCCACAACCCTGGTCCCTCTCTTCCACACTGTAGTACCTCATGGTGCACCAGTGCTTCTTCTCATCCTTCTGTTAAATATAAAACAATAATTAAAAGGCCTAGTGACTGTGTGGTAGTTAACACAATCAGTTCTGTTCAGTTCAGTTCCTCAGTTGTGTCCGACTCTTTGCGACCCCATGAATCGCCACGCCAGGCCTCCCTGTCCATTACCAACTCCCAGAGTTCACTTAGACTCACATCCATTGAGGCAGTGATGCCATCCAACCATCTCATCTTCTGTCGTCCCCTTCTCCTCCTGCCCCCAGTCCCTCCCAGCATCAGAGTCTTTTCCAATGAGTTAACTCTTTGCATGAGGTGGCCAAAGTACTGGAGTTTCACCTTCAGCATCATTCCTTCCAAAGAAATCTCAGGGCTGATCTCCTTCAGAATGGACTGGTTGGATCTCCTTGCAGTCCAAGGGACTCTCAAGAGTCTTCTCCAACACCACAGTTCAAAAGCATCTGTTCTTTGGTGCTCTGCCTTCTTCACAGTCCAACTCTCACATCCATACATGACTACTGGAAAAACCATAGCCTTGACTAGACGGACCTTAGCCAGCAATGTAATGTCTCTGCTTTTGAATATACTATTTAGCTTGGTCATAACTTTTTTTCCAAGGAGTAAGCATCTTTTAATTTCATGGCTGCAATCACCATCTGCAATGATTTTGGAGCCCAAAAAAATAAACTCTGACATTGTTTCCACTGTTTCCCCATCTATTTCCCATGAAGTAATGGGACCGGATGCCATGATCTTCATTTTCTGAATGTTGAGATTTCAGCCAACTTTTTTACTCTCCTCTTTTACTTTCATCAAGAGACTTTTTAGTTCCTTTTCACTTTCTGCCATAAAGGTGATGTCATCTGCATGTCTGAGATTACTGATATTTCTCCTAACAGTCTTGATTCCAGCTTGTGTTTCTTCCAGTCCAGAGTTTCTCATGATGTTCACTGCAGATAAGTTAAATAAGCAGGGTGACAATATACAGCCTTGACGTACTCCTTTTCCTATTTGAAACCCGTCTATTGTTCACGTCCAGTTTTAACTGTTGCTTCCTGACCTGCATATAGGTTTCTCAAGAGGGAGGTCAGGTGGTCTGGTATTCCCATCTCTTTCAGAATTTTCCACAGTTTATTGTGATCCACACAGTCAAAGGTTTTGGCATAGTCAATAAAGCAGAAATAGATGTTTTACTGGAACTTTCTTGCTTTTTCCATGATCGAGGAGATGTTGGCAATTTGATCTCTGGTTCCTCTGCCTTTTCTAAAACTAGCTTGAACATCAGGAAGTTCACGGTTCATGTATTGCTGAAGCCTGGCTTAGAGAATTTTGAGTATTACTTTACTAGCATGAGAGATGAGTGCAATTGTCCAGTAGTTTTAATATTCTTTGGCATTGCCTTTCTTTGGGATTGGAATGAAAACTGACCTTTTCCATTCCTGTGGCCACTGCTGAGTTTTCCAAATTTTCTGGCATATTGAGTGCAGCACTTTCACAACATCATCTTTCAGGGTTTGAAACAGCTCCACTGGAATTCCATCACCTCCACTAGCTTTGTTCCTAGTGATGCTTTCACTTGACTTCACATTCCAGCATGTCTGGCTCTAGATGAGTGATCAAACCATCGTGATTATCCGGGTCGTAAAGATCTTTTTGTACAGTTCTGTGTATTCTTGCCACCTCTTCTTACTATCTTCTCCTTCTGTTAGGTCCATACCATTTCTTTCCTTTATCGAGCCCATCTTTGCATGAAATGTTCCCTTGGTATCTCTAATTTTCTTGAAGAGATCTCTAGTCTTTCCCATTCTGTTGTTTTCCTCTATTTCTTTGCATTGATCGCTGAAGAAGGCTTTGTTATCGATCCTTGCTATTCTTTGGAACTCTGCATTCAGATACTTATATCTTTCCTTTTCTCCTTTGCTTTTTGCTTCTTTCTTTTCACAGCTATTTGTAAGGCCACCTCAGACAGCCATTTTGCTTTTTTGCATTTCTTTTCCATGAAGATGGTCTTGATCCTGTCTCCTGTACCATGTCAGGAACCTCATTCCATAGTTCATCAGGCACTCTGTCTATCAGATCTAGGCCCTTAAGTCTATTTATTTCTCACTTCCACTGTATAATCATAAGGAATTTGATTTAGGTCATACCTGAATTGTCTAGCAGTTTTCCCTACTTTCTTCAATTTAAGTCTGAATTTGGTAATAAGGAGTTCATGATCTGAGCCACAGTCAGCTCCTGGTCTTGTTTTTGTTGACTGTATAGAGCTTCTCCATCTTTGGCTGCAAAGAATACAATCAATCTTATTCCAGTATTGACTATCTGGTGATGTCCATGTATAAAGTCTTTTCCTTGTGTTTGTTGAAAGAGGGTGCTTGCTATGACCAGTGTGTTCTCTTGGCAAAACTCTGTTAGCCTTTGCCCTGCTTCATTCTGTATTCCAAGGCCAAATTTGCCTGTTACTCCAGGTGTTTCTTGACTTCCTACTTTTGCATTCCAGTCCCCTATAATGAAAAGGACATATTTTTGGGGTGTTAGTTCTTAAGGGCCTTGTAGGTCTTCATAGAACTATTCAACTTCAACTTCTTCAGTATTACTGGTTGGGGCATAGACTTGAATTACCGTGATATTGAATGGTTTGCCTTGGAAACAAACAGAGATCATTCTGTCGTTTTTGAGATTGCATCCAAGTACTGCATTTCAGACTCTTTTGTTGACCATGATGGCTACTCCATTTCTTCTGAGGGATTCCTGCCCACAGTAGTAGATATAATGGTCATCTGAGTTCAGTTCACCCATTCCAGTCCATTTTAGTTCACTGATTCCTAGAATGTTGTTCACTCTTGCTATCTCTTGTTTGACAACTTCCAATTTGCCTTGATTCATGTACCTGACATTGCAGGTTCCTATGCAATATTGCTCTTTACAACATTGGACCTTGCTTCTATCACCAGTCACATCCATAGCTGAGTATTTTTCTTTTTGTTTGCTTTTGCTCCATCCCTCCATTCTTTCCAGAGTTATTTCTCCACTGATCTCCAGTAGCATAGTTTGGCACCTACTGACCTGGGGAGTTCCTCTCTCAGTATGCTATCTTTTTGCCTTTTCATACTATTCATGGGGTTCTCAAGGCAAGATTATTGAAGTGGTTTGCCATTCCCTTCTCCAGTGGACCACATTCTCTCAGACCTCTCCACCATGACCCGCCCGTCTTGGGTTGCCCCGCGGACATGGCTTAGTTTCTTTGAGTTAGACAAGGCTGTGGTCCTAGTGTGATTAGATTGACTAGTTTTCTGTGAGTATGGTTTCAGTGTGTCTGCTTTCTGATGCCCTTTTGCAACACCTACCATCTTACTTGGGTTTGTCTTACCTTGGGTGTGGGGTATCTCTTCACAGCTGGTCCAGCATAGCACAGCTGCTGCTCCTTACCTTGGATGAGGGGTATCTCCTCACCACCACCCTTCCTGATCTTCAACGTGGGATAGCTCCTCTAGGCCCTCCTGCGTCGGCACAGCCACCACTCCTCCCGTCTGCCGCCCCTGGCCTTGGCACGGGGTTCTCCTCCCAGCCACCACTTCTCAGCCTGGCACTCTTGGCCACTGCCCTTGACCTCAGACATGGTGTAGCTCCTCTTGGCTGCGCTTAGTGTGCCAGTTGCAGCCGCCTGCGCTTAGGGCGCCATCCCTTCTTCTGTGGATATTGTTCAATTCAAAGCTTTACTTGCTTTGCTTGTTTTGATGTTTCAGTACTCATAAATAATATAATCTTTGCCACAGAGACTTATATATTGTAACTGTTCAGTAAATATTTCACAATGATTGATGATGACAGTCAGTTCAGTTTAGTTCAGTTGTTCAGTCATGTCCGACTCTTTGTGACCCCATGAACCACAGCATGCCAGGCCTCCTGTCCGTCACCCAACTCCCAGAGTCTACCCAAACCCATGTCCATTGAGTCAGTGATGGCATCCAACCGTCTCATCCTCTGTCATCCCCCTTCTCCTCCTGCCCCCATCCTTCCCAGCATCAGGGTCTATTCCAATGAGTCAGCCCTTCGCATCAGGTGGCCAAAGTATTGGAGTTTCAGCTTCAACATCAATCCCTGCAATGAACACCCAGGACTGATCTCCTTTAGAATAGACTGGTTGGATCTCCTTGCAGTCCAAGGGACTCTCAAGAGTCTTCTCCAACACCACAGTTCAAAAGCATCAATTCTTCAGCGCTCAGCTTTCTTTATAGTCCAACTCTCACATCCATACATGACCACTGGAAAAACCATGGCCTTGACTAGACGGACCTTAGTTGGCAAAGTAATGTCTCTCCTTTTGAATATGCTATCTAGGTTGGTCATAACTTTCCTTCCAAAGAGTAAGTGTCTTTTAATTTCATGGCTGCAGTCACCATCTGCACTGATTTTGGAGCCCAGAAGAATAAAGTCTGACACTGTTTCCACTGTTTCCCCATATACTTCCCTTGAAGTGATGGGATCAGATGCCATGATCTTTGTTTTCTGAATGTTGAGCTTTAAGCCAACCTTTTCACTCTGCTCTTTCACTTTCATCAAGAGGCTTTTTAGTTCCTTTTCACTTTCTGCCATAAGGGTGGTGTCATCTGCATATCTGAGGTTATTGATACTTCTCCTGGCAATCTTGATTCCAGCTTGTGCTTCATCCAGTCCAGCATTTATCATGATGTACTCTGCATATAAGTTAAGTAAGCAGGGTGACAATATACAGCCTTGACGTACTTCTTTTTCTATTTGGAGCCAGTCCGTTGTTTCATGTCCAGTTTTAACTGTTGCTTCCTGACCTGCATACAGGTTTCTCAAGAGGCAGGTCAGGTGGTCTGGTATTCCCATCTCTTTCAGAATTTTCCACAGTTTATTGTGATCCACGCAGTCAAAGGCTTTGGCATAGTCAATGAAGCAGAAATAGATGTTTTTCTGGAACTCTCTTGCTTTATTGATGATCCATATTAAATTACTTTAAATTTCATTTCTCATTGAAATAGTCTCATACATTTGGTACAGACTCTATCCCTGAAGATTTACTTGTACTGATGGAAACGCTGACTGTCATCATAGTGTGGATACTCTCTGGTCCCTTTTGCCTGACCGTATCCTGTCTATTGGCTCTCTTCAGAACTATTGCTGTGCTGCATTTCTGTTCTTAGAGTTCTTTGTTTCTCTGCTTTTAACAGTCATAGCAGGTAATATCATGCTCTTTTAGTGGGAAGGTTCCTTTCTCCTCTGCCCCCTCCACATTTTGTCATTTTGGTCTTTAAACTTCAACTTTCCCAAGGCTTGTTAACAAAAGTAGGCCACCAAATAAGGGGAAAAAACTGAAGGCTTTGCTAGGTGCATTTTTCTCTATTGGATATTATTTTATTTCTCAGAAAAAGGAGAATTAGAAGAAAGCTATTTCCCCCAATTTTCCATACCACCCATGGGAATCTAATTCAATTTTCTCTCAAATTTTGTAGTGAAAAATAAAAGGATAGAGTACAGTTGCTATAGTGTATTCTTTTGCACAGATTTGACTTTTATTTCTAGGTATAAAGCTATTTATTCAGTCTGATCCATTTTTAATCAGACTCTAATGTAACCATTTGAAGAAATAAGACTTTGTAAGTGGATGAGTATACACATTTCAGAGATCTGAAAATCTTACTTGACAATCCAACCTGATGAAGGAATCCTATGGTGTCAGATGGCTTACAGCTCTACAGAAGAACTTTACTGAACTCTGACTTTGCAGAGCACAGAACTTTAAGATTATTCCTGCCCTACTTTTCATTTGTCCCAATTAATCCAAGAGAAAGAGGAGAATTATATTTTTTAATGCAATGAAAAATGTAACAAATTATCATAGTATAGCTCACATCAAGGACTTCCCAGGTGGTGCCAGTGGTGAAGAAGCCGCCTGCCAATGCAGGAGACACAAGAGATGCGATTTTGATCCCTGGGTTGGGACGATCTCCTGGAGAGGGCATAGCGATCCACTCTAGTATTTTTGCCTAGAGAATCCTATGGACAGAGGAGCCTGGCTGGCTACAGACCATGGGGTTGCAAAGAGTCAGACACATCGTAACAATTTGGCATGCACATAGATCAGGTCAAATTGGAATTTAAAAGACAGACAGAAAAAAGTTCACTTATATCGTTCTATAAAGGAAAAAAAATTTTTAAGTAACTGGTTACTATAAACCACAGAATGGGTGAACAGAACATGAATACATCAAAAATATTTAGAATTGGTTTTTAGATCAGGAGTCTATTCAGTTTCCCAAAATAAAAAGTCTGACTTTTAAACAAGGTGGGGCTTATTTTCTGTGTACAAGAGGACATGGGCAGGTTGGTGGCTGGGGGCGCACACAGTGTGTAAGGACATCATAGGGCCTTGATTTCCTCCTGGCCTCCTGCATGCCTGTCCTTAAACAGAACGTCCATTCTTATGATTGCAAAGCTTCAAGTCCCTCTAGTTTTTCACTCTTTACCCTAGATAAGCAATAGGAGGAAGGGGCAAAGAAAAAGGATCAAAAAGCCAAAGGAATGATTCCATTCAAGCTGTCCTTTTAAAAGTTTTCCTGAACACCCTACATAATAATATCTAGACACATATTATTGGTCAGAACTACATAATTTGGCCAGCTTCAGAGGAAGAGCAGCCTGCAAAATGCATATGTTAATTTTCTCACATGTTTTATAGAGGAAGGGAATGCAAAGAACTATTAGATAGCTATGAATTTGCCATACCTGCCTATAAAAATAGCTATAATAATAGCCAACATGTATTGAACATTTACTATCTACTACAATCTGTGATATACACTTAACATAAGCTGTTTCATTTAATAGTCATAAAAATCTTGTAGTTACTAATAGTGGTCCATATTATAGATGAGGAAACTGACGCTCATTTGGGGACTACAGCTAGGACTAGAACTCAAGCCCTTAGTATCCAGAGTCCAAGCTCTTAATACCACGTTGCCTTGTCTGTCTTATAAAATATGGTTCCCTGAACATTGGTCATTTATATTTCTGGGATTGGAGACCCCTAGATATTTTTTTTCCCTAAAAAGAATTAGAATGGTTCGCTATGTATATATTAAGCATCTAAGATCATCTATAATTGCTAATTGATCTTGGATTAGTTGCGTTTTAATTTAACTAGATCTCTACCTGCCAGTCTTCAGATTGATTGGTTGTGCAGAGGAGAGTGGCGGTCTGGATTGTAATGATTATCTTGTTATGTCTTTTATCCTTCAGCACATCTTGTCTAACCAGATTTCTCTTGGGTGTAGTTAACAGGTCACAGAGCATCATCATATACCCATTCCAAGCTCAGACAATGCATTATCTCAAATTTATAAGCTCTTACTTTTATTTTATAGTCATGGTACTCTAGTCTCCTGGCAAGCTTTAGAAATAGAAATGGACTATTTTTAATACTATCTAAAAGAAACAGCGTTTAAGTGAACCATGTAATCTGATCTTCACTATGAATAAGTTTAGGGTATCAAGTAAGGTTTAAATGGAATTTTTAGAGGGTATTAAAAATGCCATAAGAAAGTTTTCCAGTTCTTGTTTCATCAATTTTTGGACCAAATCATTAAGGTACCAGAGTTAATGAAAAGCTGATCAGTATCTCAGTTTTTATTGTACATTCCCAGAAAAAACTGTATGACAGTACATTTCTCTGCTTCAAAAATCAGTTTGCAAAAATAATTAATTCTTCCAAGAACAAAAGTTAGGAAGTGGAGGTCTCATCGATGAAGGGCCATACTTGGAATTCAGTATACAGTATTGTGAAAAGAATGAGCTTAAGAGCCATATGGAAACCTGCCCTCTGGATTTGCAGGTGGCTTCCCAGAGTCCTAACACCCCTTCTTTCATCTGTGTTTCTCATGTAATACAGGAAGCCAAACACAAGTTGAATGTTCAGCCTCTTTGTTAGTCTGTTAGTGTGTCACTGCTTTCAAAAAATTATAAACCTGTTGGGCTTCTCCGGTGGCCCAGTGGTAAAGAATCCACCTGCAGCGTAGAAGCTGCAGGAGATGCAGGTTCAATCCCTGGGTCGGGGAGATACCCTGAAGAAGGAAATTGCACCCAACTCCAGCATTCTTGCCTGGAGAATCCCATGGACAGAGTCTGGTGGGCTAGAGTCCATGGGGTCCCAGACAGTTGGACATGACTGAGGCGACTTAGCACACATGCAAGCAAATTTCTGCTTCACATGGAACTCTGCCCATTGCATAGTTTGTAAAAACACATCTTCTGAAAACGTTTTTGTTTACCAGTGATAAGTAGCATCAGACACTAGATTTTATTTGTGGGGAATAGGTAGTTGAATGCTGGAAAGTTTGGAGCCCTCTCTTTCATAGTGGGATTAGAGTCAGACCAGCCCCATTTGATATTTGAAGATCTAGCATTTGAGATCAGGTTGTGATTAAAAATACATGTAATAGTAGTAGTAGCTTATATTTATTAAGTGTTTATTGCATATGAGTTGCTGTTTTCAGACATAGTTTAAATTGTGTGTAAGATTCTCTTTAACAGTGCCTTAAACAAAGCAGAAGTTTATTTCTGTCTCCCTGCAGTTGGAAAGTAGATGCTCCAGAGCTGGGATGGTGGCTCTGTTCTGCATACCCACCTTGATTCACATTCCTCTGACAAAAGGGGATGTTGTTTGAGAGACCGACCGTCTCCACTACCGGAGTCCATGAGATCTGAGATGGTTTAATACCCTACACCTGTTCCAGGAACTAAATAAGAAATGGGAATGGGGTGCAGACACAACAGGAGTATCATAGACACCATTCCTATAGTGTGCCTTGGCTGGCCACTCTTGGCTGAAGAAAATGCTGGGAAATGTAGTCTTAATGTCTGTGACCATATGCCTAAATGAAACTGTTCTGGTGTGGAAAAGGAAAGATCAATGAGCAGTTTCTGGCTCATCACAGTGTATCATTCAATCCTCCTAACAACCACTAAGATAGGTATTTTACTATCCTCATTTTATAAAGGAGTAAAATGAGCTTAAAACTTTGTGATGGAGTAGGACATGGCAACCCATTGCAGTATTCTTGCCTAGGAAATTCTGTGAACAGAGGAGCCTGGTGGGCTATAACCCATGGAGTCACAGAGTCAGACACGACTTCACAACTTAACAACAAAGGTTCCTGCTAATGCCAGAATACCTAACCCCAGAGCCCAAACTCTTATCCACTGTTTTCTGTCATGTCTTTTGGATAAGTACCCTATTTCACATAGTTAATCTTTTTCATTTGTTTAATGCACAATTTAGCAGGTGTTCAGTTCAGTTCAGGCACTCAGTCATGTCTGACTCTTTGCGACCCCATGAATTGCAGCACACCAGGCCTCTCTCTTCGTCACCATCTCCCAGAGTTCACTCAGACTCACGTCCATTGAGTCAGTGATGCCATCCAGCCGTCTCATCCCCTGTTGTCCCCTTCTCCTCCTGCCCCCAATCCTTCCCAGCATCAGAGTCTTTTCCAATGAGTCAACTCTTCGCATGAGGTGGCCAAAGTACTGGAGTTTCAGATTTAGCATCATTCCTTCCAAAGAAATCCCAGGGCTGATCTCCTTCAGAATGGACTGGTTGGATCTCCTTGCAGTCCAAGGGACTCTCGTATTCAAAAAGTTGAGTAGCCAACTATCGAATTCCAGAGCATGAAGCTAAAGCCCTGCTCATTAGCAGTCATTCCCTATTCAGTCCTCTCCCCAGCTCCAGCTAATTACTCATCTGCTTTCTGTCTGTACAACCTTGCCTTTTCTGGATATTTCACATAAAGGAAAACTTCCTGTGTGGTCTTTTGTGTCTGGCTTCTTTGGTTTAGCATAATGTTTTCAAGGTTATCCATGTTGCAACATGTTCCAGTACTTTATCACTTTGTTTTTTTCTACTGTATTGTTATCTGCATCTTCTTTATTCATTCATCAGTTGGTAAGCATTTGGGTTGTTTCCACTCTTGGCTATTACGAATAATGCTGCTAGGAGCATTTTTGTACAAGTTTTTATATGGATATGTTTTCAGTTCTCTTAGGTAAATATCTAGGAACAGAATTGTTGGGTGATATGGTAACTTTACGTTTACTTTTTTGAAGAACTGCCAGATTGTTTTCAAAGTGACTGCACAATTTTGCAGTCCTACCAGCAATACATGAGGGTTCTAATTTCTCCACATCATTGCCAACATCTGCTGCTATCCATCTTTTTAAATTGCTATCATCCTAGTGGATGTGAAGTGGTATCTCATTGTGATATAATTTGCATTTTTCTAATGACTAATGATATTGTACATTTTTATATGTTTACTGGTACTTACTGGCCATTTGCATGTATCTTTTTGGAGAAATCTCTATTAGATCCTTCATCCATTTTCTAACCTATAAGAGTTGTATACTATATATAATATATAACCCTTTTATGTTCAGCTTGTGACTACAGCTAGAACCTTTGTGCTAGTCAGACTTAGGCCAGATATTTCCAAACAATGTGGTGGAAGACAGAAGGTGTGCATAAGGATCACCCCCACCATTTTAGTTTTCTTGTTTGGCAGGACTTTGACACACTGGTGAGCTCAGTAGTCCTTTCCAAATTTTACTGTACACATAAATCACCTAGAGATCTGGCTAACATCCAAATTCTTATTCCATAAGCCTGAGAGAGGCCTGAGATTTTAACAAGCCCTCAGGGTGATCCCTGATCTGCTGGTCCACAGACCACATCTTGAGTAGCAAGTGTTAGAGAATAAGTATCAGTATTGCTGCTTAGAACCTTGAGTCTAATTCTCCTCTGAACCAGTTTGCTTTGTTCTTCTTTGAATAAAGTTATATCTTGAAAGAGCCCAGCTTTTGGAATTGACTCTTGGCACCACTTAACCAGCAGTGTGTTTCTTTGATAAAGTTACTTTACTGTTCAGCTATGCGTTCTACATCTGAAAATCACAGATAGTTATGACTCCTGAAAGTGATGAGGATAATGTGAAATAACATACATAAGTCATCTATTTTATTTGTATAGTGGGCCTTAATAAGTGTTCATTTTTTTTTCCACCTGCCTTCAAAATAGGTACTATACCTCTGTTTGTTTAGTACAAATACTTCCTTATCAATGTAGAGACAACTCATTGTTACCACCCTTCTTCCCTATATTGCTGTGATTAGTGTTCCGTCTTTGTGGCCTGTCAATAGTCTGTGTATGTTTCACCTTCTTTAGGCAACAGGTTGCATGTTCTTGGAGATCAGCTCTCTGAGTTATCTTTTTTTTTTTAATCCATGAGACCTTTCACAATGTTATCTAGAGAAATATGTTATTAACTGAAGCTTATGGAGGGCTTCCCTGGTGGCTCAGACTCACCTGCAATGCAGGAGACTCGCTTTGATCCCTGTTTCGGGAAGATCCCCTGGAGAAGAAATGGCAACCTATTCCAGTGTTCTTGCCTAGGAAATACCAGGGACAGAGGAACCTGGAAAGCTACAGTCCATGGGGTTGCAAAGAGTCTGATCCAACTTAGCAACTAAGCCACCATCACCACCAAAACTTATGGAACGAATCAGCTCATTCCAGTAGTAGTAGTAACAAGAGTAACAGTAGAAATTTAAAAAATTGAAATTAACATTTTTAATATCTTTCTTAAAAGTGTGCATGGGTTATCTCATTCAGTTGTCAAAACTGTTCTTTGAAGCACATTCATTTATTGTCCCTGTAGCAGCTGAAGCCTGGCCATGCTTAGAAAGACAGCATGCCTTCTCTAATGGTTGCTAAGAGCTGAGTTCTGGAGGCTAGCTGCGCATGGTTCAAATTTCTACTCTAGATCAAACTACCTGGGAGAATTGAATTTCTTATCTCTCAATATTCAAATGCATCATCTATAGTTATTAATAGTGCCAATTCCATGGGATTATTTTGAAGTTTGTATGAAGAAATGTGTGAAATATGCAAAAAGTACTTAGCACAGTGTAAGGTGCTTGGACGCATTTAGTCAAGGTTAGCTCTGTTTATTCCTTTGTTAAGTCACTTACGTAAGCCTCACAGCAAGTAAGTGGCAGAGGCAGAATTTGAACCCAGGCCGTCTGATTCAAGTGTCATAACTCATAATCTCTAAGTCATTTTGCTGAGACTCTTCTATTTCAAATAATATATTGAAGTAGAAATAAAAATTCATGTGTTGAAGTGAAAAGAGAAAGGTCAAGGGGCTGCAGAGGGAGAAAAAGTATGTGAGGCATTTTATAATTTATCACCTTCTGAAAAAGACATCTCTGACTCTGATATTTGTGCTAACTCATTTTCTACAAGTATTTGTGTAGCTAGTGCTTGTCGAAGGCAAAGCCAGGCAAACCAGATTCAAGTTTTGTATTGACAAAGTTTATGCCCTTTGAGAGGGTTCTTATTAAGGAACAACCTTCATTAATTAAAAAAATATAATGGTATCTTATTTGTGAAAATAATATACAAGCATATGACCACATGGACACATTGTTAGGGTCCTTCTCAAGGTTGTGGAAGGGGCCCCTGATACTTAAACCTCATTTACTCGGAATGAATCCTCCTGTGGCATTAAAGTAGCCAAAACAGCATTTTTGTTTTTGTTTCACAAAGCTTCAGTTTTAAACTTCTTTGTCTTGGTACCTTTACTGAAACACTTCTAATAGATTATATGTGCAGACCTCTAACTCACAGGAAACTCTGGGGGATAGCATGCTTCCCAGAATAAATATATTAAGTTATAAAAAAGAAAACAAAACACAGGCAGACTCTATGAGCTTTTCATACCTACTGGCAGGTGGCACAGATCTAAATGTTGGAGCCTTTTTATAAGCAAGATTAAATTGACTCATGACAGCTGGTCACTAAAATACAGGAAATGCAGACCTGATTGAAAGCAAGAACACACTGGTTTTCATTAAGTTTGCATCACAGAATAGAGCTCACTTTTTTGTCTTTAAAAGTCTGTCTTTGCAATGCCCTTATTTGACAGTATATGCAGTTTGTCACTTACACACAAGCGGATCTTTGAGGTACAAGCAAGTCAGTTCATTCCATCTGCAGTGTCTTGGTATGCATTCTATACGTGTAAACAGAATCAGTGAATAGGCTCAGCTCTGCAGAACATCAGATACCTGAATGCTAGCAAAGCCTGTTAGGTTTCCATTTGTACGATTCCCTCCCCGACCTGAAGTGAAGGCAGATGTGGCAGCTGGATGGCCATGGAAATGGATGATGAATCTGTCAGAGATGAGTGGATATTGCGGAAGTCTGCTCTCCACCTATCACAAGGCTGGAGGTCATAACACCAGGAATCGAGAGCAATCTCCTAGCGTTGTGAAATGCATTTTTTTTTTCTGTTGGAGGAAAAGCCACTCTAGCAAGGGCTCTAAATAAAGGAGTTTAGTGTCTGATTGGAATGGAATGATGAGAATAAACTGAGCTGTAGAAACTGAAAGGGAACCGTTTCCAAATATAGGCCAATGTCGTGATGCCTCAGTGTCCACTTCAGCAAGCTCAGCCCCGGCACAGCAGTTGACACAGTGACTGAAGGAGGACAGCCCAGGAACTCATCTCAGCCAGCAGATTTACTGAGCACCCAGGTAGTGCTCTGCCAGACATCAGCTGAACCAAGGTGGCCATCCTTACAGGAAGGCGCTGAAGCTACAAGATGCCCATTCCAGAAAAAATGATGCTACACAAATGCTCTTCTAAGTTGTTTTTTCTCTTCTCTAAGTTGAATTCTTCTCATGGGTCCTTAGGCAGTTTTTTTCCCTTGATAGTCTTGTGTTAGCTTTCAGACATGTGCAAATCATCTGGAGTTCAAATTAAATTAAATTGAACTTATAAGTTCTCACTAATTTTACAAAGTTCCTTTGCCCAATATAAGGTTAGTTGTGAAAACCAGTGTTGAAGGCAATTTTCAGCACACATCTTTGAGGATTTGATTTAGTACAATGCTTATTAATTCTCTATTTTTAGTCCATTGCTATATTCATCATAGTAGAACAGGCACATGAAGTTCCTGTGTTCAGAAAGTTTGGTTGTTGATTGGTCACCTGGTGTTTATTTGTTTATTTGTCAGATATTTTTAAAACACTTATTACACACCAAGTAACTTGACTCATGCTAGGACTGTTGCAATAAATAAGGCAAACATACTATTGTTCCCAGGAGCTTAAACTCCAATGAGCGTGACAGAACAATAAAAAGTTACAATACAGCCTAAGTCTAGAGCAGAGATGGAGTGGACTTCATCATGTGACTAGCCTTGCCTTGTGTGTAGGAGCAAGGCTCAGAGAAGCATTCTCTAACCAGCAGATGGCTGTTGAAATGCCACTTAGGGTCCAGAACTGAGATTTCCAAGTTGACATCTGAATAGTAAAAATTATGCAGGTAAAAGAGGTAGAGGTATGTTCTAGCCAGATGGAAAAGCTTAAAAGTTTACCTGAAGGCAAAGTTTGAAGAACTAATTGTAGGCTTGGTAAGTGGTGCAGATAAGAATGGAGAAGGAACACAGGATAGCTTTCAAAGGGACTGGTAGGCCACCTTAAAGATCTTGGACTCTATTCTGAGAATAAAGGGAACTCTTTCAATGGTTCTAAGCCAAAGTGACCCAAATATTTCTGTGTAAATGAGTGTTTAACTATTGTGATGAGATTGGGTTGAAAGAGGAGTATGAGTGGAGGCAGTAAGTTGTCTTTAGAAACCATCGGAATAAACCAGATGAACAATGATAGTGATGTCAACAGGGAAGTGACCATGGCTAGAACTGTTTATATTTTGAGAGTTATTATAAAAGAGGAGGAATATCAGAACTGGGTGAGAGACGGAGTACGGACAGATTAGATGTGATAGGAAAGGGGTGGGAGTGGAGGCTCTTCACCAGCTGACAGAAGGTGATGCAAGACACTGAGACTGAAAACACACAGGCAAGAGTAGGTGGTGGTGGTGGTTCAGTCACTGAGTTGTGTCTGACTCTTTGTGACCCCATGGACTGCAGCACACCAGACTTCCCCGTCCTTCACTGTCTCCTGGAGTTGCTCAAACTCATGTCCATTGGGTCGATGATGCCATCCAACCATCTCATCATATGCCTCTCCCTGCTCCTCAGGCCCTCAATCTTTCCCACCATCAGAGTCTTTTCCAGTGAGTCACTTCTTTGCATCAGGTGGCCAAAGTATTGGCATTTCAGCATCAGTCCTTCCAATGAATATTCAGGACTGATTACCTTTAGGATTAACTGGTTTGATCTCCTTGCAATCCAAAGGACGCTTAAGAGTCTTCTCCAGCACCACAGTTTGAAATCATCAATTCTTTGGTGCTCAGTCTTCCGTGTGATCCAACTCTCACATCTGTACATGACTACTGGAAACACTGTAGCTTTGACTAGACAGACCTTTGTCAGCAAAGTGATGTCTCAGCTTTTCAATTTGCTGTCTAGGTTTGTCATAGCTTTTCTTCCAAGGAGCAAGAGTCTTTTTGTTTCATGGCTCCAGTCACCATCCACAGCGATTTTGGAGCACAAGAAAAAGTCTGTCAATGTTTCCATTTTTTCCTCATCTGTTTGCCATGAAGTGATGGGACCAGATGCTGTGATCTTAGTTTTTGAATGCTGAAGTTTAAGCCAGCTTTTTCACTCTCATCTTTCACCTATGTTGGGAAGAAAAGCCAAATAATTCCATTTTGGATATGCTGAGTTTGACATGCCCAGGAGAGAGAGGTGCATGATTGAGATTACAGTACCAGGGACTTATCAATATGTTAATCAGATAATCTTTACCTAGTGATACTGGAAGGAGAGAGTTCTGTGGATTCCTATGGGTAACAGAGGATTTGATTCTCCTAAAATGTTTCCAAATGTTTGAGTTTATTTTGCCTATGTTTACTTTTTTCTAGGGAAAAAATGATGAAAATCTGCTTTAAAGTGCCTATAAATCAAAAGTAGTTAAGGACTACAGAGGAAATTGAAGGGGCAACCTGGATAAAAGTGCCCAAGGAGAGTCGCATAGGCTGACTGTGCTGTTACTGAACCCAAAGAACAGCACCTAAAGAGAACAACAGAAGAGGGTTCTGAAAATGACCATGAGAATCCAGTGGAGAGAGTGTCTCAGGGGAAAAGGGAGTGGTCCCACAAAGTCAAATCCTCATAAGAGGTTAGATAAGGCAAGGAAAAATATACATTGGATTTTCACCTAGAGGTTATGGGTGATCTTGGCAAGAGAGGCTCTGGTTGATCTTGGCAAGAGAGGCTCTGGTTGGTTGGAAACAGTTATTGAGTGGGAAGAGAGGAAAATGAGATGGCAAGTGTAGAAAACTCAAGAGGAAAGAGAGTGTTAAAGTAATAGCTAGAAAAGGCTAGAATACAAGGTGGATTTTTTCTTTTTCCTTAAGATGGGAGAGATGCAATGAATAAAAATTCTAAAAGCAGAAAGAGCCTTAAATAACAACCAACCAAAGCAAACACACAGAAACATTTAAGGGAATCAGAAGCTTAAAGATCTGGTGTCTACAGTGGGTAGGCTAGATATCAGGACAGAGTTATGAATAGGGTTAAGCTTTGAATGATTAAAAAGTTTTTGGAGAGGTGAAGATGAACCATTAATTGAAAGAAATCTGGAAAAAATAAGACTAAATATTCATCTATTCTTCTTTCACTTCCTTTTGTTATTCAAATAGTATTTTCTCAGCAAATATAAAGTCTTAAGAATAGAAATTGCTTCTGACTCAGAGAGTAACTACCAGTATAAAAGTATTCGCAGCTACAAGATATATAACCCAGTTTACAATTACTACTTGCATTGCTGGTCTTCACACATGAAACTAGCATATTCTTTGGGGTCACATTGTTCATTACCTCATTTGGAATTTTTAACACCAGATAGGGTGCTAAATCAATGTAAGCTGGTGCTTCTATCACTTAGGTTTCTAACATATTCCATATTTATAAACAGAGCCATAAATAAAGGTGCTAATGGAGAAGGAAAAAGATTATTTAATAAGCAACTTAGCACAAGTAACTCCCTGCCTATAGGAGATTTTTATAAGACCTAGCTCATAATTAAATATTGTCTATTTCACTTAACTGAATCTTTTCTCTTTTTGAAAGATTGGAAGAATGTTAATTTTAAAAATTTTACTTATGTGTTGATGATGAATAAGTTCAGTTCAGTCGTGTCCGACTCTTTGTAACCCCATGAACCACAGCACACCAGGCCTCCCTGTCCATCAGCAACTCACAGAGTCCACCCAAACCCATGTCCATTGAGTCCATGATGCCATCCAACCATCTCATCCTCTGTTGTCCCCTGATACTGAATAGCTATCATTTAAATAGTAGCCTTTCAGCTTATTATAATATATATATTATAACTATACAGAGGGCAGAGTGTAGTTACAGGTACTACAAAATGTAGTAGATCCTGAGGAAGCCAAGGCTAGGTCTTACCCAGGGAGGTTTGAATGGGTGGCCATTGCTTTAGGAGCTATACCTTTTAGTTAGAGGGGAGCTTGACAGCTCTCAGTAATAATCTTAGCTATTCCTTTGCTTCGTTGCCATAAATATGGATCAGTATTCCAAACAGACCATCAGTGCACAAGATAGAAGGTTAGATATGGCTGTAGAGACATCACGGCTTCCCAGGTAGCTCAGTGGTAAAGAATCTGCCTGCCAATGCATGAGATGCAGTTGACATTGGTTTGATCCCTGGGTTGGGAAGATACCCTTGGAGGAGGAAATGGCAACCCACTCCAGTATTCTTACCTGAGAAGCCCCATGGACAGAGCAGCCTGTTGGGTTAAAGTCAGACATGACTTAATGACTGACCACACACGTACATGCATATGTACAGACATTATAGAGACCAACAGCAGTTGTTAAAGTATCTTATTTTCTTGCCTAAGAAAGAGTATTGTTACTTTCCCCAATTCATGACTTCTGCCAAAAAGAAACCAAATGTCTTTGTGAAATTTGACATTTTATATTTTTGTCCTCATCCGTGGAAAAGATAAGACCAGTTTAAAGATGCACACACACACACACGTGTTTTCAGGTCCTCACCCTAAGAAATCTTGGCCCTTTATTCCCCAGGTCTGTGTGTCCACGTTCTTTCCTTTGTATGGACACTTCTCTTCCCATATACATTGCTCTGACCTCTGGTCATAGACAGTCTGTCAACCTGGGTTTAACTTCTCCAGAGGGTGCAGCATGTGTTTTGTATGTTATAGTTTATAACCTGCTGCCTCAACAAATATCAAGTCTGACTTTGCAATTTTATAGTCAGAGACTTTGGATGTGGGAATGTATTTTTGTGAAAATTGCATATTCCATTGTTGCCTCTCATATATCACAATTTTATTCACAGCACCAAAGGGAAGATCTTGGCTAATGACCTCAAACCCCTGCCACACATAAGTTTTTCTAGTGTTCTAAGCACTTTTTTTTTTTTCTGAGTCATTTGACCCATTTATGCGAGACCTTTGTGATTATTTTACATGAGTAGGAAATCTGAGGGCTTCCCTGGTGGCTCAGGTGGTAAAGAATCCGCCTGCAATGCTGAAAACCTGGGTCCTATACCTGGGTTAGGAAGATCCCCTGGAGCAGGACATGGCAACCCACTCCAGTATTCTTGCCTGAAGAATCCCCATGAACAGAGGAGCCTAGTGGGCTACAGTCCGTGGGGGCCCCAAAGAGTTGGACATGACTGAGCGACTAAGCACAACACACAGGAAATCTGAGGATTACTCAGGTTGGGTAAGGCCTTGGCGGAAAAACTCTCTGCCTGAGAATGTCATTTTATAGCCCCAAATGAAAACATCTGATTATAAACTATTGGGATTTATAAAATAAATCTGAATAGTAAATTGTCTCAGTGGTTATATTTCTTTTTAAACAAAGAAGAATTGTCTTTCTGGTTTAAGGAAAAACAGAAGATGACATTGTTCTTCAAACCCAAATGTATTGTTGTAGATTTGATAATAGCACAGAAAAGCCTCTTATTGGTTGGCAATGTTTTTCATAACTTTTGGGAAACCCTTAGTTTCCGAGTACAGTTGTCTTAGGGGAGCCTCAGACTCGACTGAACTGACTGGTATTAGGATTCTGCAAAGTGTGGTATGAGGTCAGGCTGTATCATAACCCCACATCCACCCTCAAAGACACTTGTTAAAAAGATTCTGAGGGTCGGGCCTACAAATCTACATTTTAGCAAGTCTTTACATAGCACTCAAGCACTGCCAACTATGAGAACCACAACTCTAGGAGATAGTTGGGTAAAGCCTCAGTGATCTCCAAGATCAATTTGACTTAACAATGAACTCTTGTCTTTCCTCTGCCTAGGTGCAAATGTAATCTCCATGCCACTGTGTGTGTGTATGACAACAGCAAACTGACCTGTGAATGTGAGCACAACACTACAGGTCCAGACTGTGGGAAATGCAAGAAGAATTATCAGGGCCGACCTTGGAGCCCAGGCTCGTATCTCCCCATCCCCAAAGGCACTGCAAATACCTGTGAGTAACTTTTGCTTGGTAACACCATATTCTCTGCACGAAGAGCTGAGTGTTCCTCTCAATTTCACTTGCAATTGTGCTTGCACTCCTTTTCTAGTAGTCTCATTCCTCTTCAAAATGCAGCCAAAACTTTACTCTCTATTTTGCCACTTGTAAGCACATTTCAGCACTTGGGTCATCTGTTAAATTCAACCTTCCAACATTGACATCAGTGTGTTGGGAAATGATGTAAAACCACGGAAGAAATTTTGTCTAAACGGATCAAGCAGGAGTTTTTTTTTTCCCTTCCCCAAATTAATTTATAAATTATTAGTTAGTTCTAAAATAGCAAAGGCATTCAAAAATCTGAACTCTGGCTTAATTTTAACCATAAACAACTTCCAGAAATTCTCTACATGTTTATAATCCCGTTTCCCATACTGGGCAACCTAAAAGATGCTTCCTTCTCTATATTTACAGCCTAACTTTGTCCAGTGAAATGGTTGACTTTTTCCAAATTCCAACAGTTGAGGTCATGCTTGGCATGTGTCCTGTTAGGAGAGGCCACCTTTTGATAAAGACTATGACTATAGAGCTGCAGGGACCATAATAAGAAAAAGAATGTGTGTGTGCATGTGAAAAGAGCACAGGCATTATCTGTGTTCACAGGAACCGTGAGAGATGCCCCGTTACCATTCATGTGGGTGCCCCTCTGAAATCCATGAACCTCCCGAGGAAGACATGTTCTGACACTCTAGGAGAGAAGTGATTACTTCGAGAATGAACTGCCCAATTCCATGCATGGACCAGTTAACCACTCACAAAAGCCCAAGTTTTGACCACTTTTAAAAGAAGAGAAGGGTGAGGTTGAGAATACACCCATTCAAGTGAGAAGTAACAGAAGCAGCAGAACAGTGAGCAGAGGGAGAATAAGCTGAAAAGCCACCAGCTCGGTCTAAGGCTGCCAGTGTTACCAGGCACTTCAAAGCAGCACCTGTGAGAAACCAACCCCTAAAAACTAATGTCATAGGAACCAGGACCTTATCAAGATAAGTGTAAGAGTAATGGACCAAGTAACAAGCCATAAAGAATGGGGGCATAAAATTAGGAAAAAATTTTTATGAAGCAGAGAAGAAAATCCTTCAAAGGTTAAAAAGCACCTCTTTGTGAGGGTATTCAGTTTCTTTCTGTGTTAAAGAAAAAAACTGACAGTCTAGCTCCTAAAATTAATACATAAAGCTCTGTTGAGAAGAAATGGTGCATTTATTTTTCAAGGTGGCTTTATTAATGGAAACTCTGTGGGGTTTCCTCAAATGCTGAGAGCCATCAGTTCAGTTCGGTTCAGTCGCTCAGTCACGTCCGACTCTTTGAGACCCCATGGACTGCAGCACGTCAGGCCTCCCTGTCCATCACCAACTCCTGGAGCTTACTCAAACTCATGCCCATAGAGTTGGTGATGCCATCCAACCATCTCATCCTCTGTCATCCCCTTCTCCTCCCGCCTTCAACCTTTCCCAGCATCACGGTCTTTTCCAATGAGTGGCTCTTCACATAAAAAATATTGGAGCTTCAGCTTTAGCAATGGTTTTTCAATGAATATTCAAGGTTGATTTCCTTGAGTATTGACTAGTTTGATCTCCTTGCTGTCCAAGGGACTCTCAAGAGTCTTCTCCAGCACCACAGTTTGAAATTCTTTGGCAGTTCTTTGGTACTCTACCTTCTTTACAGTCCAGCTCTCACATCCATACATGAATACTGGAAAAACCATAGCTTTGACTAAATAGACCTTGTCGGCAAAGTGATGTCTTTGCTTTTTAATACACCGTCTTTTTAGTGGGACAGAAAGGAAGAGAACAATGTTCAAAACACTTGCTGGCATTCTGGCTCATCCTCAGGGATGAGCAGCTTGTCAAGGCTTCTAGAAAGGCAGCTGGGATAGACTGCTGTTGAAGGCACTGGCTTTTTCTAACACAGCCCTGTTTTTTCCTACCCCTAACTGTGTTTCAAAGTCTTGCTTATTTCAAGATATTTCACTGGAAATACCTTCTGTGTCAGCTAAACTTTTTCAATGTAATGAATTTCTTATTATAGTCTCCATGGAAATGACTTATATACTCCTAATATTTTGCATATTGCAGACCAGTTCACCCAGGTCAAAGAAGTGTAACCTCTTTCAGTTTGCCTTGTGGATTCTATTGTCTATCCATTCCTTAGCTTTTACTGACCTTCTCTAGACTTTTCCCCATCTCTGTTAAAATAGGAAGGTGACAGATGGACACAATGGCCAAGGAGGTTCAATTCAGTTTTTCAGCTCCCAATATAGCAGAAGCTAGCTTAAAGATCTTAAGATAATCTGCAATGGTCCAGTCTTGCAATGAAAAGAACCACTTTAAACAAAATCTCTGCCACATCAGACTGCTAGCAAATGTCCAAGGATGAAAGTAAGCAACTTAGTGGTTTAGTACACAGGTTCCAGGATCAAACGCTAGTTTGTCCATTCACTAGCTGTGTAACCTTGAAAAAGTAAAGTATTAACCTTTCCAACACTTGGTTTCCCATCTGTAATGTGAGGATAATAATAGTCTTTACCTCATAGGGATTTTGAGAGAAGTGAATAAGATAATGCATGTGATGTGGTTGGCATAACACCTGTCACAAAATAAGTGTTCAAAAATAATTTATTTTTAAGATGTTCTTCATAAGGCAGACTTGTCAATTATTTGACAATTTTAATTGTTATAAAACATATTTCTTAACATCAATATTGTGTCCTAATTTCCAACCACTTTTTCTTTTTAAGTCTTAAAACACTATATTAACCCCAGATTCCTTTATTGTCTGGGTTAGCGTCATCCACTCCATTTCTCATATGATAAGATTTTCAAGTCTCGTACCTGGAAATTCTGTTTTTTTTAGTGTGGAAGTTTAAGCCAAACACAGGACTTCTAGCACTGCGTTATGATTTTCATGTCATATTGGCTTTTTCTTACACACATGCATACATGCACACACTCACCATGTGCACGCACATACACATATACATGACTGTAGCTGGTACAAACCAGTTCTCAAGAGGAACACTTAGGATATGCTGTATTTTAATACAAGAATACAGAACCTAAGAAGTAAAATGGAATGGTTACAGTCTCTGATTCCTCAACACCAAGTCTTCAGTAACCTAGAAATAACTCTCATATTGGATAATCTCTGGATTTAGCAGAATCTCAAGCAGCCAGGATTATTTTTGAACAGGAAGATCAGTACCTGCCCACTCTTAGCATAAAAACTAGGAGAGCTCCATCACATCAGGAAATTTTAAGATCTCCCTGCAAAGACTCTCAGCCTATCACTCAGAAGATCCTTTAACTGAGACCTTGCTGGAATCCTAGGCTTGGAAGTAGTAAATCCTGGAGCAACTCTGAGGTCATTTTTGTATGGAGCTTATAGAGCCAGGAGAGAAGAATATAGAGCTCTAGCCCTCTAAGATACTACCATCCAATCATTTTTCATTATAATAGACTCAGCAGAGGCAAAAATAATGACTCTTATGATAATATTTCTATTCATTGTGCTTTTAGAAGACTTGGTTTGTTTTCTTAGTTCTTTAAAGCCATATGTACATATTATGTGTATCAATATATTTCCTATTTTTCTACAAAGCTTATGTTTTATCTGTAAGACATCTTTCTTTCTCCCTATTGATCTTCACTCTATTTTTAATAGAATTCTATTTTGAATGTCCTTTCAATTTCATTTGTGTCTTCCAAGTAGATAGAAAATCTGTCCAACTTCATGCTTAATCATGATTATCTCAATTCTCCTTGTCCAGCTTATGAGTGAAATTCTAATCCCTACATACAGATGCTGAAAACTTAATTAACCTTTGGGAACTATAATTTCAAAAAAGATTATATTATCTATACCTCTGATTGCCAAACTGTGTCTTATGACCTTTAAAAGAATTCCATGGCTCAAAAATTTTGGAAAATTCTGTACATTTTACTGACTCTTAGATATTCACATTGTGTGTGTGTGTGTGTGTGTGTGTGTGCGTGTGTGCGTATGCTTAGTTACTCAGTCATGTCCTACTCTTTGCAACCCTATGGACTGTAGCCCACCAGGCTCCTCTGTCCATGGCAAGAATATTAGAGTGGGTTGCCATTTTCTCCTCCAGGGGATCTTCTGATCTAGGGATCGAACCCACATCTCATGCTTGGCAGGCGCGTTTTTTTACCACTGAGCAACCAGGGAAGCCCTAGCTATTCACATTATCTTATTAAAAAATTTGAGCACCCAAAATAATGTATTTATCCTGTGTTTTCCAAACTTTATTTTCCATGGAACACTTAAAAACTTCCTATGAAACACTCTTTTGGGGACATGCCACTCTAAATAATTTCCTCAGTTTACTGATAGAAATGTCATGGAGACAGACAGAAAGCCCAGCTAGTTCAGCCGTATTCAGTCTTTTACTTTCCTCTTACCTACACGGTCTAATATTCTTCAAAGAAAGAAAATTAAATTGGTCTGACATTGACATTATTTGTTTGTTCAGAAATCCAACTTGAATTGTTATACAATACCTAGGGCTCCTCTGAGTGATGGAAAGTAATTTGATGATAGTTCTGCTATTTTCTCTGGTATTAAATTTGCATTGACCAATTTATATTTTCCCAAGTGTACACATGTGTGTCATTATCCAGACGATTTCCTAAGTGCTTTACATGCTTTAGTTCATTTGAAACTCACAACAGTTTTGTAACATAGATGCTACTATTTTCATATTCTAGATGTGGAGTCTGATCAGTACTAAGGAAAAGTATCTTTTTTAACATTTAGCTACCTAGCCAAAATGAGAAGGAAAATTTGAACCAAGTATGTCTTTACCCCAAATACTGTACATCTCACTATATTGCTTCTCAGGTTAAAGTTAAATGACTTTCTGTGTCCTCCCCTGGGATGTGGATTCCATTTGACACCTGTCTGAACAATTCAGTCTTCTCTAACCTGCTATCTCCCATTTTTATTCCTAGATTGTTGCTTTTTATTTCTTTGCCTTCAAAGACTTCCCTTCTACTCTTGCTTTAAATTTTCATGCTTCCCCACCCCTGCGTCTTCTCAGTCTACAGATTTTTCCCTTCATAATCTAATCTATTCTTTTGGCTTTAATTCTTAGTGATATTGGTTTAGTATTAATAAACCAATTACAGCCCAAATCTATCTAGTGAACCTAGACCGATCTTTTTCAGCTATCTGAAGATCTCACAGTCAACATGCAAGACCCTGGATTCATTCCTTTTCCCAAAATCACCTTTTCCTCATTCTCTATTGATGTTCTGCTCATTCTTCAAGACTACTCCTCAATGCAGCCTACCTAGACTGTCCTGTGCAAAGGATAGTCATTCTCTCTCTGCTGCTGCTGCTAGGTCACTTCAGTCATGTCCGACTCTGTGCGACCCTATGGACAGCAGCCCACCAGGCTCCTCTGCATAGGATTCCCTAGGCAAGAATACTGGAGTGGGTTACCATTTCCTTCCCCACATTCTCTCTCTCTAGATTCTTGATAATTTTTGGACACTTACAACTGGTTAACTATAATCAAAATTATAATAATAGTTATTATCGTGGTAGCTGTATTTATTAAGCTTACCACAGCCTTTTATATTTTATGAAGTGCTTCACAAACTTTCTTGCAATAAATCTTTCCAATGTCCCCATGGAAGGTATAGTATTTTTGTCCCCATTTTATAGATAAGGAAACATAGGCACATAAAGATCAATATGTAGGTTTCCCCAAAATTCCACAGCAAATACGTGACAGAGCAAGATTTAAACTCAGGACATTCTGACTTCAGAAACCAAAATGTTAGCAATTTAAGAATAGGACCATATTTTATTCTTGGCCCTCATAAGTGTTTGTGGAATTAACTATTTGATGAATAAATAAGTAGCCCTGAAATGTGCCTGTGGATGCATTGACCTCCCATCCATCTTCCCATGTCTCCTGGTGCATGTGACCTTCACAGTTCAACAGTTGTAACACAAGGGCCTTCACTCTCCCTTAGGAAGAGATCAACTGAGATTTAGAGAAAACCAATAGAAAAAAGAATCACTCATTTTTCATGGATGCTAATGACGCATCCACCTATCTAGAGACGGCCTTTTGGCTGGCTGGTTTTTAGAGGCCTCCGTAAGTGACTTCCCAGGTAGCTCAGTGGTAGAGAATCCGCCTGCCAATTCAGGAGACACAAGAGACACAGGTTCAATCCCTGGGTTGGAAAGATCCCCTGGAGAAGGAAATGGCAACTGACTCCAGTGTTCTTGCCTGGGAAATCCCATGGACAGAGGAGCCTGGAGGCTACAGCCCATGGGGTCCAAAGAGTCGGACACAACTTAGCGAATAAACAGCTAAGCGGCATTCACAGCCTTGGGACTTGACCACTGTTGGGCTCTGTCACCAGACAAAATCTGATTCTGTCAGCACAATAAGAGAGCATCTGTCAGTGTTACCTCCATGAAATGTATGGCCAGTATATAAAAACAAATACCTACCGAGTTATTTGTGTACAACTTATCTGATGATGATGGGACCAGAGCTGATTCAGAATTAAGTTTTTTGTTTAAATTTAAAAAGTAATACAGTGTATTTATATTATATCAATACCCACAGCAGAACATCAGGTAGCCCTACTTAATCAGATATTTTAATATTTCTACAGCAAACCTATGATTATTTTCACTCAGTGGGATAAAGGAGAAGACTACATTCATACCCCTTTCAGTCAGGTTTTGTCACTAAATTAGTTCAGATCATATTATGTTGTGATCCAGGTAAACTTTGGGAAAAAACTTTTGTGTCTTCAGAGATTTTTTTTTCTTTTTTTGAGGATTAGAAATAAGAGGGGCTTCCCAGGTGGTGAAGAACCCACTTGCCAATGCAGGAGATGTAAGTGACATAGGTTTGATCCCTGGGTTGGGAAGATCCCCTGGAGGAGGAAATGGCAACCCACTCCAGTATTCTTGCCTGGGAAATCCCATGGAAAGAGAAGCCTGGTGGGCCACAGTTCATGGGGTTGCAAAGAGTCAGATGCAACTGAGCACGCACGCACACACCAGAGATAAAAGAGGGGGCCTATAATAAGCTGAGCAACAGTATAGAGTAGTTATTAGACGCCCAAGCTCTGGATCCTGGACCTCTATGTTCCAGTCTCGGTCTCCCTCCCAACTGACTGCAACTGTTTTGTGCTTGAATTTTTCCCCATTGGTAAAATAAACCAGAGTATTAATATCATAGGGTTGTCACAAAAGTTAAGCAAATTAATGCATGTAAGATGTTAAACTAGTAGCAGTCAGGTACTAAGCACACAATGAACTTAGCTGTTATGATCACTATAATTTCACTGAAATCTGGCACATGGACCCATCCCAGTTTAAACAGCAAATTCTCTCTTTGGAGACAGCAACTATATGGAGAGATCAATTGCATCCAAATGTCAACTTATTCATCCACAATATGAAATAAGTATTACAATACGCAGATTATTTAAGGCCTTATGATCCGTGTATTCTCTCCCCTGTAATTAAGTCTCCTTGTAGAGCCAGATAATAATCAGAAGGTTGCTTGGTAAGCATGGGATTAGGAAATTTAAATGACTCTAATGCTAATGACATCAGGCTGAAACACATCGGTCCTACCACAGGGTCAGCCTCCCCTAATGCCAAGAGGTCACTGAAGGCCTGAAAGTTTACAGGCTTCCCTTCCCTGATCCTGAGACAGTGCTAGGCCAGTACTGCCACCACATGCCTGAAGATGTCCTTTTTTGTAAGCTTTACCTTCTGACTAGCTTTTCTTCCAGTTCTCAGATATAGAGACACTAATATCACCTCTGTCAAATCTGTCATATACACTCAGGTCCCAGAGCCCTTCAGCTGCTCTGAGATGACTTAACCATCTTTGATTGGCTCGTTTATGTATTGGTTTCTACCATATAATTCTGTGAGGGCAATCTTAGTTTCTTCACTTTCAAATTCCTGGGAGACAACTCACCGTATCCCTTATCATCAGCAGTTGGACCAGGAAGCAGGGTTGAATGGATATTGGAAGTAGAACGTCCTTTAGGATACAAGTGAGGCTGTAGAATGCTTTCTTACTCATCACTTCCCTCTTTTTCAATTGGGCTTTTTGGAATTAGAGCTCCCAGTTCCTGCAGCCTGGCTATAAGGAGATCTAGTCATTTTCTTGATAGGCCTCTGTCAAACCACCTAACACAACAATGGTAATATTTTTTCTCAGTGTTAAGTATGCTGAATCCTTCTCCTTTCTGCTTTCTTCTTGGTGAAAAGCTGCTGAACCTTGCGTTGATTCTCAAAAAGAATTCGGGCTTTTAGCACTGAATTCATCTGCTTTGAAAAATCGATGTTTATTTTTGAGGACTCCATTATATTGACTTTCTCAAAGTTAACTATGTCCCCTTTAGCCACATACTTGGTGGAAAAGTTAGTATAATTGAAAGAAGGAGGAGAAGGAGGAGGGGGGGGAGAGAGGAGAAAGTAGAAGGAGGAGGGGTAGAGGAGAAGGAAGAAGGGAAAGAGTAGGAGGGGGAGGGTGCAAGCAGCAGCAGGAGGAGGAAGGAGAGAATAACAAATTGTATCATTCCACCAGGTTCTCATACCCCAACTTCAGTAGAATTCCTTAAAAAGAAAAATTTTAAATAAATATGGTAGTGGGGAGGACTGGTTGAAGAGGGAAAGACTGCAAGTACCTACAAGCTTATCTCGGCAGATAGTGGAGGACAGAGGAGCCTGGCCTGCTGCAGTCTATAGGGTTACAGAGTCGGCCACAGCTGAGCACCTGAACAATAGCAGCAAGCTTAGCATCTTCACCTTCTTTTGGTCCTTTGGCTTACTCAGTGTTTACGTGTGTCTCTGACTGAAGGAGCATTTCTATTCTGGAAGAAGCAGAAGTCCTAAGTTCATATATCACACGCTGCAGAACCTTCCCGTAAAGCTCGTTCGTACCTATGTTTCATTGCCTCAGTGTAAGTTTGGCAGTGTCTCGGTAGACAGGGATTAGGAGTCACCTGGGCCAGTGTTGGCTATAAAGGGGTCAAATAGGATGAAGCCCTTGCTTCTATTTGTGCCTTCCATTTCCTCTTCTGTGAAGTGGAAGGGCTGAGTAAGATTATTTCTTGGCTCTGTTTCAGCTCTCCATTTTTTGTCACTTTTTCTGATATCTTCCTTTTATCCTTCCTTCCTATCTGTCTATCATCTGACTTTCCCAAATGTTTCTGAGATTATTTCAGAGATAGATTTAAGCTAATGAAGCTTACATTACAGGATCCCTCACTAGACTCCTTCTAAGCTATAAAAACATTAATTTCATGTCTGGTGAAATTATGTCTGACTTGTGTGTGTTTTAGTCATTCAGCTGTGTCCAACTCTTTGCTACCCCATAGACTGTAGCCTGGCCAGACTTCTCTGTCTGTGGAATTCTCCAAGCAGGAATACTGGAGTGGGTTGCCATTCCCTTCTCCAGGGGATTTTCCTCACGCAGGGACTGAACCCTGGTCTCCTGCATTGCAGGCAGATTCTTTACCATCTGAACTAGTGTGATTTTATACTTTGAAGTTAATATTCTCAGAGAGAGCTCCCTGCTTTGTATTTGCTTTGGGCTCACAAAATCTGCATTTTCCCCTGATTGGCTTAGGAAAAAGACAAAAATAAGCATATACAAACAAGAATATAAAAAGAAGGTGTGAGAAAAAATATATAGAAAGAAAGTAAGCCAAACATTAAATGAATTTACCCCATTGAGCATGAAGCTGACGTCCAAGTTTTCCGGAAGGCAAAGTGTTGAGGATTTATCTTATACATTGTGTAGCTCTTGCTCTCAGAATGGAGGAAACTTCCAAAGACAACAGAAGTATTTATGAATACTGGGCTCTGAGAATGTCTCAGTGGAACATTTTATAGGGGAAAAGATCATCCTATGACCAAAAGTGGTATTTTCACTACGATAGAAACTTTGGAAACACATGATAAATTTTTGTTCACATATGCACTGAGCAACTTTTTCTGTACTAGGCATCGTCCTGGACAGACAGTAGAGATACAGACCTGACACTCATCCTCTCAGACGTCTCAGGATAACACACAGTCATACAGAGAAGTTGATAAGTTGCTCACAGAGGCCTGCACAAAGAGGTATGCATCGCAAAGAACGCTGGCTAATTCACATCAGAGAGATGAAGAAGGAAGGGAAGTAGTAACTTCTGAGCTCAGTTTTAAAGGTAAAAATACTCTTTACACAATAGTTGTCACTTCACAAGGAACACTAAAAAGCTACCAAGACATGTCTAGACAATTTTCCTGAGCATAATCTGACTGTCATTCCTGTGGTTTATGGGCAGCCATCACTGCTGTGATTGAACTGCATTCATTGATCCAGCACTTACAGATGCCAAAGAAACCCACCTTTCATGAAGTGAGTTGTAGCCTTCCTGTCTTAGTTTCTTAAGCACTTGAAAGATTTCTCATGACTTACTCGTAGCCTTTTCAATGCATATAACTGGTTATTAAATTCTTTAGTTATCTGTAGAGAATCAAAACCAAGGTATTCAAACATTACAGTAAGAAACACGGGGGAAAAATAACATTTGACAATATACTAATGGACATCCCTTGGTGTTCAGGTATTTTCAACTTCAAAAATCTTATTCCAGTGAGCAATTTAAAAATCTTCTCTAAGCAGTTCCCATTTTACAGCAGTGGAATAGAAAGTGACTCACCTGGCAGCACCTCAAAACTTTTTAAATCACAAAATGATAAAGAGCCGGAATTTTAAGCATCCAAATGTTAGGTAATAGAAAACATCTTCATGAGGGAAATAGGATCTCATAATGGTCTTGCTTGGAGAGGTTTGTATAGCTGCAATGAGCATTTCTCCCCAGCACTGGCATCCCCAAAGGAATAGAAACATTTCTGCATCTTTCTGAAATATTCAGCTGCAGCAAGTACTGCATCAAACAGCCTTACAAGTTTGCTCTCTATTGTGTCTGGCCAAACATCCTGAGAACTTTGCCTTGCATTATGCATGGCCCTCTACCTCCATGCAAGTTTGAAAACACTTGGAAAGTCTCTTCCTGCCATCCTAACTTCCATTCTTTTTGACGGATTACAAAGGCAAAGCAGTTCCTTGCAATGGAGCCGGATTTTCAATCATGGGGAAATTTGGAGCTTCTGCAATTGCTACTAAAATTATGATGCTGCCATCGTATCTCACTCAACAGAGGATTTGCAAAGAAAGAAAAAAGGAAGATTCAGTACCAAGTCACTGTCAAAATGCAGCAAAGATAATGGTCAGGAATCCAGCAGTCCTTTGCAGAAATCGTATGCGGCTTGAAATTCAGTTCAGACAAAGTAAAACATGAAAATTAAAGTTTAAGTTTCCAGTTTTGGTTGATCAGTGATCAGTAATTAAGCTGAAACATCATAAGCTCTGTGCGTTTAAAATCAAGATACATTGAATGTATCTAATAACTGAAAATAAGATTTCATTCCTTCCAGGTTTTTTTAAACAACATGGTAAGCTTTAATTTCTCCTTCTCCCCTCCCTACTAAGAAATAGGAAAATAGCTCTCAGTTTTAAATAATACAAAGCTAGAAATCTCTGAGTAAGGTACAGTGATTAGTTAAGATAAGCAGAGGGCAGTTGTTCAAAGATTAAATACTAAAATAGAAATTTAATGATTCCTACATTTACCACCTGTTAGCACACTTTAGTGATGTGGAGAACAAGTCTGAACAGCTCATTAACAGCTATCATTTATTGACTGTGTACCATGTGTCAGACATTTTTATGGATTATCTCATTCTATTCTCACAGCAGCCCTGTGCAGTAGATATTATTAGCTCTTTCAGATGAGGAAACAGGCATAGAGAGACTGGGAACTTACGTGAAATCACCCAGCTAGTTAGCTGCAAAACATGACTCTCACTTAGTTCTTATTCCCAACTCATGTGCTCACCCACACAACTGCCTGGATTTGGTGGAGATGATATAAATCTTTGACTGTTATTTATAGTGTCTATCATGATGTTGCTTGTTTGATGAACTAACTAAATCAACAATAGTAATTGTAGCAAAAATTGTTGATTATTGCACATACTACCTGCTCAATCAATGCTTTGAGCATTTCAATTATATATATAAAATATATATTATATATATAATATATATGTAATCCTTGCAACAACTCTAATAAGTGGGAAACAGTCACAGAGAACATAAACAACTTGTCCCAAAGACACATTCAATGAGAATAAGAGCAAAGCCTCTATCTGAGATAACCTGACTTTTGTACCACTCATCTCGGCTAGGAGTTTTCTTCTGGATACAACTAAATTCATGTCCACGTTTATGACATCTTCAGTCACATTCGAAATGGTTCCACCGCCTTAGCAGAGCTTGACAGTGAAAGCAGAAGCTGAAAAATTGATGAAGCCCATGGTCGATGCGAATACAACCTAATGTATTCTTGAATTATTCTGCATTCTGCTCAATTTGCTTTCTGTTACAGAGCTTAATCCACATATCTGAGGAGTAAAAGAGGACTGAACATGATGGTTATATGTAGTTAATCAAATAAAACGACAAGTGACTTTCAACTGCTAACACATGCATCTCAACATGTTTAAAGAGATAGATGGCATGATGTAGATATATTTGCACAGGCACATACATTGTATACTTGCTGCTCGGTGCCCAGAACACAAGCCTAGCTTAGTGTCTGTTTTGAACCACATACAAATGTTCATTAACCTTATAGGTAAGCACAGAATGTTCGATGTCATGAATCTGTCTTGAGCCAGCTGTTAAAGTTGAATGCTGATTTCCCGACTCTGATAAGTTAAAGGAGTTCTAGAATAAGCAAAATGGTTTCAGTGGTTGGATATATGTTTGGGTTTTTTTGTGTGTTAATTTTCTGATAATGTGATTGTTATCAAGTGTTTAAGTTTCTGAGATTTTTATACGATGTTTAAGATATCCTTTACTAATAAATGTCTAACAGCTTTTCTTTATTGTTTTCTTTCTCTCCAGGTATCCCCAGTATTTCCAGTATTGGTAGTAAGTAAAAACAAAACCGAAAAATCACAAACCAAACCTAGGCTAGCTTGGCTTTGTTGTTCAGCTCCTCAGATCTATTTTCCCAGTGTCCATTTCTGATGTAAGAAAGTATTTCCTTTGTGACTTGAATTGTTGTGTTTGTTCTCTGCACAGATATGGTGAGAGCAGATGAAATAGTTATCTATATAGAACTCCTCCATGGATATGGCAGTGCTACAGCTTTTCTATTTTTGATGAAGGCTACCTTTGCAGAGGTGCAGTTACTTACATAACTGTAACTCATTTAGCAAAAATACGAACAGTCCTATTTACCCATACTTAGTAACCAGCAAACAAATGGAACTCACTCCCGAGGACTGTATATGGGTTTCTCCCATAATTTGGGAAAGCAGAGAATGAATGCCAGTGAATACTTTAGGCATATTTGTTAGCCCAAAGCAATTACCATGAAACTAGGGAGAAGGAATTTTATTAATGCATTAAACTTTAGCCTTTGTGAAGGCCTGAAAGAGGTCGATTTGTGATCATTAGTCTTTCTGGAGAAATGAAGGAAAGAAAATAATCAGTATGTCCATTGCTCCCTCCTAAAATACAATGATCCATATTTTCCTGACTACTTAGGTTCAAGTTTGGTTGAGAAGGGATATAAAAAAATACATGCAAAATTTAGGAATGGGGCTACTAGAAATTCCCACAAGAAATGTTTTAATAGTGATATCAGCAATTGAAAAGAGAAGTTCTCTTCAACATTCTGTTGAACATTTCTGTAGTACCTTTACAAAGACATTCTACCAGATACCATGGGAGAACCAGGCTGTAGCTCCCTCTTTACACGTAAAACAATGACACCCCAACACCAAGCTTGAAATGCTCACTGAGGAAATGCCCCATAACTTTTCAGAGCCAAATCTCACATATTTTTAAATATTGTTCCCTTTCTCTCTGATGGTTAAAACCTTTGAATAGCTACTTAATAAGTGATTTGAAATAAAGTACTGAGGGAGCCTAGATTATGCACTGTAAGTGAAAAGAAGCATTTTCACTAGAGTTTACCCCAGTCTTTGTCATAAATGCTGGGCCACAACAGGGTGATGGAAAGGTAAAGAACAGCAGTAGGAGTATTCCAATACACAACAACCATTTAAAAAGCAATATCCTCATAATTTGGATAAAATAACTTCTTGCCTCTTATAAATGCACAGTCAGGTCTTCCATTTTTAAATCAACCCAGTTTACTTAAGCTTGTGAATAGGACTACACACAGAGTTATTAATCACTAGACGTGTTAAATGCAATGAACATCAGCCACTTTGTAAATAGAAATAGAACTAGTGTTCGCATTCATTGAGATGCCAGCCTATGCTGCAGCTTCCTCTTTGTGATCTTGTTGAAATGACATCAGTGGTACAGACTTGCAAGTGAAAACTTCAGTTCTAATAGTCTAATTTTTCTGCTGTAGTGTCTCCCTTGGCATTTGCCTATCTACATAAATACGCCACAATGTGCTCCTTTCAGGCCTTGACAGTTGTATTTGCACATGCATTTTGGAGCAAAAGGGAACCAAACGGAAGCAAGCTGAGACAGGTGGTGATCTGACCTGTCAAAGGTTTCAGAAATGGATGAACGGAAAGTAGTTCTCTGGCGCTAGGGTGTGTTTCTGTTCCAAGTGTCAATCGTGTGTTGCATGGAATTTCTGACTGTTTTGCTCACTTGACATCTCATTCGGCCGCCTCCACCACATGCCCCATCTTTGAGCATCAGCAGATGTTGACCTTTTACACACTGAATCGGGAAATTCTAGTTTTATTTTGCTTTGTTTTATTTTGAAATCAGTGGTGACCTGAAAGGATGCTTTGTTGTGCCTTTGGAAAATGTATTAACCTTTATTCAGGAAACTAGGAAAATTTAACTCCTTGGTGTCTAACCAAAACCCTCTAACAAACAAAGTGATAGCTTATTCTCTGCTTTTGTGATGCCTCTGGCTGTTCTGCTAGGAGTGCAATGGGTGTTTCCTCAGATTTCTCAGGCAAATGGTATAAGCACCTCCAGGGGTCACCCAGCATCACATATGGCTGGCGAGCTTGCTTATTGCCTGGCTTTAAAGTGAAGAGATTTGCTGTAAAACCATCAAACATGATTGTATCTTCTAGCCTGCTTCAATGGCATTTACACATTCCTTATAAGGACTTATAAGGTCTTCTCTGTGTGCAGTGGTGGACTCCTTTACTCTCCAGTGGGCAAGAATTCATACATAGATGACTCCCTGCCTGTTCAAGAGGGCATAGAAATGGGGTTTCCAAGGCACAAGTCGGAAAAGAGAGATCCACTTGGATTTTCAACTAAGTTTGGGCATTTACCAGGGCTTTTTCCTTTATCCCAAGGAAGAAATCAATGAACGTAATTCCACCAAGTATATAGAAAGATGCCATGATAATAGATATAACACTCATGACATTCCCATCATCAGGGACAATGAATTATGTATATTGTGACATAAATTATTGATGTATGTAACCATAAGTTCACATACATTTGCTGTATACACAGTGATTAAAAATTTTGGTGGCCTGATAGGTTTCAGTATAGATTTCAAACTGTCAACACCTATATTAAGGTTCAAATGCATGGACAGAGTGGTCATCCTTTCCGATCATCTGCTAAAAATGTTTTTGAAACAGATTTCCCATTAAGGTCATTTGTACCTGCTGTTGTCTGTTAGGAAATAGATTTCCCAATCATCCCAAAGGTACTTGATTTAAAACTCAGTCATTTTAATGTGCTTTGGCTGTGCCTGAAAAATTATTGGTGATATTGTCAGCAATTAATGAATCCCAAAATAAATCTGTAGCCATTTGAGCCTATGAGCTCTGTTTTTCTTTACTTGATGCAGTAGTAATTCATTCAGGTTTCATTTTTTCAATGTAAAATATATCATGCACTTATAAGTAAACATTCACAATTTTATCCAAGTGAATATTTGTTGATGCTGATGATCCAAATTAATATTTGATTTGGTGTGGATGTTTTTGTTCAAGTGATAAACTGATCATTATAACATATATTATCTGATCTTTAGTCCTGAAAAGCAAGTGATTTCACAAATTACTTTAAACAGTATATTATTTTTAAAAAAATGGTAATTAGAATAACAAGAGTTGGCCTAATGTGCAAAATAGATTTGTGTGAGGGATTAACACCTAAAAAGCAAGTGATGGAGGTTAAAGATAAACATGTCAGAGGTTAAAGGTAGATCATCCACTGAAAACTCATGTCAGGAAACACAACTTTAAAAAAACTTGAAATTTTTTAAATAAACAAAGCCATTTCTCAGACTAGCAACGAAAGAAAAGATGTATGTTGACATTGTATGAACCCAAGTGTACATTGTTTCCTTAAATTACCTTCAAATGATTGACATCATGTTTTATAAAGTGTAAAATATTGATGGAAGCATTTGGCTGTCTCCTCCTCTTCAGCTATTCAATTTGAAATAACAATTTACCTAAGATAAATATGCCACTTCCCTGCTTTCTCTTACTTATAGTGAGCATTGCCTTCATCACAGAGTTAAAAATTCATCTCTAATTTGATTTAATTGGTAGGACCATTAAACAAGGGAAGTGGTACCTGCAGGGATCCATCAGCCTGTTGAGAAAGCTCAGCGATGTTTTCATACTTGAAAACATTGGATGCCAGTTGGAGACCTTATGAAAGTTGTTTCCCATACAGCATCCAAATATATTTTGTTCAGTACCTATTTACTGCAGAAACCTGGACTGTGAGGAAAATAACAAGGTTAATCATGTCCCCTCAAGGGTTATTAGTAGTCTTGCTCATGCTATCCAGAGAGCTGCACTTTTTGTTTGTTTTTTCCCTTTTCTTTAATACGTCTAAATCCCCCAAATAAAAGTTTCATTTGAATTGCCCTTTAGGTAATTAGGTTTTATATAATGAAGAAAAAAATTATCTGACTAGAGAGGCTATATGGCAGATTGTATGGTGTGCTACATTAATTTTGATCTGTTTGCTGATGTTCTAGAAGGAAAGCTAAGGTCCCAGGTGAAATGCCTTTGGGACTTTATTATATCATGTATCCAATATTCTCATCACAGATCCATTTCATATTTGTGTAACTAGCATTTCGCATTCATGAAACCTTTGTGGTTATCCTAAAATTGAATGAACATTAGGACATAGCTGCTTCTTTAATCTTGAATAAATTAAATATTCCAATGATGCAGGGGGTGGGGGAGTAGCACCTACCTTAAAAATATCTGAGAGGTTTAGTCATCTTTTTCAAACAGCAGTTGCCCACCTTGATCAGATTTGACTTTTTTCATATGATAGCCTTTTCCCAGATGTCTTTAGAATGTGTGAGCACACTTTTTTAAGTGTGAGCTGATATCTGTACCTTTGCTGTTATCTCCTTGTGGGGACATCTGAAAATTCCTAGCTTAAGCAAAGATTTACCAAGATCTCTGAAAGGGCCTATAATGAACTTTCTCAAAGTTGTAATTGTGAACTAAGAATGGGGTATCACCGAAATCTTCTTGGAATATCAGTAGGGAGCTGGCCAGCTAACTGTTCCACTTCTGGGGAGATGTCCCCACATGCCTACAGAATTCCATTTTACAAATGGTGACTCTCAGGCTCAAAGTGCCCGAGTAACTTGTCAGATATAAAATGGCCAGGAAGGCCTATCTGACTCCAAAGGCTGTGCTGGTAACATTATACCAAATGGAAGAGATTAGAAAGAAAATTTCTATATTTATTGACTCCGACCTCAGACTCTCTCCTATCTAATACATTGACCCATTTCTGTGTGGGAAATTTTAGTGTCCTGAAGAAAAACAGGAGTTCATTTTCGATACCTTACTGTGTGGTCAACAGAACCTACATTAAAATGTGCCCTTCCTCTACCACCAGCAATGATAAACGTCCTCAAAAAGCTGAGGAAGAGGGGAAATGTGAGATGTTATTTACAGAACATGGGATAGTTCGTGAAATTTAGCTATGCACATTGTGAAACTTGCTTATACATAGTCTATGACAGTAAAAATTCCAAATGTTTTATTGACATAGCTGCTTAAAACAAGCAAACAAAATTCTGTGTGTCGTCGTCAGGACAGACTTAGCACTATCGCATTAAACTTTGTCTTCCCCAGCAGGTTAATGACGCTGTGTTTCTGAGAGTAGGCAGCTTACTGTAAAGATGGTAGAATCACGCCAAGGCCCTAGGGGTTCTTTATGAAGAGCTTAGGGTTTTCAATGCATTCCTTCATAGACATCAGTAATGTTTCCAAAACTCACTGAGGAGCAAGAGCCATAACTACAAATCCAGAGGGACCCGTGACTCTGTCTCCACCTGATGTTTTCCTCATAGGCTCCTGGAAAGAGAATGTTTGATGAAGGCTCACGAACATCCTCTCAAGCAGCGGCTTTTCACATCCATCGTGGTACCCTGCTTCCCACCGTATCGTAGAACCAAAATGTTATGTAAAAACTAGGGTTCTTAGGAAAATGGAAGAGCACTCATACAACATCATCATTTTATAGGCAATGCAACTAAGGCTTAATTGAATTGTCAAAGTCATCTGGATAGTAGCCGAGGCAGGATTCTAGTTCAACATTCAGTTTCCAATGTAGGACTCTAGAATCCGTTCACCTTCTCATTTAATTAAATGACTAATGTATTAAATACTACACAGTAGACTATTCTAAGGGGAAAAGTACATGAAAAAGCATAGTCACAATTTACTCTGGTTTTAAAGGGTTTCCACAAAATGCGTTGGAAGCTGCCTGTAATTCATGCTAAGTGGGTACGTGTAAGACAGAAGACAGTGGCTTTCTGATGTAAATGAAGTGTTTTTAACCTTCTGGTTCAAGCTTGCCTTTAAGCTTGATTCACTGTGGTGTCAGCAATAGATGGTCAAGTTTAGCAATTCTAACATAGTTCTCTCCAACTTACAGTGCAGAGCTTTCCTTGGGGCACAGAGAAGAAAAATTTTCTTCCAAAGCCTCATTTTTATAACTAGAATCTCAGTTTTACTGACTCTTTAAAGTACCACAAACCAAATTGTCATGTAAGAGTTTTCTGAGTCTCCTTAATGGGGAGAAAAAAAAAGAAATTCAGGCAAGATATATATTTGATTAATAGGCTAAACTGATGTGCTCCTAAATTTAAAGAAACTCGGAAATTTACATATTATCTTTGTGTTAAAAATAAAATCTTTCCCACAGTATCCCAAAATAATTTCTGTTGCTTTCTGGACAATAGTATTAATCAGTGTAGGCCCTAGAAACAGATTATTCCCTAAAGTAAGTTGTATCTTAAGTAAACTATTTTATATATCTGAATCTTAAACTATTTTATATATCTGAATCACTTGCTTTGGGAAAAGTTAAGGTTACAAGAAATAGGGGAAGCATATTATAACCCCTACTTCAGTTTAGTAAGAACTGTTTATGCTACAATAATTTTTTGTTACAACAGCAGCCTTAAATAGAATAATAAGAGCTAACACAACATTGAAAATCAACCATGTGTGTGCTCAGTTGCATCCAGCTCTTGGTGACCCCATGGACCTCCATGGTCCTCTGTTCATGGACTTTTCCAGGCAAAAATACTAAAGCCGGTTGCCATTTCCGACTCCAGAGGATCTTCCTGACCCAGGGATTGAACCTGCATCTCTGGCTTCTCTTGCATTGGCCAGCAGGTTCTTTACCACTGTGCCACCTGGGGAGCCCTGTGCTTCAACTACAATTAAAAAAAAAAAAAAAGCCAACATTTCTTGAATGCTCACTACAATTACAAGCAAATATTAACTCATTCAGCCTTGACAACAGCCAGCAGGTAGGGTCATTATTCTATTTTACGTACAAGAAAGCTTAGACACAGAGAAGTTAAGAAACTTGTCCAAGCGATAAAATTTGGATTTAAATCCAGTCCTAGTTCTGTTTACTTGCAGCATATCTTAAATAAATTTACCCTCAATAGATATTGCCTAGGCTTCCCAAAGATGTAATTTGAAAATTTAGCAATGACGATAGAGTAATAGTATATGATGGGCATTTCAGATATTCTTTTTCTTTGTAAAGGGGGATAGTTTTGATGTATGAAATCTTTGGTCTCCATATTCACCGAGCTAAGGTCTTTTGAGATCATCAAGACATGTTTAGTCCATTTTTCCAGGTTTGTGGGATCAGGATCCTTGAGAACTAGGAATTTCCATAAGAGGCTATTTTTGAAAGAATGGCCATCCACAGTCCCACTGGGCACATATGATGATCCTTCCCCTTACCTCAGTAATAATTTCTCAGCTCCAGCGTGGGTTTCACTATGACAGTCACAGGTCCACAGTTACAATGTGTAGCAATAATTTTTCCTTCCACACAAGGGATTCTTAATCCCCTAAATCCCCTAGATTCTACAAAGAACATATACTTCATTCCAATGGGCTTTATCCTTCCATGAATTTCAGTGTGACACTGCTAGGTCATAAAAGAACCATTGGAGTGATAGAACTTAATGGCTGCGAGAAAACATAGACCTCTTTTAGTCCAGCACCTTTACCTTACAGATAAGGAAATTGAAGTCCAGGGAATTAACTGCCTGACAACTACTTAATAGAACTGGGACCAGATCCTTTAACTTCTGATTCCTAATACTTTTTTGCCTTGCAACATACTAACACTTTGAGACCTTCATATAGACACAAAGATACTCCTTAGTAAATTCATGAAAGAATGAAATTTTAAAATTCTGCAATAGTTCACCTAGAGGTAGTGCCAATGCTTTTGATGTGTTGTAATTTTTTTTTTCTGTTTGCAGTCTCTTAACTATTTGAAATCAATGGCCACTGGCTAAAAATTCTCAGAGGCTTCATGTTATGCAAGGACTTTTATTAGAGTTGAATATGATAACATAGAATTTGTCTTAATTATACAGTTAACTTACTCTCCAATGTGCCTAATTTACTTCTTGGAATTAAACGTTAGTAATATTGATTGAATATTTATATGTGCCAGGATCTTTGAGTAACAAGAGTAGCCAAATAGTAACTAGCTGATTTAAAGTTTTCTTACTTGCCTTTGCAGTTATAAGAGAAAATAAAAATTCAAAATTTTAAGATGAGATATTAAATTTGAAAATTCTATGATGAGCAAATATTAAAACATGTACAAATAGTACCATGCTATAGGAGTTAAGGGTCCACACATTTCAATATTTTTTTTCAAGACATTTTTCCTCCCAAGGAAGAGATATCACACATAAAATTTTGTCCCACTAGAGACATGCATAGATTAGATTAGGATTTCTAAGTGAATGCTGGTGGTTGTGAGTTTTAACTTTTCAGGAAGGTTAGGCATCCCACCCAATGCAAATCATTTGGAAAAAGAGTCTGTATTTCCAAGAAAATAGAAAAGCTACACTCTCCTCTTCCCCAAGAAACTATCATAAGTACATAATACAGAAGAAAATTACCTTCTAGGTAGGAATCAGATTGTAACTGAGGTGTCTCTCTTGATAATTTCATATAGGTCAAGCAGTTAACAATTCAAAAGTAGAATCATCTACATTAGTTTTTTTATATATGTAGGAAGATCCTCAGTATGGAACCTCAGTATCTTGGAGGAAAATCATAAAAGAGTATAAATATAAAATATAGGCATAAACAAATATTTATTATATTAGAATATGGAATAGAGCTTAATTTATAAAGTTAATTTTCAAAACTCACTTCTAAATTGGTTTAGGGTAAAATTTTGTCTTCACTTAAAATTTCTTGGCAGAACTTATTAGCAAAATGATTAATTATAGTATTACTTTCACTTCATCAAGTAAACCAAGCCACTGAATACTTAACATTAAACTTGTAAGCAGCACCCCCACATATGACCTATAGTTAACTCTCCTACAGAAAAAGATGGAGAAAACCATTTCAGAGAACTAAATTGTTCCTAATTTGATGCTAATAATATACATAAATATATTTTCTATATAAAACTATAACAGTGATTTGAAATTTTTTTAAATAAACAATTTCTAAAAATCACTTGTTTTTCAAAGTGACTATCACAGTTCAAGTAGGCTTGTTCTGTTAATTCCATTTCTCCCCATCACCAAAGTACTCACATGGAAAGTAATATTCAGTCAATAACTTGCATATCTTGCCTACATATTACCAAATATCTATTTATTTAGTAACACCTACAGATGTGGAAAATTATTGCATTCTTTTTCAGAATTTCAGAATTCATTCTTTTTTCATAATTTCAAAATTCATAAATTTTGAAGATACAGCAATATCTAACCCTTTGCTTTTACATGTATATAACATACACACAGAGCAACAGTAGATCAGCTTTTCTAATAAATATTAAAAGCCAAAGTTATAGTGAAAGTTCCATGTCTTGCAAGAATGTTATTCACTATAATCTAACTATGGGGAAAACAGTCTTATAATACCTATTTACAGTAGCGTAGCCACTTGATCAGAGAAGGCAATGGCACCCAACTCCAGCACTCTTGCCTGGAAAATCCCATGGACAGAGGAGCCTGGTGGGCTGCAGTCCATGGGGTCGCTAAGAGTTGGACACGACTTCACTTTCACTTTCACTTTTCACTTTCATGCATTGGAGAAGGAAATGGCAACCCACTCCAGTGTTCTTGCCTGGAGAATCCCAGGGACGGGGGAGCCTGGTGGGCTGCCATCTGTGGGGTCGCACAGAGTTGGACACGACTGAAGCGACTTAGCAGCAGCAGCAGCCACTTTATATCAATTACTCAGTTATTAAATATTTCCTTCTGGAAGGCTTTGCCCTTTCTCAAAGAGATTCAGGTTAATTACAGAGACAAGAAACAGACATAAAATTTATCCACATATCCATGAAAAATAAGGAACACAGGAGGTCACATGCTATAGCAGTTTAGAGGCAAGAACTCTCATTGTGGACTTGGATGGCCTCAAAGGATCACACTAGAAATATAGTTTTGAACTGATCTCAGTGAATGGCAGATTTGAGTCATGAAATGGCTGCTTTAATAGTTATGTTCTATATACCTTAGAAAAAATAATTTTATAGCATGCAGTCCTAAATCTGGCTATTTTCCTGCTTTTCCAGTCATTTCTTTTAAACATAGGTGAATCTAAGGAAAAAATAACATTAATTCTTAAATTAACAATGTTTATCATTATTTCTGGATTGGAACCAAAAACTTTAGAGATATAGTTTCAGTTTAAAACATCATGAAAACATATACACACCCATACATACAAACCTGAGATATGATCAGAGTACCTTGGTCTGTTTTCCTTAAGCCAGAATCACCAGTAATCCTTCTCTTTCTTTCTCTGAGAAATTGCATAAAAACAAATAGGAAATAAATCCACTTCTTTGCAGAGATAATGGCTCACACTTAAAACATACCCTAAAGAATCTCTCCTGAAGACTAATGTAACCAGCTCATATCTGTAAATATAAATTGCAGAGAATGGAATTCTCAAGTGAGAAATTATTTCTTTCCTGTTATCTTCCAGTTTCAGGCAGCAGCTTTATATAATGATTTGAATGGCTGAAGTCCCTATTTAGTTATTTGTAAGAACACTCTACTTTATTACAAAAGTTAATGCATATAGCTTTGTTAGGGAACGGGCTATATATTTAATGTCCATTCAATGTTTTGGGAATCATCAATTGCTTGCTTTTGTCTGGTGTGGGAGTCATGTTGTGTTAAGTGCATCACAGCCAAGTTAAAGAGCAGATGTGTGGTTTGTGTCTTTGTCCATTTAGTTTTCTGTTTAAACCAAAGGGTATTCTAGCTGAATATAACAAACCCTGATTTTTCCTGATGCATACAGATCCTCCAAAGTTTAATAGGAAATGGCCGAATATTTCTTCCCTTGAGGTTTCTAACCCCAAACAAGGTAGGAGCATGTCAAATTCCTACTGATATAAAATCCCACATGTTTAGGGGGAAAATCCCACATTCTATTTTTTAAGCACTAAATAAGAGCATTATCATCAATGTCATGCCTTCGAAAGAATCATAACTGAAATATTTTTTCTAATATGAAGTGTCCCAGAAGTATTATAGCAACAAGTGTAGAAACGATTAGATGGCACAGAAGCTATAAGACCTTTATCAAGTTTACATTGAGTGTCAGCCAGTCCCAAGAGAAGTCTAGTGTTTGTTGCCGTCACAGTGGGGGGTATAAATAATACATCTTAAAAACTTTTGAGTGGCTCAGGTGTCCTCACTGTCTCCCTTTGCTTTGCTTAAGTAAACTAACTGGTAGTTTAGTTGTATCGAGGGTCAGGGAAAATATTGAAGGCTGTACTGCAACCCCAAGGAGACCTGTTTTTTTGCTTTTTTTTAAAACTATGGTTCCATATTGATTGACAGGAATTTGGATCTTTCTCTCCCCCTCTCCTTCCCTTCTACATCATAGTGTATTTTCTCTGTCAAGGCTTTCCCTCTTTTAATCCTGTATCAATTAATAATTTCTGTTAGGATTAATAACAACCTGTTTTCTTTCTGTCCTTAGAGCAGTAATTATTTTCTGACTTCTAACATCATAAATAAAGGAAACTGAAAACAGCAGTGTGATTATAGAGGAAAAAATAGAACCTTTAAAAACTAGCCAATCAAATTCATCAGATGCAGTGTAATGTTAAAATTCCATTAACATAGCCATGTATAAATAGTTCATATTAATAGAAAGTTGTCTTCTTTTGCATCCTTTCTTCTCACACACTCAAAAAAGGCACATCTTTGGCTTCCACCTTCCTTCGTTATATACAGGATGTTCCCTTTAAGCTCTGATGAACACAGATGGAAGAGGAAATGAGCAAAAGGAGAGACCAGGAAATAGCTGCTAAGCAAAACAAACTATATTAGCAATTTTTGAGGAGTCAAATTGGAAGGGCTGCTTTTTCAGTCCTTGATCGGAGTGATGAAATCAAGACTGTCCTAGATACATGAATTACTAGCAAATAGAATTATCTTAATCATCTGCTCCAAATGATTTTTTTCAAATTTCTACATACATATGTGGAAGAAGAAATACAGATCAAGCTCACCCCACTAGATAATTCTGTGAAGACTGTGGGGAGGTTTAGCGCCTTTGCTCCTTGGCAAGTTCAATGAAAGCATCTTCAGTGAAATGTCACTCAGTATTTCCCACTGAATTTCATAGCTCAACAAATTATACAAGACAGGATCTAAGACTTAACACTTCACAGTGAGTTTTCTGCTGAACAAGATTATGCATTGTTGAAAACTTGAGTTTTGTGCTGAACAAGATATGCATTGTTCAAAACCTGAAAGAGACCCTTTTATTATTTTTGCTATATTTTCTGAGTGTCACAAGACTAAAAGCTTTCAGAAATAATCTTTAGTTAATATTAGTTGCAGTTTTTAGAATGTAGATAGTGAACTCAAATAAATTTATTTGAGAGGTGCACGGTTGAAAACAGTGCTTGAACTTGAAATTTTAGCTTAAAGTATACTTTCTGTCAGAGGTCAGTTCTGTGCAGGTGTAATTTACCTGGTCAACATCTGCAGAAAGCATCAAGCTCTATCCTGTTTTTGCTACTTTCACAAGTGACTATTCCTGAATAACTGAAAAAGAAAAGCAGGCAAACTTAAAAGTTCCTGCCATTAACAAATGGGTACATTAAAAGTAACAATTGTTAGGAAAAGACTACATTTTTGAAAGACAGATTCCAATTGACTCTGAGGCTGAGATCCAGGTTCTGCTAAATGGTTGACCGTTGTTAACTATGTTCTCTGGTGTCTAATCAGTTCAGCAAAAGTAATTTAACTGGTTTATATGCAGATGGGCTACTGTTACACAGAGAAAAAGACATGGTGAATTGAGTTAATAATGTTACTAATTAATTCAACAACTCAACTACTATTATAAGAGAAAGACAATAGAGGATCCTAATATCCATAATGTTATTGAAATAATCTGCATAACTGGATTATTTATTTAAATGATAATTCTCTTTTGCATCTGAAAATAAAGCTTCCAGACTTTATTAACAACAAAGTCAAACCATTTTCAGCCAAATACAAGCTTTCTCTGTGATTGAAATAAACTCCCAGAGGCAACAGATACAAAGAGTATCTACTTTTGAAGTGGGTTGATGATAAGTAATTACAATTTGAACGTTTCTCTGTTGTTTCTAATGTGCTGTTCTTTTAAACCTATCCAGTTGCTCCCAAATTAGCTTTGTCAACAGTTTCTTCTGTTCAAGTTGCAAACCACAAGAGAGGTAGGAATTCTTGGATTCATACAGTGATTTCATGGTGTTATGTGTTGTGAAACATTGCACTGTATGAATCTGGAATATCTGTGAAGTGTACCCATCAGCTTATTGGTGAGGCATGTTGATGGATAATGATCAATGCATCAAATAGTACTGAGTACTGTCATAAGAGGAAAAAAAGCTTCACTTGGAAATTTGACTGCTGCAAATTTAAAATGCTGCAATATTTGTTTTCTGAAAGATTAATGTGCAAATCAGAATTATAACACTTCAGGTTCCTGTTTAGAACATGAATATTAGAGCTATTAACATTGTTACTCATTTGCATTGAAACTAAGGAAACTCACAGTGAGTTTCAAGAATGCTTTTCATGAGAACAGAATGGTAGGTTCATGTATGGTGCCCATTTGACAAATGACATACATACCTTGGAATTTCCACTTCCCAATATTGTTTGAATGGAATTTGAATGAGTACCAGTGAAGAGCTACACTGGATTCAGCATTGATTATGACCCCAAAAATAATAGTTACATTACTTTCTTCAAGTGAAAGCAAGCAGAATCTCATCTGTGACTCATGAATGGCCCATTCCAGCTGGCATCTGTCATCACATCTTCACAGACTGAAGATTTTTCAGGAAACATAAAGACTCCTGTTTTTATTTCACCATTTTCCTTTAAATGTCCTATGTGACAGGTGTCTTGTTTTCCATCCCTGACTGTTGGGTACATGTCATGTTTCTTTTGGTGGGGAGGTGGTTGTTTTTGTTTTTCATAAAACATCTCTTACAAAGAAATACATTTATTAACAATATATGAATTTGGTTTGACCCACTGCAAATGATAATTATAGCTTCCCTATTCCTTACTGAAAAGAGTCGAGTCATTTTCCAGATTTTAATCAACTTGAACTGGTCCTGCTGTGGCATATACAGTAAAGGAGGAGGCTGGTCAGAAGATGGGAAAGGGAAACTGACAGGATTTCAACCGTGTCTTAAACTTTCTTCCCAATGTGCTTTTACGTAGCAAACACTGACAGTGCCCTTTAAAGGGGCATCCAGATGGATCTGAAATTTGGAGAACTAGGTTCTTCAGGAACAGAGCAACCACCTATTTGGGCATGTGCAATGGCACCCCTCTCCCGTACTCTTGCCTGGAAAATCCCATGGACAGAGGAGCCTGGTGGGCTGCAGTCCATGGGGTCGCAAGAGTCGGAGAGGACTGAGCGGCTTCACTTTCACTTTTCACTTTCATGCACTGGAGAAGGAAATGGCAACCCACTCCAGTGTTCTTGCCTGGAGAATCCCAGGGACGGGGGAGCCTGGTGGGCTGCCGTCTATGGGGTTGCACAGAGTCGGACACGACTGAAGCGACTTAGCAGCAGCAGCAGCAGCAGCATAGCATAGCATCCCGGAGTCACTGACACCATGGTAGCGATGTCGTCCTTACCTGTGATAGGCAGACCTACAGAGAAACCGAGGAGGTGAAGGAGAAAGGAACCAGCAGAACCTTTACAGAGCCCTTCTCTTTTCTGTCATGTCAAAGACTGCATATACAAGAAGCTTCTTGTCCTGCAGTTTGACCCTGCATTATTGAATCTCTGGTTTCTTGGGCGTCACAGCACTAATGAGATCTGAACACATCTACACAGGCAAGAAGAAGCCGCCTAGTGAATTCGAGATATCATAGAATAAACCACACTGTTATCAAATAATATATATGGAGGGGCTTCAAAAGTTACACATGGTTGCAAGACAGGTCTGGGGGTGAGGCAGGAGCCAGGAAAATGCTGCAGCCACTATATTCTCGTGCCTGGGGTGGCCCCTGGTCACTTGTGACTCTGCTAGTGTGGTGAAAGGAAAACGCTTTTTAAGAATTGCAATTCTTTCACCTAAAGTCTTTCCCCCAAATCCTCTCTTTTGAGTGACTAAAATTAATTTTCACCAGCTCTGACTTCGAATAAGCTTTCCTCACTTGGCCCCCCGAAATTAATGGGGGCAGGAGGAGAAGGGGACGACAGAGGATGAGACGGCTGGATGGCGCCACCGACTCGATGGCCGTGAGTCTGAGTGAACTCCGGGAGTTGGTGATGGACAGGGAGGCCTGGTGTGCTGCGATGCATGGGGTTGCGAAGAGTTGGACACGACTGAGCGACTGAACTGACTGACTGACTGATGGCACATTCAGGGTCCATTCTCTTATATTCTGTGATGTATCTTGTATTACAGTACATAGGTAAAATAATAATGGAACTGGAGGAAACGTGGGGAATAGTAAGAAAGAAGAGACCAAGACATTTAACCCTTCTCCTAGTCTTAATAGTCTTTTTCTTTCATTCTTTCTCTCTAACCTTTTTTCTGTAACTCCTACCTACCGAGGCCTTCCCCAGCCAATTCCAGTCAGAAAGTCTTGAAACCTTAGAAAAGATTTGGTTCTCTCCTAATCTCTGACAACTTTGAACTCGGCCTCTGCTGAAACACTGCTAGCGTTTATTGCTCTTAACGAGCCAGTTCTTAGGGCTTCCTGGGTGGCTTAGTGGTAAAGAATCCACCTGTAATGCAGGAGTTGCAGGGGATGCAGGTTTGGTCCTTTGGTCAGGAAGAGCCCATGGAGCAGGGCATGGCAACCCACTCCAGTATTCTTGCCTGAAGAATCCCATGCACAGAGGAGCCTGGGGGCTACAGTCCATGAGGTCACACAGAGTCGGACACGACTGAAACAACTTATAATGCATGCATCAGCCAGTTCTTAAGTAACACATCATCGTAACTGCCGTATATGATGTCATGTATGTCAGATGGAGGGGTTTGCTCCCCAGGGGACTCTTGGTTGTCACAGCTTGGGAGTTGCTATTGCCTCTAGTGGGTACAGGTCAGGAATGCTTCTGAATAGCCTACATTTAGGAAAACCAAGAATGATTTGCCCCAGATGTCAGTAGTGCTGAGGTTGAGAAACAGCGCCATACTCTTTCGGCCTGGGCCTCATTCTTGTTGTCCCCTGGTATAAGATGGTTCTCAATCAAAATGCATCACTATGCCACACTATGCAAATGTTTTAGCTTGTCCACATAACAGTAGTCAAAACATACCTGAAAAATAAAATAGAGTGTACAGTGTGATTTGAGATTGAAAAGCTGTGTAAAACCATAGCAATTTTTTGAGAATTTCCTTTTCCTACTGAAATTGATCTGTATAGACATATAGTCAACTCTCAGCTAAAATATTTACTAACTCAGTTACAGCTTGATATATGACTGCTGCTTTTCTGAACTCTTTAATATATGGAATATAGCCAGACTCTTATGGCTTTTGAAATGAATTTAAGCATAACTTTCCTCTGTGTCTTCCTCTGTTTTCCAAAAGAAGATGCCTCAGGATCCTTACTGAGTCACTGACTCATTGATTCATTCATTCAACATATTTTGAGTACTTAGTATATGCTTGGCAATGTGTTGAGTTCTGTTTACATCTGTGAACAAAATGGACACACTCTGCATGCATGTATTTACATTCAAAATATAGGGGAGAAATTTTTAACATAATTTTCAGATACTGTAAATACTCCAAAAATTTAAATAGGAGGAGGGGGAGATTAATGTGTTTGAGTCAGGGACTGTTATTTCAGATAGAGTAGTCACAGAATTTTCTCTGAGCAGAGACCTAAAAACAAAGTGAGGCAGCAATTCACAGGGAAATCTGGGGGAGGGGTAGGTCAGAGGAAACAGCAAGTGCAAAGGCCCTGGGGAAGTGCTTGGCAAGCTTTCAGAGCAACACGGAGGCACTGGACAGTGAGCGAGAAGGAGTGTGACAGTAGTGAATCCCTGGGAAGCCAGGGGCCATATCAATTGGGAATAAATGAACTGAAATTCTGCCTTTTATTCTGAATGAGGCAGGAAGTCATTAGGATTATGGGCAAAGGGTTGTCATGACCTAATCTAAGTTTGGAAACAGTTACTTTGACTGCTTTGTTGGGGAGACCATCACACAGATGGAAGCCAGGAAAGCAGTTTGAGAACAACAGCAGTAATCCAGGTACTAAGGATAAGACGGTGAGATGTAGAATGTATTTTCAAAGAGTAGTCACAAGGATCTGCTGATTGGTTGGTTATGGGGGTGGGGAGGGGAAGGGAATGATCATTGTCAAGAACAATTCCAGGAATTTTGATCAAAGCAATTGGTGGAATGTTTAGTTGTGATTTATCAAAATATAGGGCTGGCTGCTTATGTAAGTAGCAGATTTGGGAAGGATAACCTATGAGCTCAGTTTTGAACATGTTAAAATTGAGAAATCTATTAAATGTCTAAGTGGAGACATCAAGAAGGCAGTTGCATATATCAGTTTGGATGAAGTCTCACTAGCTGGCAAGTTGGTCTAGGCTGGAAATAACTATTTTGGAAAAGTCAGATGGCACAGTGGTGAAGAATCTGCCTGCCAATGCAGGAGAAGCCAGTTCGATCTCTGGGTCGGAAAGATCCCCTGGAGTAGGAAAAGATAACCCGCTCCAGTGTTCTTGCCCTGGAAAATGCCATGAACGGAGGAGTCTGGAGAGCTGCAGTCCATGGGGTCACAAAGAGTCAGACAGGACTGAGCAACTGAGCATGCGCACACACACACAGAGTATATTGATGCTTTATAAAGTTATGAGGCTGGGTAAAACCCTAGCTCTGGGTTAGCCCAAAGAGCAAATAGGTACAAGATTTGAGCCCTCAGACATTTGAGAAGGTATAAGAAAATGCAGAAGAGGGGGAAAAGCAGTGATGGCGGGAAGGAAGTGAACCAAGAGAGAGTGGTGTCCCAGAAGCCCCTGATTAGGAAAAGGTTGCCAGAAAGCCCTGAGGGCCCTATTGAAGCTTATGGTCAGGAAGTTAAAGTGAGACTTGTTTCGGAAATAGTTGGAAAGAGGCCCAGCCACATTTAGCTGCTGGGTATAGACATTGAGAAGTAGAGGATTGGATTTAACCAGGATCAGATTTTCCCAGGAGTCTGTAATTGAGGGTGGGAATTTGGGGATGAGGGAGATAAGACTACATAAAAGGAAGTGATTATAAGGATGGGCCATGTACTCTATACTTTGTGAAAAATAAAAATAAAAAAGGGAAAGGATGAAATGCTGGTTAAGTGAATTAGAGGACCAATGAATTATGGACTATGAATATCATCCCTTCTGGATCTTAATAAGATTGTGCAGCTCTAACTGTATCATTAATGATCATTCATGGATTCTGTGCCTGTGTGAAAAGACTAGTTCCTAAAGAATGGGAAATTAACAGAAAACTGAAAAGTAATATAGAAGTTTAATAATTACATTTGAAATGTCTTGAATTTATACAGTGCTCTGGTGTTTTTGAAATCCCTTTCAAATATCTTTTTCTCATTTTGCATTCTCAAATATACCATGGCCAGAGAAGACAGATTTATCAAAGTCTCAGAAGAACCTTTGAAGTTTTAAAGGAATAAAGTTAGTATTAGCTTGTTTCTCAGATTCTAAAGATATTTAGAATATCCATGTATCTTCTGAAACAAGCTTATAATATTGAATGTTTAACTGTGTGCGGTTTTGTATATAAATTATTTCTATAATTTATATTATTTAAATCTCCTGTCAAAATTGATAAACTGGTTTTCAAATGAGACCCAGAAACAAATAGTTAATGTCATATAAATGCATATTGTTTATTGCATTCAAAGAATAGTAGGTAACAGTGAGTTTCTAACATGGATTGGGTCTTTATCCAACTTGAATGTCTACAGACATGTTTTTGTGTGTGTGTGTGGATAAAGCTTTGTCAGGTGAAGCCCAGCATGTAGTGTTGGCTGCTGGGCAGATCTTACCCACAAAGGAACCAAGTTATGAAACTTCTCCAGCCCTGTTCTCACCTATTCCCCCATGTTATGTCTTTGCACACTCTATTCTTCTCACCAGAAATACTCATTTCCTCCTTCTTTTTTAAAAAAATAAACCTTACCTGCCTTCATAGAAGATTCAATTTTAAGTTAGTTTTTCCTAATTTTCCTCAAGTTAAATGGATTTCTCCTTATATCACTTTGTGTATCTGTGTGTGTGTTGCTGAGAGTGTGTGTGTGTGTGTGTGTGTGTGTGTTTTAGCATATCCTCTTGTTTTTTTCCTGGCTTCCCTGGTGGCTTAGAGGTTAAAGCGTCTGCCTCTAATATGGGAGAGCTGGGTTCGATCCCTGGGTCAGGAAGATTCCCCCGGAGAAGGAAATGGCAACCCACTCCAGTATTCTTGCCTGGAGAATCCCATGGATGGAGGGAGCCTGGTGGGCTACAGTCCATGGGGTCGCAAAGAGTCGGACACGACTGAGCGACTTATTACTATTGCTTGTTTTTTTCTAGTTATCTGAGCACATTTGTCTTACCTTAAACAAGCATCTTGACAACAAGAACTTACTTCTGTGTGGTTCTGAAAAGTCCCTAGGATGAATTTATGTACAAAAAGATTCTCTTGAAAAAACTCTGGATTAATTGCATTAGGTGCACAGAGTACTAACCTAGGACAGGGTTGAGTGAAGAACAAAAACCACCAGAGAGGGAGAGCCTGAGGCCCTGAGGACCCTCTCCTCGGGAAATCCAGGCGGCTCTGAAGAAGTCCTTGGGAAGCAATTAGATCTGAGATGTGAGTCTCCTCCCTGAAACTACTGCTCTGGGGTGGCTTTAGGCCAGAAAGATTCTCCTTGTTCCAAACCCTCAGCTAAGGAAAGTTGGAGAAGCCCTTTGGGTTTCTGAAGGAGTCAGAAATGCCAGCCTAAACTAGGTTGAACTCAAGGAGATACAATGTATGGGGGTGAAATGTTTGTCTTTTAAGAGAATTTAATTTGGTGATACGTAATTTTATTATTTTTCTTGTTGCTGTTATTATTAATTTGGCATGATTATACTATTTGCAGGATTATTTTACCCCACTTCCCATGTGGCCTCCTTCCAGAACTCTCCTCTCTCTGGTTCCTCTGCATCCCCACTCCCACTCTGCATCCCCAGCACAGCAGCACACAGTGACAAAGGTGGCCTGTAGTAAACAAAGGGCCTTGCCTTCAGGAACCTTCCGTTCTTCTTGCCTTTCTCTTAAGCACCTGGGGTCTCTAAGATGCTAACCCTATTCCTGAGTATCTCCCAGTCTTCACTGTTTCCAGTGTCCTCCTCTGCTTCTATACAAATTTGATTTCATTCTGTTGGGACCTTGCCCTCAACTCTCTGCTGTAATAACTGGCTGTCATATAAATGAATCTATACCATTCTGATGAGTGGCAGATATTAATTTAAAATAAAAATCCAATCACCCTTCTTCCTTATTCATTTTGATGACACTTATTTTTACTCTGATCATCAAATGCAGTGCTTCCAAAATTTTATTCTAGGGCAAAAGAGTAATTCAGCACTTTACATTGTACCTAACACATAGACCAACTGAATACATTATTTATTGCATGAATGAATGGGCTCAAATAGTGACTGTTTGGTTTCCTGGTGGGATAAAATAAAAGCCAGACATTATTGAGAGGGGTATTTTTAGACAAACAAGGCTTGCAGTTTCATAGTTGACCTTCCTTATGATTGTGAGGTAGGCCTAACCCCATATTTTGAGAAGACAAAACAGATTCCCCAGCAAGTTACTTCTCACACTTTCTTTCTATATGATTTAATAACTACTGCACCAGTAGAGGCTTTTTTTTTTTTTAAAAGGTTGAATTGGATTAATAACTTGCTTTGGTTGAGATACAAGAGAGAGACAATTGCGTCCCTCTCCACCCTTCCACAGCTCCTTGTGTATTTATCACCAGCACCCCTAACCCTCAGAGGAACCTCCAACACTTTGGGAAGACAAAGAGAAATCTAAGGGTACAGCAGCTGCCTGACTTATTTTGGAGTAGACTTAGCTTAAAACTTGCAAGAAAAGGAAATCTTAATCACACTCTTTTCATACCAATAATCTCCTTATATATTCTCTCTCACACATAAGCAAACATGCAGATTTGGCCTGATGAAAGGATTACAAAAAGCCATATTATCTTCTTACCGATTGGAAGGAACAAAAATAAACAATTATTTAATTGTCTAGACTTGTATTAAATTTTTCATGATTTCTTCTATGAAACTCTGACTGAGTTACTATCTTGATATAAACGATAGTAAGGCTCTAAACAAAGGAGTCGTGAGTGATGCAGACTCAGGCCTTAGATGCTGACAGTCTTTTCTCCTCCTTTTTAAGACTGCAAATATGAAGAGAAAATGAAGGAAGTGATGCACAGACAGTGAAGTTTTTAATGTGCAAAAATTAGACTTTTGCATCAGTGGAAACAAGCTTTCCCAAATTTTAAAAGGTGTACACCTGCAAATGCTTCTGTTCATATTGTCTGCCAAGAATTAACACCCTCTGGTCATGTTCTGAATGTCCAGCCTTTCTCTCCTGCTTGAAACAGATGCTACTTCCATGCTAGTCACAACCACCTGTGGTCACCATGTGTCATGTGGAATCACATACATGTAACGCCATTCTGCCATCTTTTCTCCACTTCTCATTTTACCTGAGCATGTAGTGTGCTGATACTCTGCAACTGTATACACTCTGTATACATTTCTGTTCTTCCTTGCAAGATTGTGAATGCTTCGGCCACTCCAATCGATGCAGTTATATCGATCTGCTAAATACAGTCATTTGCGTGAGCTGTAAACACAACACTAGAGGGCAGCACTGTGAGTTATGCAGGCTGGGCTACTTCAGAAATGCTTCTGCACAGCTGGACGATGAGAATGTGTGCATAGGTCAGTTCCATTATAATTTCAGCTATTGTTCTGTGCCTTTCAAGCGATGGGGAGCTATTGAAGGTGGAGAGGCTGGTGGTTTGCACCACAGCTGAGCCAGAATGAATGTTCTAAATGGAGAAAACCTCCTTGTGGTGGACTTGAAATTCACTTGTGCTGGTTGAAATCATAGTTGGGGGATGTATTTTGAATCCTTTCTTTATTGTTGCTTTAAAGATGATGAGCTGAAAAATCATGTTTAAGAGGTAGAGAATTTTTTTTATTTGTCGTCTTCTTTGTTTTTGCATGAAATCTTAAAACCTGGTCATTTCAACCTGATCTTTAAGTCTTGAAGTTGTACATTCTGCTTTCAAAATGTAAACTCATTTTAAGAATTTTAATTATAGACATGGGAAACTAAGACACAAGCTTTTGTAAATAATTGGTAATCAACAAATATTGATTTTAAATACTGCCATTTGGAGTTGAAAGCCACTAGGAATTGGTAATGTAGAAGTTTACTTGACTTTTCCATCCACAGTAATGAAATTCCATTTATTGAATTTTCCTATAGCCCAAAAGGAGAAGCATTTTTCAAAACTGCTCGAGGCAATTAATTCTTTTAGTTTCCAAAGTACATGAGCCCTGGAAAAACAGGGCCACAAAAACAGGGTTCCCTTGAGCTTTCCTTCCACCCTGTATGACCACTGATCAGGTCAATGCTGGAGAATCAGGTGCCCTTCCCATCCAAAAAGCTTCTCCTGCCTTTTACATTGAGGAACCTATCTTTAAGAAAGGGTGCTGATGCAAAAATAAATAAGAAATGGAATTTCAAGTCATAATGTACTTTGGAGAAATGCATATATTCAAAATGGTGAAAGGTAGATACGTATCTATTAACAGACAATAGGTGATATATAGGCAACCAATGTTAAAAGGAGATTTTTTTCCCATAGAGAGTAGATAGAATTCACAAACTGAAAAATGAAAGGTGGTCTTTTCATTTAAAAAAGGCATCAAACTATTCTGCAATTCTAAGATCATTGTTTTCTAATCTGATTGTCAAGGTTGTATAGGTATTCACCAAGTGTCACTTAAAATAGCTGGACAAGTTTTTTCAGTTAAAATGGGTCAAGTTTTATAATACTGTTCATGTCTATAGTATGTTCTGTTTTTCAAAGTGCTTCCTTATTATTTGTGAATTAGTGGAGAAATCCCTGGACTTAGAGGCTGGAGAGCTGGGTTCAAGTCCCAGGTTGCTATTTAATAGCTGTGTGCCTTAGGTAAGTCATGGAGAACTCCTGCTCAAATAGATATCATGGGATGCACAGGACACTTGGTAAACTGTGAACTGACTTGCAATTTCCTTTTTAACTTAATCCTCATTAACAAAATTGTGGTGGTAAGTATTCCACTGATAATTTCCCCTATTTTCTAGTTGAGAAAAGTAAGACAGATTGACCCAAATCATACAGTTTAGTAAAGAGTTAGTTTCCTGACTTCAAAACTTGAACTCTCCCAACTACTGGGACACAATTAGCAAAGCTAAACTTGTCAGACTTTTACTTACGGTATGTTTTTAGGATGAAAGCAGCAATTCTACTATAAGCTTGTGAACAGAAGTTCAATTGCCTTTATAACATTTGGGTTACAAAGATTTGAGAATATTAGTGAAAACCAAAAGGCACATAGCTGTCTGAATTTCAGATGCAGTTACAGTTTGCTGAATGTCATTTGTAAAAATATATAAATGTCATACTATAAATGTGGAAACAAGTAAAAAGGTAAAATAAATAGGAACACTGGGAACATGGGAATAAAACCTAATAAGTTTTTTCAAGACACAAAACATTGCAATAAGGAGTAAATGTTTTACAATAGCAATTTCATATTATTTTAAATAAATCAAATACAAAGACCTTATAAGAAAAGATTTTATTTCATAATATTTCTCATAGCAGGTAACTTAACAATATCCCAGTATTTTTACTCAGAGTACTGTATTCTAATGATGTCTTCCCCTTTTCCTATTCTAAAGTAATCTGTGAACTACAAAATCAGCACTCCTATCAAGTTCTAAAAGGCATAGTTCTGTTATAAATCCATATTTGATTATACACCGACAAGAAACTAATCACTCAGCTTTTGTCTTTTAAATCATGTAAAATAGAGATGAATGGAAAGCTTAATATACATTATTCTGCTTATTTCTACTTTTTTAAAAAATGAAGAGTGCACTTGTTTTCTCCCTTTCTAGAAAGTTTGTTAATTAAAATTATAAACCTTGCGAAGATTTTATTTTACAGAGGTAAATATATCCCTATGTAGTATTTTATACTCTTCAAACCAAGTAAAGTCATCAGTAAATCCAAAGATGAGTAGTTTTATATACCATTAAAATTAGCTACAATATCCCCTTCACATACCCAAATTCTTTAAATTGTTGCCCTTTTCCTAAGAAGTAAAACTGTTTTTAAAGACTGAACTGAAACATTTGACTAGCTTGTATGTGCTACAGTCTCTTTTGTCTCTAGTTGCTGTAAATATTCAACAGCTTCCTTAAAGACCTATAGTTTCCACTTTTCTCACTTGAGGGGCCAAGGGGAGAGCCATCAGGCTGCCAGAGCGCAAGGCTGAGGCTTGGGTTTCCTCTGAAGGCCATTGGAAGCCTGTGGCTCCATTACCTAGACTTGCCCTATAGGGCAGCAGGAATCTAGTTGCTATTTTCTACATTTAAGTTCCCTAAAGGGCTTGCAGTAGGACTAAGAATTAAATTTGAGAAGATACACCACAAGTAGTTGAGAGTTAATTTTAATACCACTTTGTATAGAAAGCACTAATGAAAATGAATGGATGTTTACCGAATTCACTTTCGCAGAATTAGGCACTAATCTCTGCAAATTTGAACTTTATCTAAACCACCTCAGTAGGTAAGGGGCGGGGGGAAGGCATTTGCCATTTCTTTGACAATTGGCAATGAAATCCACCACCCTGGTTTTGAGGAAACAGCACCTATCGTTGACAAAATAACAACTGTGTTGAAATAGGTGTCTTAAACTATTCTCATCATTTTATATTATGGTAAATACAAAGTGCAGGCTATTCCGTGTTGTCACAGTAATCACTGCTTTGTGATTCTTGGCAGATTTACCCATTTTCATACAAATTCCATGCCAGCCATGTTTCCCAAGATGCATGTGTGATGCAACGGTTCCATGAAAATGGCATCCTTGAATCCTTCTGTTTCATATAAACTCAAGCATTTAAGCAGGAAGCTGGATAGGCAGCTTCTGACCTTGGGTAATCACTGCTAATAATCCCTGATAACAAGCTTGACATCAGAATGAAATGCAGGGCTCAGCATTTGCTACAAAACACATCTTCAGTTATGATGTATTATTGTTTTCATTCCCCTGGAAACTCGAGATCAGGTAATCAGAGGCACATTCTATAAAACAAAACAAACCCAAGACACTTCTAATACCTATAACTCAATTGTAGTACAACTTTTTTAATCAGACTTCCAAAAGTATTTCATGTTTTTAGTTTTGTAGTCTTACATATTCTTCCTGGTTTCAAGGAATAAAATATAATTCCCCAAGGCTATCCTCATCACCCCAACACTTACCATTGACTTGAGTTCCAGAAATGGTATTTTTAAACTAAATTCCTTTTATGTAATGTGGAGAGTAGACCCCACCTCTCTTTGTCACTAATTTTCATGACAGAGTACATTATTACACTTACCACCTTTCATATGGCAACCACTGAGATGTGCTGTGGTTTAGATGTTCCACATTTTTAAAAATTTTGTTTACATATTTTACATTGCAAACCTTATATTAATCAGTTGTTACAGGCTAATTGACTGGCATAGTTTGTGAGTTCATACTGACCAGATGTGACTCCACTCCCTGCCTTACAAAATGCTGGTGGTTCATTGTCAACTTACATACTTTAAATAGTAAGAAACATATTATAGTAGTTTTGCTATAGCTATGTGTATAAATATATATGTTTTATATATAGATTATATATATATATAAACACTTTAAAAGTCACAACAAAATTTCTATCTAAAATATTTTTAAACAACTGTCGTACATATGTGGGCTTCCCTTGTAGCTCAGTCAGTAAAGAATTTGCCTGCAATTCAGGAGACCTGGGTTTGATTCCTGGATCAGGAAGATTCCCTGGAGAAGGAAATGGCAACCCACTCCAGTATTCTAGTCTGGAGAATCCCATGGACAGAGGAGCCTGGCAGGCTACCATCAATGGGGTCGCAAGAATCAGACATGACTTAGCAACTAAACCACCACCACCACCATACAGACACACATTAAAATAGAAAACGCCAATTTAAAATAAAACTCCAATTATTAAATCAAGCCAGACAAGAAGAGAGCAATTTAGACTTTATTTAGTTTTAGTTTTACCTATGTATGTCACTCTCAGCCTCACAAATGTTTATATCTTAAGAGTGCTGAACTTCAAAATTCCCTTAACATGCAATAAATAAGCATTCCAAGGTACTCCACAGTCTTTGAAGAAATTATTTGATAGTTCCTATGACAGAACCACACCTCTAGACCTATCTATATAACAGTAAACCCTTAATCTCCACTGCCAATTGAAGACACTAAACTTAAAGATACTAAACTGAAATTCTCCGGGTTTCTTGTAGTTGGCTGCTTGGTTAGTTGCTTTGTGTGATTTTATTTGATTTTTAACATGAAAATCTCTTAATGATGCCATTTTAAAATAAGGGAAATCAAGACACAGAGGGGCATAATAACTTGCCCAGTATTATATAGTGGGATTACAAAGAAAGAAACTTGAGCTTACAAATTCCAAAAGCTGCAAACTAACTGCTGTTAGCTTTCTTAGCTAATGGAAGCCCAAGGAATTCTCATTTTTAATTCATCCTTTAAGCAATGCAGAGCTTCAGAAGTAAAAATATCCTGCATAATACTATGCGAGGAATCCAGAAATTATTCTATTTACTTTTTATTACACAAAGTTATATTTTTCTGTCCACAGACATTATAATGATATGAGTCTCAAAGTGTGCGTATGTTGAAATTTATTTAGGATTACAAAATTCATTTTTCTTCCATGATTGTTAATCTAAGTTACATAAAACTATACTAACATGCCTAGCAGATACAATATCTAAAGGCTGATTGCAACACAGTATGAATATATGTATAATGCACCATCCCAAATCATAAAGTAAAACTGCCTTTGAATGAACCAAGTGCATTCGTATTGCACTTTAACAATGTTCAGCAGTTCTCAAATATTGAGTGTAACAGATAGGCTCGTTTGAATAATTTAAAACAGATTTTACACTGATAGCATATTGATTTATGCTTGATACACAAACTTCTCATGACATTCATTAAACCATCTAAAAATGCCCTAACAAACGGAACCTCCATTATAATCTGTTAGCAGTGAAGAGCATGATGTCTTATTTCCTTCGAAGTTTTCAACTGACTTCCACCCATAACATAAAAATGCTATCATGGAAGGCTGAGCAAATAAATAAATGGATCTGAAATAGCCATATTTGCCAAAGCATTTCATTAGTGGACATCTTTCTGTAAGTGATCCATTTAAGTGAGTGGCACTCCTGTACTGATACCTTATAAGCCATGCGGACTTGTCTCCAGCCTGTGTGTTGTCTTGTTTCTACAGAGTGTTACTGTAACCCTTTGGGCTCAGTCCATGATCGTTGTAATGGCTCAGGATTTTGTGAGTGTAAGACTGGAACGACAGGGCCTAAGTGTGATGAGTGCCTGCCGGGAAATTCCTGGCACTACGGCTGTCAACGTAAGTAACTCTGGGAGCTGCCCTCTGCCTGCTGCAGCATGGCTGATTCTGCTTGTCGAGGCTGGTGCGTGCAGCTTCTCAGAGCAGAAAAAGACCCAAACCGCTGACAAGCTTTAAAAACTACTTAATGCCCCAGCCTACATATAGGGAGAGAGGGCAATCCATCAGCTGTCCAGCCGGCTCCTTTGAATCAGCTTCGTTTCTTTTGATGGTTGGAGCAACTTATATTGAAATATTGTATGCAGATCCGTGTACCTGGCCAGACCATAAATTAAGTGGCACAATAGGGATCCAGCTTAGAAATCCCTACCGCGGAATGAAGGGTGATGTGTATGTGGTTAATATATTTCTTGAACTACCCTGGAGCTCCAGAGTTCATAAATTAAATGGTATCTACATAACTTATTATCACCTTTGTATCATACCCATCACTGCCTCTGAACCAAAAACCTAAAGGTAATAAATCTAAGGGGTATTTAAATGCCAGGATAAAATAAATGATGAAAATCAAAGTTGATTTTAAGCATCTGAGGTTAGGCACCATGCAATGAGCTTTACACAGATGCCATTTGGTTCAACCTCATTTCTCTGAGGATTATCAGACCTTCTTAAAAGCTTGTCAAGGCAGGTGGCATGTCGGTGTATTCCGGGAACAGAAATTTAAAAATCTGAGCAGAAGCTGCCTTCTGTCATTCACAACCTTTTCTGCTTTTTAATTCTGCACTAGCTTTCCATTCTGTCTGTACACAGTCAGCTTACTAATATTAAAGAGCCACCAGGCAGAGCCTCTGGAGAGTGCAGCCTGATAGAAAATCATGCAAGCCATGCATGTAACTTGAAATATTTTATTATCCACATTTAAAAGTAAAAATAAATAGAGGTGGATTTTAACAAATTATTTTATCCAAAAACCTGAAATATTATTATTTCAACATAGAATTAATGTTATGTTATTAAGGATATATTTCACTTTTTTCAGAGCCTTTGGAATCAGATGTTTACTGCTTACAGAACATCTCAATTAGAACTAGCCATATTGCAAGGCTTAATAGACACATATGTCTACCATATTGGACAGCACAGCTCTAGAGGGTTTTTGCTTAGTTTTCACTTGGGGAAAAAAAAAAAGTGTCAGCATGCAGGAACTATCTAAAGCCAGTTTCTACCAGGGGTGAACAGAATGTTTTACCTGCTACTTATGAAACATATAGTTATCTGGAGGCTACACTTCTGCATATTATAAAGCCAAAGTGAAATTTGTTGCCATACTAATGTCATGGGCATCAGTGAACTGTGGTGATAACCGAGAAATTGGGCTTTGGGCAGGTCAAGGTTAGGATGGGATCCAGAAGCTGGAGAGTGAGCATCTCTCACCATGCTGGAGAGTCATTAAAAGAGTCAAATAGTGTCAGAAGTCAGGCAGCACTTCTGTACATAAGCTCTGGATACGGTCATCGTTTGAAAGTTATACACACTGTAGGTTCCCAGGAAGCATTTCAAGGATCTGAATGAGTTTGGGATCCCCAAAGCAATGTGAGGATCCAGGACTGAGGAGGTAGTTGTCATCTAGATATAGAGGCCCACAGAAGGCCAGCAGCCAGGAGGAAAGATAGAGAGACAGAGGAGGGACCAGCATCAAGACTCAAAGCGTAGGGAATGAGGAGACGTTACAATGAAGACACATCTTTCCGAAGGGAAAGTCTCATGTTAGCTGCCTGGTGCAGCAGGACCTAATGAACAAGTTCCTGAAGTGTAACCAGGGAAAGACAATGGAGAAGAAAGTAAGCGAATCCAGCCTTAGAAGAAATGTATGCCCCACAAAGGCCTAACTTGATCTTCCTGTGTTAATTTCTGGAGTATTATAAGAAGATATAATGTCATCAGATTTTTTCTTCTGGAATTAGAAGACTGGATTTAGGCATAAATGTACCACATAAATGCTAGAACAAAATGCTCTGTGCCTCAACTCCAGCACCTTATTACATCCTAGTTAAGTAGATCAGTGAGATTACAGGAGTAAATACTTTACCTTCATGATTATTTCTTGAATACCTACTATAAATTAGGTATTGAACTAGTAGTAGAGGCCAAAGGATAAAGAGAGATAGCTGCTTTGGACATGTGGATGTGAAGTTCACAGTCTGGAGTGAGAAGCTGACACGCACCCAACAGTTAGCAAGTAATCAGACCAAGTGCTCTGTACGTGCCTCTAGGGAAGCCCAGGTGGGGTGTAAGGCATCCTAGAGAGGAAGACATTTTGAGTCTTTAGTATTATTAGTATTAGTATTAGTATTAGTATTAGTAAAAGCTTTCCTGGATGGAACTTCTTGGGCAAAAAATGTATATGAACTAACATGCTCTGCTTCAGAAATATCAAAAGGTATTGATATGATTAGAGGGTAAGGAGTATGCATGTTGTGTGTGTGTTGTTTGTGTTGAGATGGGGGTAAAATGTTGAAAAAAGCAATCATAGGCCAGATCATGTAGTGTCTTGAACGCCAAGCTAAGAAGTTTTATCTCATCAGGGAAGAGAAGTGAGGACGTTCCCACAGAGGTGATATGGGATCCACCATACAGTTTCAAGCAGAGGAGAGGATACGATTCTGCTTTAGAAAGATTATTCTGACTGCTTCATAAAGGAAAGACTGGAACAGGGTGAGACAGGATTTACTATATAAATTTACAGACTTCAGATACACCTTTGAGCACACAATAATTTTATCTCAGTCTGAAATCTTTTCTTCCCTCAACCCAGCTACACAGGGCTGATATTCTGTGTTAAAGTATAGAAATCCTTTTGCCAGTTGGTAAATGGCTATTGCATTGAGACCCCTAAGTGCTTCCCTGGAATCTCTTAGACATCCTCAAAATCTAACAGGATAATACTTGTCAAAGTGGTGCACACCTTTGTGCACCTTCAGCACCTGCTCCAATACTAGAGCAGGTATCCATACTAATTAATTAATGCTTGTAGGCTGATAGGTATTTTTCATATCACTTCTTTGTCTGCATATACATGAATGCATTCAGAAATGCCCCTCCGGTCAATCTGTTTTGCTCTCTTGCCTTCCCAGCCACCTCATAGCACATGTGCACACACACACATGCTTCTGTTTGCCCTAAGTTGGACCCACCCTTGGGTTGGCCACATTATTAGTGGCAGTGATAGTGACCTGGCAATGAGAAGCCAAGGAAAGAGAAACATAGTGTTCAAGTAGGGCTGATAGTGGCGCTGGCAGCCGTGAGCAGGGATTAGCTGCACATTTAGGGGAGTCAGGACCAGGGAGGAGCTGTCGTAAGTATCAGGACAGAGTCCAAGGCATCCAGACACAGGGTTCCAGTCTCCCAGAGGACTGACAAGAGGAGCAGTGTGGAACTGCAGTCCCACAGGACTTGTACTTGGGAATAGAAAATAAAGAGATTCCGTTCCTGACACCGTTGCTTACATCCTATGAATAGAACCAAATGAGTACACACTTCAGCTCTGGAGTCATACAGACCCAGGTCTGAATTCCATCTCCATGCCTTACTACCTTCAGGACTTAGCAGAAAGTACTTGGGCTCCCTAAACTTAATTTTTCATCTAAACATTGTGATAAAACTAGAACCTAACACATATGGAAAATAATGAATGTGGAGCTCATGGTACATAGTAAGACCTCAGTTATTATTAGCTTCCAGGTACAAGTTGATCTGTCAAAGAACTAGGTAAGAATCCAAGTTTGTTTGTTTTAAGAATCCATGTTGAACGCTAATTGTAGAGTGACAGTACAGAAAGTGTAATAAGAATGGCCACTATTGAGTATCAAACTGTTGGCCTAGGGGATTCTAAAAATACCTTGCTCAGATACAAGACTAATTCAAGTGATTGAAACAAAGGTGACCCCTAAAGTAATTGTGTGTCTTCAACTGGGGAAATTAAGAACTCTAGGCTCATTAGTGAACTTTCTGCCTGAGGTAGCCACTGGTTGTATGCACCCTAAATGTAAAATGGTCTCTCTGACAATAGGGGAAGCACTTGAAAACCTCCAGAATGAATGGACGTCAGGCAGCATGGAAAACATGGCTCAGGAAAGAGTGCAGAAATAAAAAGATTTCAAGGAGGCCGGGCAGAATCAAAATTAGTGTTAAGGTTGCTCCACGGAAGAATAAGATTGAGGAGAGATTCTTTTTATGCACCCCTTTGAAATCCAAGAAGTATGAGCCACATCACAGAGAATAGAGATGAACCTTCTAAAGAAAAAGTAACATTTCATGTTTCACATAAAATGTGGTTGGTTAACATGTGCTAGAAAATAACGAAACACTTGTTAAGTATGCCAAGAAGACTAGACATAAGGGAGGTGTTTTTTGTTTGTTTGCGGTTTTTTTGTGTTTTTTTTGGTTTGGAAGATGAAAAGGAAATACCTACACATAGAACCAGTGGGGCTGATGAAAAGATGTATTGTCTTCCTGAAGAATGTATTAGCTACATTGGAATATCAGACAATATTAAAGCCACCAATTTCCCCACATTGTTACCTAATTTATATGAATACTAATGGTGCTTTCAGAAGAACTTACAGTGTGAATATTTGGATTAAAGTTAAAATATTTTGAGACATAGCTAAATGTTAAGATTTTGGAAGATATAGGAAATCAAGAACTGAACATACATAGCAAGGGGAAAGCTGAGAGTCAGTTGCTGGGTCATGGCCTAGAGTATCAGAATATGTGTTCTTGGAAGGGATCACAACATATATTACCAAGAACAAGAAAACATATGTTTAGTAGGAAGGTCAATGGTCTGATCAAGAAGAGTTTCTAAATTTGATCAGAATATAGTAAAAATGCTCTTGTAAAACTGTAAAACCAGAAATTGTGGCAAACCACAATTTTTTTTAAAAGGCAACAGTTATTCTTAGGAGAAAAATGAGAGAAAGTTTGGGGAACAGAATTCCATTGCTTAGGTGTATGCCTTCCAGAGAATGCATAATAAGTCTGTTTGTTTTTACTGCTGCTTAAAAAATTATCACCAGTTACCACAAATTTAGTAGCTCAGAACAATACAAATTTATCATCTTACAGGTCTGTATTTAGAAGGCAAACAGCGGTCTCCTGGGCTAAGCTGAAGGTGTTGGCCTGGCTGTATTCCAGTCAGGCTTGGACTTCCCTGGTGGCTCAGATGGTAAAGCGTCTGTCTACAATGCAGGAAACCCAGGTTCGATCCCTGGGTTGGGAAGATCCCCTGGAGAAGGAAATGGCAATCTACTCCAGTATTGCCTGGAAAATCCCACAGACAGAGGAGCCTGGTAGGCTACAGTCCGTGGGGTTGCAAAGAGTCGGACACGACTGAGCGACTTCACTTATAAGGGAAAAGTCTGTTTCCTTGCCTTGTCTGTCTTCTGGATGCCACCTGCACTCTTTTCCTCGTGACCCTGTTCTTCAGCCTTCAAAGCCATAAACTTCCCATTTCTCTGTGCCTTTTCTTCTGTCACTATATCTTTCTGTAACCACGGCCTGGACACAATACTTTTAAGGACCCGTGTGATTAGAATCAGAACACACAGTCTAGGATAATCTTCCCATCTGAAATCCCTTAATTTAATCACAGCTCTTTTGTCATGTAAGGGAACAGGTTCCAGGCATTTGGACATAGATATCTTTGGGGAGATGTTTTTCTCTGCCTACCACAATTATCATCAAGAATGCCAGCTTTTAATGACAGCGATGAATTTGCAGGTATGATGGAGATGAAATGTAATTCCTATTTGGAATAAAGATATTCAAAGGTAAAACTTTGAAAGAAATACATAATATGATTAGAAAAGAGTGATGTATGTCAAGAAGATGTAGACTTGCACTGTGAATTAGAGACTGAAATATTTTTCAGTAAAGATCAAAGATCTTATAGAAAAAGTATTGTGAGTGTGTTTCATAGACTGTACAACCATTTAGAGGATGGTTTAGATATTGTCCAAAGCCAAATTAGAAAGTCTAGATGCTTTGTAATCTTCCAAATGGGGGAATTCACATATTAAAAATGTGTGTGTTAGCCATTCAGTTGTGTCCGAGTCTTTGCGACCCCATGGACTGTAACCCGCCAGGCTCCTCTGTCCTTGGACTTCTCCAGGCAAGAATACTGGAGTAACTGGAGTAGGTAGCTGTCCCCTTCTCCAAGGGATCTTCCCGACCCAGGGATCCAGGTCTCCTACATTGCACAGGCAGATTTTTTTTTACCATCTGAGCCACCAGGAAAGTCCTCACATATCAAGATATCTGCTAAAGGATGTGTCCTGCTAATTGTTGACTGCACTGATGAGAATTTCTTTACCCAAAAGAGTGGAAAAAGCAGTCAGGTATAAATAGCAGTATAAATAGTTATTTATACCACTTATTGATAGTAGGGAGATGACAATGTCACATAAGAGAGCAATGCTTTTAAAGGCCTTTGAGAGATATTGTCCTGAACCTTAAGAAAAATACAAAATATTCTTGGGGGAAAAGATAAGATCTTAGACCCTCTTTAAAACACAAACACACATGTTAACTTTTTAAATAAAATCATGCATTGTTTCCAATAGACTACCTAGAGAAAAATGGGAGACTTCTATACTAAACAACATGACTATATAAGGATTTCTTATGAAGTTTTGGTCAACATTTATTAAGTCCCTACTATATGCTAGATACTGTGCTGCAAATTAAGGCTATAAAAACAAACTGCAAAAATGTAGAATGGTGTAGAACTGTGTTAACAAATTGTTCAAGTGGCAAAGATACTCAATTCCAGATAACATTTTGTCGTGAGTGGCAAAGACACTAACACAATTTTAGACTGAACAAGGACCAAAATGGTTATAGTTCCCCTGAAACATTCATTGGACAGCCTATCGCAAGAGTTCAGTCACTGAAGAAAAAAAAACAACATTTGAACAAAGCAGTGACAGAGGCGAATTTTGTCTTTGATGAAGGATTTCTTCATTTGAAAGAGTTTAAACAGTTTGGTAAGCATGTGGTTTAACATCTTACAGATGTTAACCAGTGTTTGGAGGGCTATTATGTAACAGGTAGACTTGTTGGTTCAGGAAGAATAGGGACTAGTAGGTAGAAAGAGAGGGATGTTTCAGCTTAGCATTTTCCAAAAATTATTCTCTCCAGCTGTCTGAGAATATTCAGTATGATGCCTTGGGTTATGAAAAATCCCCAGACTCTGGAAAAGCTCACACAGAAGCTGAATGAGCTCCTATGAGTGATGCTTGTTGGAGAGTTTCTGCTTAAAAGAGAATTCAAGTGAAAAGACCTCTAGGGCCTCTCCAAGCTTCCAGCTCTGACTTTCAGACCAAGTCTGTGGGGGCAGAAAGGAAGTATAATGAGAGACACAGCTCAATTCATATTAAGAACCACAGTTTGGCCTCTAAGCTTTCCTCTATAATCTCTCTGCCAACAGACTCTATACTCTCACTAACCATGTTCTCAGTCCTCAGTTCTGATTTCTAAGAATCAGATTTAAGGCTTACATAACTTCTGTTCCTGGAGATTAATAGGTTCCCATCATAGTTTCTCTGCTACCATTGTTCAAGGGGATTTATTTTTCTTTCTTATTTTTTTTCCTATGAGATTAATTTCTATAATCCTGACAACTTGTGATCATTAAAATGATGCTTCCAGTTGCTTCTCTGATACGAAGATTTTACTTCCCTGGGCAAATGCCTTGAACCTAACTTGTAATTTTTCAGTTGCTGTGGTTGCAGTCTCCTGCTATTTGCTGTGTTACATTGAAATGTCCAGTTCACATTTCACCAGATGACCTCACATGTTGAATCCATTGACAGGTGGCATATCACTTAAAGAGGAATGTCTGTGATGCTTCGGAGTATTTTCAGTCCTAGACACATGACTTCACTCATTGGGCTCTTATATCTCTATTGCTAAAAATGAATGGCATCCCTGAATCCCAGTTTTTAATTTCCTTGCTATCAGTTTGAACACTAGTCTCATTTCCCTTGCTGAGTACCACATACATTAACAGTGATGAAAAATAAATACTTGGAAGGGCACTTGATGTCACTGTTTTCAACTCCTAAGGGGCGGGAAGGAAGCACTTGTTAAACAGAACCAGTAGGAGCCTCCCGGAGGTCATTTAAAAAGGAAAATATCAGAAAGAAAGAAGATAGAAGGTGGCAATTTTAGACATTACAAATATGCTGGGTTGTCCTCCTGGGGGATATGGTTCATTTTGTTAACTAGAAGAGTAAACCCAGGGTTGCTTCCAGTTGTGAAATTTCTCCTGATTCAGCAGAATGGCGCCACACCACTCAGTCATGCTAATGCCCATCACTTTCCAATGACAAGTCTGTTTTCCATTCATTCCTAATATAACTTTAATTTGAGATTGGTAGGAAAAGCCCACCGACCTCTCATATATCAGGGACCCAATGCCACCGTGAGCAGAGGAATCAGGGTGTACGCCTGTGCTATGTAAAATGCTTTAACGCTTCACACCACTAATGGCTCATTTGGAACAACCACAGAAGCAATGGCTGATGAAGCAGGCTGAAAGAAGTGAGTTGTTCAGAATGCCCTTCACAGTAGGATCATATCCTAATACATTCAAATCCCAATGCTCTTGAATTGCTGAAGCTTGGCACAGGACAAAAACAAATAGACATACTAAAAGCAATTCCAGGCTCCCTCCTGACATTCTGAGGTTTGCCTTCTACTCTGCTAACCTGTGATCAGCTGAGAGAGGGGCCTCAGTTCTGACCTGGCTAAGCAACTTTCCATATTTACTTCACAGTCAATGCTAACTTTTACTGCTTTATTTGAAGAGAATATTAATAATGACAAGTATGCACAGACTTTACCACTTCACACTGTGGAAGCATCCATGTTTAACAGTGGTGAAATGCCAAAGCTCATGAAGAAATTCAGGTACAGTTGTATCAATGAGTAGCCCAGAATCAAAGCAGCAGCCTGGACTTTTCTGACAGTGAGATGATCAGAAGGCCAAGCAGAAACACAATGCATGAAGTTCTCTCCTTACTTTAGACAGTGCATAAGTGGAGTTTCACCATGAGCCATCCTTTACACCCTAGTGAATGTTTTCTAACATTACATGTATAAAGAAAATGTTTAAGTGTGAAAATCAGCTCAACTGAAAAAGTGCCTACCTATTTGAAACTTATAGGGGAACTGTGTTCATTTACATGAAGGGCCAGTCCTCAGCCATTGTAAGAACAGAATTCTAAGGTATAGGAGCCACAGATAAACCAGGATGGCGGGTGCCTGATAACTAAGGTCTAGGAGTCAGCACAGTGACTTGATCTGGGTATCACTGTCTCTACCTCTTAAAGAACTGTTTGCTGGACTACCGCAGACTTTTCACTGCACCTCTTCCTGTGAAATCTTAGAGATAGTTTGGATGTTCTAAGGCTTTTTCTTGATCTGAAATTCTATCATCCTGAAGTCTCAAAAATAGTCCCATCTGTTTCCATATGGATCAATTGCTGATAAATAATAAGTAATATAAAATAATGAAATTATTTATTGTGTATTTTATTTGTGTCAGGAACATGTATGTACTACCTCATTCTACCAGGCAGATAATTTTTTCCCCTTATTTTGTAGACAACAAAACTGAGACTTATAGAGGGTAATTCTCATGAGCCAAACACCTAATAAGTGTAAAACAAGTTAATAGTTAATAGTGAATATTTATTGCTAATTGAGTTTGCTGAGAACATTCTTGGGTTTCCCAGGTAGCTCTAGTGGTAAAGAACCCACCTGCCAATACAGGAGCTGTAAGAGATGCAGGTTTGACCCCTGGGTCAGGAAGATCCCCTGGAGGAGGGCATGCCAACCCACTCTAGTATTCTTGCCTGGAGAATCCCATGGACAGAGGAGCCTGGCAGGCTACAGTTTAAAGGATCACAAAGAGTTGGATATGACTGAAGCTACTTAGCACAGCACACAGCATAGCATCCTTAGGGATTTTATAATTTTTACTTTGCAGATAGAGACAGAAGCCTTGGTGATTTATTCCAAGAGTCAGTGTACTGTTTTTGTAAGGGCCAGACAGTAATTATTTTAGGTTTCCTGGGCCATACAGTCTTTGTCGCAACTACTCAGTTTTGCTATAGTAGCCCCAAATAGACTGAAAATGAATGTGTCTGCGTTCCATTAAAACTTTATTTGCTGACTTTTAAATTTTAATATAATTTTCACATGCCATGAATTTTTCTTTTGATTTTATTTCAATCACTAAAAACACATGAAAACCATTCTTAGTTCATAGGCCACAGTAAACAGGACACAGACTGGATTTGGATTGCAGAATGTAGTTTGGTTTATTTTAAGCTCAGACAGCAGTTAAAAATGAAGAAACAGAGGACCTCTTAAGTAAAATGGAGATAATATGAAGCAGGAAGCAAGAGAGAACAAGAAAAAAAACCTTGCACTTCATTAACGTGTGTCCTCTGTCTTGATACGAGTATCACAGAGAGTTAGTCTAATTGATTTATATTCACAAGGCCCTAACTGACCTTAAGAAAAAAGCTAGAATTTTCAGAAACATGAAGGCTTTGACCATATAATTTCCAGAGCAAGATCACAGACATAGTCAGTGCCAACTGTTTAAAGACTTACAAGCCAGCCAAGTCAATTTTGCATCAATTTAGTACAATCAGCAACTAATGAAAGTGAAGTCAGGGTGGCCATAATGCAATCAGGATTGCTCATGTTGGTGTGAGGAACCGTTCTGTTGCATTCTGCAGGAACAGCCCGTCACCTTGAATATCAGCAAAAACCTCTGCTAAGGGATAATCACAGCAATCCTATTGGCTACAACATCAAGGGCACTGGGCAAAAAAATACATAGAGAACACTCATATAAGATTTATTTTTTTACCATCAACTTTGATATCAGAGGTAATTATTCTGAATACAGCACTCATCAGTACTGTGAACCCCTGCCTTTTCTGTCCAACGCTCTTGTGAGCATTACCAAATCTATTGAACCCAGGGCATTCTAAATCATAAAGCTCTACCTACAGGGATGAAATGTCATGCCCCATCTCAATTTAAGTACCACATGCTTTCCATCTCCTCTTTGTCAGGTTTCCTGTTTTTAAAAATTAGAGTCAACCTTCAGTTATCTGTTGCTCGAGGTGTGGAGAAGAGTCATGCATAAATACAGGGCAATTGATTATTTTGATGTAAATTCCAGTAAAGTTGGGTTTCATCTGGAACGGGCCTATATACACAGAAATTCAGACCCACACACGGTTCATATGGTCTGCATCCAACCTCAGTCCCCAGCTCATCGTCACAATTCAGAGTCAAGATAGTTCAGACATCTCTGGGTACTTTAAAAGAGGAACAATTGCTAAGATGTATTTTTAACAATGTTTCTTCCCATATTCTGCAAAAGTGTAGGATTAATATTATGCATTGTGGTTATTTCTTCTAAGCTACAACTCTTTGGGGGAAATGAGCATATGTCTCAAAGACAACACACTATAAAAATAATGAAATATTGATGCAATTATTTTTAAGAATCACACTTAGACCTCTTTTTAATTAGTATTATTGACCCTATGGACTTGGTCTTACCTTAATCTGTATTCTTCATCATGAAAATCAATAATATGGACAACTACATTGTTCACATAGATTTTGAATGCAAAAAGACAAAGTTTGGGAGTTTGCAGGAAGGCTAATTACCAGAATAATTTGGCAATGTATTAGTGAGGCAGTTTTAGAGATGATAATCACTGCATTTTCAGTGATTTTACTGATCCAGCTTTTATTAGCACTTATGTGGAAGCTACTTAAATGTATAATATTATGAGGTCTTTCCTGAGATATCACACCTCTGTTCTTTCTCTCTCTCTCTTTTTTTTTCATTTTAATGACATTTGCTGGTTTCCTTAGAGAAGGAAATGGCAACCCACTCCAGTATTCTTGCCTAGAGAATCCTGTGGACAGAGGAGCCTGGTGGGCTGCTGTCCATAGGGGTCGCATACAGTCAGACACGACTGAAGTGACTTAGCATGCATGCATGCGTTAGAGAAGGAAATGGCAACCCTCTCCAGTATTCTTGCCTGGAGAATCCCAGGGACAGAGGAGCCCGGTGGGCTGCCGTCTATGGGACCGCACAGAGTCAGACATGACTGAAGCGACTTAGCAGCAGCAGCAGTAGCTGTTTTCCTTCTAATATTATGAACTATGCATGTTCCCTATAGACAACTAGAAATACGTAAAAGAATAAGGTAAAAATTAGCAATGACCCATAATTCCCACCCCTCAGAAACAACTATCATTTATATATTTCTGTCAATGTCTACATATTTTTTAATTGACCTATGTCACTGGGTTAGTTCCAAGTGTACAACATAGTGGTTTAATATTTCTACACATTTGCAAGATAATCACCATGATATGTTTAGTCACCACCTGCCTGTTCTTTCTTTAAAATGAAAATTAAAGTTGCTGATTTTGCAAAGGATGCTAAGCTACATATGAACATATAATGTATGACTGCTATCAGATTTTTACTAAAGGCTGTCTGGTGTCTGGTGATGGAGAAAACTGTGCTTCACCTATTGACAGGCCCATCTAATATAACATGGTTAAATCAGTCATGTTCCATATGTTCTTCATATACAACAAATGAGATCAGATCATCCCATGCACTACAGAAAAACTTTGCCCATTATGTCATCCTTGATTACTAAAGTCAGTTTAACCAAAGTAATGGAAGGGCTGCTTAATAAAGTCTTACTAAATCTTTTTAATTCTTCTCCCCATCAAACTAGATCCACTTTGGGCTGCCTAATTCATTTATTTGTTCATGAAGTAAGTCACTCATTCACTCATTTACTCATTTATGTATACTATCTCTCATTTAGCAAATGGTGCGGCTCCAGTCATGAGCCAGGAATTCTGCTAAATTTGAACACCAAGAGACAAATATACTATCATCCCTGCCCTCTTCTAAGGACTGAGGATACAAGATGGGTGTCAAACCCGACAGAGCCTCACTCTTGTTGGCATCTGAGAAGATCAACAACTTCCAGTACCACTTTTCTAGCTCACTTTTCTGATCATAGATACCCGTGCTTTGACCAATAACCTTAAAATCATATCTGAGTTGGCATCTTAGAGATCTCCTCATTTAGCCCTTGGGCCATACGTCAGCTCTCCTAATTGCAGTGACGGCAGTGGTCGCAACTTAGTGAGTGCTTGCCGAATGTAGTAACTATGCCAAGCCATTTACGTTGCTTTGTTTAATTTGCATAAAACCTTATTAGCGGTTATCCTCATTTTGCAGATACAAGAACTGACGCTCAGAGAAGCTAGGTAGCCTGCACACAGTCATCTGGATTCTAACAACTTAAATGTGTGATTGTTCTGTACATCCTTCAGTATCATCAGCAGCATTTGGGGATTTATTAGAAATGCAGAATCCCAGGCCTCATTCTAGACTTACTGATCTGCATTTTAACAAGATTTCCAGGTGGTTCATATGCATATTCAAGTTTGAGAATCACAGGATGTGATAATAATGTGAACTTTAACCTAGGAATTTGACTTCAAAGCCCGGTTTGTTGCTTGTTTTTGTCAGTTATCCATTCATAGAATAAGGGTATCTGGAAAATCCAGGGCATACATATGCCTTGGAAAAATTTTATTAAGAGGCAGGAGCTCGTACTCTAGCTCTTGTCATCAGTTTTTACCAGGATGTATTCTACAGATCCAAATCATATTAAAATAAAGAGAATCATGAAAACTTAAACAAGTAGCCTATTTGTTTTCTTTCATCCATATAATTTTAAAGTGGTTAATATTTGATAGGTTAATAATAAATATTTTAATACAGTATATTGCATTTGGTTATGAATATATCAAAAGGAAATACAAAGTGAGTTCCCAAAGATAAACTTTTATTGGACACATGAATTAGAACATAAAATTTGATAGCAATTACCATTTAATCTATTCATGTTTAGAAACATATTGAAAAAGAAACTCATAACTCAGTTAATTGTTATGAATTATTAATTGCTCATTTGAAAAGTGATGAGCAGAACTGCAGATGCTGAAAAACTGTCTTTCTTGGTGGTTTAACCTTTGTGTCATTGGTTTTATGAGAGCAAAAGGAAAGAATGACAGCAAGATTCTAATCGTCTGAAACTAGAAAGTGACAAGACTGTGAACATGTCAGTGACTATATAAAGGTTAATTGAGATTGAAATGAAATAGTTACTGCTCGCCCTTCTGAGAATACTTAAGTGTGATTCTCCAGGGATGGACCCTGGCACCTGTATTTTACACAACTTTCTAGGCTGTAACAATATGTAGCCAGGATTGAGGGCTACAGTTTTAATAATTATTATTATCAGAGAGATATAACCCACCCATGAACTTGACTCAGGATATTCTGAACCTCAGGTGAGATGCAAACTGGTTTCCAGTCTGCCATCCTATTTAGAGTTTGAGGCAGAAGGGCACGTAACTAATGCTGATGCTGAAAACTCCTCCTCTGTGCATCGGTGCTGAATCAAATCTTGGAGACAGAATTTTGAGTGAAGTAGGAAATAATAGTTTTATTGTTTTGCCAGGCTCCTGCCCTCATAAACTGTGTGTCCCAACCCAGGAGGGTTTGGTGAGGAGTTTCATAGCAGTGATTCAAGGATGGGGTTGCTGACAAGATTCGGGTGTGTGCAGGGCCTGCACTCCTTTAATCTGGTCTCAAGAGGTCTTCTCTGAAGCAAAGAATGCTGACATTTTCCATTTGTTGGGTTTTAGTTCTGTAAATAGCTCAAAGATATTGTTATGTGTATCTGTTGAGGAGCCAGGACTCTGCCCCTGAGGCTGCTCCTTGTTTCTCGGCTGCTTCTCCCTTGTCTCTGCATCCCCTCCGTCCCCCGATTAGCAAGTGTTGTCTGTCAGGATGGCCAAGTGCCCACCCGAAGCTTCTGTCTTCTCTGTTTAGCAGCTGTTCGAATGTGCCCTTTGGAGCTCAGAGAAAGCCATGGAGGCTAGAGCCCGTTCTCTACAGACAAGAAATGCAGAGTAGAGAAAGGCTTTTGTACCCAGGAGCCCCACAGGGTCCTGTTCAGTTTCAATACCAGGAGCATTGTAAACCTTGGGCAACTTTATGAAGATATATTTCCTAAATGGCAATGATTTCCTGATTCAAACGGGCAGACTAAGATCAGGAATACATCTGGATTTAAAGATACTTGATGTAAACAGCCCCTTATTTCTCAAAAAGAATCAGTGTTATGAGTTTCTTTTGTTGAATGAAAAAACAAACTTTCAAAGAGTGGAAGCTTTTTTATTAACTAAATCCAGGGATTTATTGTTTACTGTCAGCAGCCTAACTGCTTTATAATTGATTTTTCTGAAGAGAATTGAAAACTTAAGCCACCTTAATTTTCTTTATCTTGACACACATGATTAGCATTACTCTGAAATATATTTTACCAGGTTCCCAATTACCATTTTTTAAAATCCACTTCCTTGTTGCATACTTTTCTTGATAAAATAGCTCTAAGACAGAGAGAAAGCAAGTTTATAGAGATAAAATATGACTGCTTTATTCCTATTGATAACTTTATCCTCTCTATTCAAAGATATTGTCTTATTCATTTCTGCTTTTTAAAATGTATGAGATTATTAAATGCATTAATGTCTCTTAATTTTTAAATCTTCGGATAAAGAAGTGAGAACATTAAGGGCAATAACAGAAATTTAAAGATAATTAAACAAAATGTAATATTTGCAACTAAGAAACTAATGTGCCTAAATCCTTATTAGTTCAGTTCAGTTGCTCAGTCATGTCTGACTCTTTGCGACCCCATGGACTGCAGCACACCAGGCTTCCCTGTCGATCACCAACTCCTAGAGCTTACTCAAACCCATGTCCATCATGTTGGTGATGCCATCCAACCATCGAATCCTCTGCCATGGATGCCCTTCTCCTCCTGCCTTCCATCTTTCCCAGCATCAGGGTCTTTTCCAGTGAGATAGTTCTTCACATCATGTGGCCAAAGTATTGGAGTTTCAGCTTCAACATCAGTCCTTCCAAAGAATATTCAGGACTGATTTCCTTTAGGATGGACTAGTTTGATCTCCTTGCAGTCCAAGTGACTCTCAAGAGTCCTCTCCAACACTACAGTTCAAAAGCATCAGTTCTTCAGCGTTCAGCTTTCTTTATAGTCCAATTCTCACATCCAAACATGACTACTGGAAAAACCATAGCTTTGATTATATGGACCTTTGTTGGCAAAGGAATATCTCTGCTTTTTAATATGCTGTCTAGGTTGGTCATAGCTTTGCTTCCAAGGAGCGAGTGTCTTTTAATTTCATGGCTGCAGTCACCATCTGTAGTGATTTTGGATCCCCGAAAATAAAGTCTGTCACTGTTTCCATTGTTTCCCCATCCATTTGCTATAAAGTGATGGGACTGGATGCCATAATCTTAGTTTTCTGAATGTTGAGTTTAAGTCAACTTTTTCATTCCCCTTTCTTTTTCATCAGGAGGCTCTTTAGTTCTTCTTCACTTTTTGCCATAAGAGTAAATCCTTTTAGATACAGTTAAATATATTTTGTGCAAAAATGTCAACCCTGTACCAAGAGTTATTCAACCTCAATTTGCTCACATAAAATGAAAATAAGAATTGTATCTACCTTAATATCTGTGAGAATTAAATAATATAACAATATTTAACCTAAGTTCTGTCACATTGTAAGGGCACACAGTGAGATAACAAAATTATAAATGGTGGTACCGGCCTTCAAATTTTCATTGAAAACAATGGGACCTGGCTTAACAAATTTAAAAAAGCAATCAAATTACAAACAGATCACATGATAAGTAAAAGGAAAGTCTTGATAGTCGTGGCTGCTTCCTAAAGAAAAAAAAAAAGGGCTAAAGATGAATGGGATCTAACACTTATTGTGTCATTTTTTTTGTAGTGGTTTTAGGATGTAACTGCCACATGTAAGTGCACAATTTCAATTAAAATTTTGTCTAAAATCAGTCACTTTTATTTTGCTGCTTCCAAAAGGTAAATTAAGCCCTTACAATAAACATTCATGCATTAAATTCACCCTAATGAGAGCAGAATTTCTTCATCAACTTTGAGATCATCCTAAATCCTAGAAACTACCATATAATGTTAAAATGCCTGCATACTAGCCAGGTCTTGCCTTACGGTGACCTGTAAACAAACTGAAAGCTAGAGTAGGTTCTGCACTTGGACATGAACCCGTTTCTCAGGAAGAATGATTGGACAGGTACAATCCACTGAGCCACCGTCAGACCTACTGAATACTTGACTATTTTCAGCTTGGTGACTGTTGAAACTCATGGATTTGTATGTCACAAATGTATTCAGCTCCTTCTTTGGGTTTGGGCTTTGTTTTCTGTCTTTTTTCTTTCTTTCTTTTTTTTTAGGACTCCTCAAGAGACTTCCCACAGGGTCATTTAGCTCTTCCTAGCAGCAGCAAGTTCATGCTATGTGCCATTTTTCAGCAACGTTAAGATTTCTCTTCTTATAATAAAAAGATAATCAAATCGAAGTTCTTACTTTGAAGAAAATAAGGTGGTTCATTCCTATAGAAGGTTAGAAAATAATAATATGGGTAAACAATTTAAACAATTTCAACTACTGTTGAAGAAGGAAGGCTAAATTTTATAGTGAACCAAAAGACACTGAGGAACAGAGGATATGTTAGTATTTCTGCAGCCCCAATACTGTCACTATAACATGTGAAAATGAGAAAGAAACATTAACCTTCAAAGACTAAAGAAAATATGAGGGACATGTGACTGTCACTAGCTTACACGGGGCTCATTATCAGGGTCAGCTGGTCTTGGTTTAGTCTCTGCATTTGAAATGTTCTATCTCTCTACACACTGTACTGGCATATGACTATGTTTTAACGTGAACATCATTTAACATGAATGTCATTGCAACTCCATACTGGTGAGGGATCACAGAGAGGAGAGAAAGGGTGTAAGAAATACCACTCTGATGGAACATGGCAGGAGAGAGACCCTGGGTGGAGGGATTAATTACTAAATAACCAAATATTATTGACTATTTTTATGAACTTCACATCATGACAGCAAAAGAGAAAGAAAGAAAGAAAGAAAGGAAAAGAGTTTAGTACAAGGAGTTTACTTAACTTATAGAGACTGGACTATACTTTTCCTGTCCAAAGTATATAGGGTCTTCCTTTTGGCTCTTACTGTGAAAAGGAAACTGGAAATTATTTTAAGTCTACTCTAGCTGAGTAACTCTCTCTTGCAGTCCTGGCTCTGCTTCTTCCTGTATAATTTGTTGATCAAATTATATAACCTCTAAAACCTACAATTTTACTTCTCTAAAGAGATGATTCCATCTCATGGAGTTGTCATGGAATGAGATGAAATGATTTTAAGCTGCTTAGCACAGTTCCCAGGACACAGTGAGCTCTATAAATGATCACTGTTTATTGTTACTGCTCTACTATAAGCAAACTCAGTAGGTAACAAAGAACCTGGATGAAGTGGGAAGGATTTGCAACTATCAATTAGTCGTTAAACCTGTAAACAGAGATCCCAATAATACATTTTGACTTTTTAATCAATGTATGTGTGTGTTGGGCTTCCCAGGTGGTGCTAGTGGTAAAGAACCCTCCTGCCAATACAGGAGACATAAAGTGAAAGTGAAAGTCACTCATCGTGTCTGACCCTGTGACCCCATGACTGTACAGTCCATGGAATTCTCTAAGCCAGAATACTGGAGTGGGTAGTCTTTCCCTTCTCCAGGGGATCTTCCAACGCAGGGATTGAACCCAGGTCTTCTGCATTGCTGGTGGATTCTCTTGCTGAGCCACAAGAGAAGCCTAGGAGAGAAAGGTTGTGGATTTGATCCCTGCGTTGGAAGATCCCCTGGAAGAGAGAACGGCGATCCACTCCAGTATTCTTGCCTGGAGAATTCCACAGACAGAGAAATCTAGCAGCCTACAGTCCATAGGGTCACAAAGAGTCAGACATGACCAAAATGACCTAGCATGCACGCACACACGTGTGCATGTTGTGTGTTAGTCCCTCAGTCGTGCTCAGTTCTTTATGACCCCATGGACCGTAGCCTCCCAGGCTCCCCTGTCCATGAAATTTAACTTTGTGTGTCCAGTATCCATCATGGGAACATAGGAAGTCTCTGGTGATGTGATGGGCAAAGACCTCAATATGGATTTCTTGATGCTATAAAATTCAGTAGGAAATGGAAGTGAAGAAAAAATAAAGAATTGAAAGTTCTTCCTATACTCAGAGGTACCTGACATGCATGATCTGATTGTCCTTGGGAGATAACTAAGATACAGAGAGGGCCTGAGTTGGCTGCTCAGAATTTGTGAACATTTCTCTCTGGGTCCTCTGAATGGGAAGATGGAACTTCCATTCACTGTAGTTCACTTCTCTAATATTAGTGTAGTTTCATGTCACAAAACAACAATCAGCATTAGCCATTTGTATAAGTAAGAGACCAGAGTTCTTGCATGTGTCCATTTGCAAATTAGAATTGTACTGTTTTGTAAAACATCCAGTGAACTTCAAGTTCAGTAATGAATCTGAAGGTTTTAGTCTTTTCCTTTCTCTTTAATCAAGAAGACAAGGCACTGTCTGTTCCTAGCCCCAAGTTTAACATTAATATAGAAAATGCTTTAGACATGGATTTCTGTCTAAAACTTCATCTGGAAACTGGCAGTCTAAAAGGATACTGCAAACACATTTCTTTTCAAGAGAAGACAGGAGTTCACTGGGGATCTTTCCTTTCCATCTGTAGGTACCTGGTTTCCAGCTACAAAAGTATGCATTACTCACCAAAGGATACATTTGAAAACAGAACTAGAGAGCCTGATGAATCCCCCAGGTGGTCTCTTCAGGGCAACATATGTCTATTTCTGTTCTTCCAGTGTATTTAAGCTTTTCCTGGTAACGATGTCTTTCTTTTTAAACTGTCATGCCTTTAATAAATAAGAAAGATGAATACCACATATGCAAGAGTCTTACAAATAAATACAGCCATATTATAAACACTTTAAAGCTTAAATTATATTGAAAAATATTTCAATAATAAACATACCATGTGCCATAAGCATGCTTGGACATTTCATACATAGTATTTCATTTATTCTCCCCAATAGTTCTGCAAGGAAATGCTAGTATACCCATTTTATAAATGAGGAAACTGAAACTCAGAGAGTTTAATTTGTTCAAAGCAAATTAAAGATAGAGCTGTTATAAAACCAAAGTATAGATCTGACTTCTTGCCCCATATGCCACAAGCTCAGTGCTATGGGTTCAAAAGAAACCCACTTTAAGCTCAGCCCTCCTTTATAGCCAGGAGGGTAATTGGAGCTTGCAATGTTCTAGTCTTGGACCACAGCCCAGCTACAGAATCAGTTTGCTTTTGGTGAGATGGAAACAGGCCTCAATTCTTATCAATAGGGGTGTTCATGAACACAAACACCACCACATAACAGAGAAAGAGACTTCTGGATAAAAGCAAGCATCAACTGACAGAGGTTACCATCTCTCTCCCTCCATTGTTTAGTCATCTGCCAACAGGAGCAAATATGTATTCAGTGCCCTTTATGTGCAGTGAATTTATTTCTCAGAGTCAGCAACGGGTATAACCACACACACTCGGAACAAGCAAGTTATGCTCTTAGGTCCCCAGCCCGCAAGGTCAATGCTTAGATGCATACAGAGGAGAGTTCCTGCTGTAACATACAATCACTGTTGAGACCTGCTATCTTATACAAACCTGGGATGTTAGAAAGAATGTGCCATCATTCGAGGATGCAAATATGTGATTCAAGACAAAAAATCCTGTGCCTTTTCACACAAAAATATCACCCCAAATAAGCCATTAAAATCTTTCTTGATCAATTCCTCAAGCCTGTCAAAAGCTTCAATCAATAGATATCAAACTGTGGCCTGATTAGCAGACCCTATGTCACAAGTTAATACCCCAAGAGGGAAATGGCATACATAAACAGCTGTCAGATACTCGGTCACTGGATCATCTCTGACATCTTATTTAATCTTCATAGTGTCCCTGTAGTAGATGTCACTTTCTGCTTTTTCACATGAGGAAACTTGGAGAGGTGAAACAAACGGTCTAAGGTCATGGAATTAGAGGAGAAAAGCATGAGACTCAAATCCAACTCTCTTCCTCTCCAGGTCTCTCCAACATATATTCATTGTTCAGGTGCTGTGCACGGGGCACTGAGCTATGGCTGCTTGGTGCTGAGCCCCATAGGGAAGCCCAGGCGAGAAGTGAGGTGTGATGAGGAAGACTGCCGAACATCAGACACTTGCATGATGATTTTCAGAAGCAGTAAAAGCCATTGTTACCAATATTGTCCATTAGCCCCTTGGGATCAAACAAAACAGACTGTTGGATGCTGGAAATAGGAAGGTGCCCATCTTCTCTCACACAGCAGGCTTGCTCACCAGCTGTGTTAGCGCTTGTGAAAAGTAATAAATGCCTGACTCTCTCTGAGGGTCCAATATTCTCAGCCAGGCAAGGCAACTACAAAGTGACTCTGCTGGGCAGCAGTCTGGAGAAATGGAAAGTGATGGCTTTTGCATTGCAGCCATTCCTGTGACATGAGGTGACAACATGGCAAGAACAATATGTGGACAAGCCTTTGTTGTGGTAGCAACTTTCTTGATGTCATGTCAGTACTATACGGTCAGGCTCCCTCTGTTGCCCTGGAGACAAGAAATGGCAAGAACTCTCTTCATCATCAGATCATTAGCTGCTGGTGGCAGACACAGTGTCTCAGCTCCTGTGTCCTTTGCTTGTCTTTCCTTCAGAAGGGTGGATAAGGAGGAGTGGAGATGGCTCCATGGAGTGGCTGTAAATACTATAAACAAGATCTTTGAAAACACGGATAAGTGTCACAGAATAGTCCCCGATGAGGTTTGGCAAGATGCATCTGTTTCTAGAAAGAAAAAAGAATATTCCCCAAGCTGTAACACTGACTCATTCTCATGGGAGGCAGGTCATTTTATCTTAGAAAGTGAAAACCATCTTGTGAAAAGGGGAGGATGAGCAATGAAGGACAAGGAGATGAAATAGACCAGTGGAAGGCACCTTTGAATCACTTATGGCTTTAAGTGTGGTGAATAGATCTGCCTACAATAAGTAGAAGGTCAATAAGGTGACCCACAGGAAGCCTTGATGCCCTCCATGAGCTGGTCTGATAAGCTAGACTGACTTGACTGTAAGCTAGTCGAGTCTAACAAAAATGAAAACCCCTTGGACATCAAACAGACATCCCTGCTTTCAAACTTTAAGAGAAAGAGAGGGATTGGGGCTCAGTAGGCATAAGCAAGTTCTCTCTCATCCAGACTTATTTTGAAGTCTGTTATATATAGGTCATCATGTAATCCTGGAAACCCTGGTATTACATTTTTACTCTCAGTCAAGTGAATCACACAGACCAGTCTGAGGGCTCCCACCAGTGGAAATGCAAAGAGACTCGGCCTCCTTCTTTACTTGGACTTCTCACTGAATTGTAGAAAGCCTTTGAAGTAGCTGCTGATAACACACTCTTCTTCATCCAACTCTTTGTTTCTGAATAGATTCAGTTACGTAGTACCAACCAGGGGACCATATTACCAAGGGTTACAGGTTCCATTTGTTTTATATTGGTCAGCAAATTCTTCTTTCTGGCTAGACATTGCAGTGCTCTTGCTTAGATAATATGATGCAAGACTTTAATTCCCAGTTGGATGACATGTGTGTTTTGATGTGCCGCTGGCTATCAGTCCATCATGAAACCAGTCTCCATAAGACTGTACTGCAGGGCTAGGTCTTAGGTCCATGGAATTACACATTTGGAGTATTGTGTGTCACGTAACTCAATGTATAGATTAATTAATAATTATTCTGCAGAAATTATACATACAGTACCATCCACACATTTAGGAAGTGGCTTCCTTTTCCATTATGAATCTAATTATAGGCACATCTAAATTGTATTATTTGAAGAAAATACAAACCTAAAGCCTCAGACTCATGTGGCTAATACCATCCTTTTTGTATTGCTTTTTAAAAAAACCTTATTTCTCAGTTTTACTGAGATATAATTGACATACAACATATTTGTCCAAGGTGTACTACACAATGATTTTATATATGTATATAGTTCAAAATGATTACCACAGTGTCTAGCTATTAATATCCATAATCTCACACACTCACACAGCTACACATTTTTTTCTTGTGATAAAAGATCTCACAATCCACTCCTTTCCCAACCACTTTCAAATATACAACATTGTCATTTTTAACCATGGGTGCATGCATGCTAAGTCATTTCAGTTGTGTCCAACCCTTTGGGGACCCCATGGACTGTAGCCCACCAGCTCCTCTGTCCATGGGATTCTCCAGGCAAGAATACTGGAGTGGGCTGCCGTGCCCTATTCCAGGGGATCTTCCCAACCCAGGGATCAAACCCACATTTCTTATGTCTCCTGCATCGGTAGGCTTGTTCTTTACCATTAGTGCCACCTGGGAAGCCCAGTTTAACCATCAGTTCAGTTCAGTCGCTCAGTAGTGTCCAACTCTTTGTGACCCCATGAACTGCAGCATGCCACACCTCCACGTCCATCACCAATTGCCAGAGTCTACCCAAACCCATGTCCATTGAGTCGGTGATGCCGTCCAACCATCTCATCCTGTTTTCCCCTTCTCCTCCTGCCCTCACTCTTTCCCAGCATCAGGGTCTTTTCAAATGAGTCAGCTCTTCGCATCGGGTGTCCAAAGTATTGGAGTCTCAGCTTCAACATCAGTCCTTCCAATGAACACTCGTTTAGGGTGGACTCCTTTAGGACAGACTAGTTGGATCTCCTTGCAGTCCAAGAGACTCTCAAGAGTCTTCTCCAATACCACAGTTTAAAAGCATCAGTTCTTCAGTGCTCAGGTTTCTTTATAGTCCAACTCTCACATCCATACATGACTACTGAAAAAAATCATAGCTTTGACTAGACCATAGTCACATGCTATGCATTAATCCCCATAGCCTATCTATTCTATAACTGGAAGCCCATACTCTCTGACAGCCTTCATCCCCTCCCCCCCACACACACATTATTTATTATTTGGGTCATATGATTTAGTCCTGACAATAATTCTTTGAAATTAAGTATTACCATGCCCATTTTACAGATGAAGAAACAGTCTCAGAGAGGAAAAGTACTTTGTTGGAGGCCTCTCCTCTAAATTGTTTTAGTAAGAATTTATATGTAAATTAGATGTGTACACAAAGAATTGTGCCAGTCTGTTTTCCTTCATTAGGAATAAGATTTGTGGGGATAAATAAAAACCAGAAGGCAACATATTCATGTTAGAAGGAAATACCATAGTATACCTATCTATTGGCTTATTTTCCAGAATGAATTTCTGGGGGTTTGGTACCAAATTCCCAGTCTAATACTTTGATTGAAACATTCCAACGTACATTTGGAAAGGTCTGAAAGCAAGGCATTTGAATTCCATTTGCACATTCCACATGTACCCATGTGCATGTCACTCTGCTCAGTGCTGAAGCTATACATAGATACAAACTCTCATCCAACATGGTTACAATGAATGTGTTATACTTGATTATGGGAGAATTTGAGAGTATTAGTTAATATTTTGCTTAATTATAACATGCATGTGTCTATCAGATAGTTATGTAATGTTCAAAGAGTCAAATGGATATTCTGTTGGGGGGTTATCTAACAATAACTTATTTTAATTAAGATTTTTGTAACAAGAAAATTGCAACATTCTTTATAAATATTACAGTTTGAATCATACATAAGCTCCCAGAATAAATTATTCATTTTAGTAGACTTATGAGTTCATAGCATGAGAATGTGTTCGCCTCCTAAAGTATTAGAAAATTATGAATCTAATACTTTGCCATGATATCTAAGAAGCAGAACATTAATTTCTTGACTTTTGTGTAATGAGTAGTGTGAGGAAGTTTTGCCTAAAAACTTTTTTCATTTACATATCCCAGACTCCTTAGTTAGTGATATTAGAAAATGGACACATCCTCAGGATGGTATGTTTTTATTTACTATATTCGAGGGAAAGCCTTGGTTTCCCAATAAAAGTTGATCTAATTTGTTCTAATAGCCCAAGTATAGATAAATTCAATTCTGACATGTTCTCATCGAAAAGTTTGGGAATGTTATTCACCATATGTCTAATGTGTCAAATATTAAAACACATAGTACAATAAAAGCTAGTTCAAAATCCCTTACTTTCAATCTATTATTCAGATTAATGGGGATGACACATTAGTTCCACTGTTACACCACTCCGGTGGCAATCTTCTAAAATTAGGAATTGCCAATCTGGGGAAGCAAAAGAACTCTATATCATTTTAAATTTAACTTCAGCCTACTCTGAAGCCATTAGAGACGATTAAAGGAGATCTCTAGCCATTATATTCAGCCCAGTAGTCTTAGAGTTCAAAAGGTGAAAAGCACTTTTCACCATAAATAAACTGAGAGACAAAATTATTTTCAATGAAGTTCAATTTTAGTGAAAATAAAGTAGGTAATTACGCTGGTTATTACTGAGGTCACTGCTTTCATTGACCATCTGGCTTAAAACTAAAAATAGGTATCATTTGTGACATGGGCAGAAATGAGCAGTGTCTACAGCTTCCTCTTTATAAAGACCTACAAATTCAGTTAATTCACATGTTAACAGTCCTCATGAAGCAGTCACAGAAAAATAACCTGATGGCCTTCTGAAGTTAAACAACTCAGGGGAAAAAAGGCAAAAGCATGCAGTGTTTCACCATTACCATCTGTGGGTTTCCCTGGTATTTCAGTTGGTAAAGAATCCACCTGCAACACAGAAGACTCTGGTTTGATTCCTGGGTCAGGAAGATCTTCTCGAAAAGAGATAGGCTACCCACTCCAATATTCTTGAGCTTCCCTTGTGGCTCAGCTGGTAAAGAATCCACCTGCAATGTGGGAGACCTGGGTTCATTCCCTGGGTTGGGAAGATCCTCTGGAAAAGGGAATAGTTACCCACTGCAGTCTTCTGGCCTGGAGAATTCCTGGTCGCGAAGAGTCAGACACAACTGAGCGACTTTCACTGCACCATCACGACAGTTACCATTTTCCATATGATAGACCTTTGCATAATATTTTTTTCCTGACAAAACCTGTCTAAATTTAGCATTCCAGTTACTATAGTTCACTTATAAATGAATCCTATTTATTGGGTGTAAACTTTGTTTTTAAGTTGGAAGTGTTATCCGCCCCCAGTAAAAAAACATAATTTAATTTTTGCCTAATTTTGTCCTACTTCATACAATCTCAGGAAGCATTAAAACAGTTTGGAAAGTTGGATGAATAAAGTCTTAAAGTCATTTTCAATGCATATTTTAAAATTTCTCTTTATTAAACTCTTCTACATCTGAAAAATGTTATTAATATTATTGCATTACTATATAGCATCACTTCACACTATCACCTGAAGTGTATCAAAGAGCAAAAAGTTAGAGCAGTTCCTTGTTTTTTGTTTGGCAACTTTGAAAAGACTTCTAAAAATATTTCGTTCAAGAAGAGAAAGAAAGAGCCTTAAACCTAGGGTAACTTTATTCCTTTATTCTTTGTAAAACCTAGGTTCTGTGGTGTTGTGTTTTGTTTTCCTAACACAGAGGCCACTAGCTTCAGGTTATGCTATTCATTCAGCCTCAAAATAGAATACATACTTTCTGAAGATCCCATTCTCTACATTCATTGCTGTTAGAGAGCCTTTGAAACTACCCTTGCCAGTATATATAGATGTCAGCCTACAAGAAGGAAAGGAAAGGGAGAGGGTGGGAGCAAGGCAGGAGTAGAAAGTAAGTTGCCAAGAGAAAAAAATTGTATTTTCAATTTGAGGTTATTTCTATTCAGTCAGGTCTTTCAAAACTATTCACAGTAAAGATTAATGATTCCTTACAGGTAGGGGTAGACTTTAGCATCCCCACTAGCTTCTCCTGACAAACTCCATTATGCAGTGACGCTAACAGGAAGCCAGCAGGGGAGAGTTTGTTAAAACACCTTCGGAAGGAAACACTTCAACCTAGAATCTGGCACAAAGGAGCTGTTCCAACACAAGGTTTTGGAATGTTGAAGAGATGCGCCCACAGCCACATTTTCAGATGTAGCCAACCAGGTACTCCCAGAGCAAATTATTTGCTTGTGGGTTTACCAGTGAGAGATTTTAAATTACAAATCAATGCCCTTCCTCCCCAACCGGCCAGATGTACACTGAGGGAGTGCAAAAGAATTGATGAGTTAAAGTACAACTGTGGCTCGTCCTATCTGGTTTCTCTCTTTGTTCTTGCCCTTTCTGTAGAACATTCAGAGTAGAAAACAGTTTGCTCTGCTAACAACACTTCTTAGCATAATCAGTGTGTGCAGCTAATACCCATCTCAGTTGCAGACGACTATTCCTGGTTCTCATCACAACAGTCGCATCATGCCTAGTGCCTCACGACTCAGCTGTGCCCTAGCACAGGGCCACGCTGACGGTTCAAAGGGAACACATTTTCAGGCCATTATTGGCCTTTTTCACGATGACATCATTCCTCTGCCCTTTCACTCAGACAGAGGTGAGCTGATAATATTTTATCAGGCAGGATAGATTTTTAGGATTTGGAATAACTCTGGCAATTAAATCTCACAAAGAAATCCAGTAGTTTCTGTTTGGGATATGAAATTATTTCTACTATGGTCCATGGTTTAACACTGGTTTCTTATGAATATTTATATTGCTAGCATCTTAGCTCCACTGCCAGAGAAAGAGGCAGTTCTGTTGAAATAATAGCTGTAATTATTTGATAGGTTCCTTTTTTTTGACAGCAGTACATCCTTCAGCTTTCACTGTTATACCAAACTAGAAATTAGGAGGTAGCCTAGCTGTGGAAACCAATGCTGGAAACTGTCCATCCATCATGAGGAATGATCCTTTCTCTGAGGGGAATTTTCTGCTGGATTGCCAAGTGCATAATATTCCCCTGGAGCAAGACTGCATGAAACCACACTGCTGTGACACGTCCTGTGACATTTAACTCTGGAGCGTCTGGAAGCCAGTGCACTGGGGTGCTAATTGTATTCTTCAGTTATCATCATGACTTAAAGCCCAGAAGGTCAGAAGAGTTTATCTAATCCCAGTGTAGAAAAGCAATTAAAATCCATCCCAGCCAAGATAGCTTCCACAAAATCCATTGTCCCTTCCCTATTTTTAGGCCCATAAAGGAAAGATGCTGGGTAAAACAAGCCATAGAAGCCTGCAGTTAATTTAATAATGTGTACTGAGCATGAATTCTGTGCCAGGTACTGTTCTAGGTACTGAGAATATGGTGATAAGAAGACAAACATAGATCCTGCTCTCAAGAGCTCATGAGCTGGAAGGAGGCAGATGGGAAACAAGTAAAGAAATAAACACCAGGTAGGCAGACACCACTTAAAACTGGTAGTCAGCCAATGCTTTTCTGAGAAGGTATCACTTTGACTGAAACCTGACTATCAAGGAAGAGCCCACCATGGAAAGCTCTGGAGGAAGAGTATTCTGGACAAAAGAAATAATTCCTGAGAAAGCCAGAAGGCAGAAAGGAACTTGGGCAATTGAGAAAATGGAAAGAAGCAAGTGTGACCGGAATATAGTGAGTGAGAGGGAGGTGGCCTGAGATGAGGTGGAAGAAGAAGATAGACAGGCATTAGAGTACAGGCCCCTGATGGCCAGAACAAGAAGTGTGGATTTATTCTAAGTGCAGCGGAGAAGGCAATGGCACCCCCACTCCAGTACTCTTGCCTGGAGAATCCCAGGGACGGAGGAGCCTGGAAGGCTGCAGTCCGTGGGGTCACTGAGGGTCGGACATGACTAAAGCGACTTGGCAGCAGCAGCAGTGGACTTTAAGCAGGAGAGTGGAATGATATGGCTGTTTAAACTTTAAAATAGTAATTCTGGTGCTGTGTAGACAATAGATTGTAGAAGGGGTCAGGGAGGAAGGGCTAGAAGGTGACTAGCAAGACTCCAGCAGTCCACGTGAGAACTGTTAGTGGCTTGGAGTAGGTTGGGAACAAAGCCTATAATGAAAATGATGGATTAAGAGCCTGTTGTAGTCTGTGCCTGCCTTTGCTGCAAAACTTAACATTAAATCTAAATTTTGAGGCGTCTGCAACAGGGATGTGCTCTTTCTGCTTTCTCTTGCTCTCACCGCGTGGATACCTTATAATTGATTAGTACTTGATTCTATTCAGTAGAGAAGGAAACAGAACGACAAAAAGTAGTAGCAGTCACAGCATTCCAGCATATGGGCATAGCGATCAGACAGAATGACAAAGGGACTAAGGCCACAGGACTGGGTGGGAGCCCAGGTTTTGCCACCCACAAGTTGTATGACCTTAAACAGATTATCTCAGTTCAGTTCAGCTGCTCAGTCATGTCCGACTCTTTGCGACCCCATGGACTGCAGCTTCCTGTCCATGGCAGGGTTCCCTGTCCATCACCAGCTCCTGGAGCTTGCTCAAACTCATGTCTGTTGAGTCAGTGATGCCATCCAACCATTTCATCCTCTGTCGTTCCCTTCTCCTCCTGCCTTCAATCTTTCCCAGCATCAGGGTCCTTTCCAATGAGTCAGTTCTTCGCATCAGGTGGCCAAAGTATTGGAGTTTCAGCTTCAGCATCAGTCCTTCCAATGAGTATTCATGACTGATTTCCCTTAGGATGGACTGGTTTGATCTCCTTGCAGTCCAGGGGACTCTCAAGAGTTGTCTCCAACACCACAGTTCAAAAGCATCAATTCTTTGGTGCTCAACGTTCTTTACAGTCCAACTCTCACATCCATACATGGCTACTGGGAAAACCATAGCTTTGACTATATGGACCTTTGTCGGCAAAGTAACGTCTCTGCTTTTTAATATGCTGTCTAGGTTGGTCATAGCTTTTCTTCCGAGGAGCAAGTGTCTTTTTCTGTAAAACTATTGAAATGAGAATACCTACCTTGTAAGATTATTAACAGGATTAAATAAATCAGTTCATGGAAAGTCTTTAGAATAATGCCGGTACAAGCCCTCAGTGAATAAGTGTTAGCTTTCACTATTATTACTTTGACTTAACTAAAACCTCTTTCTTCAAAAAAACACATATATTGACCTATCAGGACACAATTCTCTTTATTTACCAAACAGGAAGAAGAATTCATAAGCAATTATACCTCACTTAGACTGCTCTATAATCAAAATAGTTACCATTGGTATGCAGTATCTGTTTTCATCTTCAGAAGTACCCTGCCATTTACCCATTTCACGGATGTGGAAGCTGAGGTCTGATGAGGTCATTCACCCTGCCAGGGCCCTATAACTAATAACGTGAGGAGCCAAGATTTGACCCAGCTGTGCATGACTTCACAGCCTTTGCTATTCTCAGAAGGAGTGGGTGAGAGACCAGATATACCAAGCTAGTTCTAGTTCTCTCAGATCCATCATCAAACAAGCCAGGAAGTGAAGTTCTCTCTTGGTTTCCCACTGCCAGTTCAAGTCTTCATTTGTGCGTTCACTGGTTCCCAGTCAAGAATGTCCCAAGCTAGATTCCTGGCCTAGTTAGCATGCATTGATCATACATTTTGACGTCATGAGGCAAGTACCCATCATAAACATGAATTCTTAGGAAATAAACTAGTGATTAGAAATCACTACATATCCTTTACTTTTTTCATATGGTCCTTCGATCTTTTTCCATTATTCTCACAGTATTGCTGTTGGCAATACAGTTAAGAATCTACTGACACTGGAAAATAAATCTATCTCATGTAGTTTATCACTTGGTCATACCAATTCGTTTATCTTGTAATTTTGCAAGGTAATTTGCAAAATTTCCCAATTTATCTTTGCTGACTGCATTTTTGCCTGAACTTTCATCACATTAGTTATGTAATGCTAAGAAAAGTAATTCACAATTTCAGTTCATTGGTCCCTTCGTTTCTTTGCTTTTTTACACTTATTTTCTAAAAATAAAGTGGATGAATTTAAAACAGAAATGAATAATCCATAATATTAATTAAAACATTTTTAGATAGTTAAGTTTTCTGTTGAAAGAAAGTGTAAGTGTTCTTTAAATTGTCAAGAACTAAAATATACTTGTGTTTTGCAAGGTTTTTTTCAAGCAGTTTGCTACCTGCTCTATTTGAGGGCCTAGTTATGTCCTTAGGAGTCATTTCCATGTGTTCAGTAAATCATAGCACTTATTAATTCTTCACATTGTCCGTAACCTTGAAAAGTGCCTAATGCTCACAATACAGTAAAAATGCCATGTATCATTTTTAGATATATTTCCATTTTGATGGATTGGGGAGATTTAGAGTTACTTTGAAATTATGTACTTCCTTCTTAGACTATTAAAAAAGAGGCTTCTAACCATTATTTTGAAAATATAAAAGCAATTAGTGGCAACAAGGTAAAGGTTTCAATATTCAAGTTTGAAGTAACAACTTGCCTTCAGCTCAACATCCTGTGAATTATATTTCCTCCCTTCTACTTAACATAAGCAGAGTCATCCTCTTTACACACTCTAAAAACTTGTTGAATCTTTTCTTTCTTTGCAGTCTGTGAATATACCACCCTGCTTGGTCTTGTTAAAGCTGGGCCAGACATAGGCTCGCCTTTTGACTAGAGTGTTCAAACACTGTAGGTTGATTTAAGAGGTACAAAAATCTATAACCAGCAATATCATTGGCACAAAGGAATTGCCTGGGTGAACAGGCTGGAGGTGTATCTGAAACAGATCCTCATAGGCTGACTTGTGAGGAGCACCTCGTGTAAAAAGCAAGCATTGCATAGAAATCAGTGACTGGACAGAGATGAAAGATCTAACGATCAGTGATAGGTAGCAGGAGTCCAGGGGAAAGAGGGGTGAATGAAAGCACAGACCTTCAGATTAATCAGAAGCCTGCATGAAATAAAGGAATCAAAACTCTGGAAGGTGAAACCAGATACGATGATCCATGTAGGACCGCACAGCACACCAAGCAGCACAGCCACTGACAAGAAGTGTGTTTGTTTGAATCAGTGTCTTAGCTTTGGCCTTAGGACAAACCTGAATGGGGATTTGTGGGTTGGCCTGTTCAACCTTCTGTGCTTTTTGTGGGGAGCATGCAGGAGTCATTCTTCCTTCCAATCCTTGGAGTGAAATAGCCTGGACAGAAGCTAAATCCAAGAAGTTTCAGCTTAAGATCTTGAAGGGTTTAAATTTTAAATGCCATCCATCTACCTGCAACGCAGGAGACCTGGGTTCCGTCTCAGGGTTGAGAAGAGTCCCCTGGAGAAGGGAATGATAACCTACTCCAGTATTCTTGCCTAAAGAATCCCATGGACAGGGGAGCCTGCTGGGCTACAGTCTGTGAGGTCACAAAGAGTCGGACATGACTGAGCAACTGACAGTTTCAAACCTCCAAAACAAACAGCCAGAGACACCCTCAGAAGACACTGCCTCTTTAGATAGGTTTCTGTGGGCATTTCTCTCCCAATCAACCCAACTCTGCAATTTCCCTCCTTCTTGTCCTCCTGGCCCCTCTTTCCCTGCTGCTCTCCTTCTCTCCATGACAAAAGAAACAGAAACAAAAGGTATTAGAAGCCAAGCTAAGGGACTTTCCTGAAGCCATTACTTGGAGTTAGTAATGAAACTCAGATTTGTTTCAGTTTTATTCTCCAGGCCTGATTTAACTCTTATATGATCTCAGGGCTTCCCAGGTGGCGCTAGAGGTAAAGAATCTGCCTGCCAGTGTAGGAGATTGAGAGACATGTGTTCCATCCCTGGGTTGGGAAGATCCCCTGGAGGAGAAAATGGCAACCCACTCCAGTATTCTTGCCTAGAAAATCCTGTGGACAGAAGAGCCTGGTGGGATATGGTTCATAGGGTCGCAAAGAATTGGAGACGACTGAAGTGACTTAGCACGAGATCTCAGGAATGCAGAAGTCACTGGAAGAAACATCATGGAGAATTTCCTCTTATGTACCAGAAAATAGCATAGATGCTTAGAATACAAAGATGAAAGCTGGCTGAGTGCACAAAGCGATGTCTACTGCCCTCAGGAAGTAATGTATATAGACTGCCCACTTGCTCTGCACAAAGCGTGATGTTTCTCAGTACAGACAGTGAAAGGAAACACAAGACAAAAATCGGCCTGCCCTCCCATCGCTTATGCTTTAGTGTAGGAGACATGAAATTCACATGAAAAGTAGTGTGTGCTGTAGGTTTTAAAGAGTCAAATAAAACTTAACATTTACTGAAGGATTTTATGTCAGGCATTGTTGCAGTTGCCTTATATGTTTTACTTAATTTGTTTCATTAACATAGTCCTGTGACGTGGATATCATGTACGAAATTATCTCCATTATATAAAGGAAGCAAACATAGGTCAAGTAATTTGCATGGAGTCACCCAACTAGTATTTGGTGGAACCGAGATTTAAATCCAGGCCATCCAAATTCTGTTTACCTTTATATCTGTGTCCAGAGCTAGATCTGCATCAGCTGCTGTAAGGTTTGAAAAGCAGGACTAGTGTCTGAAGGCTGGAACAATCAGAGAAACTATGGTGGGTGCTATTCATGAGCTGGACATTTAGAGATACATGGGGAGTTTTGAGAAGGACAGGCCAGGAACAGAGGTATCAACTCAGAGGCCAGCATACAACAGAAGGACAGGCGGGCACCAGGGACTGATCGTGCAGTGGGGTCAGAGTAGTCTAAGTTCTAGTCCTGCCTCTCCACTTGGCCACTAGTGAGACTTGGGTAAGATGCGCAGGTTTCCTGTAAAGTGGAAATAGTAATAATAATAACTCCTGCCAGGTAAGTGAAAATATTCTGCAAGATAACATGTACAAGTGTCTATCCTCTTAATTATCATGTTTATTTTATTAATAATTTTGTGAGTATATTTAAGATTGTTGTTGTTGTTCAGTCATTAAGTCATGTTGGACTTTTACGACCCCATGGGCTGCAGCATGCCAGTGTTCTTCACTATTTCCCAGAGTTTGCTCAAACTCATGTCCGTTGAGTGGGTGATGCCATCCAACAGTCTGGTCCTCTGTCATCCCCTTCTCCTGCCCTCAATCTTTCCCAGCATCAAGGTCTTTCACAATGAGTTGGCTCTTCCCACCAGGTGGCCATAATATTGGAGCTTCAGCTTTAGCATCAGTCCTTCCAATGAATATTCAGGGTTGATTTCCTTCAGAATTGACTGCTTTGATCTCCTTGCTGTCCAAGGGACTCTCAAGTGTCTCCTCCAGCATCACATTTGGAAACCATCAGTTCTTTGGTGCTCAGCCTTCTTTATGGTCCAACTCTCAGATCTGTACATGACTACTGGAAAAGATAGTGAATAGATTAGCCAGGAGTAGAAAGTTCACAGTGGGGAGTGAAAGCAGACAATGGGAGATTTTGATCTCCACATTGTGGGGGGTCTTGACTTCGGAATTATCCATTCCGCAGCCACAGAAGATTGTGAGAACTCAACCTGGCCATAGCCCTTCTATGCAATTTGATTTACGGGATAGAGAGTAAACATCATGGGAAAGTATTCTAGAAGAAGAAATGAAACAATGGGTATGGAATATGTGAATTTTTTTCTGTAAAATTCACTTGTTCACTCACTCAAAAATACTCATACTCAGTGGATATTGGATACTAGGCAATCTTTGAGGCATGCACAAAATCAAAGAAAGGATTTGGATAAGTCAAAATCCTTATCTTCACAGAGCGTATATTCTGTAGTAACTCTTTAAAAGGCGAAGTGAAGTCGCTCGGTCGTGTCCAACTCTTTGCGACCCCATGGACTGTAGCCTATCAGGCTCATCTGTCCATAGGATTTTCCAGGCAAGAGTACTGGAGTGGATTGCCATTTCCTTCTCCAGGGGATATTCCTGACCTCGGGATCGAACCCAGGTCTTCCAAGTTGCAGGCAGACACTTTACCATCTGAGCCTTTATTATATAAAATTACATATATTCAAAGAGAAGAATCAGAGATGTTGAAGAAAGTGAAATGTGTTAGAACAAGATATTTTCAAAGACTGTTGTGTGATTTCTCTTTAACCAGCCCACCCAAATCTTATTCATCCCTGCTTCAACTAACCTTGGTATGCCTTAGTCTGCTTCAAAGAGAAGCACTAACATCTTTTCACTGTACTTTAAATAATGTTCACAGCCTCCCAGTTGTATTTAAACCAATTTATAATTTTTTTTTCTTCCTGTTGCTGGATCTGAGAGCCCCAGAAGGCATAGCTTCTACACATTGCTTGCTAGCCTCTTGATTTCTGTCTAACCAGCTCTCTTCTCTCCTGAGATATAACTGCCTTGCCCTTCTTAGGGAAAGCCATAAAACGCCCTTCTGCATACTTGCAATGACTTCATTTCCTCTTCAGATCATCTACTATATGGATTTATTCTCATTCCTGCACCTTTTTCTTAACCAACTATGAAAGGAATCTTTGGGATATTGAGGAAAGACTCTGAGTACCTCTTTCTAATTCTTCATGTTTGAAGTTTAGTTTTAGTAAAAGTTGTGCTGCCTAGAATTACTTAATGTTACTCATGAGCTGGTCTAGCGTCCCTGTCTTTATGTAAACACTTTCTTTAATAGAATTTTTGTCTGTTTTCCTCTTCATTAAAGAAAATGAAATAAATTGCAATTATTTTTTGTGTGTAAGAAGCAAGAGGAGTGAAAGATGATATTTTTCAAATCAATGAGTATTTAAGCACCAAAGAAGCTAGAAATTACTAATGATGAAAGTGAAGTAGAGGACACAACAGCATCCACTTTTTGTGAAGTTACATTATCTAATGAGATGCAAATACATGAACCTATAAAAATAAACCCTATTTTTGTGGCTCTTCTGGTTTGTCTTTTTGTTGTAGGACTTTGAGCAGTGCCTGGCACTTAAAAAGCACATAATAATTACGTTGAATGATCTCTCATGCTCATAACAGCCCTGTGAAATGGCCCCTGTTACAGATTAAAAAGATAGAATTTTTTTTTTTAATTCAGATTGGAGAGCCACAAGTGATGTCAGTATTTGAACCCAGACTTCTGGACAACACCACAGTGCACAATTAAGGGCTAGATTCAAACTCTGAGTGTCTCAAGAATTTATCAATGGGGGAAGATGATGTAAGTTGCAATGTGAGGTGTGACTTTATTGAAAAGATATGCTTATGACTTGTCCATAATTGTAACCCCTTTGTCCTTTCCTAACCTCACTAATGTATTTCAGATCACTTAAATGCCTGGTCCCCAGTGCAATAGCGAGTGCATTTTTGAAAATTAGCAGTCGTTTTTGTTTGGTTCCAGCATCCCTAAATGACTCATGTCATCATTTTGCTCATTCTCTTGATTCCATAATGTTGTTTTCCTCACCTTGAATTTATTGACATCAATTCATTTTGCTTTGACATTGGCATTAGCAGGAAAATGGCTTTGTTTCATCCTGACATTATAATATCACCTCCCAAGACTTGGTTTGACATTGTCAGGAGGTGATTATGGTGACAGCAAGGCCACAGAAGACAAAAGTGAATTATAGTGATTCCCGGGGGGGGGAGAAAATCATTTAAAAAGTTACTGCTGTGTGATTGTAGTAGCTATTTTTCATACTTAAATATCCCTGCTGTTTAAAAATCCTAAGAGGGCTTAGACCATATTTAGAACACTCCTGCCAAGTATATATAGGGGAAAATTAAGTCTCTAAGGAGACATTTGGCTATAGCTCGACAAACAGGAAACTCAGATTATAGTTTAGCTTTACAAAGTGCTCAAAGGCATTGAAATTCTGTCTCAAAAGAAAAAAAAAGCCATGCATGTGAATTAATGACACAGTTGTCTCCTTTCAGCCACAGATACTTGAATTTCTTTATGCTGAAAATCAAAAGCCTGTAGTATAGCTCTTCCTTCCTGCTCAGAATGTGAAATGTCTTACAGATCTGCTTTCAGCTCTGAACGGGGCTGTATGGATTGTCTTGTAATTCTCAAGCAACACCAAGTCTTCGTTCCTGCTTTTTCCTATGTGCTATGATGGTCTCTCACCTCCACCCCAGGCCCACATAGAACAGCTCCATCTGGATTTTCCTTTAGCCTGTGCTCCAAATTTAACCAGTCACCTTCTGATGAAAAGAAACATGTCACTAAGTTCCGTCCTTGCCATGTTTGCCTTCATATTACCCACAATGCCAAAATTATAATGAGAGGTAATGTGTTTTGACTAATGAAAAATGAAAGGAGTGCTTCTAATTTCTTAACTCATCTGCCTACCCTTGCTTCTTCCCCTCTCTCCCACCCTTCCCAAGGCATATATTGTATCATTAAAGGAAGAAACCCAAAACTAATCACCATTCTCTTCTAGCTAATGCTCTCCATTATGGATTCATGTATGGGAAACCCTGGCAAATCATGACATACAAGCTGAGCTGGAATGTCAAAGCTGACCAGCAGTTTTTCTACATGTAAAACTTTCTACATGTAGTTAACTTTTTCCCATTCCCTGCAAAATATCTCCGCCTTCCCTTAACTCTAGAGCATGAGTTAACCCCAGCTTTACTCTGCCTCTCACGCTCAACAGAAGCTTTACCTCCCACATTGTGGAAACTAAACTGTTCCTTCTACTTCCCATTTTCCAGCCTATCTATCTAGTAAGTGGATATCCTTACTATCTATCCACCTATATTGCTATCAGTCTACTAATAATATGCTTGTATTCACCACTCAGGAGAAGACAGGGAATAAAACACAGCTTCTGTTTACTTGCTTAATAAATATTTATTTGGCATTTATTTCTGCCAGAGACAAGGCTGAATATTTGTGATACGGCCACGATGAACAGGTCATATATGTGGTGCAGACATGTACAAGTGTAGCAGATAGGAGTCTCCCACAGTTTCAAGCAGCAGGAAATACATTCTCTTTAGCTTGAATCTGACCATGAGAAGGTGGTGGGAGATCTGATTAAAGTCATCACTGTTGTTTGATCTTCCAGTGTGAAAATGTCCCCTCGGGTCCGATTAGTCTGCACTAGTTCACATGAGATGGCCCTTGGGCTACAGAAGACTTTCGCTCAGGAGACCCTGCTGGTTCCATTCATACCTGAAGCTATGCAGCCTTCTGCAAGACAAGGAATCCTTGTGTGCAAGTCTCTCTTACAATTATAGGATTATGTAGGCACTCTTGCCTTTTGTGAGATAATTTTTGTAGACATTTAAGATAATTGGTAGTTTGACTAGGAATATATATTAATAACAAATATGGAAATATGACAAAATACAATCACATGATTCATTTATTGAAATTACCTTTATCATCTTAGCAAAAGATACTCTTATTTTCTCAAGTAACAATTCTTTTTATTAACAGATGATAAAGAATCTGTCTGCAATGCAGGAGACTTGGATTTAATCCCTGAGTCAGAAAGATTCCCCTGGAGAAGGGAGTGGCTCCCCAATCTGGTATTCTTGCCTGGAGAATCTCCATGGACAGAGGAGCCTGGTGGGCTATAGTCCATGGGGTTGCAAAGAGTCGGACATGACCAGTGACTAACACTTTCACTATTTTCCAAGGACTCTATATTTAGTCCAGGCAATTTGGAAAGAGTCAAATGTGTAAACATGAAAATTTAAATCAATTGCACTCCTACCAGCCAGAGATTGGTCACATTTTGGTAGAATCTGTCCTGGCACATTCTCTTAAGTTTTTATCATATAAGGTACTTGGAGAGGTACATCTCTGTACTTACGGGGTTCACACTGGATAAATATTTGTACTTTCTCTTTTGACATAATGTCATGTACTTTGAAATGATGGTTTATACTCTGGTGCATGTTGCCATTGTGTGTGACTATGCCTCCCAATGAATGCCATCTTTCACCTTGGGCAAAAAGAGTAGAGGCTGCGCATTTTTATTAAACTAGACAAGTGCATTTTCTGATATCCAATGAGAAACTCTGTGATTTCTCAGCACCATTTTTATAAGCATCTTGCCTGCATCTGTGTCTGAGATGTTGACCTAAATAGGATTTCAATACATCATTAATGATCGCTTTAGGAAAGGTGACCAGCCTTTGGCTTGTGGGATTCTCCGTGAATTAATTATATCTCAATATTAGCAAAGGGTTTTTTTCTTTCTTTTTTTCAGGTTGCAACAACTAAAAACTTGGAGGTGTTTGGGCAGTACCTCTAGCTCCTGCATTCAAGTCACCTGTTATCTCATTCATGCTATCTAAGTTACCCTATACTGCAGACGTAGGCCTCTTCAAATGAACATGGCTTTCTTATGATGTTTTGAGTAGCATTTCCTTTGATTGTAAAAGAGCAAGTGTCACTCCCATAATCAGTGCTTTGATAGTAGATGAATAAGTATAGAATGGTTGCTCTGTAATGTCCGAACCTGCTGCACTTGATTACCCTGACGTGTCTGACCACTTGCTGACAGCTCCATGTTGTTCACTACAGCCCCTTTAGCTCTGCTCCCTGGCCTCATTACAGTGAAACAAAGTGGGCTGGCTGCTGCCACATGGGGATTAGGCCACCAGTGTCACTATCCCTGATGAAAAAAGGCTGACGGGAATGCAGGCTGAGAGCAGGAAAGCCAGGATGTTTCCACTTGATGGCTCCCAGGTTTTGGTCCATACAGACACTGCCTTACCACTGCAGAGGCTAAAAATTGGCCAAGGGGCAGCATCACCCTTGCTCTTCTGAAAACACATCTCATGCACTCTGATTGGCACAGGAGAATGCACATTGAATGCAAGTATATACAGGTCACCTTTGAGAAAACAGGCACCACCTGTCCACAGTAACCTTGCAAGTACACAGCAGTTGAATTAAAATATTCAATAGCTGCATGTTTGACCCCACGCTGTCTCAAGATTCATGCCCTCAGAAGACAGACACAGATGCTGTCTTTGAAAGAGTATAACATCTACTTCCTTTTCACTTCAAGTACCTTGAATTGGATAGGTAGTGATTAATTCATTCTTCTGGCAGATATAGAAATAAGCACCTCACTCTTCCACTCTGAGCTTCTAGCATTAAGGGAACCTGGGAAGGTATTGAACATTAACAAAGTCTACTAAGGTTTTATATTTTTTAAAGCACCATCACATAATTCATCTTGAGGCTCCCAACAAATGTGAGGTCGATGAGTAGGACAAGTGTTATTATCCTTGCCTTAGAAGTGCGGAAAGAGAGGCGCAAAGAGGTTAAATGATTTCCCCAAGTTCACACAGCCCATTAACCACAGAGAGCAGACTTGAATCACAAGTTCTTCACCTAATTCTCTTCATACCACCTCATACTTTTAGTGATGAGAAAAAAACTATCTCTCTTCCATGGGACACGAGCAGGCAAAACCGATCAAGCCAAACAGTCACCCAAGTCATCACCAGGGCTCACAATATGGAGAAGTCCAACTGTCATCATGTATCTGATAAAAAGAGGAGGAATTCCTCACTCTTTGTCTTTTAAAATGATAGGCTTTCCATGAGAAATATTCACGCAACTCATAAAGCTCAAAAGGACTTTAGAAATACCTACTTCAAACTCTTTCCCTAACTTCATAGCTGCCACTAGAATGTACGTTCCACAGAAGCAGCTGCACAGTCCATCTGGCTCACACTGTGTGTCCATCATCTGGAACAGTGCCTGGTTGGATGATGGATGGATGTCACTAAGTGGTTTCACGATAATGTTGAAAGCCTTACTGCAAAGTGATGACTAGTCAGAACTAAAATTCGGGTTTTATGACTCTTAATCAGTGTTGTTATCACTAAACCATATCCCCAGTCGTGGCCAGCCATAAGAAGGAACAGGTAGGAAAAATGTATCTAGAGTTCCCCCAAAAGCCATTAGACAACAGTCTATAGAGTTTCCTCTAGACACCAGGAGCTAATCTGCAGATTCAGTTTTATATCTCAGATCTCAAAACTTAGTAAAACAGCCATCAAGACTGAATAAATGGGTTATTATTACAGCCCTTCATCTCCCTGCCGCAGGCTCTCAAATGCCTCCATCAGAGCTGTGTGTTGCACACATGCCTTTGTTATTAGCCTGTTTGGTGGAGGTTATTCACTCTTCCATGTTTCTTTGAAAAGAACAGAAACAATTTGGAATATCTTTCCTTCAGCAATCCTAGGCTCGTTTCAGGTGGTGAAGGTAGAGGTCACTTTATTAATAAAACCATCAAGGAAGGCTGTCATGGTAACGCATTGCCTTGATTCCTTGAAGTGCAGGAGACAAAGCCAGAAAGAGAAACTTTCAAGTCTATAAATATAGGCCCAGCATTGCTCAAGCCTAGCAGCTTACCGACAGGGCGAACCTAAATGTATAGAGCTTTGAACAAGACCCAAACAGAAAAAAGAAAACTTCCCTTTGGTAATGTAATGGGTCATCATGACCATAATGGGGATAAGTGACCCTCCAAGTCACAAAAGAAATGAGGAATAGAGCAAGTAGCGATTCTAAGTCCTGGCTGCTGCCCTCTTTGCACATTGGGGTTCCCTCTAAGTCTGCTTTTCCATCCCTTCCAGAAATGATGAATAGAGGAAAAGGAATCAAAGTCTTATCATTCAAATTTTGACAATCGTTTGCAGTTTAGAAAGGGGAAAAGTGGATGACAAGAAGGAAACCCACAGAAAGCAAGTTAAAGAATCAGATGATTTAGTCACATCCCTGTGACTCTCATGATCCAAGATAAAGAAAAATAAGAAGAAGTGAAAGAGCGGGAGGAAATGCTATCTGTTCCTGTTCTTTCACTGTGAGAATTCTGAGTGTTTTTATAAACTCATAACAACTAGTTTATGTAGGAGCTTATGTATTAGTTTCTTCCTCCCTATAGTCATTCATAGGTGGGCCTGATAGAGATATTTTCTGTGAGCCAAACAAAGATATTTTATTAATAGCTTCGTGTTCATTACCTAGGAGGCAGGGTTCCCATTATGTATAACTTAAGCTTAGAGGCACATCCCTTTGGTGATTAATTTGTAATAGAATGAAGTATCTACTGTGGTGGCTTGCTTATCAGAGCTATTAGAACACCTTGCTGTCTTCAGCCTTTCCATCAGGATTCCACATTTCATCTTTTAGCCATATAACTCTGGATCTAACATTAATAATATAACCTTATCTATCAAGGGCCAAAGATTGTCTTGGTTTGAAAGCATTCCTAATATTGAAACATCACGGGATTGTAGGTTAGATGGTGTGGTATTCAATTCAGTTCAGTTCAGTTCAGTAGCTCAGTCGTGTCCGACTCTTTGCGACCCCATGAATTGCAGCACGCCAGGCCTCCCTGTCCATCATCAACTCCCGGAGTTCACCCAAACTCATGTCCATCGAATCAGTGATGTATTGGACACATCATAATGAATTTATTTCAATCAATAGTAAAATGATCCTTTAGAATGTAGTCAAACTGTTATCAAAGTAGTATTAGCTTTTTTCTGTATCTAAGGATTTATATTTTATCATCATCATAATTGTGCCTGCATGCATGCTCAATTGCTTAGTCGTATCTGACTCTGCAACCTATGGACTGTAGCCTGCCAGGCTCCTCTGTCCATGGGATTCTCCAGGCAAGAGTACTGGAGCGGGTTGCCATTTCCTCCTCCAGGGAATCTTCCCAGCCCAGGGATCCAACCTGTGTCTCTTGCGTGTCCTGCATTGGCAGGCAGATTCTTTACCACCTAGCCACCTAGGAGGCCCTAATAATTGTATCTAGCAAATAACAATTTGTTTCCAGTACTAAATCAGGTTTTATGTGAGAGATTTAAAAATGAACCTTCACTATTTATAGGGGTAGCACATTCTTAGTTTGTCAATAGCAATGAAGAAAAAAAAAATCAGGACATGCTTGACATAAATATTTAACAAAATAAGGTCAGCGTTTTCAGTTTGCAGCAAATTCACACAGAAGGGTACCAAATAAAGAAGTGATAACTGCAAAATGCTTGTTGGGTAGAAATCCCATTTGGATTTTTAATCTGCAGTGATATGCAAGATGAAATGGAGATAATGCCAGGGTTTTGTAAATGTTTATCCTCTTGGCAGTTCCATCAGCTGGTGGTCAGTGCCTGGAAACTGTCACCAAGTCCACGTTCATACTGCTTGCCTCACAACAAGCCAATAAGTCGAGAGGAGTTGCTGGGACAAGGAAAAGAGATTTTATTCAGAAAGCCAGCAGACTGAAAAATTGGTGGACTTGTGCCCCAAAGAACCATCTTGCCTGTTTAGAATTCAGGCTTCTTTATACTAAAAGGGGAGAGAGTAAAGTCAAGCGTTTCCTGGTTCTGGTCAGCCTCCGGAGGTGATATGTTTGCCTCTTATTCCCTGCAGTGATTCACAGGTGGGCCTGGTGGGCATGTTCTCTGTGAGATAAAGATATTTTATTAATAGCTTGATGCTCATTACCTGCGAGGCAGGGTTCTCAGAGATGGGCCATTATGTATCACTTAAGCTTGTAGGCAACATCCCTTTGGGTGATTAATTTGTAATAGAATACAAAGGTTCTTCGTTATTACAGAACCTTGTGTTGAAAAGAATTCTGAAGGTTCGTGCAAGAGAATGCCATGATTAAGTAGCTATGTTTTCTACGTAGAGGAAGAGGAAATGAGAGCATATGCAACATGTTTGCCATTCCCAACCTAAACCTGTGATATTTTTGGTATTTTATGTATGGGCTGGTTTGTTTTTGGAGCTCTGCCAGAATGTGGTGGCACTCTAGAAGATGTGAAATTTAATGTTGTCAACAAGAGCTCCACCCAGTGTGATATGAAAACAGATCAGTTGGTCAATACAAATGAAAACCGGAGGATCTACAGAAGTTATTTATATTCTCTTAAGGAGCATGGAAAGCACTGCACACTGTGCATTTCTTCCGACTGGTCTCTTCTATGTGAAAAGCAATAATCTATAAATTTGGAGACCTGTAGTTCCAGAGCTACCCTTGTTTTCAATTTCCTCATTTAGAGCTTGTCTAGATAGTTCTTGAACCACAAGTTTTGATTTCTATCAGAGCAAGGTATAGAACAAATTTCATGACAAGAGTGATTTTGGTTCCTCTTTAATTGTAAGCAATATTAAGTGGTCTGTCTTAAGATATTCGTCATCTGTATGTAACTCCCCCAGGAAGATGATCTGCTCTTACTTCAGTTTTGAGTGCTACAGTCATCTTAATTCCTATGGTTCTGCACCTGAAAGCTCTCTCTCTCTGATCTAAAATCACCAAGGTGTCTTCATTTTTCTTTCCCCAGTGTATATAAGGACACCTGCCCATCTTCATTGCTGTGGCCGATAACCTGATCCAGACCTTCAACATTTTATCACCAACATTAATTGAGGAATAATTATTTGTTTGAGTGGGACAGGGGCTACCCTGTTCATTGAAGGATATTTAGTAGCATCTCTACCCACGAGATGCCAGCACCATGCCCTCCCCCAAAGATGTGACACCCAAACACATCTCTAGATGTTGTCAGATGTCCCGTGGTGGGGGCCGGGAATCATCCACTGTTGAAAGCTACTACTTTAGACTGACAACCAAAGACCTCTATTAAACGTTAATTCCTCAAATTCCTCCAATCCTTTTTCTAATTATTCTAAAATCCCTCCTGTCAGATTCAATCAAGAGCATGCAGGGCTTACTTTGCATATTTCTTTTACCCAGCTCAAAGTGCCCTTCCTTTCATACTCTTCCAGTCTATTCCTAGATCCAGCTAACCACAGCAGGAGGACTTCTGTGATTAATTTTATAACCTCATATCATCACTGCATTTTGTTGAAATCTTTTTTTCTCAGCATCATTCCAGGTTTTTCTTTCTTTGCCTGTGGTTTAAATGTGGATATTCTTCAGGGTTCTATTTTCAGTTTTCCTTTCAACTTAATCTATATTCTAGCAGATGAGGTCTTCTGTTCCTTTCTCTTCACTATTTGTAACAATGACCACCATCACCCCTGTTCCAAATCTGTATCTCCAGGAAGAACTACCTCCTGAACTGTTAACTAGTTTTTTCCAACTAATAACAAGACACCTGCAGAAGAGCCTGTGATCCCTCTAAGTCAACAGATCAAAAGGAGAGAGAGAGAGAGAGAGAGAGAGAGAGAGAGAGAGAGAGAGAGTTTATTTTCTTCCCCTAACCAAACCCTGCCTCCAGTCTTTTCTTAATAAATTACATTATGATGTGCCCAAATGTCAAAAATAGGAACCTCAGACTTTCTCTTACCTATTTCAAATAACCTGCCTCCAAATATGTTCTTCCTTCCCCCCCCGCCCCGCCCCTCTGCACTGCTCTAACCCAGACCAAGCCTATTCTATTGAAGTATCTGGTCACCTTGCCTCTAGCCTGTCCCCCTTAAATCACCACCCTGCCCATAGGTCTTTGACAGCTTCTCATTGCCATGAGCTTACCCGGTGGCTCAGATGGTCTAAACTCTGCAGCATGTTACACAGAGTTTTCATCATTCACCAACATTTTCCATGTGTCTCTCAGGCTCCAGTCAGAAAAGTGAGGCCACACTACATATTTCAATAGAGAGAATTTACTAAAGGAAATGGTTAAACAGGTGCTTTAGAATTTAGACATGAGAAGAGGACACTGAAATGACTCAGAAATTGTCAGTTGTGTGAGCAGGGAGCAGTAAAAGAGGATGGGGTTATGAGGAGCTAACAGTTTGGAGGAGAGACCCCACAGGTGTGGGACCCATGCCTCTTAGGAGAGGTGATGCCAGCTGCTACTATTACCCCTGAAATGTTAGGCAGGAGCCCCTTGGAACCGGGGCTCACACCTCTAGAGAAGGAATACTGCCAGGTTGGGGCAGAAACCTCTAAGGGTGAGACTGAAACTGGTTCTGAAAAGGCTGAGCCCCAGAACAAACTGCTGCTGTTGGGATGTGGGGCCATTGCTGGGACAATACTCTTAGGAAGAGCCCTCAATCAGGGAAAGGGAAATCTCTGCTTCCTTCCTCCTGCCTTCCCTGTTCTCTCTAGTGCCCCTGTTGGTGGAAACCAGGAGACAGCTTGCAGCGTTTCAGACTCAACATCAGAAGAAAGGTGGATTTAGACTTGAGTGACCAGTGCTTAACAGCCAGCACAAAGTATTTTCACATCTTCTTGCCTTTACTGATAGAGTTTCCCCCAACCATAAGGTTTTTCTACCAATATTTGCCTGATGCATGCCATTGTTCAAATACAATCTCCTTTCTGTATTCTTCTCAAATCTTCCCCCAGATAATTACTTACACCAGAATTTGAGTTCCCCTAGCAATTTGCTTCCTAGTTTTTTTTTCATATTGTATTATAATTATTTCTGTATATGTTCATTTGTTTGTTTTCTGCAAAACTGTGAGCTCCTTTAGGGCAGATAGAGTTATAACTATACAGCAGTAGATTTAGCAACACATCTGACACACAACGGATGCTGACTGAGCTGGACAGAACTGATAAAAGTATTTTAATTAAATTTACATTATATTATTTCTTGTATATATTTTTTATTTTCCAAACCAGATTTAAACTTTGTAAGAGCAGAGCTCATGCTATTTCTTTTATTTTTTTCATAGTGTTTAGTACAGGGTTTTATATGCTGAAGAAGAGCTTAATGATATTTGTTACTTAGTTTATTCATTAGGCACCACAAATTTAGTTTAAAATGACATGAGGATGGAGCATAAGTTTATGAATAGCAGGTAAGTTTTGTAGTTCAGTTTAGATGTGCTTCTAACATGTGATTGCAACAGAGAGATCTGTGCATACAATAAAGCTCTGTGTTTGTTGAATAGCACAATCAAGAGACCAAATGAAATGTGTCTTAAAGTAAATTCTAAAGTAATTAAATATATTCCAGGTTCCATTTTTTCTCCTTATCACTTATAGAGAACATATTGCTCCGATTAGTGTGATTATTAATCCTGGGTTTCATCTGGTCCTTGAGTATTTATTAAATTTCTCACAATCATCAACATCAACTAGTAGATCATTTAAATGTAGGAAAGGTATTGAATTTTAACTTAATCACCAGATTCTTGAAAAAAAGAAACCTTTGTTCAACAACTGATTTACATTCAGGTCCAAGAAGAAGAAAAATAGCTTTTTTTTTTTTTTTTACGGGGAGTGATATTTAATTAACTATTGATTTATTCTCAATTATTCAAGGCAAGCAATTATCAATATTGATGGAAACAATATTTCCCTATGTGTAGTGCCCAAATGAAAGGAAATATCTCATTCAGCAATCTGCTACCTGGAACAAGAAATGCTGAGAATCTTTAACTTTAAATGGAAACAGTTATTTGGATCCGTTTATTCCATGTTTCCCCAATTAAACAGATATTTTCTGAAACATAAGCAAAACAAAATCCTGAAACCCTATGTATGCTTTCCAAATTAACAACAACCAAAAAAAAAAAAAAAGTGGGGTTTTGTCAGTTTTGACCATGAATTTAACCACTCTAGTCTTGTAGATTTTGCCTCAGAGCTACAGATCTTGACATTTTTATTTTTTAACCAAGGCTCATAAAATACTATAATTTGGGTCTAATATTTATGGTTTCTAAGTCACCCGATGAGCAGTAGCTTACATAATCATTAGAACCCTTGAAACACTACCTTGTATATCAATATTGTGAGGAGCCTGAAGGATTTAGTAAGCCTTAGTAGTCACTTCTAACATTTACAGATAGCGCGTGGGGGTACACTTGAAAATTATACTAATCCATTATACAACTACGATAGAGGTCTCCAAAGAATTGTTGTAAAGGTGGGAAGACAGGGCCCTATTTAGGGCACATTTTTATTAACTCCTGAGCATCCACCACCATCTTTTCTCAGCTCATTTGCACACAGAGCATTAGCATGTTTACATTTAAGAAGCTTCTTTTGGTGGTGACATAACTGTTGAACATGATTAATGGACAAGACAATATTCTTTATTGAATTATTACTGGGAGAAGAGGGTTATTTTTTAAAAATACTTTACATATGATAGTATGAATATGCGTGTGTGTGTGTGTTAAATTGGGGAAATTTGACTATGACATTTTTTAAAGATGAAGAATGTTATAATTTATAAGAAGCTACTTTTTCTGCTCTGCGCCACCCCCCCTCCCCATTCCAGAGTGGTTCTATATAGTAAGTGCTTAAGTGGCATATGTTGCTGGGAAGTGTTCTTAGCTCTTTTCCTCTTTGGTGTTGTTTTCATTTCCCTGTGTTCTATTTATTATTCTGCTAAATCAGTGAAACCTTGATTATCTAAAGGAATAGTAGACATGGAATAACTTGATCTTTGAAGAAATAAATTATTTGAGATGCAAGTTACATGACAGGAACTATGAATGAATTTTAGTATCTGAAATTGCTTGCTGTATTTATTCAAACTGATTTTATTAATTGATGGACATAATGAAGTTTTGATAATCAGGGTTTCACCATTGCGTTTATTATTATCCCTGGAAAGCAAGGTAACCTTGGACTCTAGTTGCTATATTTACAAAGCGATAAATATCCTAATAGGCTATTAGGCACAAATGCACTGCTCTTCCTCACACTCCTCCCATGAAAAGCTTTCTCTCCTCGGATCTGGCTGCCACCTTGTCCGGAGCATGCTGCCTGCCCCCTGCCCCACCCCCTCCCTCCTCATGCTTGCCGCTGGCTCCCGACTTCCCGCATGCAGCGCTGGAATCACCCGCGGAGAGAATGGCCCACCCCTTAGAAGCTCTTGGTCATTCTAGCAGTACTGCTTTGCATTTTAATTCCATTTATCTGGCTCCAAAGCCCTGCATTCTTGCATGAGGCACTATCCTTGAACAACCCTGGAGGTCACAACAGATCCCAGTTCCGTGAAGAGAAGATACTGCCAAACCCGGAGTATCACATTTCTTTGTACTTGATAGTCTGAAATGGACAATGATAATATCCAAGATTGCAGCAAAAAAAAAAAAAAAAAAATCTATATGAAAAGGATTAATAAGATCAAAACAAAGGCAGCAAACTACATTTGTTTGGAAATCGGAGTCACATGCTTAGTTTGCGGAGGGGAGGGGGGAGCACAAGATCGATAGATTTTTTTTTTTTTTTAAGCTGAAAACATGATGTACCAGATGAACTTAAATTGATTCTGCTTCTCCTCCCCGCGCCCCCATCCCTCGTTCTGCAGCGAATGTCTGCGACAATGAGCTCCTGCACTGCCAGAACGGAGGGACGTGCCACAACAACGTGCGCTGCCTGTGCCCAGCCGCGTACACGGGCATCCTGTGCGAGAAGCTGCGGTGCGAGGAGGCGGGCAGCTGCGGCCCCGACTCCGGCCAGGGCGCGCCCCCGCGCGGCTCCCCCGCGCTGCTGTCGCTGCTGGCCGCTCTGCTGGGGACAGCCGGCCCCCCTGGGCATCTAGGCGGCGCACCCAGCCACCAGACGGGCCGTGCCCTGGGGAAGCAAACACAGCCCCAGCATTTGCTACTAACATAGGAAACCCGCCCTCAGACACCCCAACTCAAACACAGTGTACAAAGAAGGCCTAACTGAACTAAGCCATATTTATCAGCCGTGGACAGCACACCTGAGTCAAGACTGTTAATTTCTGACTCCCAGAGGAGTTGGCAGCTGTTGATATTATCACTGCGAATCACATTGCCAGCTGCAGAGCTTACCACCCATCGGAAAGGCTGTGACAGCCCCCAAAAGGAAAGAAAAACAACACCAACAACAAATCAACCAACCTAAAAACACTTGCTACTGGCACGTGGTGTGCCCCAGCACCACCTGGCCCTGTGTGTGGACCAACCAAATAGAAGCATCCTTTGCTGGCATTGCTTTGTGGGTCTAAGGAAGTCTGTTACAAGCTGCCATATTGGCCTGCTTCAGCCCCTGAACCCCCTTCCAACCTGTGCTTTAGTGAACCGTTGCTCTGTAACCCTTGTTGGTTGAAAGATTTCTTTGTCTGATGTTAGTAATGCACACGTGTAACAGCCCCCTCCAAAAGCTCCAGCCAGTCATACCCTGTGTATCTCAGCAGCACTGAGTCATCCCAGTGCCAGCACACATCCACTGTCCCCAAGAGTGGCTACAGGATAAAAGAAAGTGTATCTATCCTTTTGTATTCAAATGAAGTTATTTTTCTTGGAATACTGTAATATGTAGATTTTTGTATTCTTGCCAATTTGTGTTACCAGACAATCTGTTAATGTATCTGATTCGAATCAGCAAAGACTGACATTTTATTTTGTCCTCCTTCCATTCTGTTTTGTTTCATTGTGCAGAGATTTCTCTGTAAGGGCAACAAACTTGCTGGCATCAAAGAATATCAGTTTACATATATTAACAAGTGTAATAAGATTCCACCAAAGGACATTCTAAGTGTTTTCTTGTTGCTTTAACACTAGAAGATTTAAAGAATAAAAATTCCTGCATAAACGATTTCAGGAATTCGTATTGCAATTTCTTAAGATGAAAGGAGCAGCCACCGAGCAGTTTCACACTCACTTTACTGATTCCTATGTGGACCGAATACACTCAGCTGATGAATTTAGTACCCAGGAAGATGGATTGATGTTCATTAGCTTGGACAACTTCTGCAAAATGAGACTATTTCCACTTGGGATAAATTATAACAGCAAAAAAAAAAAAAAAAATCTAAGTGATTGCCAAGATTATGCCAAAGCCTGTTGGCAGAGTACTAAGAGACTTTTATTTTTAAGTCATGCTATTTTCACAGATTGATGTGATCATGTGACTCTAGGGATGCTGATCTATGTATCTTTCCAATTACAGTGTTTACATGGAGTATCATAAGAGAAAACCTGGGGAACCAGGAAAGTCGCAGGGAAATTGAGTGATTAGCAACTTGACTTTGAATATATTCAGACTAAGTATTTACAGGAAATATCAAAATACCCAGCAGCAGCTAGACATAACTGCTGTTCTTGAGAATAAAGTTTGTTTTAAGTACCGCCCAAGGTGTAATAAATTCTTGTTTCTGCCTTTTATTAGGCCAATTACTGTGCAAGACAGCAAGGTGGGGAGAGGAGGGAAGAACCAGTGCAAAGTTCCAAAGTGACTAAAACAGTGTGTATTCCATTCCCACCACGCTGTTGTCCTACAGGTTACAAATGTGTTCGCGACAGCATCTCCTGGAGTCAAAAACAATTATCAGCCCGAGCCAGAGTCTGAAGGACAAGTGAAGTCCTGCACGGCTTGGTAGAGCAATAATCTATGATGGTGTTAGGTTGGACGCCTACTTCCAGTCTGAATTCTTTACCCTGCCACTGCTCTCTGCTGAACCAGGGGAGGGGGATGTCTTCTGATAAATATCCTCGGTGAAAACTAGATGAAGGAACAGCGTGTCTTATTGGTTTTGTTCCCAGAAAAGCCAATTCAAAGAAGGCAATAAAAGGTAAACAGGTAATGCCCGTGCTGCCTGCCACCCCACGTCTAAGTCGATTGAATGTTTGTTATTCAAACCCACAGTCTCTTTTGATGTAAGAAATAAGGAAAGATGGAAATAAATTAGAGCTCTGGCTTAGTGCCGGGGTGGCCAACCAGAAATTGGAGATTTACATTAGAAGAATAAACAGCAAATTGTATTTCAAGCTCACCAAAGACTACACGTGAATATGCCGATAACATACAGAGTTTGAGATTACTTATAATGAGGTGGATTTCTAAGATTAAAATTGAAGTTTAAGTTGTCTTATAGTTTATTAGCACAAACCAAAGGCAGACTGTTATTTCCAGCAGTGATGCACTTTATCATTATCCGCTCATGGCTTTGTCACCTGCTCAGGAATCAGACTGAACATTTCAATACACAGTTTCCCAAAAGCTAGTTCTAAAATTTAATGAAGGCCTGATCTAAATCAATTCATCTGCATTTTATCTTATAGAAGCTATAAGAATCTAAATTGATGAGGAATATCTTGCATTCAGTGTATTTAGATATAGTTTTCTGAATTTCCTGAAGTGATATGATCTGCTTTTAATAAATTCACTTTTAGGTATATAACAAATGGAAATGAAACGTTCTTTTTAATCTGGATTCTCAAATTCTTCTAAAGAGTATATTACTTTGATTAAACCCTAACTCGGTGGATTTTATTTATCTGCTATTTTCTAGCATTCTTGCAAAGCTGGTTCCATCTACAATGTTATGCCTAAGGACAGGATTGGGGTAAAAAGTGGCAACTAAGTTGTTCACATATTTAAGGCCCTAATTCTTGCTTGCTCTTTACTTGGATTAACTCTTAGGGTTGGTTAATATAGTGTTATATATGAGTTAGTCAGTCAACTTTACCACAAAGTACAAACACAATTTCTTCCATCAACTCCTTTGATGAATATAAAACGTCAAAGAAATCTTTGTCGCAAGGTTCCGCTATATAGAAAGGGCTTCCCTGGTGGCTTAGTTGGTAAGCCTGCAATGCAGGAGACCCAGGTTCGATCCTTAGGTTAGGAAGATCCCCTGGAGAAGGGAATGACTACCCATTCCAGTATTCTTACCTGAAAAATTTCATGGACAGAGGAGCCTCGCAGGCTACAGTGCATGGGGTTGCAAAGAGTCGGACATGACTGAGCAATTAACATTTCTTCACTTTTCAAATATATAAAGTGTTGGTATTTATGGTATTTATTTAGACTGCCCTGTGATGATGTAGGAGTGATTTGTTTCTGACCCTGTACACAGCCTAGAGGGGGAGTTTCAGCCCTAGAAGAAGAGGCACTTACTTAGTGGGGCCCATTCTGACTGCCCTCCCACTTTGTCTTCATAGCCAGGAACCGAGAATTGCCTACCTATGTGTCCTCCACCCACTTTTAGGGTGTGTACACTTCTTCTGGGGTCTAAATTTCTGAAGGCAAGCAGCATCATGAGTGTACATCCTTGAGTACAAGAGGAAGCAAAGGGTGAATATGTATTATAGATAGATTAGTGACTTGGGCCTAGGAGTTATGCTGGGGAATCCACACATGATTGAGAAGATGCTCCTTGCAGTGAAAACCAGAGCTCAGGGATAGAAAAGAAGGGACTGAGGGGTGGGAGAGAGAGAGTAGGGTATCTCAGGGCCAGCGTCTGGTACAGAACTCTGAGCAGCCTGAATATTCCAGACCTATACCTGGGTTTCCAACTGTTATGACAGTATTCATGTTAAAGCAACAGGATGGAACATAGGGCTAAGTAACACTATGTTAGCTTGATGTGTAATTTTTAAATATTTAGAAATATGGTATGTGGGTACTTTTGTCCTGCCCCCGCCTCGTGGGTCTGCCTGGAGATGAACACTGCATGAGGTGCCCTTGAGTCAAATGACCAAGTTAGCACAAATCATTCACCCAGGTACAGCTGGGAGAAGGCATGTGTGTTACGTCACTTCAGTTGTGCCTGACTCTCTGCAACCCTATGGACTGTGGTCTGCCAGGCGCCTCTGTCCGTGGGATTCTCTAGTCAAGAATACTAGACTGGGTTGCCATGCCCTCCTCCAGTGGATCTTTCCCACCCGGAGATCGAACTGGCATCTCCTGCTTTGGCAGGCAGGCTCTTGCCGCTAACGCCACCTAGGAAGCCAGTGGGAGAAGGCATACTGACTGGTCACAGCTCAGTTCCTATAGTTCGTGCTGCACTTCCCTTTGTCTCCAGCCTGTGGTCTTATTGAATGTAGGAATGTTTGGATGGACTGGGGGAGCTGTGAGGAAACCCTGAAATCAGATCTCATCATCTTCACTCTTTGCCAGCAATTATCCAGTATTACTGGGAAGTGAGGACCCCATATTCTGAGATGGGGTGCTCTGTGCTCTGTGGGAAATGGGTTGTTGCCCTTCATCTGTTGTTAAATACTAGATATGATAATTATTCAACACTTTATTTGCTCACACGGTTACACAGAATGTGTGGGAACTTTGAACTGCCTGTTCTATATACTTGTTATGCACTGAATTCTGTTTATGTACAACTTAAAGCTTTAGCTTCAGAAATCTGAACTAGAATTTCATACCCACTGTTTCAATTCTCAGCCTTTATCAATAAGGATGGCAATGGTGGCAGAACCTAAGCTGCGTCTTAGAACAATCTGAATAACTGAGTAAAACTCTAGGATTCGTTTTTAAAAAACTAATTGGGCAGCCATAACGGCATATAGGAATGAGAAATACAGATAAGGAACACCCTAGAGTTTGGATCCAAATGTGTGGTTGTGAACAATTCTTTCTTTGCCTCAGGAAATCAGGACTAGATTCTAATCAATTTTCTTTCCAAGAAATATCAAATGTCCACTTGGCACAAATATTCTGACAGTTCTGATCATTTCGTTATGGAAGAATTTTTCACTTTTATCTTACTTTCACTATTTTATACTAAAAGTAATTTTTCTCTTTAGTTACCAAAAAATTTGCCAATGAATTCTCAGCATAAACTGTATATAAGCATAATATGATGTCAGAAAGAATTAAGAATGCCAACTATCATATTTTGGATTGTTACCAATAATCTTGGGAACATGAAGAATTTTTATTCTTCAACACCTGGTAAGGTGTGACTCACACATGTTACCATCTTCATCTTGCATCTGAAGAATAAAATAACTAAGCAACAGGCATATCCCTTGTATAAATAATGTTATTACATTTAACTAGAAAGGAGAAAATAACATCTGTGAAAAACTTACATTAATCTTGGAAAATGCAGTTATTTAAGATCCATCATGGCAGAAAAATTTCTAACCCCAACACATTTTTAGAGTAGGTTCTGAAACAAGTCTACCAAGAAGACTTAAATGATTTTTAAGTTGTTTAGACTACAGTTGAGCATTTAACAAATGCTGGAAGCCCCTCTCTGCCTTCTCCCATCACCCAAGAGCTCTTTTTAATTGATGATTGAATTAAAATGGAGTAGTAACACTCAAATTATGTGATGTTTTTATTAACCTAGAATGATAGCTGGTAAAATGGGCCATTATTCTGCAAGACTTAATTATGTTAACACTAAAGATTTAGCTAGGCTGACTGGAGCAAACTGCAGAGAATTGGAAGTAAAAATATTATCATTTTCTTAACCTGGTCTCATTTTTTTCAGAGGCGTTGCTTTTAAATGTTATTTAATTAGTGAACTTTGAATTCTGTGGGTAAAAGGACCTGAGTGGAAGAGAGGAAAAAAACAGTTATTATCCCTCCTACATCTGTCAGAATAGATGTGAAAATTCCTGCGAGGTGAGAATGTGTCAAGTTATGTTAAAGACATAGTGTGCCATGGTGTGTCTCCTCCAGGAGCCCTGCCCTGATGACACCGAATCGCAGCTTTGCTCCTTCTGGGGTAAGTCATTCTAATCTAATAAAAGAAGGAAAATGGCAGAAAATCACACACCTGAAGTCTTGTTAAGAATAGGTGAGTCTTTGTGCCCCAGGCAGGCAAGAACATAATGTCATTTCTGTTCGTCTGTGTTTTGCTCTGAAGGAGGGGCCGCTCCTGTGGGGAAAATCTACCTGTGTAAAACACGGCAAGAAAACATTCTCCAAGGAAACAGCAAGAAAACATTCTCCAAGGAAACAGCATTTTGCTGTTTACCAGTCATGCCTACCCCATGAAGCCCTGAGTAATTGTTTTGGCTTTCATGGTGTGATAAACACCTAAAGGCAAGAGATTAGTGCCATCACTCTTTGTCTCTTTTTCTTTCCCTTTGGAAAAAAAAAGTGGGTCCAAATATAAGATGATGACATTTGCAAGAATCCTTCAGCTAGTTGATCCTAATTATGAATACTCCAGCTAAATATTTAGTTTATTAAATTAATAGTGTGACAAGTATTGGAGCAGCTTTACAACCACTTAAACTCATGTTTACATCCTGTGTAATTACAATTCATAATTGGGAAAGCAAGCAGTCAAAACTAAATGCATTCTGATCAATGGTTCTCATTCTGCCAAGCAGAACCAGCACAACGTGTTACAGTAAGTGACTTGAAAGCAGGACTTCTACGTCTAGAGTTCCATCTAGACTTGGGAAGGGCAATGGAGGGATTCCAGCACTGAAGCACTTTTTAACTTAGGTGTAAGAGTTTGTGTGTAAATGATTTTTTTTCCCTGAGCAGAGGATCTGTTAATTCTCTCTCTTTTTAAATTTATCAAAGGCCTGCAAGTATCAGGATGACTGCACTAAAACCTCAGGTTAAGATTTACCTTAACTAGGAATTTTTTAAGGAAAATGAATAAATAAACTGTTGGTAGGGGATGGATGAAAATAATACATTGGTACTTGAAAGTACATGTTTTCCAACAATCAGCTCTTTTTTTCTTTTCTTAGTGACTTTATCTTTCCTGAGCATCTTTCCCCAAACGGCATCTGTATTCTCTTTTGTAGATATATATTTTATTACATTCACATTTGTTCTGGAAGCCACATGAAGGTAAAAGTGAAAATAACCTAGGTCAGGAATGTAGTATGAGTAACAAACCATCAAAATGTCTCAGCAATCTGGTGTATTTCTCATGGTGACATGTAGGATCAAGGACTTTCACTTCATCTGGGTCCCTGGGTCAATCTTCCTTTAAGCTTCGAAAGATACCGGTTCCAATAAAGAGTTCCAAATAAAGCTCTTAGGAGAATCTCTGTTTCTGAATAATTTATATATTTGCATTAATATATTGATAATAAAAGCTTCATACCTCAAATCAGTTCCAATTCAATCTGAATATATACATATTTTCATATAAATTCTCATTTTAATGTGCACAACATATTTTCAAAATCACATACCTGTGTCATTAAGTCAGTGAGGGCTGCCTCTAATCAAAGGCAGATCGCACTAGGTTGACTTGAAACTTGCCTATTTGAGGATGTTACCACAAATACTTAAATCCCTGTCCATCAGTCAGATTCTGTCCCCAGAAATACAAACACACTCTGAAAAGGTTGGAAATAACTTGGGTTCTGATTGTGTTTTCAGGGTTGCAAGAAGCATAGCCTCACTGACTTCTCTGTTGCAGGCATTTTGCTGGAAAGGGCTCAAACTGTTTCTTTCCCACACTTGTCCTAACATTTTTAAAAAATTAAATATTTGTGACACTGGAACACACTTGGATTGAATGGCACAAACTCATTTTCCTTTTGGCTGATTTGTTTCATTTTTACAGTGATTCTTACTACAAGCATCCAATCAGGAGCAAATGTCTTTCTAATTGTCTGTATGGTTCCCTGAGTTGTGGGCACTGTTCTGCTTGGGGTCCTGATTTACATTCTCACCCTGAGCCAGCCAGCCATAGACTTGAGCTATCTGAATCAGAAATGACTAGACCACCTGTGATGTTGAGCACTTGACTATGGATAGTCTAAACTGACGTGTCTTGTGAGTGTAAGATACCAGATTTCAAAGAGTACCAAACAAGTGAGAAAAGAATGTGAATTATCTCTTTGATCATTTTCATATTGATTACCTGTTGGGATGATAGTATTTTGGACATGTGTTAAATAAAATATTAGAATTGATTTAAACTGTTTCTTTTTTCTTTTCTAATGTGGCTACCAAAGATGTTTTAATTACAAATGTGGCTCACATTATGTTTTTATTGGACAGCACTGCTCTTAATTTTCCTATCTCTAAAATGGGTCTAATAGTATTCACTCTCCAGACTTAATGTGGAAATTGAAGTTTGAGCTAATGAACATGAAAATAGTTGGCAAATTGTAAAGTGTAGGAAGAGTCTAAAGGGGTGATGTCCATGATGGTGATAATCTTGATATTTTTAAGCTCCAGTTCCACCTTTCCAGATTTTTGGGGAAATTCTCAGCTGGAGGTCTCACCAAAACTTCCTCTACAAGCTCTCCAAGGCACTGAATGCAAGGCCTTTAATTTTTGAATGTGACACATACCTGAATGTGAAGCTTACATTTGCAACCAAGTCAACAAAGAGAGTGCTAATAGTAGTGAAAAATAAAAGTAATAGCAATCACTCAGCTAATCTTTGCTGAAAGGCTTGAACCAGTAGCTGTGTTAAGTATTTTTACTGTCTTTATGCATTTCTATAAGTGCCGCTTATGAGCATATTGCTGACTCATTTTCTCTCTGCGTACCTAATTGCTTCTCTTAAGTTCTGTAGGTAGACCATGAATGGAAGATGGCAAAAAAGGGAACAGAGGCATAATGTGAGTTAGCAATGTGTGCATGTGTGCTCGGTTGTGTCCAGCTCTTTGTGGCCCCGTGGACTATAGCCTGCCAAGCTCCTCTCTCCCTTTTCTCGGCAAGAATACTGGAGTGGGTTGCCATTTCCTCCTCCAGGGTATCTTCCCAACCCAGGGATCAAACCCACATCTGTTGCTTCTCCTGCACTGGCTGGGGGTATTCTTTACCCCCAGCACCACCTAGGAAGCCCCATATGTGCACATACTTGCATAGCAGGCTTTCCTGGAGGCTCAGCGGTAAAGAGTCCACCTACAGTACAGGAGACTTGCAGGAGACCCGGGTTCAATCCCCGGGTTGGGAAGATCCCCTTGGAACAAGGGAGGGGGGGACAGGACGGAGAGAAAGTGAGGGGGTGCATGCAGAACTAGCAATCTGCTCCAGTAGTCTTGCCTGAAAATCCCCTTGGATAGAGGAACCTGTCAGGCTGCAGTCCATGGGGTCGCAAAGAGTTGGACACAACTGAGTGACTAAACAAATGACAAACTTGCCTAACAGAGTTCTGGCATCATAAGGTACACGATGTTAGGATTTCTAAGGGGCATTCTTCATTTCACTGCACATCACTCTATTGCTTTTCCCAGACACTGCATTTTTTACAAATTGAAGGTTTGTGACAATGAGCAAGTCCATCAGCACCATTTTTCAACAGCATCTGCTCATTCTTAGTCTCTGTGTCCAATGTTACTGATTCTTAACAACATTTCAGATTTTTTTAATTATGATCATATATGTTGTGATGCGTTGTGATGCTCTGTTATCAGTGATCTTTGATGTTACTACTGAAAAAAATTACAACTCCCAGAAGGTTCAGATGATGATTAGCATTTTTTAGCAGTAAAATATTTTTAATTAAGGTATATACATTTTTTTGGACACAATGCTATTGCATAGTTAATAGACTACAGTGTAGTGTAAACATAACTTTGGTATGCACTGAGAAACCAAAAATTCAGTGATGCTTTATTGTGATATTCTCTTTATTGCATGGTCTGGACCCAAACTGGCAACATCCCTGAGGTATGCCTTGTAGTTGGATTCAAGTGTTGAACCTCTTATTAATTTAAACTCTGTCTGCTTAAATGATAGTTTTCATGGGATAACACCTTCGTTATTTCACCACTCCATTCACAGGCTCTTAGGATAAACTATTCACTCCATAGCCTTGCTCAAACCCCATCTTGTCCTCAGCATGTCTCTCTGATCCATGAAGTCTGAAAATGCCCTGCACTTTATCAACTTCTTGATGTGTTTAGGTCTTTTTAAAACCTCAAATGCCTTTCATAATTCTTTACCCATAAAAATCCTACTCCAAGTCAGGTTCTACCTCTCCAAGAAGTCTTGTCAATCATCCTCACTACTTCTATCCATGCTTAATGACCTGACTCATCACTTAGCTCTTGCTTTATCCTGTGAATTTACTTGTTATCTCTCCTACTAGATTATCATTGTTAACACTGACATTACACACATGTACACACACAGGATCTTGCTTATAACAGGGCTCTGTACATTCATTTGGACTTCCCAGATGGCTCAGTGCTAAAGAATCTGCCGGCTAATGCAGGAGACGCAGGTTTGATCCCTGGGTCAGGAAGACCCCCTGGAGGAGGAAATGGCAACTCACTCCAATATTCTTGCCTGGAAAATTCCGTGGAGAGAGCCACCTGGTGGGCTACAGTCCATGGGGTCGCAAAGAGTTGAACACTACTGAGTGACGGAGCATGCACGCGTACGTTCATTCACAAATATTGAGTACCTGTTCTGTGCCTGGCGCTGAGGTAGATGATGGAAACAGCAGAGTCTAATACAAATTTGAGTGTCTGTGCTTCTCATTATCTTTAAATAGTGCAATTTAAGTAAATTACTATATTAAATAATGTAAATAAAAACAAAAATAAACTGAATTCCTGAGAAGAAAATGTGTCTATATTAAAGATTTGCAGACTGAATCTCATTTTAAATACTTTAGGGGAGTATTCCTAATTAAAACCCGTGATGTATGCTTCTTAAAAAGCAAGCAGTCCTTATAATAATATCATCAGTTTATCCCAGTTAACATTTTCTATTTTCAGATTTCGATATACATAGCTTTTTCTTAAAATAGAAACATCTGCATTCCTGAACCTTTGTCATAGTTTGCCCTTGAGTAGATTGTTCTCAGACGTGAGAGTGTGCATCAGAGTTATCCGGAGGGTTTTAGTAAAACCTGGTGTTAGAGCTAACTCCTGAGTCCTGACAGTGCATCTGAGCTGAAGCCCAGGGTTTGATTTGTCACAAGTTCCCAGATGAGGTTGATACAACTGGTCAAGATATCAGCCTTTGAGAAACTTTCCCTAATAAAAACCTCACTGCAATTTCTTGAGATACTCACAGGGTTTAGCCTAACTCCCCTTCCTTGAGACTCAGTGACCTAACACTAAAATGGGCATCATGATTTTTCCCTGCCAGGCCTGTGATGAGAATTAAATGAGATAATGTACATGAAACTGTCTAGTCTGATGTTCACATTCAGGAAATGTGACTTGAAACCACACACTTTCAGTTTAGCCGTAAAATAAGGCAAAGGCATTTATTTCACTAGATTCTCTCACTTCAGCAATTCAAGCTATCTATTAGAAATTCTGGTCTCTAAATTCAACCAATTTCACCCACAAAATGATAAAATAATAGAATCCTACAGTTGACAAAGACTTGGGAGATTTTCTGGATCGAGCAGTTAAATGTTTTGGACCAGGTAAATTGTCGAACCTTTTCTGTTTACTTTCTTGATCCGATAGTGCAATCAAAACAATTGAACTGGTTGCATGTATCATTCCTGAACTTGAATATTTGGTTTTTCCTAAATTGAATTATTTGACCGAAACAAGCTCTATCCAAACTGAAAAAAAAGAGAGATGAGATTCTCGTTTTTATTGTCAGCTCATGGTTGTAGCTTCCAAAGGGACACTCTGCGGCTCACGCTTAATTAAAGCCCAGTCCCTCAGACTCCGGCTTGCCCACTAACTCACCCTGTGGCCTCTGTGATGTTTCTCTACACTAGAAGGGCTCAGGGGGCTGTTAATGCCAGGAATCAATGATCAAAAATTAATTTTGAAGCCGATGTTAAGAGCTCATTAACGTGAACAGTGCAGCCTGCCTAACCGAGAATCTGAGCGGCACAGCCGAGATCTTCCAGAGGATTTGAGAACAAAATTTTGCAGATAGAATGTATCTTGAGATAATGATGCATGTCACTAATAACCTAGTGCTAAGTTATAAGCCTAAATTGGAGACTTTGCAGAGGCATACACAGCCTCTGTAATTTCCAGTTTGGTGTAATAATATGGAAATGGCTTTTGATGCTGGGATTGGATCAGCCTAAATGAGCTGGAATTGATAGCTGCCTGTAATACTAAGGGCAGGAGAGAGTGATCACGCCTGTGTCCTTGCTGACTTCTCTAGGGCTCTCCAGACGTGACAGTTTTAAGGAGTGAGACTTTAAATGTGTTATGGAAACGCACTACAACATCCAGCAGCACAGAGCGAGGTACTTCTAAAATTGCCTCAACAAGAATACAGAACGGGGATGCTCCTTACCAGCAAGGGCTTTTGTTCCCAGTGAAAAGTAAAAGGAGATGGCAATTCAGGAAAAATGTGGTGGAGGTATTCTGAGGGCACAGAGAGTTAACTCTTCCTCTAGGAGACCCCCAGGCCCACCCACTCTGTCCCCTGGAAGTGATACCATTCCAGAAGGCAGACACCTGCAGACTTTTGGGGGCAACATAATGGATACTCAAGGGCAAGACAGTTATGCTCATGATTAACATGTTAAAACAGCAAAATTCAAAGCCTGTGGTCACTGACATAGGAAATAAGGTGCTTCCTTAGTTTCTGTATAATAGATAACGTCTGAAGTAATTACATAACTATTAATTTCACCGAAAAGCTGTCACGACATGAACAAATCACCAGGATTTGTGAAATAGTGGCATGTTTAGATGAACCCAGATGGGCTCAAACATGATGAGGTCTTTGCCAGGCATGTAAGACCCCCGATTATCTAGTTGCTTGAGCCTCATCTTCCTGCCAGCCTGCGCTCTGGCTGAGTACCAGTGATGGCAGTCCCCTGAAGACACCAGACTCATGTGGCCCACGTGCCTTTGCACCTGTTGCCCCTTCCACCTGATAGGTGCCTCTCCATCATGTCCATCTGGTGAGCTCATCCTGTAAGAGCCAGTGGAGCTGCCTTCTGTTTGATGCCCTATTCCAGTTATTTGCTGTGTACCAGCCACCCCAAAACTTACTGGAATAAAAGAAGACCAACAAGGATGGCTTGTCCCTCCTTCACAACGTCTGGCATTCCAGCAAACAATATGGAAGCCAGAGGCCTTTTAAAATTGAGCTTCAGAATGCTTGTAGTCTTACTTTTGTCGCATTCTATCATTCAACAGTCACAAGATTCAAGAGTGGACAGACTGTGCTTCTCATTGGAAAGTGAAAGTGTTACTTGCTTAGTCGTGTCCAACTCTTTTGTGACCCCTTTCAGGGGAGCCTGCCAGGTTCCTCTGTCCATGGAATTCTCCAGGCAGAAATACTGGAGTGGGTAGCCATTCCCTTCTCCAAGGTATATTCCCTGACTCAGGGATCAAACCCAGGTCTCCTGCATTGCAGACAGATTCTTTACTGTCTGAGCCACTAGGTGGCAAAGAATTGGGAACGTTCCTTCCCAACACTCCCAGAGAGGGTGGTACCTTCTCCTTTGCTCAACCTTGTGCCTTGGGTTCTCTACCACTACCTGTTTCTGGCTGTATTGAGTGACTGTTTAACCCACTGGCTTCCACTCTACATCCTGCTCTGCCAGCAACGTTGTATTTATAAGGCCTGGCAAAGCTCACATCAGATATTATACAAAAAGTGCTTAATGAGCACTTCTCAAATGGAGGGGTCTGTTTTAAGTTAAATTCCAAACAAAAACTCTTCAACTAAGATATATAACCCCTACCCCAACGTAGCCCCACTGTGCTGTGTGGAAGAGCAGTGTTGTGAGCAGAGGGCGTGGTGGCCGGGAGAATGAAGACTCAGACCTCTCAGTAAGAGGGACCACCAGAGGCCACAGGCCACAGTCTTTCCGGGGTGAGTAATCAGACAAATGCCAGTAGTGATCAGGCACCAACCTGGGCTATGGAAGGCTCAGGCCATCCTGCTGTCATTCTCTGTTATTGCTATCTCAGCCTTTCCTGGAATCCAGCCACAGATGCCCAACAGCCTAAGGGACATCTACCTAGATGCTCTACCCACATGACTAAAATACCAAGCAATTCAGCGCCCACCTCCTTCAACCCCTATCGGCTCTTCCTCGGCTTTCCCACCTCAGGTCATGGTACCTCCTTCCCGCAGTTTCTCAAACCCCAAGCGTGTGATCTTTGTCTATCCTGCACCCAGTCAGCAAGCCCTGTGACTCCACCTTCAGTTCCATCCCAGACGCAGCACCTATCCTCCCTGGTTTGTTGCATCAGCATCCTTCCTGGTGTCCTTTCTCCCAAGCTATCCTCTCTTCAGGTCTCCCCTCAGCAGTCAGAGTGATCTTTTAAATGATGAAATATGGCCATGTTCCTGCTCTACTCAAACCCACCACTGGTGTCTCCTCACGCTGAAACTCCAGAGGGATTGCTGATGCTCACAAAGCCCTGCATGGAGAGCCCGCAGCCATCTCTCTGCCCTAATTTCCCACCATACCACCCTCGCTGTTTCCACTTCAAACGCACTCTGCATTGCCCTCAAGCATACTCTGACTCAGGCCTCTCTCTCCACTTGTTGCTTCCTCTTATTGGCATCTTCTTCCCTAGATATTCTTCATAATTCACTCAGGACTTCGCTGAAATGTCACTTCATCAGGGAGGCCCTTCTTCCTCCTCAGTTCAGTTCAGTTCATTTCAGTCGCTCAGTTGTGTCCGACTCTTTGTGACCCCATGAATCGCAGCACGCCAGGCCTCCATGTTCATCACCATCTCTCGGAGTTCACTCCGATTCATGTCCATCGAGTCTGTGATACCATCCAGCCACCTCATCCTCTGTCTTCCCCTTCTCCTCCTGCCCCCAGTCCCTCCCAGCATCAGAGTTTTTCCAATGAGTCAACTCTTCTCATGAGGTGGCCAAAGTACTGGAGTTTCAGCTTCAGCATCATTCCTTCCAAAGAAATCCCAGGGCTGATCTCCTTCAGAATGGACTGGTTGGATCTCCTTGCAGTCCAAGGGACTCTCAAGAGTCTTCTCCAGCACCACAGTTCAAAAGCATCAATTCTTCGGTGCTCAGCCTTCTTCACAGTCCACCTCTCACATCCATACATGACCACGGGAAAAACCATAGCCTTGACTAGACGGACCTTAGTCGTCAAAGTAATGTCTCTGCTTTTGAATATGCTATCTAGGTTGGTCATAACTTTTCTTCCAAGGAGTAAGCGTCTTTTAATTTTATGGCTGCAATCACCATCTGCAGTGATTTTGGAGCCCCAGAAAATAAAGTCTGACACTGTTTCCACTGTTTCCCCATCTATCTCCCATGAAATGATGGGACCGGATGCAATAATCTTCATTTTCTGAATGCTGAGCTTTAAGCCAACTTTTTCACTCTCCTCTTTCACTTTCATCAGGGTGGTGAATGTGAAGTCCTCTTCACTTTCTGCCATAAAGGTGGTGTCATCTGCATACCTGAGGTTATTGATATTTCTCCCAGCAATCTTGATTCCAGCTTGTGCTTCTTCCAGTCCAGCGTTTCTCATGATGTACACTGCATAGAAGTTAAATAAGCAGGGTGACAATATACAGCCTTGACGTACTCCTTTTCCTATTTGGAACAAGTCTGTTGTTCCATGTCTGTTCTAACTGTTGCTTCCTGACCTGCATACAGATTTCTCAACAGGCAGGTCAGGTGGTCTGGTATTCCCATCTCTTTCAGAATTTTCCATAGCATATTGTGATCCATACAGTCAAAGGCTTTGGCATAGTCAATAAAGCAGAAATAGATGTTTTTCTGGAACTCTCTTGCTTTTTCCATGATATAGCGGATGTTGGCGATTTGATCTCTGATTCCTCTGCCTTTTCTAAAACCAGCTTGAACATCAGGAGTTCACGGTTCACGTATTGCTGAAGCCTGGTGTGGAGAATTTTGAGCATTACTTTACTAGCGTGTGAGATGAATGTGATTGTGCGGTAGTTTGAGCATTCTTTGGCATTGCCTTTCTTTGGAATTGGAATGAAAACTGACCTTTTCCAGTCCTGTGGCCACTGCTGAGTTTTCCAAATTTGCTGGCATATTGAGTGCAGCACTTTCACAGCATCATCTTTCAGGATTTGAAACAGCTCAATTGGAATTCCATCACCTCCACTAACTTTGTTCGTAGTGATGCTTTCTAAGGCCAACTTGACTTCACATTCCAAGATGTCTGGCCTCTAGATGAGTGATTACATCATCATGACTATCTGGGTCGTGAAGATCTTTTTGTACAGTTCTTCCATGTATTCTTGCCACCTCTTCTTAATATCTTCTGCTTCTGTTAGGTCCAGAATATTTCTGTCCTTTATCGAGCCCATCTTTGCATGAAATGTTCCCTTGGTATCTCTAATTTTCTTGAAGAGATCTCTATAGTCTTTCCCAATCTATTGTTTTCCTCTATTTCTTTGCATTGATCACTGAAGAAGGCTTTCTTATCCCTTCTTGCTATTCTTTGGAACTCTGTATTCAATGGATATATTTTTGCTTTTCTCCTTTGTTTTTCGCCTCTTTTCTCTTCAGAGCTATTTGTAAGGCCTCCCCAGACATCCATTTTGCTTTTTGCATTTCTTTTCCATGGGGATGGTCTTGATCCCTGTCTCCTGCACAATGTCATGAACTTCATTCTATTCCTTTATCCTGCTTTATTTGTCTTCCTACTAACTATCACGATCGAAGTTATATTATTTGTTTGTATTGTCTGTCTCCTTCCATGAGAATGTCTACTGTGTTTACTGCTACATTTCCAGCATTCAGAACAGTGTCTGGCATTATAGAAGGCACTAAAGTATTGGTGGAATTAATGAAGAAATTAATGATGCTCCTGGAAACAAGGACCACAATGCTGTTGCCTGGAGAACTCAGATGAGGTCTTGGGACCCCTCTGATCTGTGCTCCAAGTGACTACTAACAACCTAAACGTATTTTGGTTCAAGAAATGAAAATGATATTCCATCCCTGAACTAAACTGTGGGATGCTTTGGGTTTTGTTTTGTTTCTTTACAAGAAACAAATGTTGTCTCCATATTCCCCTTACCTAACAGTGTCTAGAACTAACAGGTACTTGATAAGTGTTTACTGAACTCATGCTCAGTAAACTAAAAGTACACAGGATGCCTTAATGACTCTGCATATGTAACAAATTAGTGAAGTAGTAGCTCCAATTTAATTCTGCTAATACTACATTGACACCAAATATGTAGCCTCATGCATCATGTTTCTCCCCTGTCTTCTCCAAGGTAGAGGGTTTGAAAGAAAGGAGGAGGAGGGCCTCATGGCTAACTGGCGGCTCCAGAGAAAAGCGCACGGGACCCTCTTACCTTCATTAGCACAGCCCCTCCCCAGGCCCAGACTGGAGTGGTGTGGAGGGTGACTCTATGCCCGGATCTCTCCCTGAATTGAATTGAGGGAGTTAAGAAATAGTGCTGTCTTTATCCTGTGCTTATATATGCAACTTCTAGGGAAATTAACGTTTGAGTTTGTGACAAAGGCCCTTAATCTACAGTTGGCATTTCTTATCTTCGGATGTTAACACTCACTCACTCAGGTGGTGTGACCATATGGTAGGTCCCAAGAGACTATGCTTTCTGAGTTACTTTGGGCCAGAATGACCCTACTGATGCGAAATAAGGACAAAGTGAAACAGGAAATGCTGCTTTGTGTTTGTAAAAGTTCTTTCAACTCAGGCTTTCCAAGCATGGTACAAACATTAAGAGAAATTATTATCCCCACTCTACATAGAGAAACGTTTGATTTCTTTAGTAATAGCCTCTTAAGCAGTTTCCAGATGTAATTACATTGGTTAGAAATGCCAACTTGTGCAACGAAATTGTCAGCACATTACATGAAACAAATAAAGGAATATAATACTCCCTAGAATATATCAAGTACAAAAGGAGTTACCTCCACATCCTGACTCCCACTCTAGCTGGGGGTAAAACACCAGCATTGCTGTAATGAGGAAATCTGTTGCATCTTTTGGGGATTGTGGTCGAATGTTTTAACATTATCATTTGAACAAACATGAGTAGGAGGCTCCCTCAGGAGTAAGGAGAAGGCTGCTGCTTGCCCCTCAGACATTCATTCTCTGAGTGAAATAATAAGCAAATAAAGTTTTACCAAGCACCACTCTGCTCCTGGTGCTAGATACATTCACACACCCAATTTCCTTCAGCCACCATCACAATTCATTTTGGAGAACCCTGGAACTGTGACTTGATCTTGGACTCCAGGCTTGGTGTCCTTTCCACCAGCTGCAATGCCAAGGCCAGGACAGGACTCACTACCTCCCTCCCAAGCAAATCCAGTTCCTCATTTCTTCAGCATCCCCAGGGGGCAGGAAGCCAGCCCTCCAGGACTGCAAGGAGCATGCCTGAGTCACTGACGAGCTCAGCTCATAGGAACATGCTGAGGGGTAGCCGTGACAGGAGCCTCCTCACTGTCACGGGCCTTCAGCCCCCATCTAGATTCCAGTATCTTCCTTTGCCTAGCAGAAGGGTTGGGAGTGTGGGCTGAGAGGTCCAGTTAGCCGGGTTTGAAGCCAGTTTATCCACTTATGAGCTGTGCAACATTGGTCCCTGACTTAACCTTGTTGTGCCTCAGTTTCTTCACTGATAAATGGGTTTTATAATACCTGCCTCACATTGTTGTTATAGGAATTGAATGTATCACTCGGTATTTGGTTATAGAGGTGCTGTTCAATCAGGATAAATATAATCAAAAGGATGACCACCGAAAGGTTTCCAGTGCTACCTTGATTTCCCAATTATAGGCAGAGTTCAACATTCTGAATAAAGCCATAAGCAATGACACCGGGTTCCTTTGCTTTACACACCCTCCTTTTTCCCAAGACCTTTTTCTCCTTGATGTATTAATAGCTGCCTACAGATAGTATTAATAAACCAGTCACAGTCTCTAGATGCTACTCCATCCCTGACCTACTCCTGTCTCCATGAGATGGGAAATTGTTCTCTGAAGACAGAAATGTGCTTATGTAAGTGCATGTACACATTCTCATCCCCTTCGGCAATAATGCCTTAAGGGAAAAAAAATGTGTTTTTCAAGATGGGGCCATAAAACTATTTGGTAGGGCCTTATAATCTCAGGGCCAGAAGTAAAAAAAAAGAGCACAGAAAGGGAAATTTCCACCAATGTCACAGAACCGCAGCAGCAAAGAAGCTGTTTCCCAAACAACATAATCACTAAGCCACGTGACCTTTGCTGCCATGTGACAAGTGAGAAATCCTCTAAATTAAATCGGTCGGAATGGCGAACCTGAGAGGCGCCCCCTGACTGAGACCTCCGGCGGCAGGGCAGAAGGCCAGGCTGGGAAATCAAGCAGAATTGAAGTTCCCCTGAGAGAGCAGTAAAGAATTGAATGGTTCGAATGGTAGGTGTTTATAAGTTTTGCCAAGTCTCCTCTAGCTGACAGACTGTGGCTTCTCAATTGAGTATTCCACTTACATTCTGTGCCTCTGCTTCTGTGCTGTGGCCTTGCAAAATTGTAATGTAATCACAGTTTGTTTCCGTCCTCTGAACCTGTACCAGAAGGTATCTCTCAGCGTGTGTGTGTGTGTGTGTGTGTGTGTGTGTGTGTGTGTGTGTGCACGCGTGCACGTGTGTGTCTTGGGATTAAAGATAAACTAGGTTCAGAGGCTCATGATACTCAAATGCACTTCTTTTATTTATTTTTTTTTACATATTTTTTTTTGCTCACAACAGTTTTTTTTTAATTTATTTTTTTAATTAAATTTATTTATTTTTTTAATTACAATACTGTATTTGTTTTGCCATACATTGACACTAATCAGCCATAGGTGAACACAATCTCCCAATGCCGAATCCCCCTCCCACCTCCCACCCCCCATCCTCTACTTGAATCATCCTGTGCATCAGCCCCATGCCTCCTGCATCCTACTTTGAACATAGATTAGCATTTCGTTTCTTACAGGAAAATATACATGTTTCATTGCCATTCTCCCATACCATCCCACCCTTTCCCTCTCCCTCAGAGTCCAAAAGTCCACTCTATACCTCTGTGTCTCTTGTTGTCTCACATATAGGGTCGTCATTACTGTCTTCTAAATTCCATATATATGTGTCAGTATACTGTATTGGTGTTTTTCTTTCTGGCTTACTTCACTCTGTATAATCGGTTCCAATTACATCCATCTCATTAGAACTGAGTCAAATTTATTCCTTTTAAGGGCTGAGTAGTATTCCATAGTGTATATGAACCACAGCTTTCTTATCCATTCATCTGCTGATGGACATCTAGGTTGCTTCCATGTCCTGGCTATTATAAACAGCGCTGCAATGAACATTGGGGTACATGTGTCTCTTTCACTTCTGGTTTCCTCAGTGTGTATGCCCAGCAGTGGGATTGCTGGGTCATAAGGCAGTTCTATTTGCAATTTTTAAGGAATCTCCACACTGTTTTCCATAATGGCTGTACTAGTTTGCATTCCCACCAGCAGTGTAAGAGGGTTCCCTTTTCTCCACACCCTCTCCAGCATTTATTGCTTGTAGACTTTTGGATCGCAGCCATTCTGACTGGTGTGAAATGGTACCTCATTGTGGTCTTGATTTGCATTTCTCTGCTAATGAGTGATGTTGAACATCTTTTCATGTGTTTGTTAGCCATCCGTATGTCTTCTTTGGAGAAATGCCTATTTAGTTCTTTGGCCCATTATTTTATTGGATCATTTATTTTTCTGGAGTTGAGCTGCATAAGTTGCTTATATATCTTTGAGATTAGTTGTTTGTCAGTTGTTTCATTTGCTATTGTTTTCTCCTCATTCAGAAGGCTGTCTTTTCACCTTGCTTATAGTTTCCTTTGTTGTGCAGAAGCTTTTAATTTTAATTAGATCCCATTTGTTCATCTTTGCTTTTATTTCCAGTATACTGGGAGGTGGATCATAGAGGATCCTGCTGTGATTTATGTCGGAGAGTGTTTTGCCTATGTTCTCCTCTAGGAGTTTTATAGTTTCTGGTCTTACATTTAGATCTTTAATCCATTTTGAGTTTATTTTTGTGTATGGTGTTAGAGAGGGGTCTAGTTTCATTCTTTTACAAGTGGTTGACCAGTTTTCCCAGCACCACCTGTTAAAGAGACTGTCTTTACTCCATTGTATATTCTTGCCTCCTTTGTCGAAGATAAGGTGTCCATAGGTGTGTGGGTTAATCTCAGGGGTTTCAATTTTGTTCCATTGATCTATATTTCTGTCTTTGTGCCAGTACCATACTGTCTTAATGACTGTGGCTTTGTAGTAGAGCCTGTCAGGCAAGTTGATACCTCCAGTTCCATTTTTCTTTCTCAAGATTGCTTTGGCTATTCGAGGTTTTTTGTATTTCCATACAAATCTTGAGATTATTTGATCTAATTCTGAGAAAAATACTGCTGGTAGCTTGATGGGAATTGCATTGAATCTGTAGATTGCTTTGGGTAGTATACTCATTTTCACTATATTGATTCTTCCAAGCCATGAGCATGGTATATTCCTCCATCTATTAGTGTCCTCTTTGATTTCTTTCATCAGTGTTTTATAGTTTTCGATATATAGGTCTTTAGTTTCTTTAGGTAGGAATATTCCTAAGTATTTTGTTCTTTTCGTTGCAATGGTGAATGGAATTGTTTCCTTGACTTCTTTTTCTACTTTTTCGTTATTAGTGTATAGGAATGCAAGGGATTTCTGAGTGTTGATTTTATATCCTGCAACTTTACTATATTCACTGATTAGCTCTACTAGTTTTCTGGTCGAGTCTTTAGGATTTTCTATGTAGAGGACCATGCACTTCTTTTAAAACAAGGCATTTGGGCAGAGCAGATCTGGACTCCAGATGTAGCTGGGAAGAATAGGTGACCCCTCTCTGACCTTATTTACATCTGGTCGAGCCGGAGCTTGGAGGCTGTTCACAAATAGTTTAAGAGGAGTAAGGAGATGTCCTCCATGCTTTTCCCTCCCCATCCCCATGTGCCATTTTGAGTCTCCAATTTAGTAGAATACTGCCTTGGAATGGATCACGCCCAAAATCAAATTCCAAGAAAGGACCACATAAGGGTGCATGAGAGGAAGATGACTTTGGATGCATCTCCCAGCCTAAGATGCAGGGGAGAGGGTGAAGTCCAGCTCGGCATCCTCCTGAACTATGAGTGCTTTGGGCTCTGGTATCGTCAGGGTCCCAACAAGAATCAGATGGCACTCTAGGGGGTTGTTGAGGAGAATCTAATGAAGGGACTGTGATCAAAGATGTGAACCAAGTTAAGAGAAAAGAGGTGGTGAGGTGCCTGGGCTTGGGGAAGCAGTGCCTCCTCTCATCCAGAAGGGCAAAAGTAGTGAGCTTTCCACAGAACCTAGGGAGACTGGGGACTTCGGGAGAGGGTGGGCTTTCATAGAAGAACCAGCCTCTGCCAACCTGCACGAGAGGATCCCAGGGGAAGTTCCAGTTCTTCTCTGCACTTAAGTCTCTGTCATGGCCTCCCACTGGCCAAACTCAATAGGAATCAAGAGGGCAAAAGAGTCTGTATGGTGCATGAAGGTTTATCCAAGAAAAGTGGTGTGTGGGTCTGTAGGGGCAAATGGAGACCATGCAGCAGCAGCATTCTCAGTCCTTACGGGCCTGCCCATTGGGACAATCTGAGAATCCTCACTCAAGTCAAGTCAAGTGACTTGATTAGGCTTATCCCTGTGAGGCTGTCAAGGGCTGTTCTGTCTTGTCTCTCAGCCCACCAGAATGCTGACAAGTTCATGGTTCCACCAGTAGCAACTGGGACATTTTGCAACACAGCAGCCAGTGCAGAAGGGGCAGTGCAAGCTGTGACCAGCAGAGTGAGTGATCCTGCTGGAGGGTGGCATTCTGCAGGGCCAGCATTTTCTGAACCCAGCCTCTAAGGATACATGCAATCTCCCAGGTCCCCAGAAAGGACATCTTTAGAGCAATGACCAGAACCGACATCTAAGTGCCCTGGAAGAACCTCTAACATTCTGGTGATGTAAGACTAAGCAAAATCCTGTAAAGAGCCATGTGGTCATACTTTGTGCTTTGTGAGCTACATGTTCTCTATAGTAACTATTCAGTTCTCTCATTAGAGCACAAAAGCAGCTACAGACAAGTGAACAAATGAGCATGCTGTGTTCCAGTAAAACTTTACAATAGGTGGTGGGCTGGATCTGACCTTCAAGTAATACTTTGCTGACTACTGTAGTGAGTTTGGGATCATATCTGTTTTATATATTGGCATTTTTAATTTCTTTTACATTGTTACCAGATGAAAATAGGAGCCATGTCTTATTGTTCTATTTGTAAGGCCTCCCCAGACAGCCATTTTGCTTTTTTGCATTTCTTTTTCTTGGGGATGGCCTTCTTCCTGTCTCTTGTACAATGTCATGAACCTCCATCCATAGTTCATCAGGCACTCTGTCTATCAGATCTAGTCCCTTAAATCTGTTTCTCACTTCCACTGTATAATCATAACGGATTTGATTTAGGTCATACATGAATGGTCTAGTGGTTTTCCCTACTTTCTTCAATTTAAGTCTGAATTTGGCAATAAGGAGTTCATGATCTGAGCCACAGTCAGCTCCTGGTCTTGTTTTTGTTGACTGTATAGAGCTTCTCCATCTTTGGCTTCAAAGAATATAATCAATCTGATTTCGGTGTTGACCATCTGGTGATGTCCATGTGTAGAGTCTTCTCTTGTGTTGTTGGAAGAGGGTGTTTGCTATGACCAGTGCGTTCTCTTGGCAAAACTCTATTAGCCTTTGTCCTGCTTCTTTCCATATTCCAAGGCCAAATTTGCCTGTTACTCCAGGTGTTTCTTGACTTCCTACTTTTGCATTCCAGTCCCCTATAATGAAAAGGACATCTTTTTTGGGTGTTAGTTCTAAAAGGTCTCATAGGTCTTCAAAGAACTGTTCAATTTCAGCTTCTTCAGTGTTACTGGTCAGGGCACAGACTTGCATTCCTGTGATATTGAATGATTTGCCTTGGAAACAAACAGAGACCATTCTGTCATTTTTGAGACTGCATCCAAGTACTGCATTACAGACTCTTTTGTTGACTGTGATGGCTACTCCATTTCTTCTAAGGGATTCCTGCCCACAGTAGTAGATATAATGGGCATCTGAGTTAAATTCACCGATTCCAGTCCATCTTAGTTCGCTGATTCCTAAAATATCAACATTCACTCTTGCCATCTCCTGTTTGACCACTACGAATTTGCCTTGATTCATGGAACTAACATTCTGGGTTCCTATGCAATATTGCTCTTTACAGCACTGGATCTTGCTTCTATCACCAGTCACATCCACAACTGGCTGCTGGTTTTGCTTTGGCTCCATCCCTTCATTCTTTCTGGAGTTATACCTCCACTGATCTCAAGTAACATATTGGGCACCTACTGACCTGGGGAATTCATCTTTCAGTGTCCTACCTTTTTGCCTTTTCATACTGTTCATGGAGTTCTGAAGCCAAGAATACTGAACTGGTTTGCAATTCCGTTCTCCAGTCAGACCTCTCCACCATGACCCATCCATCTTGGCTGGCCCTACATGGCATGGCTTAGTTTCACTGAGTTAGACAAGGCTGTGGTCTGTGTGATCAGACTGGCTAGTTGTCTGTGATCGTGGTTTCAGTCTGTTTGCCCTCTGATGCTGTGAGAAGAAGAGAAGCTAAAAGCAAAGGAGAAAAGGAAAGATATATCCATTGAATGCAGAGTTCCAAAGAATAGCAAGGAGAGATAAGAAAGCCTTCCTTAGTGATCAATGCAAAGATATAGAGGAAAACAATAGAATGGGAAAGACTAGAGATCTCTTCAAGAAAATTAGAGATGCCAAGGGAATATTTCATGCAAAGATGGGCTCAATAAAGGATAGAAATGGTATGGACCTAACAGAAGCAGAAGATATTAAGAAGACGTGGCAAGAATACACAGAAGAACTGTACAAAAAGATCTTCATGACCCAGATAATCATGATGGTGTCATCACTCACCTAGAACCAGAAATCCTGGAATGGGAAGTCAAGGGGGCCTTAGGAAGCATCACTGCAAACAAAGCTAGTGGAGGTGACGGGATTCCAGTTGAGCTATTTCAAATCCTAAAAGATGATGCTGTGAAAGGGCTGCACTCAATATGCCAGCAAATTTGGAAAACTCAACAGTGACCACAGGACTGGAAAAGGTCAGTTTTCATTCCAATCCCAAAGAAAGGCAATGCCAAAGAATGCTCAAACTACCACACAATTGCACTCATCTCACAAGCTAGTAAAGTAATGCTCAAAATTCTCCACGCCAGGCTTCAGCAATACGTGAACCATGAGCTCCCAGATGTTCAAGCTGGTTTTAGAGAAGGCAGAGGAACCAGAGATCAAATTGCCAACATCTGCTGGATCATGGAAAAAGAAAGAGAGTTCCAGAAAACATCTATTTCTGCTTTATTGACTATGCAAAGCCTTTAACTGTGTGGGTCACAATATGCTGTGGAAAATTCTGAAAGAGATGGGAATACCAGACCACCTGACCTGCTTCTTGAGGAATCTGTATGCAGGTCAGGAAGCAACAGTTAGAACTGGACATGGAACAACAGACTGGTTCCAAAGAGGAAAAGGAGTACATCAAGGCTGTATATTGTCACCCTGCTTATTTAACTTCTATGCAGAGTACATCATGAGAAATGCTGGGCTGGAAGAAGCACAAGCTGGAATCACGATTGCCAGGAGAAATATCAATAACCTCAGGTATGCAGATGACACCACCTTTATGGCAGAAAGTGAAAAGGAACTAAAGAGCCTCTTGATGAAAGTGAAAGAGGAGAGTGAAAAAGTTGGCTTAAAGCTTAACATTCGGAAAACAAAGATCATGGCATCCAGTCCCATCACTTCATGGAAAACAGATGGGGAAACAGTAGAAACAGTGGCTGACTTTATTTTCCGTGAGGTGGGGGGCCTCCAGAATCACTGCAGATGGTGACTGCAGCCATGAAATTAAAAGACGCTTACTCCTTGAAAGGAAAGTTATGACCAACCTAGACAGCATTTTAAAAGCAGAGACATTACTTTGTCAACAAAGGTCTATCTAGTCAAGGCTATGGTTTATCCAGTAATCATGTATGGATATGAGAGTTGGACTATAAAGAAAGCTGAGCACTGAAGAACTGATGCTTTTGAACTGTGGTGTTAGAGAAGACTCTGGAGAGTCCCTTGGACTGCAAGGAAATCCAACTAGTCCATCCTAAGGGATATTAGTCCTGGGTGTTCATTGGAAGGACTGATGTTGAAGCTGAATACTTTGGCCCCCTGATGTGAAGAGCTGACTTATTTGAAAAGATCCTGATGCTGGGAAAGACTGAGGGTGGGAGGAGAAGGGGACAACAGAGGATGAGATGGTTGGATGGCATCACTGACTCAGTGGACATGAGTTTGGTTAAACTCCTGGAGTTGATGATGAACAGGGAGGCCTGGCATGCTGCAGTTCATGGGGTCACAAAGAGTCAAACACAACTGAGCGACTGAACTGAACTGAACTTATTGTTCCGGGCATCCTTAATACCCAGGATTACATAAATGAATGAAAGAGTATCCACAGAATGATACATTGCAATTTCATTGAGGTTCCATTGCAGTTCATATTAAGTTGAACCTCCTGCCTTGTTCATATATGTAAAATATTGAATGATCTGAAGATAGGTAGAGAAATCGAAACTCTGTATGGGTCTTAAATTTCTCATAAACTTGAGACACAATTTCATGCACTGACTCGTACTACTTTACCTTAATGAAAGTAGAATAGGTTAGCTCAAACAAACAACTGTTGACAGTAGGAAAGTAAACAGGATCCTAATTAATGTGTTTGCTAATGAAGCTCCCTGGATGAGTGTTTTACCACAGCACATGAATTAGGTGTTTATTCATGACATATGCTCAACTTATGGGGTTGGGAATTCGGTGCTCTATTTGTCACATATGGCCTTCAAAAACTCCAGAAAAATAAAATCCTTGCAACTCCATTTTGTTTTATTTAATTTTTACTGGAGTGGAGTTGATTTACAGTGTTGTGTTAGTTTCAGGTGTATAGCAAAGTGAATCAGCAACTCTGTTTTTATGATCTTGCATAAGTTCCTTTTCTATTTTCCCTCCCTCCAAACCCCAGGATATTTATGGTGCACCTGCTATCATTAGTACTCTCATAAAAGATAACTTTGCAACTGGCTGTGAGACACTAGTCTTAACATGCCAACCACTAGTGCAGATCCAGAACTATATAAATCCATTTGCATAAGGTGGAGAGAGCTGGAGAGGAATAGAGCAAATAGTCTCAGTGGTAAAGAATCCATCTGCCGATGTAGGAGGCTTGGAAGATAGAGGTTCGATCCCTGGGTTGGGAAGATCCCCTGGAGGAGGAAATGGCAACCCACTCCAGTATTCTTGCCTGGAGAATCCCATGGATAGTGGAAACTAGAGAACTACAGTACATGGGGTCACAAAAAGTTGGACATGACTGAGTGACAGAGAAAGCACGCATACAGTAGAAAGTTTGATCACCAGCCTCCCTTACAAGTGAAAAGCAAAAGCACGAGTGCCTTCCATGTGGTCTGATGCTTCTTTGTGATGATCCGAATATAGCCAACAAAGCAGTGGAAGAGTGCTTTTGCATTTTCCTTAAGTAAATGGTAGTTTGATTGAGTTCAGTTCAGTCACTCAGTCATGACCTACTCTTTGTGACCTCATGAATCACAAAACAACAGGCCTCCCTGTCCATCACCAACTCCGGGAGTTTAACCAAACTCATGTCCACTGAGTCGGTGATGCCATCCAACCATCTCATCCTCTGTTGTCCCCTTCTCCTCCCACCCTCAGTCTTTCCCAGCATCAGAGGCTTTTCAAATGAGTCAGCTCTTCACATCAGGAGGACAAAATATGGGAGATTCAGCTTCAACATCAGTCCTTCCAATGAACACCCAGGACTAATATCCCTTAGGATGGACTGGTTGGATTTCCTTGCAGTCCAAGGGACTCTCAAGAGTCTTCTCTAACACCACAGTTCAAAAGCAACAGTTCTTCAGTGCTCAGCTTTCTTTATAGTCCAACTCTCATATCCATACATGATTACTGGATAAACCATAGCCTTGACTAGATAGACCTTTGTTGACAATGTCTCTGCTTTGTTAATATGCTGTCTAGGTTGGTCATAACTTTCCTTTCAAGGAGTAAGCGTCTTTTAATTTCATGGCTGCAGTCACCATCTGTAGTGATTCTGGAGCCCTCCTCCCCCCAAAATAAAGTCAGCCACTGTTTCTACTGTTTCCCCATCTGTTTTCCATGAAGTGATGGGACTGGATGCCATGATCTTCGGTTTCTGAATGTTGAGCTTTAAGCCAACTTTTTCACTCTCCTCTTTCACTTTCATCAAGAGGCTCTTTAGTTCCTCTTCACTTTCTGCCATAAGAGTGGTGTCATCTGCATACCTGAGGTTATTGATATTTCTCCTGGCAATCGTGATTCCAGCTTGTGCTTCTTCCAGCCCAGCATTTCTCATGATGTACTCTGCATAGAAGTTAAATAAGCAGGGTGACAATATACAGCCTTGATGTACTCCTTTTCCTATTTGGAACCAGTCTGTTGTTCCATGTCCAGTTCTAACTGTTGCTTCCTGACCTGCATACAGATTCCTCAAGAGGCAGGTCAGGTGGTCTGGTATTCCCATCTCTTTCAGAATTTTCCACAGCATATTGTGACCCACACAGTTAAAGGCTTTGCATAGTCAATAAAGCAGAAATAGATGTTTTCTGGAATTCTCTTTCTTTTTCCATGATCCAGCAGATGTTGGCAATTTGATCTCTGGTTCCTCTGCCTTCTCTAAAACCAGCTTGAACATCTTGGAGCTCATGGTTCACGTATTGCTGAAGCCTGGCATGGAGAATTTTGAGCATTACTTTACTAGCGTGTGAGATGAGTGCAATTGTGTGGTAGTTTGAGCATTCTTTGGCATTGCCTTTCTTTGGGATTGGAATGAAAACTGACCTTTTCCAGTCCTGTGGTCACTGTTGAGTTTTCCAAATTTGCTGGCATATTGAGTGCAGCCTTTCACAGCATCATCTTTCAGGATTTGAAACAGCTCCACTGGAATTCCATCACCTCCACTAGCTTTGTTTGCAGTGATGCTTCCTAAGGCCCCCTTGACTTCCCATTCCAGGATTTCTGGTTCTAGGTGAGTGATGACACCATCATGATTATCTGGGTCATGAAGATCTTTTTGTACAGTTCTTCTGTGTATTCTTGCCACGTCTTCTTAGTATCTTCTGCTTCTGCTAGGTCCATACCATTTCTGTCCTTTATTGAGCCCATCTTTGCATGAAATGTTCCCTGGGTATCTCTAATTTTCTTGAAGAGATCTCTAGTCTTTCCCCTTCTATTGTTTTCCTCTATTTCTTTGCATTGATCCCTGAGGAAGGCTTTCTTATCTCTCCTTGCTATTCTTCGGAACCCTACATTCAATGGATATATCTTTCCTTTTCTCCTTTACTTTTCTCTTCTCTTCTTTTCACAGCTATTTGTAAGGCTTCCTCCGACAGCCATTTTGCTTTTTATATTTCTTTTTCTTGGGGATGGTCTTGCTCCCTCTCTCCTGTACAATGTCATGAACCTCCACCCATAGTTCATCAGGCACTCCGTCTATCAGATCTAGTCCCTTAAATCTATATCTCACTTCCACTGTATAATCATACGGGATTTTATATAGGTCATACCTGAATGGTCTAGTGGTTTTCCCCACTTTCTTCAAATTAAGTCTGAATTTGGCAGTAAGGATTTAATGATTTGAGTCACAGTCAGCTCCCGGTCTTGTTTATGCTGACTGTATAGAGCTTCCCCATCTTTGACTACAAAGAATATAATCAATCTGATTTTGGTGTTGACCATCTGGTGATGTCCATGTTTAACGTCTTCTCTTATGTTGTTGGAAGAGGGTTTTGCTATGCATTTGACCATAAAATCTTAAAATAAGAGAGTTCTTAGCCTTCCCACAACAGAAACAAACTTATTGGGGATGGTGGAGTTAGGAAGTGCAGAGATTCTAGCGTATATTTCAGCACGAGTGGCTGGAAGTATCTATGATCGAGCATCACAAAGGAGATGTAACCTCCATTTCTAGGTCACCGAATTTATTCAGTAAATATATAGTGTGCATTCACCGAATGCCCAGCAGAGGTGAATCCAAGTCTGAATGCTGTTACTTCAGCCAGTCCTTTGTTGAGCCTTCCTCCAGATGGTTTTGCAAAGTTTTTAGAAGGTATATATTTGATAATTGTTTGACAGTCCTCACAGAATCAGAAACAAGGTCCCCGGACACTGACACTCATCTGTCTGTGTTTGTGCCACATTTTCCATGTCTTACCTTGACATGGCTAGCCAATCGGAAGCAAAAAGAAAAATTGTAGTTTATTGATAGACAATTGATCAAATATTGTTCTCACTTTTAGATGAAAAAATTTTTATCTAAATAAAACATGAATTGCATCTTTTATTTTTTAAAGGATAATATTTAATTCTTCGTAAATCCTGTTGTCCTGGTCCAAGTATTCCTATTGTGATAAAATATAGAATGACTTGCTTTTCTCTCCCTTTTTCCTGCTGCGATCTGGCACAACCTTGATCTTGCTTTCTGCCCTTGTGACCCTGGGTGTATGTCTGTTATTCAAAGCACTGAAATGAAGGTCAACAAGTTACTATAAAAAACCAGACAAATGAAAGAAATCCTTACTTCATCTCAGTGATTGCTGGCCTGAAAGCACAGTGATTCATTTGATACTGGGGGCACAAATTACTGTATGTCAGCCTATGTAGCAATACATACAATAAATGAGTGAGACTAATAGTAATATTCAATTGTTCAGGTGCAAGTATATTTAAAGTTCTATGAAATAAAAAGGCACAATCTTCATTCTTCTGCTAAAATTAATTCTTATGAATAGTATGACATGAACACAGACCATGAAAAATACTAGACTTTTAGATCAAACAACTAACGTAACTAGAATTGATAGGTGGCAGATAGTTATTGAAAGACAAACTTAAATTACTTACTTTCGTGCTGTTTCTCAATTTCTCATTTACTTTGAAGAATACTGTTTTAGTCCTAAATGAGCTATGAGCATAAATATTAATAGTAGAAGACATTTTCAGCTGTGGGTCTTGAACCACCAGTGAACAGTATTACTGATACCATCATCTGTGAATTAAAAGCTCTTTTAGTAAGAAAACTGGCAGATTTTCAGTTCAAATTGACACTATTCCAAGATTACAGGCATAACTGAAATCCCTTCAGTAACAACTGTACTAAGATATATCATAGGATCTGAGAAAGTGTCTGATACTTAGAGGAAGCATTAAGTCAAACACTGGGAAAAAGAAAAAAATACATTCCAACTGCTACAGATGTTTCCAGCAAAACTGTACAGGATTTTCAGCTGATGGAAAATTCAGCATAAAAGCACCATTTGATGAATTAGATTGTATCCTTAAAAAATGTCAGCTAGGTTTCTGTGTGATGTGATTCTTTGTTTTGAACTTGCTAATAGGAGATAAGATATCAATGTCAGTCCTCATTCAGCTATTATACCCCTTTCAATCATCTTTAAGAGATGTGGGAGAAAGGAGTTTTTAGATACCATTTTAACCTCTCTTTGGGAAGGTGAGGCAGTGGGCTAAAGATATGGATCTGACCAAAATGTTTGAGAATTAACTCAAAATCTGATTCTATGATTGCATGAGCTCATTCTAGCTTGAGTATGTGGCAGAATTAGCAATATTGAATAATATAGTTACTCAGCACAAAAACTGATTGATTTGAGTAGCAGGTTAAGACACCAGAAACCAGAACTCAGGTTATCAGTCAAGGGGCAAAAATTGCACCAGCAAGTCCAGCACATGGAATGTGACTCCTAGTTGCCAAAAAGAAATAAATAAATGCCAAACCTGAAAAAGAAGCATCAATAACTGAAAGAATGGTGGTTATATATCACATCCAGCCCTTTTACCCTACATCCATTATTTTTGCAAATAAAGAGACCAGAGACAAAAGAGGAAAGGTTGTATTGCTTTCACTCATTTGTTCATTCAGTGATTATTTAATGGACACCTATGATGAACAAGGTGCCATGCTAAGTAGCAGGCAGAAGTAGATCTGTAACTGACTCAAAGCTGGGTCTGCCCGCCTGCACACAGTAAAGTCAATCTACTGACACTGGGTTGTGGTGAAGGAAAGTGCAGCCGGCGTGTATTGCACGGAGCCAAGCAAGGAGCGCAGGACAGTTAGTGCTCAAAAAGGCCTGAACTCCTCAATGGCTTTCAGGGAAAGGATTTAAAGAGAGAGAGAGGGAAAGGGCTGTGGGTGTATGTGATAAACTCATGAACATCCTCTGTTGGTTAATAGTGAGGTAATTAGGAGCCAAGTGTATTGTTTCAACCAGTCTAGGGTCTGCGTGATTGTGGGCAGCATACATTCAGTTAACTTCTTCCTTCTGGTGGGGGTTTCAAGTATCTGCAAAACAGTTCAGAGGATATGGCTCAGGATATCATGTAGAGCCCCTGAGGGGGAACTAAACGTCCTTGACTTTGACTAATGACTAAACTATTATTATTTGTTTTGCTTGACTGTTTTCCTTTCTTTCTGCATTTTCTCATTCCTCTGATTAAATTTATTTTGGGAACTGGTTGATGGCCAAGGAGGCTAAAGTTTTCTTCATGTAGAAGGCAGGCATGGGGGTATCTGTCCCAGAAAGGGCCCATAGCGTCCTGCTCAGTTACAGATTCAGCTTTGTGTATCCTGAAAATTATAGATTAATAGTTTTAAGAAAATAATGTAAAATTAGGTCAAAAAGTAAGTACTTATGTAGACTAATAGAAAGGCACAAATGAAAAGGTATTAAAGTGGGCTTCCCAGGTAGTGCTAGTGATAAAGACCCTGCTTGCCAGTGCAGGAGATGCAAGAGATATGGGTTGATCCCTGGGTTGGGAAGATCCCTTGGAGAAGGAAATAGCAACCCACTCTAGTATTCTTGCCTGGGAAATACCATGGACAGAAAAGCCTGGTGGGCTATAGTCCATGGGGTCTCAAAGAATGGACACAATTGAGCAACTGAGCACACCCGCAAAATCAGTCATCATAAGCATCACAAAATCCAGAAAAATAGCATATCATTTCTATTAATTAACTGCCTATGACACTTTTATAGTATCTTCTGACAATTTGGCCGCATATTTGTCAATCACCTTTTCAATGACAATAATTTTACAATATTTTCTGTAGACAGGAGAAATGTTAATATCCTAGGCCGTCCTTCAGCATCATTGATGAAAATCTGCTTCTGATAATCGGCAATTTGAAATGATTTTTTTCAGCTTCATAACTTATTATTAGTTATGTAATATATTAAATTTCAGAATTATTATCAAATTTGGGAAAACATATATCAAGGAGAGACCTTCTCATTTAATTCCAACAAGGAGAACAAAACCCTCTATGATTTTATACAGCTAGTGGTTGAAAGAATTTTTCATAAACTAACTTCTGGCACCATATAGTTCAAACCTAGTTTCTTTTCTACTACCCCCTTACTTTCTCTGCTTGAAGCTGTAGTAACACACTCATTTCAAAACACAAACTCTGGTCCTTCATCATTATATCCCAACTCTAGATGAGTGCACTCAGAAGGCAGTAGGATCCTCACTGGAAGCTGTTCTTAGACTGGATCAGCAAGCAATAACTTTGTGATATAAAAAAGTGAAGGTGAACCACATAAACATCTCTCATTAAACCAAAATTAAATATCTATGCAACTCAACTCTCCCTTGATAAACAAGAAAGATCAGCCCCCAATTATTTATCATCTGCCAAGCAAATTTTCCAAGAATTACAGGTTAGAGATCAGCATCTTGTCCTTTATACAACTTTTGTAGCCTCTGGAACCCCGTCACCCATCTATAACCCACCTGTAACTGCCTTGTATTGACTACTCACCATCAACAGGCTCTGGGCTAAGGGCTAAACATGGTGTGTTGCATTTCATCCATCTGACAACCTTCTTGTTTGAGATTCTCAATCTCTTTCCAAATGTAGAACGTGATGCTTAAAGAAGTTCAAATGCTTTGTGGGATATACAGATATTAAGTAGTGAAATGGAATTTGCAATAGACTTTCTGACTTCAAAGCCTGTTTTGGACTTACTATGGGCTTCCCTCATAGCTCAGTTGGTAAAGACTCTGCCTGCAATGCAGGAGACCTGGGTTCAGTCCCTGCATTGGGAAGATCCCCTGGAGAAGGGAAGGGCTACCGACTCCAGTATTCTGGCCTGGAGAAGTCCATGGATGATATAGTCCATGGGGTCGCAAAGAGTCGGACACAACTGAACAACTTTCACTTTCACTTTTCATGTGTCAGGCACATTAAGGCTACAGGAGATGTGTCGGTAAAGATGATACAGTTCCTGTCCTCACAAAAGAAAGACTAACAAGGAGCAGCAACAAAACGCAAGCATGCCATATATCATGGGTGGTGAGGGCTGTGAGAAACTGCTCATCCCCAGCTGTCACAGCCCCCCATGAGCATGCTGGTGCACTCTAGGCTCTTTCGTTACTTGAAAGGGAAAGTGTTAGTCACTCAGTCATACCCTACTCTTTGCGACCCCATGGACTGTATCTCGCCAGGCTCCTCTGTCCATATGGAATTCTCCAGGCAAGATACTGAAATGGGTAGCCATTTCTTCTCTGGGGATCTTCCCGACCCAGGGACTGAACCCAGGTCTCCTGCATTGCAGGCAGATTCTTTACTGTCTGAGCCACCAGGTGTTCCCTAAGTACACCAATATTCACATCTCAGGGCTTTTGTGTTTGATGTTTTCTTTCTCTTAGGACACTCTCCTCCTAGTTTCCATATAGTTTATTCCTTATCTTACTGAGGTTTCTGCTCAGATGTCCCTTCCTTAAAGAGAACTTTGACCAACTGCCTGCCTTTTCACTATAATCTGCCTCTGTTTTCTTCATATCACTGAGCACTGCCTGTGTGCATGAGTTTACATGCACTTACTCATTTCTCAACGTTGACTTTCCCGCCAGAATTTCTCCTTCATGAGATCAGGGTTTTGTTGTATTGTCTCGTCTGTCTCCAGTGCTCAGAACAACATCCAGGGCATTGTAAGTGACCAGTGAATATCCGAGAATAAATGGGCGTGTCTCCTGTGTGGTCTGGTGTCATGAATGTTCAGTGAGATAAGCTGTCCCTGAAAAGCAAAAGTAAAAGATACAAGTCTCTGTCAACCTGTCTTTCCACTAAAGTCTTTCCATCTACAGTCTGAGTTGTTAAGGGTCCCAGCAAAGCCTCCTGATTCTACAAGACAATATTCTTCTTCTTGGTCAGGTAAACTCTCTTCCTGTGAGAGGGCCAGATTTAAGACCCAAACTGGGATTCTTGGCAACACATTCGGTCCTCACACAGGCTTTAGTTCTTTGCTGTAAGTCACACATATCTCTTCTTGACAGCGTCTGACTCTTAAGATACACTTATTGTGTTTCTCTGGGAAGCTGTTTGTGATATTTAGAACAACTTTATCTACCATGTAATAAAGTAGACATGTGCTATGGAAAAAAGGCTAAAGTTAGTCATAAATGCCTACTGGAAGTGAGACTAAGGATTTACTTGACTAAAAAGCTGGCTTTGAAACTACTGTTTCTTGGGCCTTACAATGACATCCTCCTAGTAATAACACGTTTATCAAAGAGGATGTGTTCCAATGAAACCCTTAAAGACAGCAATTCATCAGAGGAGAAATGATCTGTAAAGTGGCAGGGTGTGATCCTGCGTTAGTGACTAGTAAGTCACTTCATTTCCCAAAGTTCCCTATGAACAGAGTGGGTTCAGTGAGGCCCGTGTACACAGAAGCACCGCTGAAGCTCCACTCCTCAGCTTAGGTCTCAGACTCATCCTCTACAGTCTTGGCTGCCAAGAATCTGTGTTACACAACAACAAAATGCTTTCACCTTTTAGAACAATGATGTACTTCATAGATACTGAATGCTTTTGAAATTGTTTATGGTGAAATCTTATCTCTTGGCATTTGACCCAACCTACTGGGAAAATACATTCCATAGGCATAGATACTGACTTAAAAGCTTCATTTGCGGGAAGGATCTCCACCACCCCACAGCACTAGAGCAACACTTCCATGCTCTGAAGTGGTCATGTTTTGCCTGTACAGCTCACAGGTAGAGCCCTGGGCTGCACCACATTCAGTCATAAGGATGGAAACAGCTAGTGGTCCCTTGTCTGCACTCACCCTGTTCTCATGACTGGGCAAGGACTACCTTCTTGATAAAGAAGCATCTTCACATGTTGCCTTGTTCACCATAACTTAAATGTGTTTAACATCAACTGGAATTGAATATTTGGCAAATTCTTTACTATCTGAGGCCAGAAATTCTCTAAGCCCACTCTAAACCCTGATCTTTGCTTCCAAAGTGTTCTAAGCAACTCTTATTTACCGAGCCCTTTACCGTGTGCCAGAGTGGTTGGAGTACAGCAGGCAAAGGACAGAAAGGTACCAAGTGAGGTCAAACAGGTAGCTATTAGCCAGATCAAGAAGAAATTGTTCATGAGGATTTGGGACGTCTCCTTATGCACTAGGACACAAAACTGGTTATTGACAGAGCTGAGACTCAAATCCAGGCCAGTCTGACCCTACTGCCCAAACTTTTAACAATGATGATGTATCCCTAACTGTAGTAATTACAAGTTGGTTGCCTATAAACATTTCAAAGTTTTATTTGTACTTTATTCTTATTTCTGTTTCTAGTCTATTTTCTCATTTCTTTACATCCCTTCATTGACAAATTTCTTAAATATCTCTATCCATTGCTTCCCAGTTCTCACTACCCTCTTGTTCACTCTTTTAAAATCTGTTCTCTAATCTCAATAATCTTTTATGAAACCCCTTTCTCAAAAAGTTCCAGTGTGATTATTGCACTTCTCCTCTAATGGGATTTCTTAGTCCTCATTTTTCTCAGTGTCTTTACAGTGTTTCATACCCTTTCCATGCAGAAAGTCTATTCTCTTTTAGCTTCTATGACATAGCAACACCCCCTCCTTTTGTCTGCTCTTCTGTTCTGCCCCTAAATGTATGACTGCTGTGTTCTCATCCCAACACTCTTTTCTAGGTCATCATTTCCTTTACTTCATCTTCCATCAAGACACAGATGATTCCTACTCTGTGAACTCTGTCCTGAATTCATCAATTGTAATTGACCCCTGGACCAAATTCTCCTTTCCTTCCCAACTCATTGTTCCTACTACATTTCTTATTTCTACTAAAGGCAGTTTAATCATTCTGGTTGTTCAGGCTGGAAAACCTACTCATCTTAGACACTCTGCTCACTTCTCACAGCCAACCATCCAACAATCCTGTATCTATTTCTCTTATCTTTTCTTCCACTGCAAGCATCCTAATTTTTACTCTCATTATCTCTCACCTGGCTTATTGAACATATTTTTCTGCTTTCCTATAAACTGACATGAGAGTAGTCTTTCAACTATTTAAGTTATGAGCATATATTCCACTCCCTGAAAAGTGAAAGTGGAAATCTCTCAGTTGTGTCCACTCTTCGTAACCCCACCAATTGTAGGGCACCGGGCTCCTCTGTCCTTGGGATTCTCTAGGCAAGAATATTGGAGTGGATTGCCATTTCCTTCTCCAGGAAATCTTCCCGAACCAGGGATCGAACCTGGGTCTTCCACACTGCAGGCAGATTCTTTACCATCTGAGCCACCAGGGAAGCCCCCACTCCCCTACTATAAAACAAACAAATACTCTAATTCATCATCCTAGCAAAATCCAGACTCTTAACTGATAATTTGTGTAACAATCAGGACAGGCTATAATCTGCTAAAGTAACAATCCCCAATGTCAGAGCACCTTAAAAAAAATGCATTTATTTCTCATTCATGCAGTCTGGTATGGGTTCAAATGGCCCTACAAAAATGTGATACCTCAGCATCGAATTTTCATGTTAACACATATTTTTGTTTAAATTCTCAGGCTTCAGAGTTAAGGTCATCTATTCAATAAACCTTTTTGACCCCTAAAGAATATGTTAGTACCCTTGTAACATGTCTGCATAGACCCTGCGTTTATTGTATTTCCATGAATTTTTCCTTTTACTATAATTGCTTTTTACATTGTGATCTTACCCTCAGAAAACTGAAATTTCCTTGAAAGTTAATAGCATATCTTATTTATAGTATCACCCATCTCATAGATGCTCAGTAAAATCCAGCATTGTCTAACAGTAAAGTCCAGGTTTTTTGGCTTAACCATAATCTGACTCCTACCACCTTATCAGAGTTGTTTGTTATGTGTTTTCATGAACCTTATTTTATCATATAATTCCGTTACTTAATACTTCCACTACATGCCCCACATTTTCCCATCCTTCTATCTTTGTTTTCACTGCTTTCTTATCCTGGAAGCTTTGCCAACAACATTTTTTAAAAATTTCAAGTCCTACAGATATTTCAAAGACCAGCTCTAAAGGCAATTCTCTTTGCATCCTGAAATAATGTCTTCCTGCTCTGAATACCTGTCAAATTTTACTCATAGCCTATAATACCACTTTATCATACAAAGTGCTCAATAAAGGTTTGTGGGATGAATGTTGAATGTTCTACATAGTACAAAATCCTTTTGATTTCCTCCCCCTTCAGAAACAAGAAGTGGACATCAAAAATCTATGAAATATTCAATACTCTATTCAGTTCCTATTAACAAGCTGCTGTAACAGTGACCCTAGAGTGCAGGAATATCTGTGAAACTTAAATGAATTATCAGCAATCAACATTTTGCCAAGGAAAACCAGTAGGTATATCTATTTATCGTTTTGCCTTATTCTTTCTTCCTGCAGGATTTATTAATGCCCATATCATCAGAGCTATAATAAGCCTTAAAATTAATGTCTGATGTCTTTTGTAGCTTAAGACTTAATTTATTCCTCAAGCCTTAGACTCTGGCACAATTAGGTTTTGATACATGGACATTTCTGCTTACTCGGGACTTAGTACTAAAGGACTCCACATTTTGAACGGCCTCATAAATATATATTGAATTTAATTTTCTAACATGCAAAACCCATTTTCCTGTTGTTTGGAGGTTTTTCAAGCTTGGGGTAGGGCAAGTTTCTATAAGTATTTTTGTTGTGTGCCATTAATTAGTTCATAAATCAACGTGTCTTGGAATTGCACAGATTACCCTAAAGCCAATACACTTAGCATGGAAACATGCAACTGCATTCTTCAATCTCACCTAGGTCTTGAAAGGGTTTTGTCCTAAGCAATTAAGATTTCTAGAGTCTCTTGGACATTAATAAGAAGTTACTGATACTACAACAATTTTTACTGAATTTCCTTTTTTAATAAGTTACTATTTTTGTTTTTTTGTTATAAAATTTTATTTATAAAATTATGAGCCACTAATTTTCCAATGAGTTACAATCAAATGTTACTATTTTAAGTTACACAATGACCTAAGTTTTCAAAAATAATCAGTGGAGAACAATAAAGAAAATACTGATGAACTAAAAGATAAAAAGTTAATGTCGCCCAAGCTTCTCCTACCCAGAAACAACCACAATTAAAATATATATATTTTTATTTCATCTCTTGGGCCTTTTGGGTTTTTTTTTTCTCTCTTATTTGTGGTCTAAATGCCTATGTGCTTTGTTACCCACATTCATGTGTTGGTCATTATACATATTTTTGATGAGACTGTGAAACTGTGAATTCTCTCACTGGGATAATAGAGGTGAGTTGGAGCAAGACATTCAGAGAATAAGAACTCTCTTACATTGGATATTCTCCATCTTTTCTAGTTTAACCCAAGCAACAAATGGGTCTGACTCCATCACATCCTTCTTTGGTGCAGCCACACTTCCCTCTCCTGGGCACATGGAATGACTATGCACAGAGGCCATGCATGCATCTCAGCCTTTCCTGGCCTGATTTTCACTTCTGAATTGATAGCTTTATTGAAAGTAGGTTAACCTAGAGACAGATTTCTTTCTTTTTCTTCACCTCCAGCTCCAAAGCTCTTTAAGAGTTAAGTAAAACCAAAATGATAATCACTGATTGTCCTTCAGGGTGCTGGTCATTACAAACAAGTATGCATGTGTTCCTCGTATTGCATCTGGTTAACTACCCCAGCTCCCCCTCACCTGCCCTCCTGGAGTATGATTGCACAGAGGATCTTTAAATGGGCCTGAAAAGCTCAATGATTCAAATCAGTTTAATAGAAGCATAGAAGATTAGGCCCATTCTCATTTCAGGTCATCCCCAAAATAGAGGCCCAAGTTTTCTTGACATGTAGGCCCACATAAAACTTGCTTTCTAATTTATGAAATAAATTCCCAAACATAAAACTTATTCTTTTCTGAGAGAAGGCAAAACTGATATTTTCTCTTCAATCATCCGCTAAGCTATATTAAAGTATTCTCATTAAAGATTAAAAACAAAAGGAGGCAGAAAATAGAAACATTCGAAATAAAGATTTACCAAGTATGAGCCAACAGAAGCTTCTTCACGAGAGACACCAGCCAGTATGGCTGCAGTACACGGTTGGCTGAAAGTGGTTAACATGCAAAACTGAAGAGGAGGGTAAAGAATGGGGAAGAATTGCAGGGGAACCGAGCAAGACAGGTTTGCTGCTGCTGCTGCTGCTAACTCGCTGCAGTCGTGTCCGACTCTGTAAGACCCCATAGACGGCAGCCCACCAGACTCTCCCATCCCTGGGATTCTCCAGGCAAGAATACTGGAGTGGGTTGCCATTTCCTTCTCCAATGCAGGAAAGTGAAAAGTGAAAGTGAAGTCACTCAGTTGTATCCAACTCCCAGGGACCCAATGGACTGCAGCCAAGCAGGCTCCTCCATCCATGGGATTTTCCAGGCAAGAGTAGTGGAGTGGGCTGCCATTGCCTTCTCCAAGACATATTTAGAAGGATTCAAGACATGTTTACAAGTATTCAAACAGTTGGTCAAACAGAAAGATACCTGAGAGTCTTTGAAAAAAAAAAAAAGCTGACATACTATGGGATGGCAAATATTATGGTTCAGTTCAGTCACTCAGTCGTGTCTGACTCTTTGTGACCCCCCTGAATCGCAGCACGCCAGGCCTCCCTGTCCATCACCAACTCCTGGAGTTCACTCAGACTCACGTCCATCGAGTCAGTGATGCCATCCAGCCATCTCATCTTCTGTCGTCCCCTTCTCCTCCTGCCCCCAATCCCTCCCAGCATCAGAGTTTTTTCCAATGAGTCAACTCTTTGCATGAGGTCGCCAAAGTACTAGAGTTTCAGCTTTAGCATCATTCCTTCCAAAGAAATCCCAGGGTTGATCTCCTTCGGAATGGACTTGTTGGATCTCCTTGCAGTCCAAGGGACTTTCAAGAGTCTTCTCTAACATCACGGTTCAAAAGCATCAATTCTTTGGCGCTCAGCCTTCTTCACAGTCCACCTCTCACATCCATACATGACTACTGGAAAAACCATAGCCTTGACTAGATGGACCTTAGTCAGCAAAGTAATGTCTCTGCTTTTGAATATGCTATCTAGGTTGGTCATAACTTTTCTTCCAAGGACTAAGTGTCTTTTAATTTCATGGCTGCAGTCACCATCTGCAGTGATTCTGGAGCCCCCAGGAATGAAGTCTGACACTGTTTCCACTGTTTCCCCATCTATTTCCCATGAAGTGATGGGACCGGATGCAATAATCTTCATTTTCTGAATGTTGAGCTTTAAGCCAACTTTTTCACTCTCCTCTTTCATTTTCATCAAGAGGCTTTTAGTTCCTCTTCACTTTCTGCCATAAGGGTGCAGGGTGCCATATGTCAATAATTAAAAGAAGAGAAAGAAACTGAAGAGGCAGAGTGAAGTGAAGAGACTGATGAAGAAGTAAAAGTGAGAAAGCAATAGATGGGGGAAATTCGCTAGCATTCTGTACACTACTATACGTGAGAACTGGCTTGGGATGCTGCCCTTCACGTTCTTACCCAGGCCTTGAAAGAGGAACTTCATTAAGGAGGAAAAGCACTTGTCTTGTCTTCAGTTCAACCTGAAGTATAAATTTTCAGTATGGCCTATGAAGAAACCCATGGTGCAGATGCTATAATGTCTCCTCTTACATTTTCCCATATACTCAGCATCTTTTTTCCCCATAATTCTCACTCTTTAGGTAAAAAGAAATAATTTTCTAAGCCAGAGAGGACTCCTTAAGTGACAAATCCATATAAAATAAGTAAGGGTAAAAAAATACTATGACCTGTGGAGAATCATGAATCCATTCAGCCAGGCAGCCATTCTTTATCTATTCATTTATTGTCTGTTCTTTATTTTTTGTTGTTGGTGTTGTTCAGTCACTAAGTCATGTCTGATTCTTTGCAACCCCATGGACTCCAGCGTGCCAGGCTTCCCTGTCCTTCACCATCTCCCAGAGCTTGCTCAAACTTATGTCCATTGAGTTAGTGACGCTATCCAACCATCTTTGTTCTTTATCAACTCTTATTTATTCATTCATTTTTTAATTGATTTTTATTTGAGTACAGTTGTGTTAGCTTCTGCTGTACAGCAAAGTGAATCAGTTATACATATATTCCCTCTTTTAAGATTCTTATCCCATATGCATCATTACAGAGTACTGAGTAGAGTTCCCTGTGCTATATAGTAGTTCTTATTAGTTCCCTATTTCATGTATAGTAGTGTGTATGTGTCAATCCCAATCTCCTAGTTTATTCCTCGCCCAGCCCCTGCTTTTTCCCTTGGTAACCATAAGTTTCCCTATTCCATAAAGGCACTGATATTAAGAATGAACCCATCAAAAGATGAAGACTTTATCTTCAAGGATTTTACTCTCTAGAATATAATTACATTTCTATTCTGGTTTAAAAAACAACAACACAAGTTCTTTGTTTTTATCTTAATCCTGGGGTTCCTAAGGTTATAAAACACATGCATGCATGCACACACATACACACACACCCCTCTTCAGAGGAATAATATAATTCAGTTCAGTTCAGTCACTCAGTCGTGTCCAACTCTCTGTGACCCCATGAATCACAGCACGCCAGACCTCCCTGTTCATCATCAACTCCCCGGAGTCTACCCAAACTCATGTCCATCGAGTCGGTGATGCCATCCAGTCATCTCATCCTCTGTCATCCCCTTCTCTTCCTGCCCCCAATCCCTCCCAGCAGCAGGGTCTTTTCCAATGAGTCAACTCTTCACATGAGGTGGCCAAAGTATTGGAGCTACAGCTTGAGCATCAGTCCTTCCAATGAACACCCAGGACTGATCTCCTTTAGAATAGACTGGTTGGATCTCCTTGAAATCCAAGGGACTCTCAAGAGTCTTCTCCAACACCACAGCACAAAAGCATCAATTCTTTGGTGCTCAGCTTTCTTCACAGTCCAACTCTCCCATCCATACATGACCACTGGAAAAACCATAGCCTTGACTAGACGGACCTTTGTTGGCAAAGTAATGTCTCTGCTTTTTAATGTGGTGTCTAGGTTTTTAAATATGATGTCATAGCTTTTCTTCCAAGAAGCAAACATCTTTTAATTTCATGGCTGCAGTCATCATCTGCAGTGATTTGGGAGCCCAAAAAATAAAGTCTGTCACTGTTTCTGTTGTTTCCCCATCTATTTGCCATGAAGTGATGGAACCAGATGCCATGATCTTAGTTTTTTGAATGTGAGTTTTAGGCCAGCTTTTTCACTCTCCTCTTTCCCTTTCATCAAGAGGCTTTTTAGTTCCTCTTCACTTTCTGCCATAAGGGCGGTGTCATCTGCATATCTGAGGTTATTGATATTTCTCCCAGCAGTCTTGATTCCAGCTTGTGCTTCACCCAGCCCAGCATTTGCATGATGTACTCTGCATAGAAGTTAAATAAGCAGGGTGACAACATATAGCCTTGACGTACTCTTTTCCCGATTTGGAACCAGTCTGTTATTTCATTATGAGGACCAAAATTGTCATAATGGGCTTAAGGTGAGATGCCACGAGGCCCTCAATCTTCTGCCACCCCCAACCCCTACTCTCTCTGCTCCAGCCACACAGGCCCCTTGCTGTTGTTCCTCAGAACAAGCTAGGCCTACTCTTCTATTCAAGCCCTTTCTCTGTTTTCTCTGCCTGGAACGCTCCTTTTCCCAAATATTCACATGGAATCCTACACTGCCTTTAAGTCATTGCTTAAAGTCATTTTTTTCATAAGCCTCATTCTGTCCATTATATCCTTTATACTTCAATGTCACTGAACCCACCCCTGCCATTCCCCTTATTCTGTTTTTTTTTTCCATAGTGTTTATCGTCTTCCAAAGTATGTAGTTTGCTTATTATATATATTATTTATTAATATCATCTGTCCCCATATCCTTTGCAAATCTTATTCGAAGACATATCTAAAGTGGCACATAGGAAGTATTTATTAAGTTTTTGTTGAATGGATGAATGAACACATCCTTAAACAGAAGTCAGGGAGTTGATTAAGATGGATGCCTGGGAGATATTGTTCATATACTCAGATTCATAGGAGGACTCAAGTCTTTCAGTCTGTACTTTTTATAACTATTAGAATTACTTAAATATCTTTGATTCCATTTTTCCCTCATGAAACTAATTCCCGAAGGGAGCCTGCATCCTCTTAGTCCCGCACTGTCTCCTGTAGGAGCCATTTCCCCCAGTGCTGCTGGCATTTCAGCACAATCATCATACTAATTGCTGCTCATTCCTGCCCCAACCTGAGGCAGCAAATGCCTTCAACCTCCAGGCAGTCTGCCTGCAGATGTACTTCAGCGCTCAGTCAAAGCCAGTACACCTGAGCTTGCCTTGCCAGCAGCGTGTTTTGCTGTTAAATCCATGTTAACATTCAGTGCAAGCTCTCCTACCTGGCAAGATTCTGTCTGATAGACCTAGCCTTCCTCCTTGTGGCTTCTGTCTTCTTTTCGTTTATAGAAACATTACTTATTTATAACATATTGTAATAGACAACTACATAGCTGAAAGGAAAGCCTACTTCTTTCTCCCTAGCAATCCTTATGTAAGATATTAAGGGTGATACTTCCACTTGCAAGATATGGCTGCAAAAGCTGCATAAGATTGACAGGAACCAGAGCTGGAAGGGGAAGAGCTGGAGAACCTAGAAACTCCTCTATCAGCGTAGGTTTGCCAAGCCATCTGCCCGCAGAGCTGGCCCCGCATGCCTCAGCCTCCAAACACACAACATGCTTCCTCCTTCATGTGACTGATGAACATTTGGAAGTGGAAAACGCTGACCTCTCTGATCTGTTTGACTGTGCCATACCTCACCCTTGCTAGGAAAGGAGCAAAACAAGCCTTTAATTTTCTTTAATTTGTCATGGTTTTCACTTCCATTTGAATGGTAGGTGTCAGAAGACCTCTGCGTGGTGAAATGTCTTACCCCTGTCATCACATCCTCTCCACAGTCAGCCTCATGTCCATGAACTACACCTTTATGTCACTCTGGCAGGAACCCATTCTTCTTGAACTGCCTGGAGATCACTTCCTAATTCACCTTTGTTAGCATTATTACAGAGCTCGCTTGTGAGCATTTTTAAGGGAGGGGACATGTTTTCAAGATGGTGCTTTGCTCTGCACACAGTAAATAATTATTGACCAACTGCTTAACCACCTAAGTAAGACATTTGTAATCTTGCCACTATGTTGCATGTCTAGAAGGCTACAGGATCCGAGAGAGTGCAGTCTTTTTTAATACATAATTTTATTTAGTTTTGACTGTGCTGGGTCTTCATTGCTATGAAGGCTTTTCTCTAGTTGTGGCGATTGGGAGTTAGTCTCCAGTTGCAGTGTGCGGCTTCTTATTTCCGTGGCTTCTGTTGTGGCCAAGCACGGGCTCTAGGGCAGATAGGCTCAGCGGCGGCGGCGCGTGGGCTCAGGAGCTGCGGCTCCCGAGCTCTAGGGCACGGGCTCAGCGGCGGGCGGTGCGTGGGCGTCAGGGCTGCGGCTCCCCGGAGCCTAGGGCACGGGCTCAGCGGCGGCGGTGCGTGGGCTCAGGGAGCTGCGGCTCCCGAGCTCTAGGGCACAGGCTCAGGTTTGCAGTGCATGGGCTTTGTTGCTGCACTGCACGTGGTATCTTCTTGGATCAGGGATCAAACCCGTGTCTCCTGCACTGACAGGTGGATTCTTTGCCACTGAGCCACCAGGAAGCTTGAGAGAATCCAGTCTTACACTAAACCAATCTCAACTATGATTAGGGGCCAGAGAAGGATGCAAGCAGTATCTTTATTGCTGTCCTTGGGTTCAGAGGGAAGCCTGCATTTCTCTCCTTTTTCCTTTAGGGTCTCCTCTGCCTGCACCACCCACACCTGCCCCGTGCGTGCCCCACCCCCCTGCCGCCAGCATGGTCCTGGCTTCATCTAGCTGTGGCTCCCATGGTACAAATCTATGGGATGCATTCCTAGCTTCATTCATAGAAGTGGAAACTAGGTAGATAACTCTAGCATTAACATCCGAAAGATGGACTTTCATTTGCTAGTATCTATCATCTCTCAAGCATACTATTAAGAGCTGTAAATCAGTGGGTTGTGATTATGGGCCAGGCGCTGTGCTGAGCCCTTTGCATGCATTATCTCATTTAAAGTTCATGAAGCCTAAGAGTTGAATACAATCATTTTTCGGATGATTTCATAGACTAGAAAGATGAGATGTGAGGAGTTATACAGCTGAGTAGTGAAGAATTCAGAATCCAAACCCAAGCTGTCTAATTCAAGAGCTGGCATGCAGTAGGGTCTAGAGCAGTGGAGACAGTAAAGAGCTGACACAGGTAAAGCACTTGAAACATTGCCTGGAACATGGTGAGATTCAGTGTCAACGTGTTGTACCCATCAGGAAATGGAGCCAAATGGTAAACAAAGGTAAGGAGCAGGGATGAGTGCCGCCACACACTCATTACTTGGAGAGTTTACATAAAAAATGAAGATGAAAAAAATTGCATTGGGAAGATTTCTTTCACTTATCAAATATGTATAGAATTACTACTAAGGGCCAGGCCCCATGCTAAGTGGAAAGATTCAACCTAATTTTTGCCCCAAAAGAGACGGAGGAAGACACTGCTAAATGGATAAGTCCATGAAGTGCTGTATGCCTTATTAAAGCAAGATTCATAGAGGAGTGGTTGATTCCTAGACAGGATTTCACATGAGTGCTATTGGCCAGAATAAGGACCTGCAATTTGTAATACAACTGCTGTAACAATAGGGGATGGAAATCGACATTTTCCTGAATTCCATCTGCCAAGCCTGGAAGCACCCAGAAGCCACTCACAGATGTCTGAAGGATATTCCTGGTCACATCCCCCTTATCAGTACAGTGGAAAGCAGACGTTGTTCACTGCCATATGCTTAATGAAGTGTGGAGATTAAATCCAAACATAGTCACATACCTACTTCAGCTTCAATGACTAAATCATCTCTCTCTTTTTTTTTTTTTTTTTTGTTCCAGAAAGGTCATGTTTGCTCTAGATATAAAGAGGGTGTTAGGCAGTGAACTTGGGTTTATATTTCAGTGTTATTTTGTATGTATATATGTATATACACATAAAATATAGCCCCCAAATGCTAGTAATTTTCTGTCATACACACATTATCACATTTTGCCGTTTGTCAGTGCACACTTGCTAAGTTGCTTCAGTCGTGTCTGACTCTTTGTCAGTACACTAAGCTAATTTGACTATTTCCCTGTCTAAATTTTTTATGAACAGAGTTCGAATAAACTCAGGAAAATGTGACAGAGTGGAAAGGATGCTGGACCTGGAGTTGGATGGTTTGGCATCCAGTCTCTCCTATTCCATTACCAGCATCACTTTACCTTGGATTGCTTATCTACAAGATGGGTTTATAATAGATACAGAGTGAGTTGCTGCTCTGGAGACTGGAGAGACATAAGATTGGCATCTGAAAACTCAACAAGTATTGATAGAATTCCACACCATAGATGTGACAGGCATTTGCAGTAGCATGCAAGAGAGTCTCTGTGACTTGTGGCTTTAGAAAGATCGCACATTCCAATCAGATTGCTCTCAGGGAGGATAAACTTGAACATAATTAAGATTTAGTAGTAGAAAAAAAATCAATAATATTGAACTCTTTTTGGAGAAAGATTTTGTGAACAAAGAGATAATCTAGGGCAGGCTGTTTGTTTGGGGGTAGGAGGAATGGGTCAGTCAAGTGTGGCTCATGGACCAAATCCAGCTTGTTGCTTGTTTTGGTAAATAAAGTTTTATTGGAACATTTGTTAACAAATTGTGATTAATACTTTTGTGTTATAATTACAGAGTTGAATAGTTATGGCAGAAATCATGTGGTCCACCATACACAAAATATTTACCATCTGGCTTTTTACAGAAATATATCTTGCTTATCCTTAATGTAGAAGGTCAGTCTTTGATGGCTCAGTCTTTGATCTCTTCTGGCTCATTTCCATAATAATCTCTCATTGGTTCCCAAAATGGGGCTATGAGGGGCCATCAAAATCCTCTTCTGTGGGGTGTAATTATAAACCTCACCTGGTGTGGGCATAGTGAGAGAAACTCCAGAGTTTCAAAGTTTGGAAATGCTTAGGACGAGATGCCTGATGAATCCAACATAAGTTAGGGGCCTCATAGCCACATTGCCACTTTAGAGAGGAATGCGTCAAACTATCAGAGCTTAACACCATTTAATCAAATATATAATTTCTAGGTCTATTCCACATCCCTAAAGCAATCTTCTAATACTTTGGAGAATGCTACCCAGAGAGCTGGTCAAGTTGACATCTTCCTGCTCGCCTGTTGCCTTGCCCAGTACACATGGCTAAATCATTGTTCTGACTTGTCTTTGTCAGTGGTGTTTGTGCCTCAGTCCCTGATGGGAGATACACTCTTAATGTACCAACACATTCAGGGGTCCAAACTTACAAGGTTGTCATCAGTTCAGTTCATTCGCTCAGTCATGTCCGACTCTTTGTGACCCCCTGAATCGCAGCACGCCAGGCCTCCCTGTCCATCACCAACTCCCAGAGTTCACTCAGACTCACGTCCATTGAGTCAGTGATGCCATCCAGCCATCTCATCCTCTGTTGTCCCCTTCTCCTCCTGCCCTCAATCCTTCTCAGCATCAGTCTTTTCCAATGAGTCAACTCTTCGCATGAGGTGGCCAAAGTATTGGAGTTTCAGATTTAGCATCATTCCTTCCAAAGAAATCCCAGGGTTGATCTCCTTCAGAATGGACTGGTTGGATCTCCTTGCAGTCATAGAGCTATATAAATAATGAACATGGACCCAACTTGGTAAACTATAAAGACCCACTGTGCTGCTTTGATTTCCCGTGTGCATATTTAATAGAAGCTGGGGAAGGGCGAGGGGTGGGACTACTATCCTCTGTGGAAGAGACTTTGCTAATAGCAGAAATAATGTCCTATGGTTTGTTAACACTTTTTTTTATTGAGGTGGCTGGTAGAAACTCTTATCAACAAGTTTAAATTCTTGTTTAAACGGCTCTTAAATCTATTTTCCTCTCCATGTTAGCCCCATTTGAAGCCCTCATCATATTTGACCTGGGCCTGTGACACTTGCTCACCTCCAATCTAAAGATTGATTGACCACTCAACCACGGGGTACTAGATTGTTCTACTCAAACATGAAGCTCAGCATGTTGGCACCATTCAACATTTTTCAGTAAGGTACTTTTTTTTTAATGTTTATTCATTTATTTTTTTCCTGCTTTGGCTCTTTGTGCTGAGCGGGCTCTTCTCTGGCTGTGGTGAGGAGTCTGCTCTCTAGTTGCAATGCGTGGGCTTCTCATTGCAGTGGCTTCTCTTGTTGCAGAGCATGGGCTCTGGGGCACATGGCCTTCAGTTGTTGCAGCCCATGGCTTCAGTAGCTGTGGCTCCTGGACTCCAGACCACAGGCTTAATAGTTGTGGCACAGGGAATTAGTTGCTCTGTGGCATGTGAGATCTTCCTAGACTAGGGATTAAACCTGTGTCTCCTGCATTGGCAGGAGACAATTCTGCCAGTTGCCACTGTGGCACCAGGGAAGCCCAATAATGTACTTTCAGACTCCACCACATCCTGGCCCCAACCCTCCAGACCCATCACCAGCCACACCAGCCATAAGCAGCTACCCTCCACCACGTACAAATTCTGCAACTCAACATTCCCATTAACTCCTTTGCTATGACAGGCTGCTGGTTATTCCCCACAGCTCATCCTTCCCTTTTTCATCTTATTAAAAATACATTCCCCTTCCTCTCTCTCCCCTCTGCAGCTAGATGTGGTTGTATGTCTCTCAAAGTCATTGAAATGTAGGAGGAAAAGTGTGCAACTTCTGCCTCACTTGACTCAAATGAACTAGCTCACCCTGGACCCTCTTCTCTCCATCCTTCCTATGGTTGGAACTTGCTCTTAGCAGCAAGCCAGGTGATACTCCGCTAATCCCAGAGAACTGTGGAGCTACAAGTAAGAAGGATCTGGTGGATCAGAGCTGCCCCAATGGGGTGACTTCCCATCTTTAGACTGTGATGTGAGAGACATACAGACTTATTTCAAGTCACAGTCTTGTGGGCCTTTGTTACAGCACTTAGCCTTTACCCTATCATGTACATGTGTGCAACGTTGCTCCAGACCCTATGGACCTAACCCACTAGGCTCCTCTGTCCATGGGATTCTCCAGGCAAAAATACTGGAGTGGGTTGCCATGCCCTTCTCCAAGAGATCGTCCTGACCCAGGGGTCGAACCTGTATCTCTGACATCTGCTGCAGTGGGAGACAGATTATTTACCACTAGCACCTCCCTACCCTAATACACTTGCCTTCATATATTCTAATTCCTCAGGAAGCCCCATTTCTGTTCACCTGGTAAGCTCTAGGTCTTACCTGTAGCTCAACTGGTAAAGTTTGCCTGCAAGGCAGGAGACTGGAGTTCGATCCCTACTTCAGGAAGATCTCCTGAAAGAGGTAATGGCAATTCACTCCATATTCTTGCCTGGAGAATCCCTGGACAGAGGAGATTGGCAGGCTACAGTCCCTGGGGTCGAAAAGAGTTGGACACGACTGAGCAACTAACACTACACTACTGGTGAGCTCTGGTTCAGCATTTCTGTGAAGAACCACGATGCCTTCAGGTGAAGCAGAATGAATTCTTCCTTGCCTATGTACTCCACACCGCATTTACCTGACTATATCACCAATAACCCCTGAAGGAGGGCATGTCAACCCATTCCAGTGTTCTTGTCTGGAGAATCCCATGGAGAGAGGAGCCTGGTGGGTTATAGTCCATGGGTCACAAAGAGTTGGTTCAGCCACAACTGAAGTGACTTAGCACACACACATTCATCACCAGTATCAGATGGCTGTAATTTGATTTTCTGTTCGTCTGTGCCGTAAACATACTGTCCTGTCAGCAAGCTGAGCACCATATTTAGTCAACTTTGAATCTTTAGGCCAAAGTTTAGCCTCTGGTAGGATGTTAGTTGGGCTTTACGGGTGATGCAGTGGTAGAGAATCTGCCTGCAAATGCAGGAGACACGGGTTCAATCCCTGGATCAGAAAGATCCCCTGGAGAAGGAAGGAAATGGCTACCTGGTCCAGTATTCTTGCCTGAAGAATCCCATGGACAGAGGACCCTGGCAGGCTTGCACCCCATGGGGCTGCAGAAGAGCCAGACATGACTTGGCAACTAAACAACAGCAAAGGAAGTTACTATGTTTAGAAAGGTAAATGAATAATGGCTCATCTCCTCATCTTATAGTTCAGCAGTAAAGAGCAGCAGAAGGGTTCAGAAGCAGAAGAATGAAAACTGGAGAAACAGGGTAACTTAGAAGGAAGGAGGAAATGGTGAGGCGTGTACCCGCCCCCTCCAGGTCTTCTGCATCCTTGCCAGCGCCTGGCCCTCTGTAGGACACAATCACTACTTTCTGATTGGACCAACCTTTGCTTATCATTATTGCTTCCTTTTGTAGGATCCCAAGGAAGCTGTTATAGAAGGTCAGTCAGGAGACTAAAAGAATAGTGGGGGCAGGGTGTCCAATCGGCTGTTAATCAACACCCATCACTTAAACCATCGGGTAAACAAAGCTACCTTAGATGTATGCACATGTTTAGACATATGGCTTTACTTCAGTATCTTTCAGTGGATAACATGTCTCACAATTACATGATCGTTATTAAAACCCATTTGTTTATGTCATTAGATTTTCAAACAGAAACTTTCAAAGGAGACTGCTTCTCTCAATGATTCTATTTCGTTCCCATAGTCACGTCCACTCATGGGAAATATGGCACATGTTTCGTACAGTAACACAGGCTAGAGAAAGAGCTGAGAACTCAGTGGCCTTTAGTTATTCAGGATTTAATTGTGCAAGCATGTACAATCGATATTTGTTCATCTTAATCTGATTACCAGCTGGTGGTGTTCAGTAGTGCCTCCACAAACAGGATAACAGTAAGACACATCTCACAGACTTGCCCTGGACTCTTCTAACAAGCTGATGGGAGGATTTTAATCAGTTAATGAACTCATCAATGGCAGTTTCAGGAGCCAAGGCACCTTCCTGCACTTCCATCCCATGACCATATTTGCCTGACATCTTGTGGCTGCAAGGAACATGGCAGTCTATAAACGCAACATCTGTACCCAGTGTGAACAGCATCTCTGAATACTAATGTCAGCATTACAGTTAGAACAAATATGAACCTGCCTACAAGATGTGTGACATGTAATTATTTCATCTAATTAAAATGGAAACTAGCCTTTTCTTTTTATATTTATGAGGCAAGTTGGAACGTGTGGTTCAGTTCTTCTAAGGGAAGGAAAGGGTCATCTATCTGGGCTATGCAACATCTGGCTTGGATGTCAGCTGCCTTGGCCAGAGAACATTTCTGCTGCGAAAGGCCCACCAAAACAGAGTGTGGCACCCTGGGCTGAGGAAAGAAAGAGTAACTGTGGTCAGCTCCTCTGGGAAAGAGGATTTCAAGCTGAGATTGCTGGAACAAAGAGTGAAGACTCCTCTGAAAGAAGGGACTGATAATAGGTTTTATTTTCAATACATATGGTATAAATTTGTGGCTCACAAACTTTATTGTTGAACACTAGAAACATTCTGTTTAAAACCAAGATTAGGGGCTTCCCTGGTGGCTCAGTGTTAAAGAATCTGCCTGCCAAAGAGACACAGTTTCAACCCCTGGAAAATCCTCGGGAAGATCCCACATGCTGCAGAGCAACTTAGCCTGTGTGCCCCAGCGATGGGCCTGTGCTCTAGAGCCTGGGAACTCCAGCTGCTGAGCCCATGTGCAGCGGCTGCTGAGGCCCGCGCACCATAAAGCCCGTGCTCGGCGGAGAAGCCACTGCAGTGAGAAGCCTGTACACCACAACAGAGAGTAGCCCCTGCTCACCACAGCTAGAGAAAAGCCCTCACAGCCACAAAGACCCGGAAGAGCAAAAAAACCCCACAAGTTTAATGTGGAGTCCTATAAAGTACAACTTGGTGGGGGAAAGGTGCCTCGATTGACTCTGTGGGTCTTAGCTCTACTGGCTTAGCTTCCGTTACCCACCAGAGAGATACCCCCAAACCCAGACCTTTGAGGGGACAGCTTGGAAACTAATGGAAAGATATAAGAGTTTAGATTTGAAACAGAACTCCTAGCTTTGTGTCTCAACTCTATTCCCTTAGTAGCTGGAGCATCATTTAATAAGTCATTAACCTTTCTAAACCTCAGGTTCTTCATCTGTAAAATAGAGGAAATAATATTTATTCCACAGGGTTACTGGGAACATTAAAAGAGGCAGTAAAAATGAAAGTGCTTTGTAATTACTAGACAAATGATCATGTTGTCATCATTAGGCAGCCGTAATGGGCAGTCACGCAACCAAGAGGAACAAGTGCCAGAGAGTGCCTTGCACTGTCCTCTTGCCAAGCTCCCTGGGAATCTGGAGGAATCTATTGAAAGTCTTGATTAATGAATATGTCTCTGAATAGCTTCGAAGATCTGAGACACAGTAGAATGCTTTGAACACTAAAATACAGGGTTTCCAAACACATGTTGGTTCGCTATCATCACCTTGCTTGTGAAAGACAACTTTCCCTGAATCTGTTACCCACTCCCACCTTACGTGATAATCAAGTCACAAGATGTATACTTGTATGTCTACGAAGAAAGTACAGATACAGAGTCACAGATAGGCTGTAACCTGTTTCTGAAGCACATGACAAGTTCATGACTGAGCTGGGACTAGATTCCATTTCTCTTGTCACTTCAGTGATCATCCACCTGCCTAGGACAGCTTGTCTTATAAAGGATACTTGTCTATGTCAGTGACGGGAGGGAGGGGAGCTAGTCCTGCCCTGGAAAAACCCAGTGATGGGCAATTCCAGAGTCACTTCTAGGAGCTGGGAGCTGTCTGGGGATAGCAGGATAAAACAGTATAGAGACCTAGCATTTGCTTCCCTTGAGAATTTAATGAGTAGGAAATGGAATCCATTCTCTCTGCTGGGAATAGGAGCAAGAGATATTTCTAAGTGTGTCCAAGGGAGGATCAATCTTCACTGATCAGCAGTAGATCAGCCCTTGGAGTCCATGACTCTGAACACCCACAGCCCCATGAAAGAGTGTGATACCAGGTGAGGAGGTGAATCAGGGAATGTCACTACCATGACCGCCAGCTGGCTGTTACCAGTGAGCTAGGATAAAGTCAAACACAGAAGACCAGGCTTATCCCTCTCTGAACACAGAATAAATTCTCAAGGAAAAGTGTTTCATTTCCAGTAGAGAACTTTAGAAATAAGCTGTCTGATGTGTGATCCTGACCCCCAAAAGAGGCTATAGGCAGAGTCAGCTTAATACCTTCTTTTAAGCTGAAAATTATATGCTTGTATTGTGCCATTAAAGATAATTTAAGAGAAAGTGGATATTTAATTTAAAGATCCTTTCTGGCAAGGCTGAGCCCTATCTTAACCAGTATTTGAAGCCATTATATAAACCACCGAAATCAGAACCACAGCAATCTTGTCTATTAATGGTCCAGACTCTTGTGCCTTTTCTCTCATACTCTTTAATGTTTGCTTTTTCCTTTATTTGGACAAAAAGGAGAAAAAGCTCAGTCACAGAAATAGAACGTGTCACACTTGAATTCAGTAGACTTTTTTTTTTTTTTTAAGAGAGACCCTTCCAAGGCAAAATGATAAATGGCTAATAAGAAACAGGGGTGCCTCGGGGCTGGTGAGGAGGGGCTAAGTGCACACCGGAGAATTCAGGATTTAGTGATAGGGAGCTGCTGTTTGTACCCTTGAAGAAGGAGCTATCAATTCCGCTTTAAGGAGAACAAGTAGGCTCCCAGTCACCGCTGAAGGTGGAGCTATGGCTTCCCTAAACCTGCCACACCGAGTGACCTTTGCAGGGAGCCAGAGCAAGAACAATGGGGAGGCAACACTCCAAGATTCGTCACTGAGGCTGTTGGATTTGTTTCTGAGCCAGATGTTTTCTTGTTGATCCCTGCCTGGCCCACATGTCCTCCATGAGCAAGAGCACGCAGAGCCAGCGGCCAGCACTTCAGAAGCAGCCACCAGAGCGGCTGATGGAGCCCTTGGCAGGAGGTTACCGCCTGATTGGTTCTTTACCTTTTCTCTTAGAGATCAAGGGCATTATGCAGACAGCACACCTGCCCACTCCCAGGGCCAGGATCAGGGCAGCCAGGAAGCCTTGATTCTCATTGAGCTCTGGCGAGCTCCAGAGAGCCCCTTAGCGGTGTCCCTGGCCCGCTCCCTCTTTTCATCTCCTTCCCCAGAGGCCCCTGTGGAATTTAGTAAACTGTCATTGCCACGTTCAAAGTGGAGCTCAATCTGGCCAGCAGGTGTCTGTTCTCAGAAGCAGTATCCATCTGCTGTGTGCTGAGCTGAGGTTGGGAGCAGGGGACTCTGCCATGCTCTGAGTGAAGGGTGGAAGGCAGATTACCATTTCAAAGTGGCAGGTAGAGACAAGAGACTCAAGGGCTTGTTCATTTAGGGAGTTGACTGGGTTTGTCCTTTGTACCAACAAGAACTGTATTGTGGTTGTAAAAGGCGAGTACACCTTCCCCAGCTTCTCACACAGCTAGTAAGGGACGTCTATTTGGTCTGCCCGCATCATCCCCTTTGTCTGGAATATCTGCCTCCCCCTATTCTCGGGCACTTTTCCCATGCTGGACAATCAGAACTTCTCCGCAGTTTTCAAACCAAAACTGAGCCAAGAATCAGTCCTACTTGGAGTGGGAGCTGTAGGATGTGGGTCTCATGGCAGAAGCCGGAGTGCCGTGAGCGAGGCTGGGTGGACACCAGCAATGGGTTCACCCACTCCAGGCCAGAGACTCCTGAGGTCCCAGGGCAGCTCTGCCCTTCCCGTTTAGCTCTCTGATCCTTCTTTCAATTACATAGGATATTCCCATATCCTTGTAGTAAATTACTATTTTTGCCAAAACAATTTTGAGTTTCTGTCCTTGACTCTAAGAGTCCTGACAAATAAATAGTGCATGTATGTGTTAGTCTTTCAGTCATGTCCAACCCTATGCAACCCCGCCAGGCTCTTCTGTCTATGGAATTCTGTAGCCTGCCAGGCTCTTCTGTCTATGGAATTCTGCAGGCAAGAATACTGGAGTGAGTTGCCATCTCCTTCTCCAGGGGATCTTCCTGGCCCAGAGATTGAACCTAGGCCTCCTAGATTGAACCTAGACTCTTATTGTTTGAGCCTCCAGGGAAGCCCCTGGATCACATCAAATGGAAACAGGACAGGACTCTTGAATCACCACACTTCTGAAAGCCAACTTTCTGATAAACCAATTTGCCGAAAATTAATTCCTCCAATAATCTGTTTGCTGGGAGACCTAGTCACAGAGCTGAGTCCAGACTTTGGCTTAGCAGCGGCTTCTCTGAGGCTGCCACCTCAGCTTTCAGCTGTAATGTCCTTCAGACTCTGCTAAGTCTGACTGTCAGTTTCCTGTGGATTCACATCTTAAATGTCCAGGATGTTTGGAAGAGTAGACGTTTCATACAGGCAAATGAAATGTATTCCTTAAATATAATTTGCTACCTTTCTAATGTGAGACCTTATGCCCTATTTCTTTTCTTCATTTTCTACTGCTCCAGCTTTGTACCCCATCTTTGTCCCACAGAATGGCTGTGACAAACTGTTTGAGACCCAGTTAAAGAATCTATCTGATCAATTTTAGTAGTTTGATCACTCAGCATGTTAGACTTCAGGCGAATTGTGAATAATTTACTTTCAATGACTTGACCAAGATCCCATTCAAATGCCTTACCATCAACGATAGGCTAGAAAAATGAAACCCAAGAACCTACCTAATCTAGATTTGATTTGCTCCTTTACTCTTCCCGTTCAGTAGACTAGTGCGTTTACGCCAGTAGGAGAGCTCCCCAAACTCCAAGACAAAGTCTGGACCTCTCATGTGTAGTCTGTGTTCTGTTGCTTTGAGAGGGTCATGGCTCCCATTGGGCTAGGCGATGTGAGTGCATCACCCATTCCCTCATTATAGCTTATACGTCTCCTTCACAGTACATCAGTCAGCTGTATTAATTAATTCTTAGTTATGGTTATGTATTTACTCTATCCTTCCCTGTTAAACTATAAATCCTTGAGTGCAGGAACCAGGTCAATCTGGCATCATCACTGTATCCCAGGTACCTGACCTGTCAGTGGTACCATTTGGGAACTGTCCTGTCTTCGTCTTCCTACACTGACTCTGTTGCTGCTCACTTAAACCTTCTGAGTCTTCCGAAGCCTGAGGGCCAGACCCCAGTCATTCCTGCCCTCTCCAACAATTCTGGCTCTTCTGATGGCCATGTAATTGGAGAGCCTGGTCTCACCTGCTGGACCTGCTGGACAAGCCCAACCTTCTGCTTTCACTTACTTGACCTGAGCAACTGTTTCCTTCACCAGTCAGGTCTCCGTCTCAGGGCAAATCTTGTGACTTCTGGATCCAACCGGATGAGGAGGATGAGACACCTGACACCCACGATCTGCTGTGACAAGAGAAGGGGACTCTGTGAGATGCTTCAGAAAGAGCAGGGACTGTTGCTGTTGAGTGAATCAAGGTCAATTTCAGGTTATACCCTTTACTTGTTATGTGATGTGTTGTAAAGGAGAGTTAATAAGAACAACTGTTTCACAGGGGCTGTTGTGAAAATAAACACAGGAGCAAACAGAGAATGTCTGGCTCAGAGTAGATGCTCATTAGTATCGTCTCCCCCCTCGGCCCCTGGTGGGTCACACTCACCAGCTAGCCGAGGAGCTTTCACATTTAGAGGCTCTGCCTGAGTGACCCTGGCCCCTAGGACTCCTGCCCTTCTCTTGCTTTAAGGGAAAAATTTAAAGCCCTGGAAAAGTGTGAAGGGTTTTTAAATTACCATCTAAAATTGCCATATTCCCATCAGTCAGTATCAGGCTGAACCCAGAAGTGCTGCCTACAGCTCTCTCCCTGGACCTGGTGAAAGCCGGAGTCCTGACCTCCTCACTGGCCAAGGGGGTGCCGCACAACAAGTCTACCTCCTGAGCAGAGCCCAGGCATCCTGCGCAGCCCCCCTTCTCCAGGCTGCTGCCCATCTGCTTTATCTGACCTTGACCTCTTAATTTAGGGTGGCCAAATTTAGCAAATAAAAATGCAGGGCATATATTTAAATTGCCGACAAATAACAAATACTCATTTCACGTAAGTATCTCCCAGTAATATTCATTGTTTATCTGAAATTCACATTTAACTGGGTGCCTTGCATTTTACCTGGCAATATTCAACTTTGCTCATTTCATTCTCTGATGTGGCTTCCTAACTACCTCCTCCCTTCCTCCTCCACCCCCACCACCATCCCTCTCTGTCTCCACACACACATATGCACAAACACACACACACATGCACACAGACAGGCACACTTTCTTAATCCAAGCAGAGGCATGGACAGAGCTCAATACAATTAATCCTCTCCCCACCCTCATCTGTCTACTTCAGTCAGGAATTTCTAACCAGAGTTCTGTTCTTACTTGTTTACGCCACTGCCAGCCTCAGTTTCACATGTCTGATCATTTACACTGAGTATTAGCCTGGCCCAGGCCCATAACAAACCATGCCCTTGGCTCCATACCAGCAGTTTCTGTAGCCAAAATGGGCACTGTTTTTGCTTATGCACTAAGATGTAAGAATAATAACTTAGCCCTTTCCATTCCAAGTCCCTGTTTGCATCTCCCTCTAAAAGAGTGGTTACCCAGTAAGCAAGGAGTCATCCATCATCTTGCATTGTTTCATTTCCCCCCTCATTTCTAGGCACCAGAAAACTCTGGCCCTCACTTTCTGTCTCTGCTGAACTCTTTGTACTCCTTTCTTAAGGTGTTTCTGTTGTTTTGGCTTGTTTCCATGAGTCCACACTCTGGAGTGCCTCACAGAGGTGAGAATAAGGAGGGGCAGAATTTAGAATTTGGAATTCTCAGGTTTGAGAATTGGTAAGCCTTGGATCCAGAGAAGGCAATGGCACCCCACTCCAGCACTCTTGCCTGGAAAATCCCATGGATGGAGGAGCCTGGCGGGCTGCAGTCCATGGGGTCGCTAAGAGTCATACACAACTGAGCGACTTCACTTTCACTTTTCACTTTCTTGCGTTGGAGAAGGAAATGGCAACCCACTCCAGTGTTCTTGCCTGGAGAATCCCAGGGACGGGGGGAGCCTGGTGAGCCACCGTCTATGGGGTCGCACAGAGTCGGACACGACTGAAGCGACTTAGCAACAGCAGCAGCAGCAAGCCTTGGATCTCCGACCAGAAGAATGCTGAAGTCTGTTAATGTATCTGTTAGTGTATTCTTTCATTTAACTTCATGATTTCCAGAAGCCACAGATTTTCATCTGAGACTAAAAGAGCTACAGTTCAAATGGTCAGAGATTCCCCAAAGCACCAAACAAGCCCCAGGCCCTATGACCTCATGATTCTGAAGGGAAACAATGAGAAAAGATCAGAGAATCTGAGCCAGTGCAGCCTGCCAGATGTCAGAGAGAAAGAAACACCTGCTTGAACCACATTGAAGAGGAAACAAAACAGTGTTCAAGTTAGAGAAAGGAGGGAAACCTTTTGTCACCAAACAGGAAATGTTTGGCAACTGAATGAACTTTTGCATCAAGCTCATTTCAGTGAGGGTTACAAATATACACATCAAAAGATTTTTTTTTTTTTCAGAGAGCCCAAGAGAAAGCAGATGTTAATTAGAATGCAACTGTAGCAAGGCAGGCTGAATTTTGTTTTGTCCTGCTGTTGCCTTATTAGTTCATCACATCCACTTAGTCAGCACTGCAACCTGTGCAGAAAAGACTCTGCACATAGTCTGGTCTACGGTAGCCATGATCAGAGCGTGGTCCTGGGCCACGGGCATTGGCACCACAGAGGAACCTGCCAGAAATGCAGTTTCTGGGGTCCCCCACCAGGCCTGCTCAACTTGAGCCCTGAACTCGAGGGGTTTCTGGTGTAGAGCAGCCACTCACACCACCTCCATGGTTCATGGTGATTTCTCAGAAGAGCTCGTCCTCTCTAAGGCTTTTGGACAAAAGAAATGGCTAGTAGTGGCAAGAGTCTAGCTTGGTCCCTTCCAAGTTGGATGTTGTCTGCATTAACATCAAAGTCCACGTGGTGTTATTTCCAGATATAGAGAGTTATTTAGTTTTCCACAAATAACAAAAGCATTGTTTTCTTACTCCTTCCTCTTGTCTGGAGTTTTGGAGAGAGGGAACCAGGCTAGAGAGGGAGAGACCCAGATTCCTGTCAGTTGATATGGAGCATCAGTAAAAGAAAACAGGTCTCTTGGTGGTTGCTAAACGGCCTTTATATATTTCCATGACCCTCAGCACAACTGATGCGCCTGTCAGTTTACTTAAGAAAAGCAAAAGGGAGACAGTGGAAGAGCACCTGTGCTGTTCACAAAATTTTAAAACATTTATACTCCCCACTTGACGGCAAAAGAACTCTAGGTTCCTCTTGAGACGGATTGACATTCAATGTAAATTTGATAAAGTGCTTACGACTTCTACGCCATCTACTTTTCCCCTACATACTTCACTATAATATTTCTGGAACACTCTTTACATTAGAAAAAGATTTGAATCATGATTTTTCAAAGACTTTTTTCAACTAGTGAAAATCAAACACGTTTGAATGAGATTTAAGCTGGCATTCTAGAATGTCTAAATGTCTCTGTTTTCACAGTGGGAGACTTGTGGCTTTGGGCTGTGCCTCAGAGGTAGAGAAGTGAGGGTGAGGTTACTACGCTTGAGATCTGGTGCATGGCTCACTGCCCCTGACTTGAGCCCCATCTCAGCACATACAGTTTCAATATAGATGATGTTTGCCCTGTTATATGGCTCTTAATTAGAAGCCCATACATTTAAAATGTGTTTTCTTGGGGTATAGCTGTTTTGCAGCATCGTGTTAGTTTCTGGCATATAGCAAGGTGAATCAGCTCTACAAATGCATCCATCCCCTCTTTTTGGATTTCCTTCCCATTCATGTCACCAGAGACACTGAGTGGAGCTCCCTGTGATACAGTAGGTCCTTCTTAGTCATCTGTTTCATATACAGCAGTTTGTATATGTCAACCCCAATCTCCCAATTCATCCCACCCCCTCCTCTCCCCTCTTGGTGTCCATACACTTGTTCTCTATGTCTGTGTCTCTATTTCTGCTTTGCCAGTAAGATCATCTATACCATTTTTCTAGATTCCATATGTATGCATTCTCCTGTGCTTAGTCACTCAATTGTGCCCAACTCTTTCCGACACCAGGGACTGTACCCCCAGGCTCCTCTGTCCATGGGGATCCTCCAGGCAAGAATACTGGAGTGGGTTGCCATGCCCTCCTCCAGGGGATCTTCCCAACTCAGATCTCCCACATTGCAGGTGGATTCTTTACCTTCTGAGCTACCAGGCAAACCCATATATAGTATATGATATTCGATTTTCTCTTTTTGGCTTCTCTCTGTATGACAGACTTTAGGTTCATGCACATCTCTACAAATGACCTAGTTTTGCTCCTTTTCATGGCTGAGTAATATTCAATTTATATATGTGCCACATCTTTATCCATTCCTCTGTTGATGGACATCTAGGTTGAGAAGCCCATACATTTTTAAACCTTGGGTAACAGTATAGATCTCAAGCAGCAACTCTTGGTAGGGGCTGATAATGAATGAGTCATATCATACTCTATGGCCTTCCCAAATATAACTTTGCATTAAAGTATGCTCTCAAGTTCCTAAACCTAAGTACATTTATCAAATATTAAATATGCACACAATGATCCCTGAGATTTCAGTTTTTGTCAGTGAAATTGGTAAGACTTTGGTTTTCTGCTTTATACTTACTCTTGTGTCAGAATGTAGGTTCAATCCCTATATTCTGATCCAAGATCTCCTGGAGAGAGAAATAGCTACCCACTCCAGTATTCTTGCCTGAAAAATCCCATGGACAGAGAGCCTGGCGGGCTACAGTCCATGGAGTCTCAAAGAGTCAGACACGACTAAGAGAGACTAAGCATGTTGTCAGAAGAAAAAAAATAGCTTTAATTGTAAAATAATAAAATTATTTGTCTTCAAAGTAACTTCCTCCAAATATTTATTAATTTCTGAAGTGTTTTTAGCATATGTCCACAAATTCTTTGATATTCCTCCTTCCTCCACCCCCTCAGTGTGAACTGGAGTTAAGGTCTGTCTTCAAAGAAATAAAGCAGGGAAAAGGAAGGACAGTAACGTTACCATGGAGAGTCCTGGAAGGAACCCCCTTAACCAAGCCACAGTGAGCATCACCAGTGAGAAGTCCTGGTGGCACCATGGTGGAAATTTCATTTCACCTCAGTTGCATTCTTCCCTGGAATTCAGAACCCCAGTCTAAACATGATAAAATGTCAGACCACACAAAATACCTGACTAGCAGTCTTCAAAAGTACCAAGGCTGTAGAAAATAAGGAAAGACTGAGGAAATACCACAGGCTGGAGAAGACTAGACAGCCGAATGCAACGCTGCATCCTGAACAGGATCCTGGAACAGATAAAGGACATTAATGGAAACAGCAGCGGAATGGGAATAAAATCTGACCAGATGTGAATTTCTGTGCTTTGAAAAATGTATATGGGAACTCTCTATACTGTCCTTACATCGCAAATGATTTCAAAATAAAAAGTTAAAAATATAACAAGGATAGGGGCATTTATAAAAACACTATGCCAACCACAACTCATGTATCTAGGCAGCTATTATGTAAGGGCATTGCAGTCTGTCCTTACAGACATAAGAGCTCTCAAAACTTCAAGTATCATTTTTACCATCTCCCACTGGAACATCACATCCCAGGAAGACGTGAAATCGCCCTCTGCTTAAGCAACAGAGGTGCTGGAACAGGAATTCTGCTCTCAGCATTCCTGGCCTGGCCCCATTGTTGAGCCCCCTCTCACTGACCATCCGGCTGTGGCATTCACTGCACCTTCTGGAGGCGTCCCTAGAAAAGAAAAGGTGCATCTGAATATTCAGCCATTTTACCTCTTCTAAGCAAACTCAACCAGACAATCTGCTTAATTCTCCGTTTGTCATAAACACATGACAAGGACATTTTAAATCCCCGTGGTTTTTTTTTTTCCTGTTTGGTTTTGTTTTTTCCTCCCAGGATGAAAAGAGCTCTTTTACCTCTGAGGGTTTATGTTCCATTATTTCATTGGCATTGATTTCCTTGCCACAGAGCCCAGCTTATTTCAAACGCATGAAATCTGTCCTCACTACACATTGCCACTGGAGTTTATTTCCTATCCTCATTCCCAGGCATAGCTTCTCTTTTTAGAAAAACAAAGGATCCTGCCAGTACAGCAACCTTGCTCACAACCTATTTCAAGATGACATCTGACCCGGGAGGTTTGCATTTTAGCTCAGCTCTTGCTTGTACTGTCATCACACACGATTCCCCTCTAAGCAGAATCCCATCCCTCCCCCTGTGGATTGCAGAGGGTGGCATTGAATAGACAAGAACCACAGCAATGGACATCCAGTGCAGGGCACTTTGGCTTTGGAAACCCCCGGCACTTCATCTTCATGATCATTTGCAAATATTCACTGAGGAGACTCTGATGAGGAGGTGGTAAAAACATAGAACCAAACAACGGAGAACCTGTTCGATACATTTGGCCATGAATTCTTACTACGTTTCTGAAGAAAGTCAGGAAGAGAGGGAAAGAGTGAGGCGAGATTAATCAGGTGTTTGATTCCCTAGTCTCTAGAGATTGGAAAGCTATGGGGAAGAAAAAGGATCTGACCCTAAAAAACTGAATCCACAGGAACCTTGTGGACACACATGTGCTCCAAGGAGCTCTGACTTTTTTTTTTTTTTTTGGTGGAGACATTAGAATACGCTCAGAAACAGGACTCCTGAGTCATTGTGAGCTAGCCCGGGAGACAAGATCTTTGCTGACAATGTCCATTGAGCCATGTACAGCTATTGAACCTCATGTCTCCAACTCAGCAAGATAGTGCCTATGATTATATAAAATGGAAATGCATTTGCTTCAAGAACAAAACAAGAGCAAACCCATATTTATCTTACTTGCTTGCATGCTTAGTTTACAAATAACATTTCAACATTTCAATTATGGTGTTTTTTTTTAATTCCATCATTCAGCAAGTCAGCTCTTTGTTTGCTCAAGTGCTCTTCTAGGAGTTGTTCATGTCTGATCATTTTTTACAAACTTATAATCATAGCATAAACAGATTTTTGAATTTTGCTGTTTAGTTTTAAATGACAGTATTTTTCTAACCTGCTGTAAAATATCCATAATTACCGTTTTTAGTAAATGTATAATATTCTATTTTGCTGGTATACTGTAATTTAACTAGCCCTTCTTGTTCGGTATGAAATGTTTTCCAATATTTTGCTATTATAAACCAGAATTCAATCCATGCGGCTATTTTTTTTTCTGGATAATTTATTTAGGATAATGTCCCAGAGGTTGAATTTAGACATTAAGGGATACCTTTTAACTTTCATTTTTATAACTCATAAGTAATTTAAGTTGCACAGTCAAGTCCGACTCTTTGCGACCCCATGGACTGCACAATCCATGGAATTTTCCAGGCCAGAATACTGGAGTGGGTAGCCTTTCCCTTCTCCAGGGGATCTTTCCAACTCAGGGATTGAACCCATGTCTCCTGTGTTGCAGGCAGATTCTTTACCAGCTGAGTCACAAGGGAAGCCCAGTTTCTCAGAGGCATTATTCATGCGTTTCTTTGTCTAAGTAATGAGTCGAGAAGTCTGGAGATGATAGTGGAGTGGATAGGCAGCCGTGTTTCTGTTGAGCACCAGAGACATATATCAAAGTGTCTATGGACATCTCCATTTGTATGTTTCATCAATATTTTAAATTCACCATGTCCACAACTACAGGTGTCCAGTTCCTCCCACCTCCCCAGAAGTGCTCCTCCTCCAGTGAACCCCGGCTCAGGGAAGAGCATCACCATCCAGCCCCTGCTGAAGCCAGAAGCCGGCGAGCCTTGCTTGGCTGCTGCTTTTCAGTCACCTCTCCCTCCTTCGAATCACTCACGGAGTGCTGTGGGTTCTGTCTCCTGGGAATCCCCTGAACCCGGTCATTTCTTTCAATATCCACATATACTGTTCTCATCCACACTCCTGTTGTCTCTCACCCGGACCATTGCACTAGCCAAGACCCCAAACCTCTGGTCTTCTGCCCTTTACTCATTCTCATTCTTGTTGCACACAGGCAGATCTTTCTGAAGTATTTCATTCTTGTGCTTAGAATTGTTTTCCCATTTTCCTTTGTATGGTTTTAAACCCCTCGTCTGGATTACTGGGATATATAGGAGCTGACCCCTTTCAACCTCTCCAGTTTCATCATGAGTCATTCTCCTCTTGTTTCCTCTACACCAGCCATTCTTGCCTTATTTCTGTTCCTGAAACGTCCCTTGTTCCTTCTTGCCCTGGGGCTTACACACATACCTTTCTCAACTTCTGACCCCTGAATCCTCCTAAACCCTGCCCACCGTTTGTATCACATCTCAAACGTGTCTTCCTCAGGGAGGGCCCTGGCATCAATCACTCTCCCCTACCAGGACTGTCCTACTGACGCAATACGCGCTTGTAACACTCCTCTCCTCCCACCGTGTTCACCTCACTCGCTCAGTTATCAAGCATCTGTCTCCTCCCCCAGTTTGTTAGCTCCACGAAGGCAAGAACTGGTTCTTGTCTTGGTCACCACCGCATCCTCAGTGTTCAGCATGCATTTGAGGCATAGTTGGCACTCAGCATATCTTTGTTTGATAAATGAACAAATGAATGGATGGCCTAACCATATTGTCAGGCCCTGTTCTAAGATATTTCCCATCACATGAAACGGGATATTCCAAGAATCCGAAGGATATGATCCACACCTATGCATTTTATACTAAATATGCACTAAGCTGTAAGAGGAATATTTTTTTAAATTTTCTCCTTGCAAGTGGATAGATTATTAGTACACCAGCAGACCAGTAACTAAGCGTAAGGCTAATCCTACATATTTTTTCCTCTACCCTGCTTCTCAGACTTGTCTTTTTGGAGAGGAGTGATAAAGCAGATGGATTTAGTTTTTATGTCAGTCATCATCAGCTGAGTGGAGGCTTTCCATGTGAAAGGAAAGGCTAGCATTAAATTGATTGATGGTTCATTTTTTCCTATTTGCTCCTTGGCCGTTGGCGTGACACCAGGAGGGCTGTCTTGTTAGAGGTGTGTGAGACAATGGCTCTGACAAAGGCCGTTACACACACAGAATTCATTGCTTGTAATTGACCCCTGGAAATGAGCATGTTCACACATCGTCACTTGCATGTTTTTTGAACTGCTTGGGAAACTCTATCCTGCACTATCCAAGGGCTATAAGAAATTAACATGAGCATGTAATCTCACAAGGAATATTTGGAATTGTATTTCTCTAACAAATGAGAGATGACAACTAATTAATATGAGTGTTAGTAATTTTACCTTTGAATTGTCTTCATTTCTGGTCACACACCAGGTGTGCTAGATCTGAAAATACTTGATTTCCATGCACTGCCGTAGTTATAGGAGGCACAGCTGTTGTGTCCTTGCAGTCTTCAGCCTTAGAGCCTATTGCTGTTATCACTTCCCTTATTAAAACGTCCATGCTTTTTGCCCTAGAAGGTGAAGCTCCAGGCAGAAAGAAAGAATTCACCAAGTGGACCCAATACTGTCTACCAGGGTTTATGTCCCCCCTGGGACTTGCTCACAGAAAATTGCCCTGCCACCAGCCTGCCACCGGAAGTGGCTGCACCCTCTTGAATGCTCCTGCACCAGTGGGGACAAAATCTCCTGCCTCTGGCTGTCCTTAGCACAGCTAAGCCTGGCTGGGCCTGTCAAAAAAAAAAAAAAGTTAAAATACAAAAGAAGCACACAGGAGGGATGAACAATGAAAAGCAAGAATGATAAAATATCCTACTTAGAAAGTACAGATTTCTGAGCCTGTCTTGGCCACCTTGCTCTGGAGGCTCGAAGGCCCTTCTCTTTCTGTTACTTTCTCCTGAGGATGATATTATGCTCTAACCTGAAAAGGGAGCAGTGCACCTGACTTCTTGGCTTCTCAGAAGCAGTGTCCCTAGCTAGAGGTGAGCCTCCATCCACAGTCTGAGTTCTCCCTTTGCTCCTCCCTTGCAGACAGTGTCAACCATCTCATCTTTCTCCTTCCAGCAGGAAATGTGAGGATATGAATGAGACCAACCATTTTTTTTTTTTTAATTCTGTGTCTGGGTCCAGCATCATGATAAGTTTCTCAGGGTGAGAGGCAGAGGTACCGCAGAGAGGCAATAGGGGAGAGCTTGTTTTGTGACTTGAAAGTGAAACTTTGCAAGAAACGTGGTACAGTTCTGTGGGAGTCATTGGTAACCAGGTCTCGTGTTTCTCTCTTCCTCTCCTTTTCCCTCACTTTCTTTTTCTTTCTTCTCTCTTTCTCCCCATCTATCTACCTATCATCAGAACTGCTAATGGGAATGGATACTGATCCAAATGGGACAGTCAGATCATGCCAAACCGATGGCCTGCTGGTGGGAAACAGAGTCTAGACCAGCACTGCCCCAATAGGACTCACTGAGATGAGGGAAACAATCTGTATTCAATGACGCTGCCCAAGATGGTGACTACCAGGCTCATGTGGCTACTGAGCGCTTGAAATGTGTGACTAAGAAAGTAAACTCTAAATTTCATTTTAGTGAAACTTAAATAGGCACACGTGGCTAGTAGCTAATGTTTTAGTGCAGCTCAAGAGGCTAAATGTGGCAAGGACCCAGCTGAAAGTAAGTCTAGCATCTCTGCCACCTAAGTGTAGCCCCACAGCCGCCACCCTGCTTGTCAAGCCATCTGACCAGTGAGAGAGACCCTTCAGGACTCCCGAGTACATCGTGAGACCTGCACAACCCCTTGGCAATGTGCTCTCACAGCACTCTGTGGTTTCTCCTTTGGGGCACTTTTCACAACTGTAATTTAGAAGCTTTGTGAGGTTCATTCATTATGTGTTTAATAAATAAGTATTTATCAAGCATCTACACCGAGTGTCCCAGGCATAGTTTCAGGCATTGGGAGCGCAAAGTGAACAATGCCGGCCAAGTCCCTGCTCTCAGGAGCCTGCTTTCTAACTGGCAGAGTCAGACTATAAAGAAGAAATACATGTATTTACTTATCACTTCACTTAGGAGATTCCAAGCGTTTTATGAGTTCTGTGCCTGGAGCCTGGGATGAAAACCATGTATACATTAGTGACTTTACAATATCATTACCACAGTGTAAAGTGAAAGAGTTAGTTGCTCAGTCGTGTCTGACTCTTTGGAACGCTATGGACTGTAGCCCACCAGGCTCCTCCGTCCATGGAATTCTCCAGGCAAGAATGCTGGAGTGGGTTGCCATTTCCTTCTCCAGGGCATCTTTCTGACCCAGGGATCGAATCCGGGTCTCCCGCATCACAGGCAGGTTCTTTACTGTCTGAGCCACCAGGGAAGCCCCAGGGATGAATAAATATCTGTGGAATAAATGATTTTCAGGTGAGGGCAGGGACAGCGGGGCCTTTACCCCTTCTAGTCCACCCTCTGTATTCCCTGTTGCCTTCACAGTGACCTTGCCTCTCAGTCAGGTTGTGTGAGCTGTGCCCACCATGTGAGGAGGCTCACGGTGGTTGTTCTGAATGAAGTAGAAAGGCAGAAGTGGACCTGGAGTAGCCGCCATACACCGAGCCTCTCCCATCAATTGACCCGCACAGTGGAACACTCTCAGGAGGAAGCGAATGGAGGACACACAAAAGAGGAGGCGTCATGGCTCACTCTGACCACTGAGCTTCCCAGGGAAACGGATGCTGACAGCTCAGGGGAGAAGAGGCCAGGGAAGCAATGTAAGCTAGGAGCTCGCTCTGCATTTCTGTAAGAACAATGATAAGGGTGGTTTTCCTGGTGGCTCTGTGGTAAAGAATCCACACGCAGTGCAGGAGCCCCAGGAGACAGGGGTTTGCTCCCTGGGTTAGGAGGATCCCCTGGAGTAGAGCATGGCAACCCACTCCAGTATTCTTGCCTGGGAAATCCCATGGACAGAGGAGCCTGGAGGGCTACAGTCCATGGGGTCACAAAAGAGTTGAATATGACTTGGTGATTAAACAACCAACCCTCTCCAGCCACAAGGAGAAAGGTCAGTTATGTTCCTGCCTCCCATTCCCTCTTGTCTTCCTCCTGGGCATGACAACATCTTCAGCATGCCTGGATCTAGAAGGTAATGGGGAGACTTCACCTGGGGGTGAGATCTTTCCATCCTCTGGTTCAGGAAGGATGGAGGGGGGCACCCTTTTCCCAGGAGCCTGAGGCAAGCACAAGATTGAGAAGGCAGAGCTGTAGTTACCCTGCCTGGCCTCTCCCTCCTCCAGGAAGAACAAGGTGTTGCGGGTTCCGCTCCTGCTCCACTTCCACGCTGACTCTGTCGGCTGCTGTCCACTGACAGAAGGATCAGTTCCAGAGGCCAGGCCCAAGGCCCACAGGTGACTGTAGAGTGCAGTGATGCATGCTGATTAAACAACAGATTTCAGGGCCATCCCCAACCTGCAAGGAGTCCATGAGTTTACTAGTTATCTGGAGATCATAATGACCCACCCAAGAGGTCTGTGCAAATGACTCTCTGTGCCACCTCACTCCCAACCGGAAGCAACCAGACAGTAAGACACAACTTCTCAGGGGACAAAGGTGAGACATGCAAGACCAGACAGACCCTGGGGGTGCCCTCATCGCTCCTGCTCAGGGCTGGTCCTTCAGCCTAAGCTTGGCCCCTGGGTGAGAAGTTCCCAGGCTGCAGGGCAGGGAGGCAGGGGAGGGGATGCTGAGATGGAAGTGAGGCTGGAAGTGTTGAAGAGGAGCCAACAGTGGAGGTGCCTGGATGCCCTGCGGGGAGAGTCTCCCTAAAGCCTTGTGGCTTTCAAAGAAAATCCAGCAAAAAGCAGTGTTTAAAGCTCCCCTTTCTCCTAAGGGCTCACCTACCCTGTAGCTCTCACGCACCCCAACCTTTCCCCTGCCCCATGGCCTCACTGCACCCTGCCATGTGGCCTCCAGTCCTCTCCTGTGTTTGCACCTACTTCCCAGCTGAGTGATCATCGACAGCTTTAGGGTCCCTAAAGGAAGGCTCATCTTCCATTTTATCTCTGTTTCTAGAACCTGCTGCATCATCATGGTGGAGGCCCAGGGCTGGTACCCACACCTGGGAAGCAGACCAGGTGGAAAGGAAGAGGATGCTGAGGATGGATTGTGGAGCATCCTTCTCTCTTGCTGGAGCCTCAAAACCTCAGTTCTCACCACGTGCCCTCTTGTGGATACTGAAACAAGGAGTGTGGTGGAAGACACACCCCCTTCTCTATGGGCTGCACAGTCGTGGCCTCCTCTCAACCCAGATCCTGGACCCCCTTAGCCCCCAACCCTCAGACATCTGATGAGTCCCTGGCTTCAAGACCGGCAGGGTGACGCTCCTCCCTGTGGAAGAAAGAGTCCAAGGAGGAGCTGGGAGGAGACAGAAACTCAGCTCAATTGGGTGTCAAGGTCAGGGGCCCCGCCTCTGCTCGTATTGAAGAGGAGACTCTGTAAGCAGAGGAGGAAAGCCAGCCAAGTGACCCTTGAGTGGAAATCAGAACAGGAATCTTTTGGCACACAATCCCCATGGGAAATATGACAAAATTAGTAACGGGAATGAGGTCTCCCTCAGAGGATATGAGAATCGCTGGCTTGAAAACAACCGCAAGGTCGTCTAGTCCAGCTGCCACCCACTGCCTGAAGTTTTCCAACAGATTTTTGGACAAGCAGGCATCAAGCCTCACACAGCAGCTCGGCGCTTTGATTTCCAGCAGAGACCCTCGGTGGGTCAAGATTTCTTTACGTTGGGCTATGTATTTGGCTCCTTTAGTGAACATGCCTTAAAACATTCCCCAGGACAGGTCATTCTTTTGTTGTTATGGACTTTTATTCCTGTGAAAGCTCTGAAATCATGATTTCAGAACTGGAAGGAACCTAGTCATCCAATCCAGCCTCCTCATTTGACTTATGAAAACTAAAAGGAGCCTCGAGCCTTGGGCTAAAATTCAGGCAACAGCCCCACTGTGGCCCCCAGCACTCCCTCTGAGGTTGCAGCCTCTAGCTCTAGGACCCTCATGACAGGACTCAGTGGACTCCCTCAGTCTTCTGTTAACCTGATCCCCTGCAGCCCTGGTCCTGCTGATGCTTTCCTTGTCTTCAAAACCCTCCTCTCTTGGTCTTTGCACCACCTTTCCTGGTTTCCACTCACGTTTCCAGTCTTCTCAGTTGGACGTTTCTCTACCTGCCATGTAAATAAATGCAGGTATTCCCTACAGCACGCACTGGGCCCAGCTCTATACTCTGTTAGTTACAATCACCTCCTGTATATGGATAATTTATCAATATCCATCTTCAACCCACAGCTCTCTCCCCAGCCAGTACTTTATCCTCCAGAGCTATAGATCCAGCTATTGACTGATCGTCTCCTCATCAGTGTCTCATAAGCATCTCCACTCAGTATGTTAAAGAATGAATGTAATTCACTATCTTCTCTCTCCAACCCTGTTCCACTCCTGCATTCTCTACCTCCCCAAAACATCCCTCTATCATAATACTCAAACCCAGGAGTTATTCTAGACTCCTCTATTTCCCTCAACTCCTTCTTCCAATCTGTGCCTACCAGGAAGAAATGATGGAAGGAGTATAGCAAACAATCGCACCAGATTGAGGAAAGTGGCCTTGCCTCCCAAAATTAAGGATGTCAAGAATGAAACAAAGAGCAGACTCTCCTGCTAAGATCAGCAGACACATCTGTGCCCTCATGAGTGGGACAGCCATGGCTTCAGTCTATCCTTAGAAGCTTTCCAAAATTCACCTCGTTAACATAAACCCAGGTATGAGGTAAAGGGACTTGTTATGAATAACAGGACACCTGTTTCACTTATATGGCTCCGAAGAGACTTCAGAAGACAAGAAATCAAATATTACAACAAAAGATGTTCCCATTCCCCTTACTGCTCAGAAAGTTCCAGAGGTTTTGGAAGCTGTGAGCCAGGTACCATGGAACCAATATCTGTGAGAAATACATTTTGGTCATCTGAATGACCAAATACATATTTGTATAAATCACAATATCTCAGGCTGCTGAGTCTGTGCAGCCACTCCCTGATCACTGCCTCCTCCAAACGTTTTTCAGTCACTTACGCTTTATTCACTTTAAAAATAATGTGCTCCTATGGGCAGCTTTGCTGCAATACCTGTGCCTTTCACAGCTATTATGCATTCTTATCTACCTTCTGCTTCTATGTCCTCACCTTCCCTTCTCTCATCACTGTTTTATTTGTCTTAGGCTCCCTGAAACTGCTCTCACCAGTGGCCTCCATGCTCCTAATTAATTCCAGTGTATACTTTTAGTCCCTGCCTTGCTTGATCTCTTAATAATAGTTGGCACTGCTGGCCATACCCTCCTCTGTACCCTTGGCCTGCTTGACACAATGATTTTTCTCCTAACTTCATGGTAGGCTCTTTTGCCTACGTGACTGAGGCCTTGAAACACTGGAGTCAGGTGGCATTCTGCCCCAGCCCTCCTTCCTTATTCATCCTCAAGTCTTTCCTTGTGACCCCATCCACCCAGGGACTTGGATCACCATCTGTCTGTAAACTAATGGCTCTTTAATCTGTGGCACCTGCTCAGACTTGCTCCTAAGCAGAACTATCACCATGGGGATGTTGCCTGTGTATACGTGACACTCAGTGTGTCAGACGCTGACTCAGAGCCTGCTCTCCATTCTCGCCCTCACCATCACATCACTCAGCATCCCAAACCCCACTTATTCCAACAAGCCTCCCAGAAATGGCACACACCGGCTGTTCAAGGCAGACACTGAAGTTCATTTTTACCTCTCTCACTTCCTAACCACCCAGATCCTATGCAAACAGGCTCTAAGTTCATGTCCTTCCCTCTAATGCAGGCTGCCCCAGGCTGTGACCATCATTTCTCAGGTGCACTCCAGAAAACAGCTCTCATCCCATTTCCCTGTGTCCACTCTCGACCCCTTCCAATCCATCCTCACACTGCAGCCAGAGAGGACTTTATAAAATGCACACGGGGCTGGGTCACTTGACTGCATAAAAACCTTCGATGGTTCCCATGGTTCAGATAATGCTCCAAATTTCAACATGGCTTGATTTTTGTCACACAATGGCACTTCTCAGACCCAACTCGCCAGCTTAATTAAACATTTTCACTTCTTCAAGTGCTTCAGCTCTTTCTAGTGTCTAATTAATTAATTAATATGCATTGGCCATTAGACTTAAAGATCCACAAGGTCATGAGTCTGTCTATTTTGTTCACCACTATATATGTAGCAATAAGCACAGTTCCTGACACTTATTTGGGAAATATATGATTTATTCATTCAGAAAACAGTCTTTAAGTGCCTAATGTGTGTCAAGTTGTATTATTGGTTCTTTGTGATATAGAAACAATATTTTTTTCAAAAGGGACAAAGTTCCTTGCCCTTAAGGAGTGTATATTCTAGTATAGAGAGACAGAATAAACACAGTGAGACAAGTGTATATCTGATGGTGATAAATGCCATAGGAAAAAAATAGGTGGAGAAGGAGGAGGTAAAGAGAAAGGAAAGAAGGGACAGGGAACGAAAAGAAAGGAGAGAGGGGTGGAAAGGGTATTTGGAGGATGAATGCTGCAACAAAGGGAGCAGGCAAGTTCACATGTCCTAAATGGGCGTACACCTTAAGAGTTCATGGGCCAAAAGAAGGTCTGTGTGAGTGGAGTGGAAAGAGCCAGAAGAGAGCAGTGAAAGATGAGTGCAGAGACACAAGAGACTCCAGCATGCAGGGCCGGACAGCCTGAGGGAGCTCCATGAAGGTACCTAACGTGGAGCCACTGGGGTACACTCAGTGAAAGTAAAAGTGAAGTCACTCAGTCATGTCCGACTCTTTGAGACTCCATGGATTATAGCCCACTGGGCTCCTCCATCCATGGAATTTTCCAGGCAAGAGTACTGGAGTGGGTTGCCGTTTCCTTCTCCAGGGGATCTTCCTAACTCAGGGACTGAGTCTCCCGCATTGCAGGCAAACACTTTAGCATCTGAGCCACCAGGGAAGTATCTTCAGTAGCAGCGCACTGAGGTGGGACAGGGCTTCCAGCAGTCTTACTCAAGATGCTATGTTGGTAATAGACTGAATGGCAGTAAAGATGGGAGCAAGAGTGCCAGGTCAGCTCCAACCAAGGTGGCAGCAGAGAGGCTGTATGCCATACAGATTTTGAAGATAGAATTGACAAGGTTTACCAATGAGTGGATGTTGCATATGAGGGGAAGAGGAATCAAGAATGATTCTAATGGGTTTTGGCCTGAGCAAATGAAAAGGTAGAATGGCCACTAAGATGGGGAAGACTGTGGAAGGAGTAGGTTTGAACATACTAATTTTAAGCAGCCTATTAGACAATCAACACATTTTGTGCTAATTAGAGTTACATTTTTTTAATTAAAATATCACTTGTCAAAATGCCTCATACCTTTTAACATGAGTCTCATATATTTTAAGCCCAAGGCTCTGGCCCTATCCCAGACTTTATTGATGTCGTAAAGCTGTTCTAAGGGGATACATTAGTTCGGCACCGTCTGTGATGCCAGATCTCCAGAAGTGCTTCTGTCTAGATATTTACTCCGAGCATCGTTTTAAAAATTTAATAAGCAAAACATTCCTGGGCATGCAGAAGGACTGGAGCTACTCTTCTCTCTAATGCTTCCCAAACTCAGAGGTATTAGATGAGGTTTTCTTGGCCAAACCATGTGCCAGGTCCTCTGATAAACCATCTGGTAGAAATCTGTCCTTCCCTAACACTGAGCCAAGCGCTCCAGATGGGGTTGTGAAAGGACGCTAGTCTGGATAACGAAGGCGAAGGGAGAACCACGGGCATGTTTTCAAATCATTGTGCCTGGGTCATCAGGGACATCCTCAGATAATGTCCTTTCAGGCCTTCCTGGAGTAGTCAGATCACTGCTGGCCCAAGGATGGGACATTTAAGCCCAGCAAGCCCCTAAAAGAGCCTCTGTGGTTAAATGGGGGCAGATGTTGCCCCCATGAGTAAAGTGAAAAAAAAAGAAGAAAAGATCACAGAACTCCAACCTGCTGAAAGACAAACATTTTACCGCAAATCTACAATATTAAATGAGTAGAAAGAACTTTCTTGTCTTAAAATAACTTGCTTGCTAAGGAAAAGATGTGCACCGTTCTCAGACTCAAAAGTACATCCAAGGAAAAAGCCAAGTTCTACAGATAGTGCATAATCCACCTGCAGCCTCTTGTGACAGGCCTTCGGCGATTCAAATTTTAGTGTCTCTATTTGGAATGGGTTTTCTCATCTCAAAGAACTCAAGCAGCAAGGGGTCCAGCTGAATTCCTAGGGTGGTTCTAGACAGTGCCTCTTTTGCTATTCTCATATAGAATGGAGGAACGGAGGAACCTGATGACTGATTTAAGTGTGTGTACTCAGTGGCTCAGTCGTGTCCAACTCCTTGCAACCCCATGGACTGTAGCCCACCAGGCTCCTCTGTCCGTGGGATTTCCCAGGCAAGAATACTGGAGCGGGTTCCCATTTCCTTCTCTAGAGGATCTTTCTGACCCAGGGACTGAACTCACGTCTCCTATGTCTCCTACTTGGCAGGCAGATTCTTTACTGCTGAGCCACCAGGAAGCCCGCCCAGTGTAGGAGTGGCCATCGAATAACAAGCCTGGTTTCTCTAAGAATTAGTTCACAAGACTGATTAGCAACAAGATTTCCAAACCCTTCAGGGGAAAAGGCAACAGCAATGAAATGAGGATAAAGCTCTTCAAAGGGTGGCTTTGAAGATGATAACATGCATTTGAACATTTAGGATCACTATAAATTTACTGCTTAAAACTTCTTTCATTTAGAATAGTTAAGTAATGCACTGGGTAACTAAAAATAGATGGCATGATATTTATTAGTAAATATATTAAATAACATGATACTCTCTTCTACTTATACCTCAAAAATCAACATAAATAGTTCAGGTAGATTCTGTTTTCATCAGTATCAAGAGTAGGAGTTCAAGTGGGGAGCCCTCTAGAGCAGTGCATAAGAATCTTAGAGGGAGTACTTACTTGTAGAAACCATGCTTGTCTCTCCTAGCCTGGGAACTGATCCGCTGCAAGTATAAGGCCCATACCTCTATACCCATAAAGATACCCAGGGGAGCATGGGGATGCTGCAGCTTCACTGGTGCAGATAAATGTTTTGAATGAATTGATGCATATTCATCATGAAGTACATTTGTAAATTTGTCTGTGATGGTAGGTGGCAATGACCCTGTCCTGAAACTTACTCTGGAATCATGCCCACAACACTGACATGCTAATCATGTGTTTTGGGGTCTAACCAGAGAGGCAGCAGGGCATAAGTTTACAGGAGGCTGGGGTCCTGGCTGGGTCACTTGCTAGCTGTGTGACCTTGAGCAAGTGAAGAAAACTTTATGTACTTGATCTATTCACTTATAAAGTAAAGAGTAGTAATTGTATAGCTCTTGGAGGAAAGTAAAGATGGAATAGAGCATTTTCTCCAGTTCCCAGCCCATAACAAGTGCTGTATAGTGTTTGCTACTCAAATTCCCTGTCATTGTTGACAGAGATGAGGATTCTATACCGACTCTGGCAAGAAATGGATTAAAAGGATGCAGGCAAACAAGTCCCATATCCTCAAATGACGTCACCAGGGGATGCAGGAACCAGGGCAGAACAGGAAGTCACAGAGCGCAGCTTGGGCACTTTTAGACTCTGCTGTGCAGGGGGAATGAACTGGCCGAGCTTTGTGGCTAGAGAACAAAGAGGGAGTTCAGAGGGCTTTTTACTTTTACAGAAGTTGAAACATGGCAGTATCATTCTCTCTTCCAGCATCCTCCACCAAAAAAGAAAACAAGGGTAGAAAAACATGAAATTCTCAGCTTTTTCTAAATCTGCTGATGTTCCGGACAAACATAACACATTTAAAAATTTTGCATTTTAATGATCGTAGTAGCTTGAGCCATATAAAATTGCTGATTTGTGGATCAAAGAAGATAAACTATCAGCAGTTTTCATAGGGGTCAATTCATAATATGCCCAGGACATTGCTATTCTGTGCAGTACACTTTAATTGTTATTTTTATGCTTTGTACTCAAGTGAAAATTTATTAAAGGGCATGTTTACAAAGATGTATAAGAAATAAAAACATTTCAAGGCTGACCTTTGGCTACATAAAGATTGAGTTTGCATAAAACTTCCAACCATTTTGTCTAGCTAATACCTGAAACTTCTAAAATCGGAAGGGACTTTAGGGAATTAACACCTTTTCTAAACTTTTTTTTTTTTTTTTAAATGAAGAAACTGAGGTCTGTGACTTCCCTGGTGGTCCAGTGGTTAAGACTCCATGCTTCCAAAGCAGGGGGTGTGGGTTCGGTCCCTGGTTAGGGAACTAAGATCCTGCATGCCTCATGGCATGGCCAAAATAGAAAAGGGGGAAAAAAAAGCAGGTATAGAGAGGATTTTCTCTTGTGAGAAACTGAATCTCTACTGTCTGAGAATTTGTCAGGGTGTGTTCATAAAGAAGCCACATTCATGCTGGCTTCTTCTTAGCCAGGTTCCTGATTCTGAGTATAATAAAGCTTAGGAGAAAAAGCCTCTGTATCTAAGAATTCTCTGACCCCCTCAATCAAGTGACACTGCCAAGTTACAATCAAGTTACAAAGTCCAGAAAAGAAATATTAAAAAAGAAGGTGTCAGGGCATCTACCTTGCTTCCATATTAGGTACCTGATGTTACCCCTGCTTTATAGAAAACAGGTTCAGAGAAGCTGCCTGCACCCACACTGTCCGTATTCAGTTCAGTTCAGTCACTCGGTCATGTTCTCATGCGACCCCACAGACCACAGCACGCCAGGCCTCCCTGTCCATCATCACCAACTTCTGGAGTTTACTCAAGCTCATGTCCATTTAGTTGGTGATGCCATCCAACTCATCTCATCCTCTGTCGTACACTTCTCTTCCCACCTTCAATCTTTCCCAGCATCAGGGTCTTTTCAAATGAGTCAGTTATTCATATCAGGTGGCCAAAGTATTGAAGTTTCAGCTTCAGCATCAGTCCTTCCAATGAATTCAGGACTGATTTCCTTTAGGATGGACTGGTTGGATCTCCTTGCAGTCCAAGGGACTCTCAAGAGTCTTCTCCAACACCACAGTTCTAAAGCATCAGTTCTTCAGTGCTCAGCTTTCTTTACAGTCCAACTCTCACATCCATACATAACTACTGGAAAAACCATAGCCTTGACTAGCCAGACTTTTGTTGGCAGAGTAATATCCATATTAGCTTAGAAAGAAGGGGCCACCTTCCCGAGGGCTTCCAAATCTCAACTGAGTGTATCTGATTGGGAGAACGACCACAGGAGAAACCTGGCCTCAAGGAGTTTTGAAAATGCGGTGAATTTTGAAAATCCACCTCCCGAACTGAAAAAGCACAAAATAGAGATCAAGGCAGTCCTTGGAGGAGGCCCTGCAGGGAATGCGTTATACGAATTGCTTTTGGCATCTTTTCCTGGCCAATAATAGGGGCATAGCCCCATGGGCTTAAACCAGCCCTGGTTTATTTCTTCAGCTGACAGTTTGGTCATTTCTTCAAGTACAGTTGAGCCTTGAAAAACATGGTTTGAACTACAAGCCCACTTACATGTGTATGTATATTTTTTCCCCAAAAATGCTTCCCTGAATTTCTCTAGTGGTCCAATGGCTAAGACTCTGCCTTCCAATGCAGAGAGCGCAGGTTTGGTCTTTGGCTGGAGAGCTAAGATCACACATGTCCAGGAGCAACTAATCCTGCACATTGCAACTACTGAACCCACACACTCTGGAGCCTGTTGGCCACAACTAAGACCTGACACAGCCAAAAATTTTTAAATACATATACACATGGGTAAACTGGGGGGACATTTGTGACAATTTGAAAAAACTTGCAGACAAACGCTGTAGCCTGAAAATATTGAGAAAATTAAAAAGTTATGTATGTGAATGATATTTAACATAAAATTGTGTTCGTTTTCTTACCGTTTCATAACTTTGCTTTCAAAAAATTACATTATCATATAGTTTGCCTCTCTCATAATTGTGAAACTGAGGGTTAAATCCGTTTCATCTGCCCTCCCTAATCAAGGTGGTTTTAAGATTTGCATGTCCTCCTATCAGCACCATAATCTAAGCAATAAGATGTTTTCCTGGGCTTGTTTTCTAGTGATTTGGAGCCTGCTGCGTCTGGTTGGCGGAGAAAGCAATGGCAGCCCACTCCAGTACTCTTGCCTGGAAAATCCCATGGATGGAGGAGCCTGGTGGGCTGCGGTCCATGGGGTTGGGAAGAGTCGGACACGACTGAGTGACTTCACTTTCACTTTTCACTTTTCTGCATTGGAGAGGGAATGGCAACCCACTCCAGTGTTCTTGCCTGGAGAATCCCAGGGACAGGGGAGCCTGGTGGGCTGCCGTCTATGGGGTCGCATAGAGTCAGACACGACTGAAGCGACTTAGCAGCAGCAGCGTCTGGTTGGAACTGAACTGGCTAAGAGTGGATAGGACCGCCCACCCTTCAACTGGGCATGTGCGAGTGACCTTTGCAGGCGCCCCCCCACCCGGTAGACTGGTTACGCCTGCTCCGAACCACCCGTTACTTCACCTTTCTCAAATCGTTATCCTTGCAGCCCCGGGGCGTCCCACTCCTCAGCCCACAGTGCTGCTTGATTCCTCCCGCACTCCCTCACCTTGGGGGAGAGGATTTGTTCTCCCATCTCATGGGTTCACTGCCTTGTGAATAAACCCCCTCTGCTGCAAACCTTGGCGTCTGGGCGTTTTGGGCTTGCTGTGCATCGGGCAACTGGAACCTGGTTCTATAACACGTATTGAAGAAACCACGTATCTTCACAGCTAAGTGTTTTTTGTTTAATGTAACATGTTTCTAGTATGATATTATGAGTATGGCTATAGTACTGTATTGCCTTAAAAATCTTACAATGATTAATTCATTAGTAGCTAGACTACCATGAAGCTAATCCTATGAATTATACTAGGCTTCTATAATGCATGTTACTATTTCTTCATTATCAATGCATGAATCATTACCTCTGTAAATACAAGTTTTTCACGTTTTTTTTTTCATTTTTGATGCCTTATGTTAGTAATATATGTAACATTGACTATGTTTTGTATCACGAGACAGTATTGATGTAGGTACTGACTATCCTTGTGAAGAGGTGACAAATCACAGTATCGATAGAATACAGTTCTCATAAATATATTTTCTTATGATTTTCTTAAAACATTTTTTCTAGTTTTATTGTAAAAATATAAGTATATAATACATGTAATATATAAAGTGTGTGTTAAGTGTTTTATCAGTAAGATTGCTGGTCAACAGACTACCACTAGTTTAGTTTTAAGGAAGTCAATTGATTGTGGGGGGTAGGAGGTTGGGTGAATGAATCCCCACATTGTTTAAGGGAAAACTATGCATGAGTAGGTGCTGGGGTAGAAAGGAAGAATAGCCTAGCAAAATGATATTTTTAGGGGAAATGGGTGCTGGGTAGTCAGCAGACAGATACCTACTACTGTAGCACATACTACTGTTGAATACCTATGTTCTGATCTTTCAGTCTTATAAGTTGGCTGTCTCTCCCTTTGTACACATCTGTGATTGTTTTCTTGGAACAAATTCTTAATGTTGAGTTGCTGGGTCAAAGTAGACGAATGTTTGATTTGGTCTTGATGAGCTTCTGGAAGAAAGCTTGTTTCCCACCAGTCAGTACCTCGTAACCCTGGGAGCTTCACGTGTACACACACAATGGGCAGGTGTGTTTTAAGTTTTGCTAATTTGATAGGTAAAGGCCTGTGCTTCTCAGATAACACTTCACAGTGGTATGCTAGGGTATGTGAGGCCACAGAAAAAAAATTGTCACATCTTTGTGCATCTGCAGTTCTTTTAGATTTATAGAAACTGTTTTATATTTCTTGATACTTGGCACAAAATGAAAAATCCATACAAATTTTAGTGATAAAACATGAATCTTTAAAGAAGTTTCCTGTTTACAATGGGATGTCCATATCATCTCCTCCTTCCCAAGAGTCTCCCTAATTCCAGAAATTCACTTTCCTCTGCATTTAGAGACCTTGGTAGAAATCTTGAAATAATTGCCCTTCACTGGGATTCTCTGATTATAGTCATTGATTAAATCTGTGAAGATGCAGATAATGCTGACCCTGAGTATAAAAATCATATTCAGAGGCAAGAAGTAGAAGAAAGAGCAAATGGAAAGAAGATGCTAAAACCTGACATCTGAGGACAAGTAGTTTCATCAAGGACAAAGAAATTACTCCAGAGGTTTAACGCTAGAACCATGGCCTACCATTTCTAGAGACAGATAGAATCCAAGGCTCCTGCTTTTTTGCCACAGGAAATCCCAGCCTGCAATTGCCAGCAGATGGCAGGGAGATGAAGCCTGCCTATCCCACCACCATAGGGAAACCCTTGTTAAAACAAGCCACAGTCTCTTTGTGATTGTTGAATGGTATTTGGTTAAAATGGTGTGCTGCTGCTCCTAAGTTGCTTCAGCCGTGTCCGACTCTATGCGACCCCATAGACGGCAGCCCACCAGGCTCCCCCGTCCCTGGGATTCTCCAGGCAAGAACACTGGAGTGGGTTGCCATTTCCTTCTCCAATGCATGAAAGTGAAAAGTGAAAGTGAAGTCGCTCAGTTGTGTATGACTCTTAGCAACCCCATGAACTGTAGCCTAGCAGGCTCCTCCATCCATGGGATTTTCCAGGCAAGAGTACTGGAGTGGGGTGCCATCGCCTTCTCCGTTTAAATGGTATAAATTGTCTTATTCATTAGAATCATGTGGTATTTGGAATACAGTGATATTCAATGAAAACTCCAGTGGTAAATGGGGAAAAGGCAGTATCCAGTTAAACTCATTTAAGAATACCAAGTGTCATTGTAAAGGCATCGTTGATGGGTATTGTGTGTTTCAATTATCCTAATGATTATAACGACTGTTTTCTGGTTTATTCTAAATGCAGGAGTCCCAAAATAATGCAGTTTTATTTGATGCAATGCAACTAAATTAAGTGTGTGTCCTCATAGCTCTTAAAGACAAAATACAAAAAGACAGACATTCAAGCCAAGTGATTTTCATCTGAATGAATACTTAATGCATCAGGGTTAGCAAGATAGTAACTGATAGAGCTTGACTACATATTACTGAGTGAAGAACACCCTTTCAGTTATGTTCATGCAGGAATATGTCTCTAATAACATGTAATAGCATGGTGCTTCTGTCTGGGATATGATTAATTTTCTCCCCCAGTAAACCTAGATTCAGTAGTCTATGTGGAAGTTCTCTTTACCTCTGGATCCACTTTTGACCCTGCTCAGAGGCCGCAGATCTTTATGGACAGCACTAAACAGAGGCCCTTGACCTCTGGCCTGTGATTGTTTGCGAGAGGCCCCGAAAGGGATGGAAGGGTAGAAGACATTGAAGCAAAGGTATCTGTTCCCCAGATCTCGCCGTTGGGTGAAGGCTGGCAGTGGCTCATCTCAGGCCCGCTCCCCAGCTTCCTCCAGCAGTTCAAGCTCCTGAAACTGCTCCTTACTCTTGCTCTTTGAGCCCTGTTCTGCATTGCTTCAAGTCCAGAGAGGTTTCCCCAAGCTTCAGTGGTATCCTTTAACGCTGCCCTGGGCTCTATAAACAGTCTCTCCATTAGTCATGTGCCTTATGTTCCTTGCTGGGAAGTGACAGATGCAGCCCTTGTGGATTCAGTCAAGCAGCTTGAAAGGCAATTCCATGAAATGCTCAGGAAAAGCACTCGATTCCCCCAACCCACCCTCCAAAGAGAAATGAGCACTTGACCAACCAAGAATTTATTTGGGTTCTTGAAAATGTTTTTGCTTTCAGAGATGATTCCTTATAAAATGGAGTGACTTGGTGTCCTTTCCAGTTGTACCCTAAGAGATTGATAATTAGCACTAATAACACAAACTTAATCTCTGAGGCCAATGGTATTGCTTTTATTGGAAGAGGTGGGAAGGGAAAAGGGAGTGCCTGATAATAAGGGGAAAAAAAATCTGACATTGAAGAATAAGTCTTAGTGCACATTCCGTAAAGAACAATTAGTGCACTACCACTCCACTCCTCCTCTGGTGCAATAAAACATTAAATCCTTGTCTGACCTGATGACTAGTAACTGAACATGAAAAACCCAAAGTTGCATGAAATTTTTACAACTAAATATATTCCTTGCCTTTCTCATAATCAGTCTCAAGGAGCAAAGTAAAATGCTTTCAGATCCTTCTCATATGAGAACTTATAGAGCTACTATGAGAACATGTAGATGGTCAGGGCATTAGATACTGGACATAGTGAAAGTTAGTCATGGAGAATTTTAGATAGTCAATCTGCCAGTCAGAGAAGTGGAGTCAGTATGAATACCATGAGATAAGAGCTTTATTATAGGAATTAGATCTCACACAACAACAGAAGTAAAGGCCTGGGAAGGAGAGTAGAGGAACAGAAAATAAGTCACAAGCTATACCTTCTGAAGTGCTGGAATGGTAAGCAGGTCAGAGTTAGTAGGAATATGAGAAGCCAAGCACATCTAGCCACCGACCACAGAAAAAGATGGAAAAATCTAGGGATCTGTTGCCTCTGTCTAGCTACCAGCTTTGTGATTCCACAGCGAAGCATCTGGTATGAGATCTAGCACTGCTGTTTGTCAACAAGGCCAAGCAATAGGAAGACGAGCTAGAGACACAGCGAAGGGGTGTCAGGAAAAACTGTAACCTCCCAGATTCTCCTGTGCTTGTTCAGCACCATTTATCTAACATGACTTCTTCTGGGAGTAATGGCCACTGTTTTCTGTCTGTCTTCTAGATCTCAGGCAAATTCCTCGGTTGACTATCACTTAGAACCATTCAGAAAAGGGGATTCTAGGCCATGTATTTCCCAAATTAGCCAAATCAGTAAAGCATAATCTAGCACAGTTCACTCCTGTTCAACTAGACATTCCTCATCAAGCAAATTGAACTTCTAAATAAAGACAGTAGAGACAATAGCAAAACCATGGTTCTGCCTAACATGGTTAAAAAGAAAGAAAAAGTGAAGTTACTCAGTCGTGTCCGACTCTTTGCAACCCCATGGACTGCAGCCCACCAGGCTCCTCCATCCATGGGATTTTCCAGGCAAGAATACTGGAGTGGGGGTGCCATTGCCTTCTCCACCTGACATGATTAACATGGTACAATTATTTGAAAGTGTTCAACCTCTCCTCCAGAAAGGACATATGCAAAATCTCCTATGCTACTTTATCTGCCTTTTGGTGGCATTCATTCCTCTTCTAGCTGAGTCACTCCCACTCTGATAGCCTGTAACTTAAATATTGAGATGTGAGGTTAATTGCTATGAATATTTCTTATGTTAGATAGTACAAAACTGGTTAAATATGTCTATCATTTATGTGAATACATTTATATTAAAGCAACAGATTTATCACTATTTTATTCCTCATTTCTGCAACTGGCCATGTGATTATAACTGGTATTTCTAACTTCATCCACTATTTATTCCCTGTTCATATAATTTTTCTTCTTAGCTGGTCATAGTTCCTTGATGGGTTCTGTTCAGTTCAGTCGCTCAGTCGTGTCCAGCTCTTTGCAATCTCATGAATCGCAGCACGCCAGGCCTCCCTGTCCATTACCAACTCCCAGAGTTTACCCAAACTCATGTCCATTGAGTCGGTGATGCCATCCAGCCATCTCATCCTCTGTCGTCCCCTTCTCCTCCCGCCCCCAGTCCCTCCCAGCATCAAGAGTCTTTTCCAGTGAGTCAACTCTTCGCATGAGGTGGCCAAAGTATTGGAGTTTCAGCCTTAGCATCAGTCCTTCCAATGAACACCCAGGACTGATCTCCTTTAGGATGGTCTGGTTGGATCTCCTTAGAGTCCAAAGGACTCTCAAAAGTCTTCTCCTTCATGGGTAGGAGTCTCTAAACTTTATGCATGAAGGGTTTGAACACTTTATACTGCCCTGATGTAGCTTTTCATTAATTTTTATCACAGGTTATATGAATACTAATACACATCTCAGGGGAGCTCTGGTTCTTTTTCTTTACCTTATTATTTTGTACTGGGGTATAGCCAGTTAACAAACAATGCTGTGATAGTTTCAAGTGAACAGTGAAAGGATTCAGCCATAGGAATACATGTATCCATTCTCCCCCAAATACCCCTCCCATCCAGACTGCCACATAACATTGAGCAAAGTTCCTTTTGCTATACAGTAGGTCCTTGTTGGCTATCCACTTTAAATGTAGTAGTGTGTACATGTCTATCCTAAACTCTGTAAGTATCCTTTCCCCCACATCCTTACCCCTACCAACCATAAGTTCATTCTCAAAGTCTGCCAGTCTGTTTCTGTTTTTAAGTTCATTTGTATCATTTCTTTTTAGAGTCCATATATAAAGGATGTCATATGATATTTCTTCTTCTCTGTCTGACTTCACTCAGTATGACACTCTCTAGATCCATCCATGTTCATGAAAATGGCATTATTTCAATCAAATGGCTGAGCAATATTATACTGTATAAATATATATGTACCATGTCTTCTTTATCCATTCCTCTGTCAATAGACATTTAGGACATTTGCTTCCATGTCTTGACTATTGTAAACAGTGCTGCAATGAACACTGGGGTGCTTGTATCCTTTGGATCATGTTTTTCTCCAGATATAAGCTTAGTAATGTGGATATGCATATATGCTTATGCAGAGTCATATGGTAGCTCTGCTTTTAGTCTTTTAAGGAATCTCTATACTGTTTTCCATAGTGGCTGTACCAGTTTACATCCCCACCAACAATGTAGGAGGGTTCCCTTATCTCCATACCCTCTCCAGCATTTATTGTTTGTGGACTTTTTGATGATGGCCATTCTGATTGGTGTGATATTATATCTCATTATAGTTTTGATTTGCATTTCCCTAATAATTAGCAATATTAACATTTTTTCATGTGCCTGTTGGACATGTGTATGTCTTCTTTGAAGAAATGTCTGCTTAGGTCTTTGGCCCATTTTTTTTTTTTTTTTAACTGAGTTGTTTATTTTGATGCTGTTAAGTGTCATGAGAAGTTTGTAAATTTTGGAGACTAATCCCTTATTGGTCACATCATTAGCAAATACTTTTTCCCAATTTGTGGGTTGTTTTTTCATTTTTCTTATTGTTTCCTTTGCTGTGCAAAAGCTTTTGAGTTTAAGTAGGCCCCATTTGTTTCCTTTTATCATTATTTCCATTATTCTGAGAGATGGATTAAAAACAACATCAACAACATTGCATTGCTTATGTTTTTCCTTTAGGAGTTTTATAGTATCTGATCTCACATTTAGGTCTTTATTTCATTTTGAGCATATTTTTGTGTGTGGAGTTAAGGAATGATCTCATTTAATTTCTCTACATGTGGCTGTCTAGTTTTCCTAGCACCATTTGTTGAAGAGACTGTTTTTTCAATATTGTATGCTGCTGCTGCTCCTAAATCACTTCAGTCATGTCTGACTCTATGCGACCCCAAAGACAACAGCCCACCAGGCTCCTCCATCCCTGGGATTCTCCAGGCAAGAACACAGGCGTGGGTTGCCATTTCATTCTCCAATGCATGCATGCATGCTGAGTTGCTTCAGTTATGTCTGACTTTGTGTGACCCTGGAGGCCAGGGCCAGCAGCCGGGAGGAGCAACCCGAGGAGCAGTGGCTGTGCAGGCGCAGGAGGGCCTAGAGGAGCTATCCCACGTTGAAGGTCAGGAATGCGGCGGTGAGGAGATACCCCTCGTCCAAGGTAAGGAGCAGTGGCTGTGCTTTGCTGGAGCAGCTGTGAAGAGATACCCCAAGCCCAAGGTAAGAGAAACCCAAGTAAGATAGTAGGTGCTGCAAGAGGGCATCAGAGGGCAGACACACTGAAACTATACTCACAGAAAACTAGTCAATCTAATCACACTAGGACCACAGCCTTGTCTAACTCAGTGAAACCAGGCCATGCACATGGGGCCACCCAAGATGGACAGGTCAGGGTGGAGAGGGCTGACAGAACGTGGTGCACTGGAGAAGGAAATGGCAAGGCACTTCAGTATTCTTGCCTTGAGAACCCCATGAACAGTATGAAAAGGCAAAAGATAGGATACCAAAAGAGAAACTCCCCAGGTCATTAGGTGCCCAATATGCTACTGGAGATCAGTGGAGAAATAACTCCAAAAAGAATGAAGGGATGGAGCCAAAGCAAACACAATACCCAGTTGTGCATGTAACTGGTGATAGAAGCAAGATCCAATGCTGTAAAGAGCAATATTACATAGGAACGTGGAATGTCAGGTCCATGAATCAAGGCAAATTGGAAGTGGTCAAACAAGAGATGGCAAGGGTGAACGTCGACATTCTAGGAATCAGTGAACTAAAATGGACTGGAATGGGTGAATTTAACTCAGATGACCATTGTATCTACTACTGCGGGCAGGAATCCCTCAGAAGAAGTGGAGTAGCCATCATGAAGAGTCCAAAATGCAGTACTTGGATGCAATCTCAAAAATGACAGAATGATCTCTGTTCATCTCCAAGGCAAACCATTCAATATCACAATTATCCAAGTCTATGCTCCAACCAGTAATGCTGAAGAAGCTGAAGTTGAACGGTTTTATGAAGACCTACAAGACCTTTTAGAACTAACACCCCAAAAAGATGTCCTTTTCATTATAGGCGACTGGAATGCTAAACCAGGAAGTCAAGAAACACCTGGAGTAGCAGGCAAATTTGGCCTTGGAATACGGAATGAAGCAGGACAAAGACTAGTAGAGTTTTGCCAAGAAAATGCACTGGTCATAGCAAACACCCTCTTCCAACAACACAAGAGAAGACTCTACACATGGACATCACCAGATGGTCAACACCGAAATCAGATTGATTATATTCTATGCAGCCAAAGATGGAGAAGCTCTATACTGTCAACAAAAACAAGACTGGGAGCTGACTGTGGCTCAGATCATGAACTCCTTATTACCAAATTCAGACTCAAACTGAAGAAAGTAGGGAAAACCGCTAGACCATTCAGGTATGACCTAAATCAAATCCCTTATGATTATACAGTGGAACTAAGAAATAGATTTAAGGGCCTAGATCTGATAGATAGAGTGCCTGATGAACTATGGAATGAGGTTCGTGACATTGTACAGGAGACAGGGATCAAGACCATCCTCATGGAAAAGAAATGCAAAAAAGCAAAATGGCTGTCTGGGGAGGTCTTACAAATAGCTGTGAAAAGAAGAGAGGTGAAAAAGAAAGGAGAAAAGGAAAGATATAAGCATCTGAATTCAGAGTTCCAAAGAATAGCAAGAAGAGATAAGAAAGCCTTCTTCAGTGATCAATGCAAAGAAATAGAGGAAAACTACAGAATGGGAAAGACTAGAGATCTCTTCAAGAAAATTAGAGATACCAGGGGAACATTTCATGCAAAGATGAGCTCAATAAAGGACAGAAATGATATGGACCTAACAGAAGCAGAAGATATTAAGAAGAGGTGGCAAGAATACATGGAAGAACTGTACAAGAAAGATCTTCATGATCCAGATAATCATGATGATGTGATCACTAATCTAGAGCCAGACATCTTGGAATGTGAAGTCAAGTGGGACTTAGAAAGCATCACTATGAACAAAACTAGTGGAGGTGATGGTATTCCAGCTGAGCTATTTCAAATCCTGAAAGATGATGCTGTGAAAGTGCTGCACTCAATATGCCAGCAAATTTGGAAAACTCAGCAGTGGCCACAGGACTGGAAAAGGTCAGTTTTCATTCCAATTCCAAAGAAAGGCAATGGCAAAGAATGTTCCAACTACCGCACAATTGCACTCATCTCACATGCTAGTAAAGTAATGTTCAAAATTGTCCAAGCCAGGCTTCAGCAATACATGAACCGTGAACTCCCTGATGTTCAAGCTGGTTCTAGAAAAGGCAGAGGAACCAGAGATCAAATCGCCAACATCCGCTGGATCACGGAAAAAGCAAGAGAGTTCCAGAAAAACATCTATTTCTGCTTTATTGACTATGCCAAAGTCTTTGACTGTGTGGATCACAATAAACTGTGGAAAATTCTGAAAGAGATGGGAATACCAGACCACCTAACCTGCCTCTTGAGGAAATTGTATGCAGGTCAGGAAGCAACAGTTAGAACTGGACATGGAACAACAGACTGGTTCCAAATAGGAAAAGGAGTAAGTCAAGGCTATATATTGTCACTCTGCTTATTTAACTTATATGCAGAGTACATCATGAGAAACGCTGGGCTGGAAGAAACACAAGGTGGAATCAAGATTGCCAGGAGAAATATCAATAACCTCAGGCATGCAGATGACACCACCCTTATGGCAGAAAGTGAAGAGGAACTAAAAAGCCTCTTGATGAAAGTAAAAGAGGAGAGTGAAAAAGTTGGCTTAAAGCTCAACTCGGAGAAAATGAAGATCATGGCATCCGGTCCCATCACTTCATGGGAAATAAATGGAGAAACAGTGGAAACAGTGTCATACTTTATTTTTCTGGGCTCCAAAATCACTGCAGATGGTGTTTGCAGCCATGAAATTAAAAGACGCTTACTCCTTGGAAGAAAAGTTATGACAAACCTACATAGTATATTAAAAAGCAGAGACATTACTTTGCCGACTAAGGTCCATCTAGTCAAGGCTATGGTTTTTCCTGTGGTGATGTATGGATGTGAGAGTTGGACTGTGAAGAAGGCTGAGCGCTGAAGAATTGATGCTTTTGAACTGTGGTGTTGGAGAAGACTCTTGAGAGTCCCTTGGACTGCAAGGAGATCCAACCAGTCCATTCTGAAGGAGATCAACTCTGGGATTTCTTTGGAAGGAATGATGCTAAAGCTCAAACTCCAATACTTTGGCTACCTCATGCGAACAGTTGACTCATTGGAAAAGACTCTGATGCTGGGAGGGATTGGGGGCAGGAGGAGAAGAGGACAACCGAGGATGTTATCTCCTACTAAATGGACATGGGTCTGAATGAACTCCGGGAGATGGTAATGAACAGGGAGGCCTGGCATGCTGTGATTCATGGGGTCGCAAAGAGTTGGACACGACTGAGTGACTGAACTGAACTGAACTGATGGACAGCCCACCAGGCGCCTCTGTCCACAGGATTCTCCTGGCAAGAATACTAGAGTAGGTTGCCATTTCCTTCTCCATCCAACATTGTATAGTCTTGTCTCTTTCATCACAGATTAATTGACCATAAGTGCATGGGTTTATTTCTTGATTTTCTGTCCTGTTCCATTGATCTATATTTCTATTTTTGTGTAAGACCATGTTGTTTTGATTAATGTATCTTTGTAGTATAGTCTGAAGTCAAGGAGCCTGATACCTCCAGCTCTGTTTTACTTTCTCAAGATGGCTTTGGCTATTTGGGGTCTTTTATGTCTCCATACAAATTTTGAGGCTTCTTTTCTGTTCTAGTTCTGTGAAAATGCCATTGGTAATTTGATAGGGTTTGCATTGAATCTATAAATTGCCTTGGGTGGTTTAGTCGTTTTGACAATACTGATTCTTCTAATCCACGAACATGGTGTATCTATCCATCTGTTTGTATCATCTTCAGTTTCTTTCAGCAGCATCTTGTAGTTTTGGAGTGCTGATTGTCTCCTTAGACAAAAACCTAGATTTATTTCTATTTATTCTTTTGATGTGATGATAAATTGAATTGCTTCTTGAGTTGCTCTTTCTGGTCTTTCATTGTTGGTATTTAGGAATACAGCAGATTTCTGTGTATTACTTTTGTAGCCTGCAACTTTACCAAATTTATTAAGTTCTAGTAGTTTTCTGGTAGCATCTTTGTATCTTGTGTGTATAGCATCTTGTCATCTGCAGACAGAGTTTAATTCCTTTTCCAGTTTGGGTTCCCTTTGCTTCTTTTTCTTCTCAGATTGCTGTAGCTAGGATTTCCAAAACTCTGTTGAATAAAAGTGGTGAGGGTGGACATCCTTGTCTTGTTTCTGATCTTAGAGGAAATACTTTCAGCTTTTCACCATTGAGTATGTTGTTAGTTGTAGGTTTGTCACTGTGGGTATTATGTTGAGGTATGTTCCCTCTATGACTACTTTCTGGAAAGTTTTTAATCATAAATAGTTGCTGAATTTTGTCAAAAACTTTTTCTGTATTTATTGAGATGATCAGGTGATTTTTATTCTTTAGTTTGTTGATGTGGTGTATTTCATTGACTTGTGGGTATTGAAGAATTCTTGCATCCCTGGATGACTTCCACTTGATCATGTTTTTTGATCTTTTTAATGTTGTGTTGGATTTGGATTGCTAGTATTTTGTTGAGGATTTTTGCATCTGTGTTTGAACTGTAATTTTCTCTTCTTTTTTTAAATGGCACCTTTGTCTAGTTTTTGGTATCAGGGTGATGGTGACAGGATGAGTTTGGACATTTTCCTTCTTCAACTTTTTGGGAACAGTTTCAGAAGGATAGGTATGAACTCTTCTCTAACTATTTGTTAGAATTTACCTATGAAGGCATAAGGTCCTGGACTTTTCTTCATTGGGAGATTTTTTTAAATCACAGTTTCAATTTTAGTGCTTGTAATTGGTCTGTTAATATTTTCTATTTCTTCCTGGTTCAGTCTTAGGAGGCTGTACCTTTTAAGAATATGTCTGTTTCTTCCAGGTTGTCCATTTTATTGGCATACAGTTACACATAGTAGTCTCTCATATTTTGTATTTTTGTGGAGTCAGTTGTAACTTCTTTTCATTTCTAATTTCATTGGTTTGAGCACTCGCCCTTCTTTTCTTGGTGAGCCTGGCTAAAGGTTTATCAGTTTTATTTTTCGAAGAACCAGCTTTTAGTTTTCTTAATCTTCACAATTGTTTTCTTTGTCTATAGTTCATTTATTTCAGCTCTGATCTAGTACTAACTTTAGTTTTTCTTGTTCTTCTTTCTCTAGTAGTTTTATGTGTAAGTTAGGTTGTTTGAGATATTTCTTATTTTCTTGCAGCAAGATTGCATTGCTATAAACTTCCTCTTAGAACTGTTGTTGCTGCATCTCATAGGTTTGGAATTTTGTGCTTTCATCTTCATTTGTTTATAGGTTTTTTTTTTTTAATTTCTTCTTTGATTTCTTCAGTGGTCTATTGGTTAGCAGCATATTGTTTAGCTACCATGTGTTTGTGTTTTTTTTAATAGCCATTTTCTTATAGTTTATTTCTAATATCATGATGTTGTGATCAGAAAAGATGTTTGATATGATTTTAGTTTTCTTAAATTTACCAAGGCTTGTCTTATGGCTCAGCATGTGGTGAATCCTGGAGACTGTTCTGTGTGCAGTTGAGAAGAATGTGTAGTCTGCTGGTTTTGGATTGAGTGCTCTCTAAATATCAATTAAGTCCATCTCATCTAAAGTGTCATTTAAGACCTGAGTTTCCTTATTAATTTCCTATCTGGATGATCAGTCCATTGATGAAAGTAGGGTATTAAAGTCCCCCACTATTATTGTGTTATTGTAAATTTCTTCCTTTATGGTTGTTATTATTTACTTTACATAATCAAGTGCTGCTACTGCTGCTGCTGCTAAGTCGCTTTAGTCGTGTCCGACTCTGTGCGACCCCATAGACAGCAGACCACCAGGCTCTGCCGTCCCTGGGATTCTCCAGGCAGGAACACTGGAGTGGGTTGCCGTTTCCTTCTCCAATGCATAACAGTGAAAAACGAAAGTGAAGTCGCTTTGCTCAGTCATTTCCGACTCTTAGCGACCCATGGACTGCAGCCCACCAGGCTCCTCCGTCCATTGGATTTTCCAGGCAAGAGTACTGGGGTGGGGTGCCATGTGCTAGAGTAGCTCTAATTCTAGATATATTCTTCCCTGACCCACTGTGAAATAGCAACCTTACTTCCCCTTGGTAATCAAGTCTTAGTGTAGTAACCTCATTTCTGCCTGTTAGCTCTGTTGTTTGAAAAGCGCAAAGTGGCCAAGTGGAAGCTTCAACTTCTAGCTTAATAGGTTTGTTGAATCCCAAGCGGAAGCATTCTGTCTTAAACTAAAAATGAGTTCAGCCCAAAGCTAAAGGAATGGGAAGCAAAATTTGACTAAAGGGCAATAAGGATAATTGTGAAAGTACTCACACCTATGACATTCCTTAATTACCAGACATGAAAATCTTGACCATGGTAAAAACAACTTATATTGGTCTCTGATTCGGGGGTATATACTATATACCGGAGGATAGTACCCTAACTTTGTAGCATTGCTAGCCAGATGGATCCATAACTAAATCTTTAGTTCTGTCAGGTCAACGGCTTCAGTATGATGGGAAATGTGGTAATACCAGTAAAATCTGAACATAGGACCATTGTTGCACTTAATTTGCTGCAGAATGAATTCCTTAATCAGAAGCAATGCTCTATAGAGTAATGAATAAGGCACTCTGCAATTCCATAGATAGTGATTTTGGCAGAAGCACTCTGGGCAAAGAAGAAATCTGTATCCAGTGTAACCATTTATTCTAAGAACAAAGCACTGCCATTCTATAATGGAAGCCATCCAGAGTAATCAAGTGGCTGGCTGGTTGGTTCCCTTGGGGAATGGTACCATATTTGGCACTCGGGGATGCTCTTTGTTGGTAGATTGGGAGTTCAGTGTAGGCTGTGGTCAGATCTGCCTTGAAGAGTGGTTCCATGTGGCTGAGCCCATGAATAATAATGCCAGTAATCAAGATTTAATCAGGGAAGTGGAGCCACTTTGACTATTATTGGATTATTGTTGTTGTTGTTCAGTTACTAAGACATGTCCAACTCTTTGAGACCCCATGAACTGTAGCCTGCCAGGCTCCTATGTCCATGGGGTTCTCCACGCAAGAATACTGGAGTGGGTTGCCAGTTCCTTCTCCAGGGGATCTTCCCGGACCAGGGATCGAACACGTATCCCCTTCTTGGCAGGCAGATTCTTTATCACTGAGCCACCAGGGAAGCCCATGACTGTTACTGGATATCTTATATCAATACAATTGTGGCAAATACTAGACAAGTTACATCCTAAAGAGAATGTTGGAGGAACCAAGTCAGTCACCTGAAACACAGGAGCAGGGAAGCAAAGTCCAGGCTTCAAGGGAAATCTAAGTGATCCTATAAGAACTGCAAAAGGGAAATTTTTGATAGTTCTGTGGGAAGCGGTGGCCTCTCTACTCCTGCCTCTGTGTATCCTCAGCCAAAAGTCTGGTTTTGAATGTAAGCGTTAGGTCTAGTAGTTGGAAAGAAGTCTGGATAAACAATAGAGAAGAAAGATGACAGGCAGTATCCCCTGGGCACTTCTGAATCTATTCTTCTCCGCACTCAGTAAGTTTCCTACATATGAACGAGTTCCATTCCAAGAGCATGTTTGTGAGTCCAGTTTGTTTGTAAGCTAAACAAAGTTAGCCTAGGTACCCAGATAAGACAATCAGCTATGTATAGTACTGAACTGTAATAGGTTTATAATACTTTTCAAACAAATAATGCATAAAAAAGCAAAAAAAATAAAACCTTTAAAATTTACTTTTTAATTGGAGGAAAATTGTTTTACAGTGAGGTATTGGTTTCTCCCATACAACAATGCAAATCAGCCATAATTATACATATATCGCCTCCCTCCTGCCCCCCAATCCCGTCCCATTAGGTCATCACAGGGCACCAGGCTAGGCTCCTGTGTTATCTATTGTTTCACACATGGTAGTGTCTATATGTTGATGCTACTTTCTGTTTGTCCCGCTCTTTCTCCCCCACTTTCCACAAGTCCATTCTCTATATCTGCATCTTCATTCCTTCCATGAAATAGGCTCTTCAATACTAGTTTTCCAGATTCTGTATATATGTATTAATATACGATGTATGTTTTTCTCTTTCTGACTTACTTCACTCTGTGTAACAGGCTCTAGGTTCATCCACCTCACTACAACTGACTCAAATTCATTCTTTTTTAATTGCTGAGTAATATTCCATTCCAGGTTCCTATGCAATGTTGTTCTTTACAGTATCAAACTTTACTTCCATCACCAATCACATCCACAGCTGGGCATTGTTTTTGTTTTGGCTCCATCTCTTCATTCTTTCTGATGTTATTTCTTCACTGTTCTCTAGTAGCATATTGGGAACCTACAAACCTGGGGAGTTGATCTTTCAGCATCATATCTTTCTTCCTTTACATATTGTTCATGGAGTTCTCAAGGCAAGAATACTGAAGTGGTTTGCCAGTGCATTCTCCAGTGCTGTAAAGGATAATATTTCTTTAATTGTTCAATATTTCTTTAAGTGAACAAATAAGCAGTTTTTCTCCAATTAAAAAAATACATTTTAAAAGTTTTCCTTTTTCTTTTTTATGTATTGTTTGTGTGAAAAGTATTATAATATTTAATACTATTAAAATTCACTTCAGATGCTGTAAAGAAAAATATTGCATAGGCACCTGGAATGCTAGGTTCATGAATCAAGGTAAATTGGAAGTGGTCAAACAGGAGATGGCAAGAGTGAACATTAACATTCTAGGAATCAGCGAACTAAAATAGAGTGGAACGGGTGAATTTAACTCAGATGACCATTATATCTACCACTGTAGGCAAGAATGCCTTAGAAGAAATGGAGTAGCCCTCATAGTCATCAGAAGAGTCTGAAATGAGGTACTAGGATGTAATCTCAAAAACGACAGAATGATCTCTGTTCATTTTCAAGGCAAACCATTCAATACCATGGTAATCCAAGTCTATGCCCAGACCAGTAACGCTGAAGAAACTGAAGTTGAATGGTGCTATGAAGACCTACAAGACGTTTTAGAACTAACACCCCAAAAGATGTCCTTTTCCTTATAGGGGACTAGAATGCAAAAGTGGAAAGTCAAGAAACACCTGGAGTAACAGGCAAATTTGGCTTTGGAGTACAGAATGAAGCAGGGCTAATAGAGTTTGCCAAGAGAATGCATAGCAAAAACCCTCTTCCAACAACACAAGAGAAGACTCTACACATGGACATCACCAGATGGTCAACACTGAAAACAGATTGATTATATTCTTTGCAGCCAAAGATGGAGAAACTCTATACAGTCAGCAAAAACAAGACCGGGAGCTGACTGTGGCTCAGATCATGAAATCCTTACTGCCAAATTCAGACTTAAATTGAATAAAGTAGAGAAAACCACTAGACCATTCAGGTATGACCTAAATCAAATCCCTTACAATTATACAGTGGAAGTGAGAAATAGATTTAAGGGACTAGATCTGATAGAGTGCCTGATGACTATGGATGGAGGTTCATGACTTTGTACAGGAGACAGGGATCAAGACCATCCCCATGGAAAAGAAATGCAAAAAAGCAAAATGGCTGTCTGAGGAGGCCTTACAAATAGCTGTGAAAAGAAGAGAAGTGAAAAGCAAAGGAGAATAGGAAAAATATACCCATTTGAATGCAAAGTTGCAAAGAATTTCAAGGAGAGATAAGAAAGCCTTCCTCAGTGATCATTGCAAAGAAATAAAGGAAAATAATAGAATGGGAAAGACTAGAGATCTCTTCAAGAAAATTAGAGCTATCAAGGGAACATTTCATGCAAAGATGGACTCAATAAAGGACAGAAATGGTATGGACCTGACAGAAGCAGAAGATAATAAGAAGAGGTGGCAAGAATACACAGAAGAACTGTACAAAAAGATCTTTATGACCCAGATAATCATGATGGTGTAATCACTCACCTAGAGCCAGACATCCTAGAGTGCAAAGTCAAGTGGGCCTTAGGAATCATCACTATGAACAAAGCTAGTGGAGGTGATGGAATTCCAGTGGAGCAATTTCAAATCTTGGAAGATGATGCTGTGAAAGTGCTGCACTCAATATGCCAGCAAATTTGGAAAACTCAGAAGTGGCCATGGGACTGGAGAAAGTCAGTTTCCATTCCAGTCCCATCACTTCATGGCAAATAGATGGGGAAACAATAGAGACAGTGAAAGACTTTATTTTCTAGGGCTCCAAAATCACTGCAGATGGTGATTGTAGCCATGAAATTAAAAGACGCTTGCTCCTTGGAAGAAAAGCTATGACCAACCTAGACAGCATAGTAAAAAGCACAGACATTACTTTGCCAACAAAGGTCTGTCTAGTCAACTACTTGACAGACTGAACTACTAGGTCTGTCTACTTTTTCCAGTAGTCATGTATGGGTGTGAGAGTTAGACCATAAAGAAGGCTGAATGCTGAAGAATTGATGCTTTTGAACTGTGGTGTTGGAGAAGACTCTTGAGAGTTCCTTGGACTGCAAGGAGATCCAAACCGTCAATCCTAAAGGAAATCCATCTTGAATATTCATTGGAAGGACTGATACTAAAGCTGAAACTCCAATACTTTGGCCATCTGATGTGAAGAACTGACTCATTGGAAAAGACCTTGATGCTGGGAACGATTGAAGGCAGGAGAAGAAGGGGATGACAGAGGATGAGATGGTTGGATGGCATCACTGACTCAATGGACATGAGTCTGAGCAAGCTCCAGGAGTTGGTGATGGACAGGGAAGCTTGGCGTGCTGCAGTCCCATGGGGTCTCAAAGAGTCGGACACAACTGAGAACTGAACTGAATGTTGCACTGTATGTATGTACCACATCTTTATCCCTTCTTCTGTCAATGGATATCTTAAACACAAAAAATAAAGCACTTTAATCTTATAGTATAGTACTTCGGAAAATACGGTAGTACAGTAGAATAGTTGGCATATAGGAACTGGCATTGAATGAAAAGGCAGAAAGAGTTACTGACTAGGAGAGGTGGGAGACTGTAGAACTTAAGGATTGTCAGCAATAAAAGACAGAGGTTGGGTTGCAGTTTCACTCATGCTGATGATAGCATCTTTGAAAGTTCACAACTTGAAGTTTCTTCAAGTAATTTAGAAGACTTACTGTCTTTGATTGTGAGACCTTCTTCAAGTAATGCCTATTGCTTTACTTTTACTTTGCAAATCTTGTGCTAGTTCTTGTTTTGCAAATTTTACTCCAGAGAGACAAAGGGAATGGTATTCTGGGAAATGTAGTTCCATTTAACCAAATTGATATGGCACAGTCCACCACAGTCCCAGAGGAAAAGACTAATTAATAATTCTTTGTTCATTAATTCAAGCAAGAACTTTATTGTGCCAGTGACACTCTAGGTATTCATTTTGCAGGGTTTAAAACAGCCTTAATGAACTTGAATAGTGGGATATATAAGTGAATTTCAAACACCTAAATCCATAATTATAAACATGATAGTATAATAATGGAAAATGAGCCCATGAGAGAAAATGACAGAGGAAGAAAATGTAAATTCTCAGAAAATGCTTTGCTAAAGAATGATATCTAACCTGAGACCTGGAAAAAGTTCAGGACAATTCTTCAGAAAACAGAGAAAGATATTTCACAACGTCTTGAGAGGAGTTGAGGACACTTGTTACAGCCTACTCCTCACCTGCCATTTTATCTAGAATCCCAGAATTTTAACTTAACCCTTCACTAAAACTTACGATGTTAGGGTTACCACCCAGCGCCTAATCCAAGCCTGAATCTAAACCAAGTCTGCTGGTTAATTCACACTCTTCATCTCACTTGATTACTCCCTTGATCACTCAGCATTACTTGTGCAGCTGATCACCTCCACCCTGAAACATTTTCTTCACCTGGCTTCCATTGCTTATCTATCTACTAGGATGTACCATGCTCCATGATAGCAAGGGCTTTGGCTTGTTCACTGCCATATCTCTAGTGGCATGGACAATGTAAGTGGAGAGTAGACACTAAGTAAGTACTTCTTGAATGAATTATACTCCTTTTTAAATTTTTTTACATTCTTTCCCATTACATGTTAGTATAAGATACTGAGTATAGTTCCTTGTGTTATATAATAGGTCTTGTTGGTGATCTATTTTATATATTGGAGTGTGTATACTTTAATCTCAAACTCCTAGTTTATCCTTCTTACCACCTCCCATTTTGTAACCATAAGTTTGTTTTCTATGTTTTTGAATGTATTTCTGTTTTGTACATAGGTTCATTTGTACACATATAAGTGCTAACATGGTATTTGTCTTTCTCTGTCTGGCTTGTCTTAGTATGGTAATCTCTAATATGATAATTTGTTGTTGCAAATAGCATTATTTCATTCTTTTTATGGCTGAGTAATATTCCTTTGTATATAGGTACCACATTTTCTTTATCCTTTCATTTGTCGATGAGATGGACACTTAAGTTACTTCCATATCTTGGCTACTGTAAATAACGCTCCTATGAATGTTAGGGTCCATATGTCTTTTGAATTATATTTTACTCTGGATCATATAATAGTTCTATTTTTAGCTTTTAAGGAACTCTATACTGTTCTCCATAGTGACTATGCCAATTTACATTCCCACCAACAGTACAGGAAGTTTTCCTTTTCCCCACACCCTCTCCAGCATTTATTATTTATAGATTTTTTGATGTTGGCCATTCTGACTGGAGTCAGGTGACACCTCGTGGTAGTTTTGATTTGCATTTCTCTAATAATTAGTGACATTGAGCATCTTTTTATGTGTCTTTTGGTTTCTGCATGTGTTCTTCAGAAAAATGTCTATTTAGATCTTCTGCCTGTTTTTTGATTGGGTTGTTTGCTTTTTTGATATTGAGGTATTTGTATATTTTATTTTACTTTTTATTGAAATATAGTTGATTTACAGTGTTGTTGTAGGTTTCCCTGGTGGCTCAGAGGTTAAAGCCTCTGCTTCCAATGCAGGAGACCCGGCTTCGATCCCAGAAGAAATGGCACCCCACTCCAATAATCTTGCCTGGAAAATCCCATGGACGGAGAAGCCTGGTAGGCTACAGTCCATGGGGTCGCAAAGAGTCGGACACGACTGAGCGACTTCACTTCACTTACAATGTTGTTAGTTTCAGATATACAGAAAAGTGATTCAGTTTTATATATATATATATATATATATATATATATATAGAAACTTTTTTCATTCTCTTCCATTTCAGGTTATTATAAGATGTTGAGTATAATTACTTGTACTATACAGTACGTCTTTGTTGATTATTTATCTTATATATAGTACTATGTATATTTTTATCTCAAACTCCTAATTTATTCCTCTCTTTCCTCTCCACATCCTCTCCAGTATTTATTTGTGATTTTTGCTGTTGGCTATTCTGACTGCTGTGAGGTGATATCTCATTGTAGTTTTGATTTGCATTTCTCTAATAATTAGCTGCTGCTGCTGCTGCTAAGTCGCTTCAGTCGTGTCCGACTCTGTGCGACCCCATAGACGGCAGCCCACCAGGCTCCCCCATCCCTGGGATTCTCCAGGCAAACACTGGAGTGGGTTGCCATTTCCTTCTCCAAAGCAGGAAAGTGAAAAGTGAAAGTGAAGTCGCTCAGTCGTGTCCGACTAGTAGCGACCCCATGGCCTGCAGCCCACCAGGCTCCTCCGCCCATGGGATTTTCCAGGCGAGAGGACTGGAGTGGGGTGCCATCGCCTTCTCTGTAATAATTAGCAGTGCTCAGCATCTTTTCATGTGGCTTTTGGCCATCTGTGTATGTCTTCTTTGGCTAAATGTCTGTTTGTGTCTTCTGTCCATTTTTGTTTGTTTGTTTAATATATTAAGCTGAGCTATTTGTATATTTTGGAGACTAATCACTTGTCAGTAACACCATTTATAAATATTCTCTGACTCTGTAGGTTGTCATTTTGTTTATGGTTCCTTTGCTGTGTGAAACATTTTAAATTTTAATTAGGTCCTATTTATTTACTTTTGTTTGTATTTCCATTATTCTAGGAGATGACTGAAAAAGATGTTGCTGGCAATTTATGTCAAAGAGTGTTTTGCCTGTTTCCTTTAAGAGTTTTACAGTATCCAATTTATTTTATATTTAGATCTGAATTCCATTTTGAGTTTAATTTTGTATATGGTGCCAAGGAGTGTTCCAATTCCTTTTTTTTTTTTTACAAGTAGCTGTTCAATTATCTCAGCACTATTTGTTGAAGAGACTGCCTTTTCTCCATTGTATATTGTTGCTCCTTTTGTCATAGATTAATTGAACACGTGTGCAATCTTATTTCTGGGCTTTCTGTTCCATTGATCTATATTTCTATTTTTGTGCCAGTACCATACCACTTTGATGACTGTAGCTTTATAGTATAATCTGAAGTCAGGGAGCCTGATTCCTCCAGCTCCATTTTTCTTTCTCAAATTGCTTTGGATATTTCAGGGTCATTTGTGTTTCTATACAAATTAAAAATTTTTTTGTTCTAGTTCTGTGAAAAATGCCATTGGTAACTCAACAGAGATTGCATTGAATTTATAGATTTCCTTGGGTAGTATAGTCATTTTGACAGTAGTCTTCCAATCCAAGAATGGGGCATATCTTGCCATTTGTTTCATATCAGATTTCTTTCATCAGTGTTATAGTTTTTGGAGTACAGGTCTTTTGCCTCCTTAGTAGGTATATTCCTAGGTATTTTACTCTCTGTTTTTTAATACTCTGGCTAGGTTTGTCATAGTTTTTCTTCCAAGGAGCAAACATCTTTTAATTTCATGGCTGCAGTCACTATCTGCAGTAATTTTGGAGTCCCCACAAATAAAGTCTGTCACTGTTTCCATTGTTTCCCCATCTATTTGCCATGAAGTGATGGGACCAGATGCCATGATCTTAATTTTTCTGAATGTTGAGTTTTAAGCCAACTTTTTCACTCTCCTCTTTCACTTTCATCAAGAGGCTCTTTAGTTCTTCTTTGCTTTCTGCCATAAGGGTGGTGTCATCTGCATATCTGAGGTTATTGCTATTTCTCTTGGCAATCTTGATTTCAGCTTGTTAGTCATCCAGCTCAATGTTTCACATGATATACTCTGCATGTAAGTTAAATAAGCAGGGTGACAGTATACAGCCTTGGGGTGGACTTACTCCTTTCCCTATTTGGAACCAGTCTGTTCCATGTCTCATTGTAACAGTTGCTTCTTGACCTGCATATAGGTATCTTAGGACGCAGGTAAGGTGGTCTGGTATTCCTGTCTCTCAAAGAATTTTCCTCAGTTTGTTATGATCCATACAAAGACTTTAATGTAGTCAATGAGGCAGAAGTCAATGTTTTTTTGGAATTCCCTTGCTTTTTCTATGATCCAATGGGTGTTGGCAATTTGACCTCTGGTACGTCTGCCTTTTCTAAATCCAGTTTGTAAATCTGGAAATTCTTGGTTCATGTATTGTTGAAGCTTCACTTGAAGGATTTTGATTATTACCTTGCTAGCATGTGAAATGAGTGCAATTGTGTAATAGTTTAAAATTCTTTGGCATTGCCCTTCTTTGGAATTGAAATGAAAAGTGACCTTTTCCAGTCGTACGGCCACTATTGAGTTTTCCAAATTTGCTGGCATAATGAATGCAGCATTTTCACAGCATCATCTTTTAGGATTTGAAATAGCTTAGCTGGAATTCCATCACCTCCAGTAGCTTTGCTCATAGTAATGTTTTCTAAGGCCTACTTGACTTCACACTATAGGATGTCTGGCTCTAGGTGGCTGACCACACCATCATGGTTTTCCAAGTCATTAGACATTTTTGTAGAGTTGTTCTGTGTATTCTTGCCCCTCTTTTTAATATCTTCTGCTTCTGTTAGGACCTTGCCATTTCTGTCCTTTATTCTGCTCATCTTCTCATGAAATGTTCCCTTGGTACCGTTAATTTTCTTGACGAGATCTTTGGTCTTTCCCATTCTATTGTTTTCCTCTATTTCTTTACGTTGTTCACTTAAGACTTTCTTATCTCTCCATGCTATTCTTTGGAACTCTGTGTTCAGATGGGTATATATTCCTTTTGTCCTTTGCCTTTTGCTTAATTTCTTTTCTCAGCTATTTGTAAGGCCTCTTCAGATGACCATTTTGCCTTTTGCATTTGTTTTTCTTGGGGATGGTTTTGATCACTGCCTCCCATAAAATGTTATGACTCTCTGTCCATAGTTCTTCAGGCACTCTGTCTGTCAGATCTAATCCCTTGAATCTATTTGTTATTTCCATTGTATAATCGTAAGGGATTTGATTTAGATCATACCTGAATGGTCTAGTGGTTTTCCTTACTTTCTTCAAGTCCGAATCTTGGCAGTAAGGAGTTCATGATCTGAGCAGCAGTCAGATCAAAAACCCAGGCTTGCTTTTGCTGACTGTATAGAGCTTCTCCATCTTTGGCTGCAAAGAATATAATCAATATGATTTCAGTATTGACCATGTGGTGATGTCCATGTGTATAGTTGTCTCTTATGTTGTTGGAAGAGGGTGTTTGCTATGCCCAGTGCATTCTCTTGGTAAAACTGTGATAGTGATTGTCCTGCTTCATTTTGTACTCCAAAGCCAAACTTGCCTGTTACTCCAGTTATCGCTTGATTTCCTACTTTTGCATTCCAGTCTCCTATGATGGAAAGGACATTTTTTTCCCCCTTTTTTTTTTTTTGGTGTTATTTCTATAAGGTCTTTTAGGTTGGTTTAGTGTATAGTATGCAAGAGATTTGAGTATTAATTTTGCAGCCTGCAACTTAATCAAATTCATTAATGAGCTCTACCAGCTTCAGGATTTTCTATGTATAGTATCATGTTACCTGCAAACAGTGACAGTTTTACTCCTTTTTCAGTTTGGATTCACTTTATTTTTTCTTCTCTTATTACTGTAGCTATGACTTCCAAAACTGTGTTGAATAAACATGGTGAAAATGGACATTCTTGTCTTGTTCCTGATCTTAAAGGATATGCTTTCACCACTGAATATGATGTTAGCCGTGGGTTTGTCATATTATGGCCTTTATTACGTTGAAGTAGGCTCTCTCCATGCTCACTTTCTGGAGTTTTTATCATAAATGGATGATGAATTTTATCAAAAGATTTTCTGCATCTGTTGAGATGATCATATCATTTTTATTTGTTAATGTGGCATATCACACTGATTTCCAGATATTGAAATATCCTTACAGCCCTAAGATAAATTCCCCTTGATCATGACATGTGATCCTTTTAGTGTATTGTTGGGTTTGGTTTCCTAATAATGTGGAAGATTTTAGAGGAAGTTTTGGTAGAGTCTTGAGATCAAAGATCAGACTGAAGTAGGTTCAAGAGACACTGGAAGAAGAATTAATGGTAGCAACTTTAACTGTTTTAAGGAATATTGCTTTAGAGGAGACATAAAATGGACAGTAGCTAAAGGGAGATATGGGGTGCAAAGGAGCTTTATTTTTTTTTAAGAAATTTGTATCTTGATGGGAAGGGTCTGATAAAGAAATGAAACCTGAATTTTCTGAATGGAGAGAGATAATCACTGGAGTGATGTCTTTGAGGACAGGAGAGGAATGGGATTCTATGTGTAAGTAAATTGGTGGGCTTTGGACAGGAGCATGGATAGTTCATGTAATATCAAGAGGGAAGGATGTTGGTGCAGATGCAAGTACATGAGTAGCTGTGGAAAAAGTCTATGAATGGGCTCCTGTGACTTATCTCCAATGCTAGTGTCTTCTACTCCACCTATAAATGCTGGAGTGCCCCAGGGCTCAATCATTGACTTGCTTCTCCTACATTCATTTGCTAAGGTGATTTTATTAAGTCCAATGACTTCAAATATGCTGCTCATTTCCAAATATTTTTATCCTCTCCTAACTTCTCAAACCACAGAATCATACCCAACTTCTTACCTGGTATCTATGCTTAGATAACGAACAGGCATTTTAGACTTAATGTATCTACAAGTGAGGAGTTGACTTCTCATCTCCCCAAAGGGAGCTGCTCACCCTTCACCATGTATGCATGACACCATGCACTTGACTGAACACCATTTAAACCAAAATGTTGACATTAGTCCTAATGATTCTGTTTTTCTCATCATTCAACTTTCACACTTTAAATAAGGCTAGCTTTGACTTCAAAATACATCCAAGATCTCAGTACTTTCTTACAGATCCTGTGATATCATCCCAGTATGAGCTACCATTGTTTCTCATCTGGGTTATATGATCTCTCTGGTCTCTCTACATCTACTTTTGTCTCTTTAGTAAAACTTCCACCAATAAGCCAGAATGACTCCTCAGAATGCCACTTTGCTGCTCAAATCTCTTCAATGGATTTTTGAAAAAATAAAATCTAAAGTTCTTTACATTGTCCACAAGGTCATAGGTGATCTGGTTTAAGATTAGCTTTCTCTCTCATCTGTTCACCTTTCCCTTAGCTCACTTTACTCTATAAACAGATCCACCTGCCAAAGCACATCCCACCCCAGGATTCTGCACTGGCGCTTCTCGCTGCCTGCCGTGCATTGCCCTGATATTCACATGGCTTCTTCTCTCACTTCTTCAGTTCTGTGTTCAGATATTCTCCAGAGGGGCCTTCCGTGGCTACGATGTCTAAAGTAACACTTTGCCTATCTCCTTTCCTCTGCTCTGATTTTCTTTGCTGTATTTATCACTTTCTGAAATTTTCATATATATTCATCTGTCTCCCTGTTTTTGCCAATAAAAGGTTAGGCTCCACTAGAACTGAGAGTTGTGGTGTTTTACCACCACATACCTACAGCACCCATGCACACAGGTCAGTTCTCAATGCAGGCATTGAATAAATGGGAGCTGTTAAAATTTGAAAACAGAAATGAGGTGATATGATCAGGATTGGATGAAGGCAAAAATAGGAGGAGGCATTGCAGTTGGGGGCCGGGCTCTCACAATAATCTCGGTGAGATAAGATTGACTTGGTTGACTTGCTGTATGGTAGAAGCAATAGGGCTATTAAAAAGAGACTGATTTAAGTCTTCTCCCACTCAAAGTTGTACACCCCAATTTTGTTCAAGCTTCACTTCTCTGACCCATTTACAGATTTGGTCTCCTAGCAAAATACTTGTCAAATGTCTTGGCACGTAATGAGAGAATGCTAAAACTGGAAGTAGGCACGGATATCATGAAATTTGATGCCTTCCTCCTACAGATGAGAAAACTGAGCTCCAGAGAGCTAGAGATTCCACTCAGAGTCTCTTGTTGGCGAAAGGAGCCAAGACTCAACCTGCTTTGTCTTACTCTTCTGTGCTCTTTCATCTCCCTACTCATTGTATTATAGAACTGTAAGAAAAAAATGCATGTACTTTTTAACATCTTAAGGGCTTTGAAACTGCTGTTTTAAAAATAGCTTGCTATGTGTCACAAGTTCAAGTTTGGCTTTTGCACAACTTTAATTGTATTTTGGGCTGTGCTGAGAAGTCCCAAGAGAGTATATCAGGTTTTCACAGGAGTCTTTGTATTCAGTGGCTTCAGACAGTGGGGCAGCAAGCAAAGGCATCTTTCCAAGGTTGATACCCTGTTTGCTTCATGATCCTCCTGGATAGCTACTTAATGTCATCTTTAAGGCAGAATCTCAAAAAGCGGACTCTGTCCAATGTTTTAAGGAAAATGCAAAATAAATTGAGTAGTATCAGTAGACCAGCCTGAAGAAACATAAAGAAAATTACTTTTCCACACTAATGTAGATTCATTTCAACACATATCATTAATGTAAATTTTCACCTTCATAGTGCTCAGGCAACAATATCTCAACATTAAGTGTAATAACTGCTGAGGGCACTTTCCCACCTCTCGACAAAACCTCAGCACGCTTTCCCTCCCTCCTTCATATATTCAGGTATAATTTGCACAGAATTCAGAAGTACTTCACTCATTCATGTAAATAGGCTGCTTGTTCCTGATGAGCTCATCACACAAAAGTGTCTTAAGAGCTTTCCTCTCCTTGGCAAAGTAATGTGTGATCCTGACACACAGGGTGAGAAGAGAAAAGGGGTTATTCAGTTGGGACTGAAGGCCTGAGAAGCTAAAGAATACATGGGTAGAAGCAGTATTGTTTCTATTGGCAACTACTTTCACGTCTACCAAAGTTTGTCTTTGGTTTACACCCCTTGAACCTGAGCAATGCAGACTCTGGACAGGTTTGAGAGGTGTGGTTTTGGCCTCCCTTTGGTACACTTTGGGCTTCCCTGGTGGCTCAGATGGTAAAGAATCTGCCTGCAACCCAGGAGTCCTAGGTTTGATCCCTGGCTTGGGATGATCCCCTGGAGAAGGGAATGGCAACCCACTCCAGTATTCTTGCCTGGAGATTTCCATGAACAGAGGAGCCTGGCAGGCTACAGTCTATGGAGGGCTCATTTTTTCTTCCCATGCTGCATCCTGTCCCTTCCAGTCTCTGCTGAAGCTGTTTATTTTTTTAGGAATCTGAGAATATAAGGAAAGCTGCTAGGGGTTAAATTGTTTCCTTCCAAAATTCATATGTTGTAGTTCTAACCTCCCAATACCTCAAATTCTGACCTTATTTGGAAATGGGGTCCTTGCATAGGTAATACTGCAGAAGGGTTGGAACTAACCCACTATGACTGGTATCTTTATAAAAGGGAAATTTGGACATGCACAGGGAGAGTAGCATGTGGAAATTAGTGTCCCAAACCAAAGAACTACTATTAAACTCTTGGAGAGTCCTGGAAAAGATCCTTCTCTAGGGCCTTCTGAGGGAACATGGCTCTGATCACACTTTGAACTTGGATTTCTGCCTCTAGAACTGTAAAGACAAAAACTCCTGTGTAAGCTACATGGTGTGTAGTACTTTTGCTACAGCAGCCCTTTGCCAGTAAAGGTCCATCTAGTCAAGTCTGGTTTTTCCAGTCATCATATATGGCTGTGAGAATTGGACTGTGAAGAAAGCTGAGCGTCGAAGAATTGATGCTTTTGAATTGTGGCGTTGGAGAAGACTCTTGAGAGTACTTTGGACTGCAAGGAGATCCAGCCAGTCCCTCCTAAAGGAGACCAGTCCTGGGTGTTCATGGGAAGGACTGCTGCTGAGGCTCAAACTCCAATACTTTGGCCACTTCATGCGAAGAGTTGACTCATTGGAAAAGACTTTGATGCTGGGAGGGATTGGGGGCAGGAGGAGAAGGGGATGACAGAAGATGAGATGGCTGGATGGCATCACTGACTCGATGCACATGAGTCTGGGTGAACTCTGGGAGTTGGTGATGGACAGGGAGGCCTGGCGTGCTGTGATTCATGGGATTGCAAGGATTCGGACATGACTGAGCGACTGAACTGAACTGAATGGAGGAATTTGTTGTTGCTGAGTTGCTAAGTCATGACTAACTCTTTTGCAACCCCATGGACTGTAGCCCACCGAGCTTCTCTGTTCATGTAATTGCCTAGGCAAGAATACTGGAGTAGGTTGCCTATTTTTTCTCCAGGGGATCTTCCCAACCCGGGGATCAAACCTGCGTCTCCTTCTTTGGCAGGCAGATTATTTTTCACTGAGTCACCAGGGAGGCCAAATGGAGGAATGGCAGAGTGTTAATTTCCCAGGTTTAGCTCTGTCTCAAGCTGTAGCATCCTCTGTGAGCTTCTGAAATATACATGGGATCATGTCATTGCCCAATTTAAAGCCCTCCAATGGCTCTCACCTCCCTCATTTCTGGTACCTCAAGACCAACCCAATCTTCCCCAAGAAGCTCTCTGACATGATCTCCTATTACTCTTTTCCTTGTGACTCTCTGCAACCCCACTGCACTTTGCGATATTCACACCTTTTTTTTCCTCTCTCACTTAAATTTGGTTTTTGTTCAAAACGAGTTTCCTTGACCACCCTGTGAAGAATAACACTTATTTTGCTTTTTTTCCTCCTTGAATAACACCTCTCAGTACCTAATCCCATGTATCTCTTTCTTGCTTGCCATCATCTGCAAGCAGGTAAACTTCTCAAGTGTAGGAACTGGCAGGTTTGTTGTTGTATCCTCAAAGCCTTTGAATGGTGGAATACATCAGAGCAGTTCAATGTATATTTCCTGAATGAATGGATGATTTGCCCAACATTTGGAGATATTATAATTTTAAAATTTCAACAGCTATATTTCCACTGCATACTGGGTTGCTACTTTCACTTTTACTGTGAGATTGATTCCACTTCCTATGTGTCTGCAAACACTCCTCCTCTCATCCTTTCCCAGCACAGACTCCCAGGAAGGGCATTTCCTAAATAAGAAAGGACAGAAAATGAGCAACTCTGAGGAGTCATTCCTATTATCACCTATATCCTTTGCAGAGTCTGGAACATTACAAATAATGGATGTAAGGAATCAATAGGAAATTATTTTTTAATCTTTAAAAAAAAACTAAATTTTAATCAACTAAATTTCACCAAAAGTAACCTATGTTCTTCAGGTGAACCTCATACTTGGCTTAAAAGATCTTCAGTTTACCCAGTTGCTAGGATGGTCCCCAGTGATAGCTTTGTCCAGGTATTCAGGCTGTTTATAATCCCTTCCTTCCCCTTGAATGTGAGGTGGTTTAGTAGCTCACTTTCTAAGGAACAGAATAGATCAAGGTGATGGGCTGTTACTTCTGAGATTAAGTGTAAAGAGACTAGCTTACACCTTGAGTGCTCTTGCTCTCTCCCTCTTGGATGGTGCGATCTGGGGAAAAGCCAGATGCCATCTTATAAGTCAGCCATGTAGACAGGCCCACATGACTGAGCTTGAAAGCTGACTCTCCTCCACTTGAGCTCTTGAGATGACCGCAGCCCTGGGTGACTGTTTCGAGGGCTTATGAGAGATTCTGAGCCAGAAACCCCTGCTAATATATTCCTTGATTCCTGGCCCACAGAAACTGTGGGAAAATAGATGTTTGTTGTCCTCCATGGATAAGGGTTGGACTCATTTGTTATATGGAAGTAGACAACTCATATACCATGTGCTGTGTTTGATTTGTGGTCATCAATTTTAAAGGACTGCTATGGCATCTGGTCCCATCACTTCATGGGAAATTGATGGGGAAACAGTGGAAATAGTGTCAGACTTTATTTTGGGGGCTCGAAATCACTGCAGATGGTGATTGCAGCCATGAAATTAAAAGACACTTACTCCTTGGAAGAAAAGTTATGACCAACCTAGATAACATGTTCAAAAGCAGAGACATTACTTTGCCAACAAAGGTCCGTCTAGTCAAGGCTATGGTTTTTCCAGTGGTCATGTATAGATGTGAGAGTTGGACTGTGAAGAAAGTTGAGCATTGAAGAATTGATGCCTTTGAACTGTGGTGTTGGAGAAGACTCTTGAGAGTCCCTTGGACTGCAAGGAGATCCAACCAGTCCATTCTAAAGGAGTGTTCATTGGAAGGACTGATGCTGAAGCTGAAACTCCAGTACTTTGGCCACCTCATGCAAAAAGTTAACTCATTGGAAAAGGCTCTGATGCTGGGAGGGATTGGGGGCAGGAGGAGAAGGGGACGACAGAGGATGAGATGGCTGGATGGCATTACTGACTCGATGGACGTGAGTCTGAGTGAACTCCAGGAGTTGGTGATGGACAGGGAGGCCTGGCGTGCTATGATTCATGGGGTCACAAAGAGTCTGACACGACTGAGCAACTGAACTGAATGTGAAAAGTTAACTTAAGATGATTCTTTCGAAGGCAAATATACATACATACAAGAAGGTTTTTTTTTTTTCCCCACATCTGAATTTAGCCTCTAACATTTATTTTTGTAAATTAAATGGCCAAAATGCACATATATGAAAGCTCTGTTTATACATGTTGCCCCATTTAATCCTCTTGAACACTGTCACCCCATCTTAACTAAAGAGAAGCTGAGGAACAAGCAGTGTAAGCAGCTTGCCCAGGGTCATACAGCCAGTATGTGGTGGAGCCTGACAGTCCAGTTCTAAAGCTGAGGCCTTGACCATTAATCTGTGCTGTTGCTTAGACAAAAGGTTGACTAGACTATTAAAATAGGTCAAATTTCTTTAAAAACTAGTTCTAGCTCTTGTGTAGAAGAGTTATTCAACCAGAATGAGAGTTTTCATGATTCAAAGATGCAATGTTACCAACCTTTGAATTCTCAGAATTAAATGAGATGAGATTTTTAAAAATATTCAAATGAGGAGACAAAAACTAAATTATCATTGGGGGGAAAAAAAATTTACCCTCATGGAGGCAAGGACATTCAGATCACTAGAAAATCCAAATGCATTTGCTGATCAGACTTTGAGACATTATTAGATTTATTGACACATTTCAAACACATCAGTATGTGCTGACAGCAAGAAGTATGAGGATTTTGACCCAGTTGTGCTGCCTCTTGACCTAGGACGTCTGCGAATGCCCACAGTGCAGATATAAGCTCCTCTGGAGAAAGGCTTTAGGAATTCTGAGAAATTGGAAGTTCCCGTGCATTTTTGTTTCATAGATGAAGGTTGCCCTACCTGCCTTTCAGGGTTGTGCTGCTCCAGAGTCAGTGAGATGAAGTCTGAAAAGATTCCAGGAGCTGTAGATCCCAAATGTAGGGATACTTATTTTTTTATCATTGGTAGAAGGAAAAGGTACTAAGTGCAGATCATGTGCATTCTGCTTCCTGTAGGCAGAGCAGTAACAGCTGACAAGTGCTGCTGGGGCAGCCCAGGTGGTGTGATGTCCAGAGCACACAGGCCCAGGCAGTTAATTCAGAAGGGGAGAAAGGTGGCTGGTGTCATGACAGTAGCCAAGAACTGCGCAGTCTCCAGTGCCCCCTTCAAGGAGCTGTGGTTTCTGAGGTTCAGTTGCATCCATCCACACAGAACTCAACTGCTAGAGTCAAAGTCAAAGCACATTTAGCTTTTCAGCCACAGAACCTAGGGCCGGTGCCTGCCCATAGGTCTGCACACATGAGTGCTGGGGACCTGTTCACTCCACGACATGCCCTGGCTTCTGGCATGTGCCAGGGGATGGGTACTAAGGGTACCATGGTGCATACAGCAGACCCACAGATGTGCCCCTGTGCCACTTACAGCCACAAAATGATTGTGCAAAGAATTTTGAGTACAGCTGAACAGAGATTTGACTGTCCTAGTTAGTTCAGTTGAGTTGCTCAGTTGCGTGACTCTTTGCAACCCCATGAATCGCAGCACGCCAGCCCTCCCTGTCCATCGCCAACTCCTCTGGAGTTTACTCAGGCTCACGTCCATTGAGTCCGTGATGCCATCCAGCCAGCTCATCCTCTGTCATCCCCTTCTCCTCCTGCCCCCAATCCCTCTTAGTACTAGCATATTCTAAAACCTCTATACGTTGGTAAAGTCGTTTGCTTCTTCTGTGTTCAGAATAACTTCATAAAACCATGGAGCTTAGATAGAAATAATGATTTTCAACTGGTTAACCCGTTCATTCTCAGAGACAAAGATTCAGGGGTCTGTGTGCTTTCCCCAGGTTTGCTCAGCTGGAGAGGGGGGCCAGGACTATGCTAGCAGAGGGGGGTCCACTATTCTGGGGTTTACCCCCACTCCCGGGCTCAACATGGACCCCAGTGTCCATTAGCAGACAGGGCGAGGAGTGATTTGTGTTCATTCTGTTTCTGCTCTGAGGTCTCTCAATGTCTGGGTCACTGTGCTTGTACTGTGCCTAGAAATTCTGGAACTTCTGACAGAGCCAGTCTAGAGGGCTTCAAGAGTTGTTTTTCTGTCATTATTTCCCTGAATCCTGTCTAACTGATGGCACCTAACTTGAGAAAGGATTCCTTTTGACCTTTTTTAGGGACTGGTTCATTACTTACAATAAGATACTTTTTAAAGTCTGCCAGACGCTAGAGCATAACATTTCTAATCAGAGCTCAACCAATACCAGAAAACTAGTTTCAGTGAAAAATGAAGTGACTAATGGACTAAGTCTGAATGATTATGAGGTGGGTGATAATCCTATTTTCCTAGTCAAAATAATGTAGAGCTGTTAAATTCAACTTCTGAGGTTGTTTGTGGGTTTGAATATTAATCTTCTTGAACACACACCTTTTTATTCCATCTGTAATTTGAATGCTCAAAATGTAATCATATGTAAGAAAAAAATGAGCTTTAGCATTTAAAAGTAAAGCTTCCAGTCCATAATCTGGTCCCTAAGCATTTTACAATTCATCAGGGGAAGGGGATCAACATTTCTTGAGTACCTACTGTGTGCCAGGCTCTTTACTGGCATATGTTATGGTTTATCCTTCAGCTCTCTCAGACACTTATAATTATCCCTTTATTACAGAAGATGAAATTGGTGCCCAGAAAGTCACTGGTGGTGCTGGGGTTTGAATCCCAGGGACGGAGAAGCCTGGTGGGCTGCCGTCTATGGGGTCACACAGAGTTGGACACAACTGAAGCGAGTTAGCCGCAGCAGCAGCAACTGCTAAAACTTCTACTTTCTATGATACCAGATGATTTATCATTCCTAGAAAGACTGTAGTTTTGCCTCTTAATCCAATAAGTGAGCCTGATTTATACTGAAGGAATTCAAAGATTCATATAGCAGCTACCCTAATCTGACAGCAAATCCACCTGCCAGTGACCGCCAGAATGGCCGTGATGAAGATGGTTCAGAGCAAGCCAGCCACAATCATGCTTCCTGTGCAGTCCCAGTCGAGTCCCATGGCCAGCCTATCAAGCACCTGCTGCTGTTATACTGATTGGCCGAGCCCCTGTGTGGTGAGGATGGGATGGGAACCCAGAGATGCTGATGTCTGGGGCGATGCTTTTATCACTCTTCTGTACAGTTGTCAAATTATATAGAACAAAGCAAGGCACCTAAAGACTAATTATCCATATATTTTACTTCATTTACTTGATGGAAGACAATATTTTAATGATTTATAAGGGTCATTCCCACGTTAACTAATAAAGAAATTCTTATCATGCTTGGTAGTGGTAAGAGTGGTGATGATAAGATACAAGGTCTAAAGTCCCCTCAATGATAACATGTTGAAGAGAAATCCAAAGGAATCAGCCCTTCAAGTAGTGGGAGTCAGGACTGGGGTAACCCACCATACTGTAATGAAATAGGGGAGATTTTGTATTTCTGAGCCCAGTGTGCTGGTGACATCAACCAGACGCTCTTCCTTGAAACTGACCTTCCCCGCTCTTTAGAAGGAATGGGCTTCCCTGCTGTTCTGAGCCAACCTGCCTCCACCACTGGGGGCAACCCACAGGCCTGCTCTGCCAAGGAGACTTGCCTCCAAGTCTCTCTGGCTTAGCACTTCATCATTTTCTATGCAAAGTTTGAATCAAAGTAGATAAAGGTCAATCTCTGACACCTATCTATCTAAGGCTGTCTTTTAGGAGGCAGGAATAGGAGAATGTCTCTGAATTGCGTTCATCTTCGATCATTTAAACCGCTCTTTTGTGTCACAGCTGCTCAACTATGCAGTCTTGCGTCCCAAATCTCCCTTTTGCCCCTGTTGTTTTTGTTTAGTTTCTAAGTCATGTCTGACTCTTTGCGAAACTGTGGACTGTGGCCCACCAGGCTTCTCTATCTAATGGGATCTCCCAGGCAAGAATACTGGAGTGGGTTGCTATTTCCATCTTAAAGGGATCTTCCTGACTCAGGGATCGAACCTGTGTCTCCTGTATTGGCAGGCAGATTCTTTACCGCTGAGCCACCAAGGAAACCCTTTTGCCTCTATTAAGTGTGGTGGTACAGGCTCTGGAGTCAGACCATCCAAGCTGGAACTCTCTGACACTTGCCAGCTCTGTAAGATGGGTCAAGCTACACAGCCTCTCAAAATGCCTGTTACTTCATCTGAAAAGTGGAGATAATATGGGGTTATACCTCCTGGGGTTATTGTAAATTAGAGCACATAAAGCATTTAGAACTGTGTGGCACATGGTAAGCATGTCAATGATATATTATCTGCAACTATTGCAGATCAGTTAGGGCTTCTAGTCTTGTGTTTATGATGAGATCTGCACATGTTGAATTATGTATGGAACTGTTCAATGGAAAGACTTCAGCTCTCAATCGATGTAATGCAAGTAGTAACTATTTATTATATTGACATATTTACAAAATATTACAAAGTGAAATACCACTCTAATTCACCATATTACACAGGGCTGCATACAGGCAAGACAAAGTATATGCAAAACATTTACTTCTGTCTTTGGTATTAGAAATCTACACAAATCTGCAGCATTTAAAGTATTTATGAAGTATTTAACATAGACAAAGATGTAAATGGTAAGGTCATGAAAAGGGACGCTAATATCCTCTGCTGGGAAACGCCCAGGTCCATGAAATGTAACAAGAGAGGGAGTCTATTGGCTATAAAAAAAAAAAAAAAAAAAAAAAGAAAAAAAAAGAAACAGCACAAGCTACAGTACTTTACACAGGAGTGTTTCAGTTTGTATGAAGCTGCTCTCTCGGTAACATTTGGCAGACAGTAACAGACAAAACATTACCCAGACACAATGTTGCAGATAAGACTTTATGGGAAAGAATCCACTCCAAGAGACACCTTGAGTGTGTAACTTCACTATACAGAACATCTTATAAAACTCAATTTCATGATCATTTACACATATACAAAATCTTAACTGGTTTTAGCAAGAAACTTTTCTAAAACACAATCACAGTTTACATAAATCTGAGGTAAAAGTCCTGAATCTATCCTATTTGAGAAGTCCTAGCCCACGAGGGTCTCTAAAGGGAGAAGTATCCACCAAACATCAAGTTCTGGCCCTCAGTGGGCTGGGGAGAAGGCCAGTCACACCCACCTCATTTTAAAGATGATCCAAGATTTCAGAACTAAATGTTCCTAATTTGGCTCTATGAAGTTAATGCGTCTAATTTTCTGTAGACACTGAGTCTTGTCAGAACATGACTTCTGCTATGGAGAAAATATTTCATCAGGAAAGGGCCAAGTTAGTGTCTTAACTTGATTCTCTTGACTGGGCACTCTGTACATCCCAGGAAAAATGTACTTAGACTCCTCATATAGACAGTGAAGACTTGGTCGGATAAATGCACTGCAGACTTACCTTCCCACCAGTTAATACACACCCGGAAATGGACTCAGATGGGAAGAGCCTCAGTGAGTGCTGGGAGCCCACAGTGGACAAGATCAGAAAAGTCTAGTGAGTCCCCGAAATGCATAAAGGACCTTAATGTGCTTTCCTTCAGAAATCCTCAGCGAGGTTGTTTGTGCTACTGTAAATACTCCGGGAAAACGTGGGAATCAGCATGTATGTCCCAGTCTTTTTCATTTGGGCAGGGGAGTCGGGGAGGAGGAAAAAGCATATGTTAATAATGTTGCTTCTCTGAAATGACTTACTATAAATCATAGTCATTGGTCTGTTTATGTAAACAATGGCACCTTAACTCAGGTTACTTGTAACTACCTAAAAAAACACACCCAGCCAAGATTATCTCATAAAGTGAAGTACTACATTTTCTAAAATAACCCTATGAAATCATGAAGGTTGTGAATATTTAACATGAAGATACTCTTGTATCCACTTTTTGGGGTATGTCTTCTTATGAAAAAGTTTGCAAATATAGTCAGGACTTCAAATGAATATAAACTCCTCCCTCCCACAGATGTCACTTACTAAGCAAAGCTGAGCATTTGCCTCTTAAACTTTCACATGCGGAACACTGGTGGGAGTGGGGTGTGGGGGGGGGGTGAAAGTGTTTGCCAGGCAATGAGTCACTTTGCCGGGCAATTTAAGACAAGTAATGCTGGACCTTTTCGGTAAGCTGCCCCAGTGGCAGAACTCCCATTTTCTTCATGCTGAAGAAAGCAAAATTAAACTTCTGTTTCTTTGTACCATCAAAAATTCTGGAGAATGGCACAGGAGAAGAAAGTAAATATGCATTAAACATGTACTAATGGCTGGCATTCATGATGTCTGACTGGACGAAATAGAAACATGAACCAATGTGCTTTCAGGGCTTTCTGGGGGAAGAGAAGCTTTTGGCTTTGCCCTGGTCCCTGACAATGACAGACGGGCAGGCTGTTTCTTGCATAGCTCTAGGCGAGCCATTAATCTGTCAGTACCAGCATCTTTAAGAAATCCCAGCATTAAGACTTAGGAGGGGAAAGAGAGGGAAGATGTTGAATAGCCAGAAAGGCAGTTTTTTAAACACTTCAGTGAATTCATAATGCTGTACAGGCTGCTGTTAATCCCTTCTCTGAAATTCCTGGCGCAGTGCAACGCTGGACTGGAATTTATTCATCCTCTTCCACATACGTGGATGGAAACCAGCCCACCTACAAAAGAAAAGCAACCAACACAGCAATGTGACTCTATCCAGCACTTCAAAACGCTCTACAAACAAAGCATTTCATTTTCATAACACCCAGAATTAAGCTGAGGTTTAATGCCCACTGCAGATGAAGAGGATTGGTTTAAACTGCTCCTAAAAGCCCAATAGAGTGAGTGGTAGAAAGGGTGGAATAAAATACGCTTCAACAGTGTTCTAATCTACGAGGACACAAATATGTAAATTAAGAGGGTCTACTACTTAATGCTCTCTTTTTCTGCTATAGAAGAAGATACAAAGACAGAGGTCCTATGCCTGCTCTTTCTAATTTAGACCAGTGGCTCTCACAGATATTTTGTGCTCCACATAAAGCTGATGCTCTAGACTTAAAAAGAGGCTTACAGACTCAAAAGAACTGACATGCTCCTAAACCCTTTTCCAATAGGAAGCCATCAAATTTGCCTAAGTAAACTCTGTTTATGTCAGTATTCTATTCACGCAATGCATTTTTCTGGAGTCCCTGTTTTCAGTAAGGAACACCACCCATGTGGAGCCAGGACTCTGGGGGGTAACAGGTGTAAGGTAGTGAGGGGTCCCCCCAGCATCATGGGTGCCGGTGGCTGCCCCGCCCCCTTCATTCACACGATGATCACATTGAGAGGGACGCTCACCCTGCCATTTACTTCTCCTCTCCACCAGCCGTTCGCACTCATCTTCGTGTAAATCTTCACCACATCTCCTTTCAGCAGGGACAGTTCTCGCATATCTCTGGCACAGAAGTCATACCGAGCAATAGCGATGCCCAGCACCTTTGGACTTAACACTGTAAAGAAATGATGGGGCGTCAGAATGGATTTGCACTTTACCGATCATGAGAAGCTAGTCAGATGGATGTTATAGATGCTTCAAGATGCACAGCCGTGATTGCGTTACAGACTAGTGATGATGGCAGAGGGGCTTGAAAGCAGCAGAGCTGCTGTTTCAGTCCAGTCAGCGGTGGTCAGGTTCACAAAGTTTAAAGACTCATTATTCGGTTTTCATGTTCTTCATAGGAACTTCCAAACAGGGACCAGTTTTTGTAGTTTGGCAGGAAAAAATGTTACTATCTAAGTTACTATCTAGGGTGACAGAATCTCAAATAACTAGCATAAATTTCCTATTGATGGCATAGTAAGCCATTTTTAACTAGAACCTCTATGGAAAAGCTTCACATTTTTATGCTCAACTAAGACTCATAACAATCAACTTTTTTTTTTTTGCTCTGAAAGGCTCCTACTGAATCTATGTCATCACTTCTAGTCAAATGGCATCTCCCTCCCCCACAAACAGCCTTTTTTAGTTAAAACTATTTACAGTTACTCTTTTATATATAATTTCACTTGTAAAGAAGCTTAAATCATGTTTCATGGAAAAAAATAATAAACACCATCCATGTATCTTCTTTGTTTCAAACAAATCTTATAGAACTGCCCTGGTGGCTCAGATGGTATAGAAAATCTTTACTGAAATACATAACCAAAAACAAGATTCAGGGTGTTCGCCTCCTATACCTAGATTTTTTTCCAGTGGTAGGAGAGGAGCTAACTCCTTCTTTGCCCTTATCTGCTTGTCCTGAAAGGAAAACTCAGTTCAAGCTGGACATCTGTTCGTCTCTGGTGTTTCAGAACACATTTCATATTAACATCTCTACCTGTTGCTCCTTGGGGTTATAAAGTATTTTCAATTATATTTTCAGTGATTCTGAGAATCACTCACCTGGGATTGGTAACTTTATAAACCTTAAACGGTAGAGAAACTGAAGTACAAGAAAGGAAAAAAAAACATGGGGATTGCCACACATCATATTTTTAACAGTTCCCAGTGTCTAGACAGCTACAGTTATGACTGTCACCCTGGAAAAGTGTGCCCTCTTGGAGACTGGGATCTCTGGCCTATTTTCCAGAGCTTTGCAATGATAGAAATTTTTTAGTCTCCAGGTGTCCATCATAAGATAAACGAATGGCAATGCTGTAGATTTCAGAACTGTAAAGGGAGCAAAAATAGGTCATTTTATTTTACTGTTCGGACACAAACCACTTTAATAGTTTCCTTAACTGAAAACCATCCCATTACCGGGGCACTACTCTTAGAGTCATGCACATAAAAACACCCCAGTGATAGAAAAACCCATCATCAACTTAACTGTGCGACCTTGTACAGTTCTCTTAACCCCTCTGGGCCACATTCTTCTCACCTATAAAATGAAAGGTCTATACCAGATGACTTGTAAGGGCCTTCTAGTACTATATTTGATTATTCCATTGGGACTTACAGGTTAATTTTTTAAAACCTGTAAGAAAACATACTTTATTCAGTCATCATGTACTCCCTACATGTCACATAAACAGCCCTTACATTCTCTGGCTAATGACAGAAATTAAGACCAGAATGCCCTGCACAAGCAGATGAACAGTCATCCTTCGAAGCAATATGAACTAAGTTCTATTCTTATATTCGGAGATACAGTTGGGATTTTGGTCCTATTTATTTTCTTAATGGAAAGACATGAACACTGGCTTTTCCCAACTAAAATTTCTGATCCTCAAGAAAACTAGTTTTATAAAGCACTTCATTCTCCCTTTATACTTTCACCTCTCAATTCTTTCTAACCGATGAAAGAAAAAATGTCTTGCTGAAATATAACATGAGCACACACATAAAACTAGAGGATTGGAATGTCAAGACAAACTATGACTTGATGACAGAGAAAAGGAAATGGTGGGAATGTGACTAGAGGGGCTGTTTGTGAGGAAATGTATCTACATGAGAAGCCATACACAGAAGTCAGAATACTCGCAAACAAAAGCATTGAAAAGACATATAAAAGCAGTAAAGCAGTACCTGACCAGAAAGGAGTGGAAGAAGGGGGGACAAAGCTGTAGTCTGGTGGAGTTACAAAAGAAAACCCACAGAACAAAGAAGGGGCTTAGAGAAGGAAAGAAAAAGAGAGAAGCAAAGAACATTTAGGTATTGGCAAAACATATCTTGATACAGCTATTGCGTTGTCTATAACCTTAAGAAAATTGTCACATCCAAGTTAAAATATCAAGCTTCATTTTCACCCATTTGTCCCCTATCACCATTTCTAAATGAAGAACAAGCCAGATTTTTACATTTTGATTGACATTAATGCAATTCAGAGCGATCCATCCCTTTACAGGTGAACACAGCATACCCCTCCACGCTGCCATTGTTGAACCCCTTCCACCCAGTGATGGCCTTCTCTTGATGTGGTGCACAATTCCTACTTTGTCACATCAGTGGAGATGGCAATCATGTAAATTCTTAATGTAATATGCTTCACATTATAATTGATATAAAGAGCCTATGGGGTGGTGTCAATGAAATATGCAGAACCCATTGAAAATTCAAGAAAATCACTCATAAACTTTGTTAGGAACCACCCTCATCCTCCAAACAAGCATGTGCATGGTAGCTTATTTCCAAAAATAAAATATCTGGGAAAGAGAGTAAATATATTCCCCCAGCTGTAGGAATGTACAGAAAATATCTATGCATTTAGATGCTCAAAAACCTCTCACTTTACTTTTAATAATCAGGGCTAAAATTATCAAATGGTTTGAAAGTATCAGATGCCATGCTCAGTGTTTTATATTTATTTAATTATCACC